>OZ012736.1:144415531-145015531 GCA_963859935.3 Lathyrus sativus | reverse complement strand
ATGTAATTTATAAAAGGTTTTTTCTTTCTTAATACAATTGTTTAGTTATTAGCGAATGAGGTGCAAATTGTTTTTAAAAGATTATTAAAATTTTGGGGAGTGAATTATTAAGTAAATTATTATAATAGTGAAGGTTGATTAATTAGAAAAAAACTGACTTAAATAAAAGGATTAACTAATTGGGATCATTTAAGAGGTTAAAAAAGTTTTTTAGTTATTAAAAAAAATGAGAGTCATTTTAAAAGGTTATTAAGATAAAATGATTCTAATTATTAGTATAAGAGCCAATTAAATGTGAAAATATTTTTATGGATAATGTGAAAAAAAAGGATTTTATGATAACATGACATATTAAAAAGAGTTTAGTGAAATATTGAATTAAATAAATACAATATCTAATAAGAAGGTTAATAAAAAAAAGATTATTAATTTAAAGAGAGTTGATTAAGGTTTGGTTACTGCTTAATTAATTTAGGAAGATTAATTAATTGGATATTAGACAGGTAATTAATAAAAAGTTAACGGTTAATTGGTGGATTAGGGGGATTAGTGAGTTGATTAATGGAATTATTGGTTTAATTAGGTGACGAAAGATCCAGTGTGTGCAAGGTGCCTCATGTGTGCAGGTATGCGATACGTGTAATTGCAAATTACTACACAGAGAGAGTAAAAGAACCCTAAATCCCCAGGAACCCCTGAACCCTTTTCGCCGTTCTTCCTCTATGTTCATCGGTCGTTTGTCGTTCCTCCTCCATGTTCATCGCCCGTTTGGATCTGAGACAAACTAACAACACATCAATCACACAATAACATAGATAAGGATAGGGGATTACCGACGATTTGAGTGATAGCGGCGGCGGAGGAGTTCGTCAATTGGTGTTTGCGACGGCGTCGGAAGCAATTCCTCCGATGGAAGAAAGATAAGCTCCCTTTCCTCAATCTCACGATAGCTTCTCGTTCTTTCCCTCTTTCGTTCTTTTTCGATTTCTTACGTTTTTCTTTTTTTCTTCTCCTTCTTTCGTTCTTTTTCGATTTCTTACGTTTTTCTTTTTTTCTTCTCCTTAGGGTTTTACGTGAGGGTTCTCCCTTTTATAGGCTTCAAGGGGGATTTCCTGATTGATACCCAATGAATGCTGATTGATTGTTGGTTTTGGACCTTCCGTTTCTGTTTAGCTAAGCTTCGAAATCTTTCCTTTTTCGTTCGATTGCTATGATGATTTGTTAATTGTCATTCAATTTGATTGTTGGTGATTCAAAATGAGATTGGATTGGATTTCTGAGCGAAATATTCTATCCTCAAAGGAAAAATCTTTAACCGTTATTCTTCTGATTAGGCAGGTACAGGTGGCGGAAGTTTGGGCCAGAAGCTGGAATAGTAGCCCAGAAAGGAAATTCGCCTGATGCGTGTAGTGGGAATTTCCACGAAGACTGGCGATGAATGGCGACGACCTCAAGTATTCGCAGGGTATCTCTTTCAAATTCCATCTCTGTTCTTATGGTTTTTCTTCAAACTGATATGTATCTACTTTTTCCTTTTCATGTGCTTCGATAGCGGTGTTGGGGGAAATTGGGGCAAGTTATGGTGGCTGTTTGCATTGGTGAAGATTATCTTGTTACTTGTGTATTTTTCGAATCTAATGGATTGTTAATTACTGAATTTCCTCTTCAGTTCCAGCTAATTGGCTTGTAATTCTATTGTTTCAGGATTCTCGGCAACAACAAATGATGAGAGCCGTGACCGTTTCTGGATCTTGCTGTGGGTGATACTTCTGTTGAGATATTGGCTCAAAGTGTAAGGTTTTATTCACTTCAACGGATTCCGTTTATAGTTCTTAGACCTTCTAAGCTTAGTCTTCTTGAATGGGGAATGTAAGAAGAGGAAGACTTGGTTCCACTTTTATCCTCAGTATGCAACTCTGATACGGACCTCTTATTGCTCAATTGGCCACCTAGCCTCGACACTGCTGCCTCTTGATCGTAGTGTATGGCTGAACGTCCAGGGCCTTATCTTGCTCATGGGTTCCAGTTACTATCACGCACGGTAGTAATGTCGATTGATGACAAATTATGCCAGGAGGGCACGCTTCAGTTTCGGCCTGGTGTGCAAGACTTGGATTTCATCAGTTACGTAAGTTTTAGTGTCGTTTACCAATGTCCTGAGTTGATTGATTCGAATGTTACTTATGAAAGCGTTTCTCCTCTTTGTGACACAGGGATGATCTTGTTGCGGATGACGCGCGGCTTAATGGATTGAGACAAATTCGTGTCAAATGGATTTGCGGATTTTGATGGTGTGCACTCATACGATACATTAACAACTTGAGCATTATCACGTGCATAATCATACTCTTTCCTCCATACTATAAGTGTCTTGTGCTTGATGATGCTGGGAAATACACTGCAGGCAGTGGCGCATTTCATTAGAGATTCTGTTCCATAGCTGTCTGAGAGGTGATTGTTTGTGGTCGTCTTTGTAGTAATTATAAAAAGTCTCCAAGAGAGGGCCCATTATATCCCAGGAAGCACACCATATATGATTTTCACTAGGCGAGGCGATTATAAATTTACATGCATCTGCAAACCATTTCTCTTTGTGGAGATGGAGGATGACAATACGAGGGATATCAGTACCGCTGGGACGGCGACTTCCGTGTGAGGGGCTTGCATTCCCTTATGTTAATCATGTCTATATTTGGCTAGACAATTGTCTTAAAAACTCATGAACCTGACCTCTTCAACTATCTTGCAGCAACAACACTTGGATGCTACGGCTGAGGTGGGAAGCCCTTTTTAATGCCATACATGTCTGTTGTGATGGCCTGCTCAGATAGGACTCGTTACGATGCCCAACGTGCTGTTGAGGATATCCGCAGAGTTACTCCTCCTGTGGATGCCTTATCAAATGTTGCTGCTGTGTTTTCTGAACCGAGGGGTGAAACCAAATGAATTCAACTCCTTAAACTTTATTCTATGTCTGTTAAGGTTATTAACCTTTCTTCTAATCATTGCCTAATGCTGCTGTTAATCATGTTATGGAAATTGGATGACTGTTGGTGTAATTTCTGCAAGATTACCCTCGTGATGGATGGAACATTATGGACAGACTCTAACGGCTGTACATGGAGCTTCTCCATGTTTTCACATAATCAAAACAGGTATTCAAATCCAAAGCCTGGTGGCGATTGTATTTTAGAAGTCAACAACTTCTTTTGGTTACTGAATAATCGGTAACTCGCAGGTACCCTTGTGGCGGCATGACGAAACCCCCGTTATGGTGAAGGTGCCAAGTTGTTGCTCATGTGAAAAAATGTTGCTGCTGTGTTTGATGCATTGAAGAAACTTGAGACTGTTGCAGCATCTGTAAGTCATGCACCTGAACAATGCTCGGTATGGCCATCCTTTGTTCCACCTGCTGTAAAGCTTGAACATGAGGCCTAAGAAGCTGAGGTGGTTGCAGTGGCCGCAACCGTGGAAATGAATGCATTGACTGAAAGGAAACTTGGGGGACAGAGATGCCCTGCAAGAAGTTTGACTGGCTCTCATTTCGTTGCTGATTCGACGCATTACCGAAGACAGCCATTGACACAGAAGCTGGCCTGATTATATGGAGCAGCCGGTGAGACAAACGTTTGTGATATTTATGTTGTGTACTTTGTTGGTTGTATTTGTGGAGTTATATTGGCGCTTGTTTCATACTGTAGGTCACTTGTAGGTTATTGTTGATGGTGTTGAATCTTCCAAAGGCACGGTAGATGTCTGCATAGAGCCAGAGCTGCCACCATTTTCCCTCTGATTCTTTCTTTTACCGTCATGACAAACGAGGGAGTCCTTGTAAATTGGTGCGTGAATTAAGGCGTCGTTAAGATAACTTGGAAAGAGTACGATGGTGACGTGGAGAAGGTGAAGTGCGGAATTCCTGATGTGAATTGGGGATGGAGTCTCTCATTGCGGAGCTTATTGCACATGGAAAACTATTTGCTCAATTATTATAATAAGAAGAGAATTAATGCTCAGTCTTGTACTGGTGTGAGCTTTATCAGTGTTTTGCTTTCTTCATTGCCTTGTGTATGGTTCATTATGTACCTGCTGTAACTTTTCCTCTTGCTGTAATTTATTTGAGAATTAACGGTGAATGTGGATAAGGAAGGATTTAGATCTTATCCTATTTGAAGTAACTATGATTCAAAGGGTCATTTGCCTTTCTCTTCAAAATGTCTATATTACCTCAACTCTCACAATTTCTTTGTGGTTTCACACACTATTTTGTTGTTGTTATTCTCTATAATAGCTTGTGATTGTGTGGAGGGGAGGTTTGAGATGGAGTGATGGGATGGTGGTATAAAGTGGTTCTCGAAGGCTAGTATAAAGGGTATTGTAGAGAGGTGTTTTCACGAAATCTCATTGGTTTTGGAGTCTCTCATTTTATACAATATGTTATTAATGTAACAATTATTCCGGTCCTTAGCCACCATAGACGACATGGATCCCTTCTGACAAATGTAGTAACAATAAGTGATGACAATTCTCGAAGTGGTCGAATTTCAAATGGTAAGAAGAGAGTGGCGGTAGCACAATGGTTTCCGACCTTCCAAGGCTAATAATATTTCACAATGTTTCAAAGTGTACCACTTGTAGGCTAGCTGTTGTCGAAATTTCACACCCCCGTATGATACGAAGCTAGCTAAACCTTATATAGCAAACAAGCTTCTTCAAGAACCGGGATGGGCTAAAAATCTTTGAAATTGTAATGTGGATCTTGACTCTTCATTGATGAACTCAACATGTAGTCACATAAATTGACTTTGGTTTAGGACTATGATTAAGATTTTGACTTGGACCAACGACATTTCCATGAGTACTGAAGCCTCGGACTGTAACTGTACCAGGGCCCATTCTGAATAAGAAAAATCTTGATAATTATGACCATATTCATAACTCGCGGAAAGACACACAACTCCTTAAGGAAATACTTGGGTATAACTTGAGATCATGATTGGGCCTTCACGCCATACTTAAGTATTGTTAACTAAGAGAACCAATACTTTATTTTTGAAACTTATGTACCTGCACAAACTTGTTAATCACAATGAAATACAAATTCAAACAGCATAAGACAAACACAGAGGAGGTGGGATCTTATGGTCAAAAATTAGGGTGCAACAGATGCCCCTATTTAAGTTACTCCTATTCGGAGATATGGAGATTGAAATCTTCATCTCGACGAGATAGGAGGGACTTAAATACAAACATTGCACGGATTTTTGGCCTTAAGAAGCCACCGAATGCACATGATATGCGATGATATGAGAATGCAAGACAGAGGGTCCTGTGGAGAAATGGCGCCACAGGGAGAAACTAGACACGACACATGGGAAGAACAAGCCCAACAAAAGGAGACTCCACGGGGATGGGAAACAACCACCAATGGGGGATCTCCAAAGTATAACGATGGCACATACACCGAGGGTATGGCGACTTAGACGATAGGTGAGGAGCTTATTGCCATAATGTAGTGGTTGGTAATAATCCAAATGAAATGAGTCGATGGTTCAGTTTTATTCGTATTCTTTCTTTTTCTTGTTTTTCTGTATATCTTCTTTCTTTTAGAACTCAACTTGAAATAGTAAAATGTATAACTTTCCCGGGCGTCATGATAAGGGTACCGTGAGCTGGTCTCAATCTCTGCCTGAAATGTCAAAATTTTATAGACGGTAGAATCACTGTAGTTTGTAGATATAGATGTAAGTGTCATTGTTGATGTTGTATTTGTAGAACTTCCCCGAGCATCATGGTATGGGAACCATGAGCTGGTCTCAGTTTCTGATGTAGAACTTCCCCGAGCATCATGGTATGGGAACCATGAGCTGGTCTCAGTTTCTGATGTAGAACTTCCCCGAGCATCATGGTATGGGAACCATGAGCTGGTCTCAATTTCTGATGTAGGACTTCCCCGAGCGTCATAGTCTGGATGCTATGGGCTGGTCTCAGTCTCTTCCCGAAATGATGAAAACTCGTGAGAGCATCTTCAAAGGGGGTTGTAAATTTTGTAGATTGTGGGTGTCGTTGTAGACTGTAAATGTAGTTCGTTGTAGAACCCTGTAGATGTAGTTCGTTGTAGAACCCTGTAGATGTAATTCATTGTAGAACCCTGTAGATGTAGTTCGTTGTAGAACCCTGTAGATGTAGTTCGTTGTAGAACCCTGTAGATGTAGTTCGTTGTAGAACCCTGTAGATGTAGTTCGTTGTAGAACCCTGTAGATGTAGTTTGTTGTAGAACCCTGTAGATGTAGTTCGTTGTAGAACCCTGTAGATGTAGTTCGTTGTAGAACCCTGTAGATTGTAAATTTTGTTGATGTAATCTATAATGTACTCTGTTGTTGTGGATGTAATTTGTAATTGTAAATTGTAGATGTAGTTGTAAAGCTTCACCGAGGATCCTCGGAAAAATGTGAGCTGGTTGAATTGTAAAGTACGTCTTCTCAAATAAAGAGAGACTAATGTGGTAAACCTCCTCGACTTCTTCGGGGAGATGTCACTTGGCGGATTGATGATGTTGAAGGACCCACTGAGGGTAGATGATCTGTCTTGTGAAAACTGTCATTTGTCGTTTTGAACAGGATCTTGATCTAAACGAGTTTCTCAATAAAGAGATAAATGTTCGAGAAAAATCCTGTGATGCTATTGTTGAAGAAGCGTCTGTCTTTATGAATATTCTTCGGGGGGAATAGGGTGCAAGGTAAATGCACACTTAATCCACTCTTAAAGGTTGGAGATGTCCATGATGTGATTGCCAAAGACCCAAGTTCAATTCAGGAAGTAGCCGAAAAGAAACTGTCAAGCAAGACTCGACCATTGAGATATAAACTCAAATGGAATCGTACTGAAATAACCATCTTCCATAAGGGCTGAACTTCATGGGGAAAATAAAACATTATGCTTTTTCTGCCTAGGGTCGATAAATCTAATTGGAGGGATAAGGCACACCCAAACACCTAGGGATAACTATAGCCGAAGCGATGGAACAAAACAAATATGAAGAATGCGAAAAATGCACATGCCATGCTGTCTAATTATATGCTATGTGTATGCCGACGGATTGGGAGAAAAGAAATAAACGCCTCAAACGAAAGGGTACTCAAGCAGAATCTCCATAGATCCTTTGTCGTCTGCGAAGAGAATCTTCGAACAGAAGCAACCTTCGTGTCTGGATAAAATAAATCCTCCTGCCTTGGGGAAGCATATCATATTGTTGTCTTTCTTCGGACGAGGTAAATGCTCATGGTCATCTTGCTATTCATATATCAAGTAGAGCATAAAGTTTTAAGTCAATTTGGATTTTGCTATCAATAAAACAGATTTGTGATTAATGAAAGACTTTTTATTGAATAGTGGTCAGCAGAAAAGCGTGACCCCGATTTTACAGCGTTGGAAAACAATATCGATTACATAAAGGGAATAATGACTTGCTTCTCTTAGGCAAAATATTTCTTAACAGCATTCGCGTTAACAGGGCGAGTGATCTCTTCTCCGTCTATTGTTGCTAACATCAAAGCGCCTCCTGTCAAAACCTTTTTTACTACGTATGGTCCATCATAATTCGGGGCCCATTTTCCTCTGACGTCGGTGAGGAAAGACTGAATCTTCTTAAGCACAAGGTCACCTTCTTTGAATGCATGGGGTCGGACCTTCTTGTCAAATGCCTTCTTCATCTTCTGCTGATACAACTGCCCATGGCATAGCGCATCCATCCTCTTTTCTTCGATTAAGTTCAACTGATCATATCTGTTTTGACACCACTCCGCTTCTGATAATTTTGCCTCCACCAAAATCCTCACAGAAGGAATCTCAACTTCTATTGGGAGTACTGCTTCCATACCGTAGACAAGTGAAAATGGAGTTGCCCCAGTCGATGTGCGTACCATCGTACGATATCCATGTAAGGCAAATGGGAGCATTTCGTGTCAATCTTTGTAAGTAACGACCATCTTCTGAATGATCTTCTTGATATTTTTGTTGGCGGCTTCAACAACCCCATTCATCTTTGGTCTGTAAGGGGAAGAGTTATGATGCTCAATCTTGAATTCTTCACACAACTCTTTCATCATCTTGTTATTCAAATTGGAACCATTGTCTGTAATGATTCTGCTTGGCACACCATATCGGCAAATGAGCTGATTCTTGATTAATTTGACAACCACATGTTGAGTTACATTAGCATAGGAAGCCGCCTCGACCCATTTGGTAAAATAATCAATGGATACTAAGATGAATCGGTGTCCATTAGACGCTCTCGGCTCTATCATTCCAATCATATCAATTCCCCACATAGAGAATGGCCACGGTGATGAGATAACATTCAACAAAGTTGGAGGTACGTGAATCTTATCTGCGTAAATCTGACATTTGTGACACTTTCTAGAAAACTTGTAACAATCTAATTCCATTGTGATCCAATAATAACCAGCCCTTAAAAGCTTCTTAGCCATAGCATGTTCGTTGGCATGCGTGCCAAAAGATCCTTCGTGAATCTCCATCATCAATATATCCGCTTCTTGTTTGTCAACACATCTCAACAAGACCATGTCAAAATTCCGCTTGTACAACACATTGTTACTCAGAAGAAAATTTCCAGCCAACCTTCTCAAAGTTTTCTTGTCTTTGTTGGAAGCTCCCAGAGGATATTCTTGAGTTCTAAGAAACACTTCGATGTCATAGTACCAGGGTTTTCCATCTTCAACTTCTTCGACAGCAAAGATGTAGGCAGGTCTATCAAGACATTTTACTTCAATCCGAGGACACTCGTTCCAAAAGTTTACCACGATCATTGAGGCCAAAATTGCCAACGTGTCTGCCATTCTGCTCTCATCACGAGGGATATGATGAAACTCAACTCTATCAAAGAACGGTAACATTCTTCTAGCATAATCCCTGTATGGGACCAAATTATCATGTCGAGTTATCCATTCTCCAGTAATTTGGTTGATTACTACTGCAGAATCACCAAACACATCTAAATTTTTAATTCTCAAATCGATTGCTTCTTCGAGACCCATAATACATGCCTCGTACTCAGCTTCATTATTAGTACACTGGAATGTTAATCTGGAGGTAAATGGGAAATGGGTCCCTTGAGGAGTCACAATAACAACACCTATCCCTTTTCCATGAGCGTTGACAACTCCATCAAAGATTAAACCCCATTGAGAACCTGGCTCTGGCCCTTCACCATGTACGGGTTCTTCACAATCTTTCATCTTTAAAAACATAACATCTTCATCAGGAAACTCATCGTTTGAGGGTTGATGATCCAAAATGGGCTGGTGAGCCAGATGATCAGCCAAAACACTTCCTCTAACAGCTTTCTGAGTATGGTACTCGATATCATATTCGGATAATAACATCTGCCATCTAGCGATTCTCCTAGTCAAAGCGGGCTTCTCAAAAATATACTTGATAGGATCCATCTTTGAAACCAACCAAGTAGTATGGTTTAACATATATTGGCGCAGACGCTTGGTGGCCCACGCTAGAGCGTAACAAGTCTTCTCTAACATAGTGTACCTGGTTTCACAGTCAGTAAATTTCTTGCTCAGGTAATAAGTGACATGATCTTTCTTTCCTGTTTCATCTCGCTGGCCGAGTACACAACCCATCGAATCCTCTAAAACAGTCAAATACATAATCAAAGGACGCCCTTCAACCGGCGGTATCAGGATAGGCGGTTCAAGAAAATATTCTTTGATACTATCAAAAGCCTTTTGACAGTCTTCAGTCCAAACATATCCTTGTTCTTTCCTCAGGAGCTTGAAAATAGGTTTACATGTAGCAGTCATGTTGGATATAAACCTGGAGATGTAGTTCAAACGTCCTAAGAATCCTCTGACTTGTTTCTCAGTGGCGGGAGCTGGCATTTCCCGGATAGCTTTCACTTTGTCAGGGTCCACTTCAATCCCTCTTTGGCTAACAATAAAACCCAATAGTTTCCCTGATCGTACTCCAAATGTGCACTTGTTGGGGTTCAAACGAAGCTTGTATTCCTTCAAACGACCAAACAGCTTAGCCAGGTGTTTAACATGATCATTTTCGGTCTTTGACTTAGCTATCATATCGTCCACATACACCTCGATCTCTTTGTGCATCATATCATGGAACAAAGTAGTCATAGCTCTCTGATATGTTGCCCCTGCATTCTTTAATCCAAATGGCATAACTTTGTAACAAAAGGTGCCCCAGGGTGTTATGAATGACGTCTTCTCTCTGTCCTCGGGAGCCATTCTAATCTGGTTGTAACCTGAAAAACCATCCATGAAGGAGAAAACCTCATATCTTGCAGTACTGTCCACCAAGATGTCAATGTGAGGTAACGGAAAATCATCTTTCGGACTGGCTTTATTCAAATCCCTGTAGTCTACACATATGCGAACCTTTCCATCCTTCTTCGGAACGGGTACAATGTTAGCCAACCATAGTGGGTACTCGGCAGTAACAAGGAAACCTGCATTAATCTGTTTTTGTACCTCTTCCATAATCTTTAGAGCCATGTCAGGTCGAGTCCTTCTGAGCTTCTGTTTTATCGGTGGGCATTCTGGCTTTAACGGTAAATGATGTTCGACTATAGCTGTATCCAAATCGGGCATGTCTTGATATGACCAAGCGAACACATCGAAAAATTCTCCAAGAAAATCAATCAGTTATTTCTTCACATTGGGTTTAAGCAGAGCTCCAATTTTCACTTCTCTACGGATTTTTTCTGATCCCAAGTTGATTTCTTCCACCGGCTCTTGATGAGGTTGGATAGATTTTTTTTCTTTCTCAAGCAGTCTGGAAATTTCTTCTGGGATATCATCTTCTTCGTCCTCGGCTTCGTACACAGGAAACTCGAAATTTGGAGAAGGCAGTGGATCATTATTCCCAGGATGTATTTTATGTAGCAATCTGCGCAAGTGATGTGATTTTCAATAAGTTTTTGTAAAGTGGAAAGTGTGTGTACGCGAGATGCTACTTATTATTTTCCAATATCGTGAATAAGTATAAAACACAAATGTAAATGAAAGCAGTTTATTGATGATAGCAAAACCAAAAAGACGTTCCCAACAAAGTCACCTTTGCCTTGGGCAGAGCAAAGGGAATTATTAGAAATAAGCCCTAACAAATGCAGTTTCGCCTTGGGCAGAGCGAAAAATTTTAAAACAAATGCTTTACTTAGATATATGAATGGCAGTAGGGGCTTCAACCGCACTCCAATTCTTGACTACAACGCCTGTAGTCACGAAGTCTGGAATGTCTTCATCTGGATCTTCCTCGGTGACGACATAAACTCCAAAGGTATAGTCAAATTCATCCGAAACATAGCCTGGATCTTCCATATAGGGCTCGTAGTCTTCGTAAGGAATGGAGGACCTTATAGAACCGTCTGATATGTAGCCCTCGAGTTCATCTTCTAACACAACATTAATCTGAGGATGATGGACGATTCCTCCACTACGGAACACTTCATTGATTAACGGAAACCCTTGATTCTTGGTGTCTGGTTGAGCGGAACCGCTAGTGAAACTGAGACCCTCCTTATTTTTGTTTTCTGGCAAAGAAAATACTTTTCCCCACATTGATTGATGACCACTGTTCACTACTCGCTGCGCGTCTTTAAATGATGACATGGATGCCTGAGATCTTTGGACACCTTCGCCCACAATAGACAAAGCTTGAAATTGCATGCCAATTTCTTCCTCAGCCTCGACATATAAGAATGATGACAAGTGACTTACCACCAAAGCTCTTTCTCCGTAAACTGTAACTATTTTCCCCTCGAAAACATATTTCAGCTTCTGATGTAGGGTAGAAGTAACTGCTCCAACTTCATGTATCCATGGCCTCCCTAGCAAACAGCTATAGGCGGCACGAATGTCAATGACCTGAAACGAGATCATGAAAGTCTGTAATCCGATAGTCATGGGCAAATCTACCTCACCAATTACCGTTTTCCTTGACCCATCGAAAACTTTGACAATAATGCAACTTGGCCTCATCGGCGGTCCTTGGTATGACAACTTAGATAAAGTAGTTCTAGGCATTACATTTAGAGACGATCCAGTATCAACCAACACACTGGACAGAGAGTCATTTCCACAGTTCACATAAATATGTAGAGCCATGTTATGTTTCCTTCCTTCTTCTAGGAGATCGTCTTCATCGAAACCCAGGTTATCACTTGAAGTAATACTGCCAATGATGTTATCAAACTGTTCCATAGTCACATCCTGCTCGACATAGGCTTGTTCCAAAATCTTCTAAAGCGCTTCTCTATGAGCCTCAGAACTCATCAGCAATTGTAGCACAGAAATCTTCAATGGGGTTTGCAGAAGCTGATCTGCAACCTTATACTCGCTTCTTTTGATTACTTTCAAACATTCATCGGAGTTGGATAAGTTAGACCCACCAGATTGCCCCACAATTGGGTCTTTTGAGCCTGATGGTTCGAACAAAACCTCTTTTTCTTTCGGTGGCACAGTCGGGTAGACTCGACCGCTTCTTGTCACTCTACTGACATCTGCAATATTAACTACTGAGGGTACGGTGGGCAAAGGTACTTCTTTCCCATCCTCCAACATAGTAGCATTGTATCTGTAAGGGATGGCCTTACTAGAGGTATAAGGGACAGGTCCAGGCACACTGATCACTAAAGGAGTAACAACTGGTTTCTTACTATTGTAAATGATCTCTATACGTTCCACTTCCTTAAAGTGGGGTACTATGACACAAACTTCTTCTGCCTCCTCATTTGAAACTTCTTGATTATCACTCCCCAAACAATCTTCAATCATATTGACAGAGGGTGAACCATGCGGTGGTAATGGATTCTTCTGTACGTTAGGGTCGGAATCCCTAAAAGACAAGATTCCATTTTTAATGAGCCTCTGGACATCCATCTTTAAACTGAAACAACTCTCAATATCATGTCCTGGAGCACCCTGATGGTAAGGACAAAACTTGTCAGCTCTATAAGAAGGGGGAGGATTCATGGGAGCCGGAGGTGGAGCTCTCGTCTGAATGTGACCCTTTTTAATCAAAGCGGGGAATAGATCAGCATATGTCATTGGGATCGGATCGAAATTTATTTTTCTATACACACGACCTTGATTGCTGGATGGCCAATTCTGCTGAGGGTTGTTGAGCAACGGGAGACTGAGGTTGCTGATAGGGTTGCGGAGACTGTAGCTGATAAGCCAGAGCATTAAACACTGGCGATACCGCTGCAACTTGATGTGGGGGCATGTACCTCTTTCTGAATTGTCCCTTTTGAATGGCGTTTACACCTTGCTCTTTTTTCTTCACAAAACTGCTCCCATACCTTTTAGGAGCACTCTCTTCTTTGGTCAGTCTTCCTTCACGAACACCTTCTTCTAAGCGCATCCCCATATTGACCATTTCAGTAAAGTCACTGGGTGCACTGGCTACCATCTTTTTGTAAAAGAAAGGACCAAGGGTCTTCAGAAAAATCTTGGTCATCTCTTTTTCTTCTAGTGGTGGTGTGACTTGTGAGGCTAGCTCGCGCCAACGCTGAGCGTATTCTTTGAAATTCTCCTTATCTTTTCTGTGCCATTGCTCTCAACTGGTCTCGGTCGGGCGCCATGTCCACATTGTACTAATTCTACTTGACAAAGGCTCCTCCCAGATCATTGAAAGTTCGAATCTTCGTACTATCCAACCCCATGTACCACTTGAGTGTGGCGCCTGTCAAACTGTCTTGAAAGTAGTGAATGAGTAATTGATCATTATCAGTTTGGGCAGACATCTTCCTGGCGTACATAATGAGATGACTCTGAGGGAAGGTATTCCCCTTGTACTTTTCAAAATCAGGGACTTTGAACTTCGGTGGGACCTTAACGTTTGGAACCAAGCACAGCTCAGAAGCACTCTTACCAAATAAGTCCTTTCCACGAAGGGCTCTCAACTCCTTTTGTATTTCAGAAAACTGGTCTTGAAATCCGTCTATCTTCTCTTCTAAACCCACAGTTTCGGTTGGCGACCCATGTAAAATTGGTTCATCCAGAATATACGGGACATCGTTCACGTGTGGAGATGCGGTAGTCATCACAGCAGAAACTACAGGAGCAGCTTGAACAGTGGTCACAACGGGGATCTCAGACACAGACGGACGGTAACCGGTCGAAAAGAAATTAGGAGACAATCCCCACGGGAAACCTTGAGGCATACTGTAGGATACTTCAGACACCACTGGGATCGGTGTTGGCGTCACTTCGGATGTGACAGTCCTTGGGACTTCTTGATTGTTGATCGAGATTTGACTAGACAAAGCTTCCACTAGACCATTCAACTTCTCCAAACTTTCCTTCATACTTGCAACTTCATCACGGAGCACTCTGTTCTCTTGCTCTAGTTGATCCATCTTCTAGCGTTGGCTAGCTCGAGTGTTGTATCGGTGATTCAGCTTGTTCTGCGGAGGTGAAGCAAGAGTGAGACCCTGGAATGCGAACGATGCTATGCTTATGCAAAATGCAAATGAGTATGAAACTTTCAAGAAACTCAAATTATTTCGGTATTGTAACCTTGGAGAAAAACTTATTTTATTTTGATGATCGAAGCATTACAAAACGGAGTACTCTTTTAAGAGTTTATTACATTGAATCAAAAGTAAAAGAGAAACTCGGAGATCTACTCCTTATGCTCCTTCTGTGTACGAAGTTCTCTTTCTAGCTGACTGATGCGTTCCTGCAACTCGGCTTTCTCTCTGATGAGTCGGTCGACACACTCTTTCCAAGCCATAGTATCTGGGGGAAGATCATCACTGGTGACAACACTTGAAGAGGTGTGAGAGGAAAATAAATCCTCTCGCGCCTTTCTTTTCCTTGCGAGTTCAACTTCTGGCAGCCTCTGGGACTTCTCTTTCTCTACCTTGAGTATAAAAAACTTGTTTCTCCAAGCGGCTTTCAATTTTCGAGCTTCATCCAAAGCAGCCTTCAATTGATCTACTTCACTCACGTCAAACCAATCTGGATCGTGAAAGGCCAATACCATAGGTTCATGGAAAGGGAACGGCATCTTGAGGTCGAGAGCTCTTGCTCGTACCCAATGTAGGTATTCTTCAGAGACAGCACAATTGGGGTATCCTAAAGCAGCTTTTCCTTCCTTATTGATGTATTCCCATGAGTAAATTATGACGGTCTTCAGGTATGGGTCTTCTCCTTCTTTGAGAAAGATTCCTTTTAACAGAGTCTGGTCAGGTACTTCAATCATGGGATGCCCAAATTGGAGACGGGCCAGAGCAGGATTGTAACTTATGCATCCTTCCCTCGCAATGAGCGGTATGTTAGTAAATCCTCCGATGCTATGGATCATACATATACCTCCATAAGTAGGGTCGTACCACACAATGTCAGAATGGGTAAGGGCCATAACTATCTCGGACCAATGAGGTGACTCCTCCTCTTCCCAAATAGACGGGTGCCGAGTTAGGCGAGCAATGAACCATGAATACAACAGAGCGGTGCAACAGACGATATGTCCTCCTCCCTCAGCATTCTTTGAATGAATTGAGTAATATGTGTCAGCTAACAAAGTAGGGACTGGATTCTTGAGTATGACTAATTTAATCGCGTCCATGTCAACGAAATCATCGATCTTTGGGAACCAGAAAATCCCATAAACCAACAGAGCAAAGGTGGCCTCCACGATAAGGACTTCCTTTCTTTCATCATGGTAACGGACTTTTTCAATCAAAAAGTCAGTAGGGAATCCAAGGACTCCTTCCTTGGTGGTTAGGTGCGCCTGCACATCTGCCAAACTAAGATGAGTAGCATTGGCAATTTCTTGATGATTGGGTGTGTCTTCCTGGCCGGTAAATATGGGACGGGCCGTTACAGGCATCCTTAGGAAATCATAATACTCTTCTAGTGTCGGCATCAACTGGTAATCCGGGAAGGTGAAGCAGTGGTACAACGGATCATAAAATTGAACAAGGGTCTCCAATAGCCCCCCTTTCATCTTGAGTTCGAGAAAACAGAAGACTTCTCCATATTCTGCTGCGAACGCGTAACAGTTCTCGATGAGGTCTGCTAGTTCTCTCAAGCTTTCAATGTTAGGACTCTGGAAAGTGTACTCCAATATTTCTCTTTTGAAATCCATGGTTACAACACCTGAGAAATAAAATTGAGTTTCTTGAGTAAAGAAAGAATATAATGCAAGATGAGTAGGACTTCATGGGATCTTAACTATTTATAAACATTGTAGTAAAAGAAACGTTTTTATTTAATTTTGTAACGGAATACAAATAATTGCTTTTAAAAGTCCCAAATAAAAGCTAAATAAAAGCTAATAAAGACACTAAAGAAGTTTCGAGTTCTGCTGCTTGAGCTGCTCCTCTAGTTGCGTCTTCTCACGGATAAGGTTGTCCATAATCAATTTCCAAATAGTGCATTGTGGGTCGGAGAAAAATAAATCCTCCATGACCTTCCTCTTCTTGCAGGGGAGTAACTCCTCATCCTTTAACTGTAGCTGCTTCTGGAGTTCCTCTTTCTCTTTTTGGAGTTTGTCGATCTCTGCGACAGACACTTGATACTTGTTCTTCCATGACTCTAACTCTTGTCGTAACCTCTTCATAGCAACCTTTGACTTCTCGGTTTCGGACATAAAGACATAGGTGGGATCCCTTCTTGGAGGCGTAGGGTCTTGACGAGAATAAGGCATCCTTAGCTTGATTTCCCTGTCTCTTACCCACTGGAGATACGGTTCTAGCGACACACAATTAGGCCTTCCTAGACTTTTCTTCCCCTTCTTGTACACATTACGCCATGCATCCAGAACCTTTCCTCGAAGCTCTACATCATTGTTAAAGAAAATACTCTCTACATGGGCACTCTTAGGAGGTTCCTTCAATGGGTATCCCAACTGTCGACGGGCTAAAACGGGATTGTAGCTGATTCCTCCATCGAAACTGAGCAATGGTACATTAGCAAAATTACCACAACTATCAATGATTAATACCCCATCATACACCTGGTTGTACCAATCAATGTCAGAATGGGTCAATGCCATAACCCTCGGAGACCAAAGCTCTTTGCCAATGTTTGTAAAAGAGCCAGTCTTTGGCAAGTGTGAAATAAACCACTTGTAAAGTAAGGGCACACAACAAGTAATCATCCCTCCACCACGGAGGTTTCGGAGATGTATAGAGTGATATGTATTACCCAACAAAGTCGACACTGGGTTTCTCTTCATAAAGATCTTGAATGCTTTGAGATCGATGAAGCCTTCAAAACTCAGAAATAAAAACAACCCATAAACAAGCAAAGCAAAAATTGCCTCAAACGGAGCCTTATTAGAATAATCAGCATAGAATGAAGCCTTCTCGACTAGGAAACCTGTCTTTAAACCAAGAATTCCATCCTTAGTAACTAGGTTGGCTTTGACGTCAGATACCTTCAAACAGAGGGCTTTAGCAATATCTTTCTCATCAGGGTCCTTTTCCAAGAAGGGAAAAGGAGATTCTTCTAGGACAGGTAGACCGACCAAAAAGGAATACTCTTCCAACGTTGGTAACAACTGAAAATCCGGAAAGGTGAAACAATGATAAAGAGGATCATAGAACTGTAGTAGAGTGGCGAGAAGTCCTTCATTCACTGAACGACCCAACAAAGATATCAGCTTCCCATATTTGTTCTTGAATTCTTCTTGATCCTTGATAAGGCCCCACAACTTCTTTAGGTCGTCCAATTTTGGACTTTTAAAAGTATATTTCATAGTACGTCTTTCGTTTGAAGCCATAGAGACCTACAATGTTCATAAATGAAAGTGAACCCCATGAAGTCCAATGCAGAATGATGTTATATGAATGCAGCAAACACAAGTATTCACATAAGGACACAAAGATAAACAAACAAAGGGGGTATCCTAGGTTTGCAACGAGCATGGAGCATAGGGTATACCCATCCCTAAAGGATGTGAACTAAAGGTTTGATTGTACCTGTAGGACAGGGTTCTAAAGGGACTCAAAATCATAAGTCCATCTTTCGGATATTATCAATTTCCCAATTACTTGATGATTAATAATATTCTCAAGAGAACTTCTTTTGAGTGTAGCTTCGCGTAGCACTATTTCGGAAGTACTCTCTCATAGTCTCGTACTACATCCTAATAAAGGCCAAAGTTGGGTTTAAGGTAACTACGGTTCTCAATATCATGGGCTCCAAGGTCGAAAATAGCAAGTGTCTTCACGATTACTCGTTCAACAGTACTATCTCGAGAGGGCCTCAATTGAGCGGGATTCTTGATTTAACTTAGTCGGGATTCAACTCCCTATAAGCCTCCTCGACTATATCACCATCCTATCTTAATTTCTCTCAAGTTCGGGTGTAGAACTTTATCTCACCACTCAAAGATAATAATCCCAAAAGAAATACAAGAGAAAGCATATAAACAATTAATCAAGTAGGCAGATATGTAAAGCAGTAAACAAATAAAATAAGATAGGGAAGCCCACTAGAGATGTCCCCAGTGAAGTCGCCATTTCTGTCGCGGTGAAAATCGGATACCAAACTATGGATTAGTTTGAATCTTTATTCATTTGTAACCGAACTTTGATTTGTCCAAAGGAAGGGATAAAGATCGAAATTCCCACAATGCAATGCAAATGCAAGCTAGAGAGTTATAGGTTCGGGGGTTGGTTAAACTTAGGGAAGGTACTAGCATCCTAAGTTTCTGTAGTATCCTACAGGAACCTCTTGTTTTATGTTCGTTTATTGCTAAGTGTTTATCTGCTTAATGGTAAAAGACCTAGGAGTTTATTTTCTAAGTATACTCGATAAGATATCGCATCTTATGCCTACATATCCTTACGGGAGTGGAATCAGAGTACTTGTAGTTCCCCTAAAGGGTTAGAGGAGTTCTTTGACTGTGGTCAAAGTTCCTACGGGTTTAGGGTAGTTGTTTGATTGATTTTAGGAGAAGAGATGTGTCTTCATTTTAAGGGAGATATAACCGCCACAGGTTGTAGGAAAATAGTCTTTGCATCGTCTTAAGAAAAGGGCTTAAGTACTCGGATTGTTTGACGAGTATGCCTTTATTTCTCTTAAGGCAAAGTCCATACGGCTTGATTGTATTGTTGTAGGGGTGGAGATTCTATCTCACTTAAGATAATTTGGCATCTTTTCTCTATTGTGTTTGAAGGTATTTTTTGAATTGATTGTTTGAATGTTTGAATATTGTCGTAGGGTTGATTGAGTTTGTTTGTTCTAAGTTGCAAGAGAAGGGTCCTTCCTATAGGGTAGGATCAAACTTAATAAGATCAACTTGAATGGGATCAAGGATCAATGGGAGAATGATGCAAATGATATGCACTGCACACGATTGTTGAATCATGTGTAGGGTTTCCCTTTGGACGGAATGCGATGCGATAATGTAAATATGATGATGTAAGTGCAATGAAATAAATTGCGGAAGAGTAAAACATACACATACGCATGAAAGCGCTGAAGTGTGTGAGAGTGTATGTGTCGTGGATGTGAGTGTGCACGATTGTGTTGGATGCAATGTTAATTAAGTTGATTAATTTGTAGGCAGGAAGTTAATTTTAAAAGATTAATTAATTTTATTTGATTTTTTAGTCGAATGTTGGATTGCATTAGATTCGTTTTAGTAAAGTTGTTTATTATCACATTTGAAAGTTAAATTACTTAAAAAATTTTCTAATAAAAAGGTTCTTATTATTAACAAATGTTTAAATTTTTTTTTTAAAAAGGACTTTACTAAGTAAAATTATTTTCTCTTACTTAAGTCATTATAAAATTTTTTTATTTTTTATTTTATTAAAACAAATTAATTAAATGTGGGGCCTGTAAGAACACAGATTGTGTCTTAGTTATATCTCTATGTTTTGATGATAACACTTACGAATTTTGTATTCAAGAATTATATACTCTAAACGTGTTCTAGATTGTTTGCTACAGGCACTAAAAAAAATTATCTAAAGAAAGCAAATTTGGATCTGAACAATGTTATTATGAAGGGTTTCATAGGTTCAAGAGCATCTTAAGTGAAGATCTGAACGCTGCTCTCAGAAGAATCTGATTACTATCTCTTGAAGATTCTGAAGCAGGAGCCTCTAAAGCATAGAAGACTCTGCTCTGATAGATTTACACGCTCAAGCACACAAGCTGCACATACTCTGATTCAGCTCAATCTGAAGAACATCCAAGATTCTGAAGATCCAGAAGATCTCTATTCTGGAGACTCTGAAGATTCAGATTCTAATGTTGAAAGCTGAACTTACTTTGAAGAAGATTTAAATATGTACGTTGGTTTATCTCAACAGCTCTTTCCTATTTTGTGCTAGACACAAGGACACAGACAAAAAGGTTTTATCTGTGCATTCCATTCTAAGGAAAGTTTTCTGCAAGTGAAGACAAAAGGCATCAGGCTTGTTTCAGCACAGCCTCCAATGTAAAGAAAAAAGGCATCAGGCTTTTCTGCACAACCTTCAACGTAACAAGACTTCTTGGATCTAAGTGCCTATATAAAGAAGTCCACTCCATCTTCTTCAGTATCGAACTTCTAGCAAAATCTCTCACCATAGCAAAACTCTCAAAGATCTTATTATTTTATTTTGCTATAACATTGTTCTTAACTTAAGAGAAATATCACAGTTGTGATAACAGCTTATTAGAAGCATTCTTACTCTTGTAAAAGTTTTACATTGTTTGTAAAAGGTTTTCCGTAAGAGGATCCAGTTGGGATCAGTTGCTCTTGAGAAGACTAAGAACAGTTGTTCTTAGGTGTTGCTATTTGTAATCTATTTGATTAAATAGTGGATTAAGTCCTTGACAGAGAAAGGAAAATCACTCTTGAGAGGGTGGACTGGAGTAGTTGTATTCAACGAACCAGGATAAAAATATCTGTGTTCAAATCTTTGATTTTTAGTCTTACTTATTCAACCCCCCCTTCTAAGTAATTTTCTCACCTTCAGCTGGCATCAGAGCTCCGGTTCTGCGTGTGCTCCACTTAACCGTGACAGTTAAAGATCCAGTGAGAAAGATACTTTGATATTTATTTGGTTGTCAATATGGATAATACTTCTACATCAACTTACAACAACAAATATGAAGGAGATAGGATCAGTACTAAGCCACCCATGTTTGATGGGGAAAAATTTGACTATTGGAAAGATAGAATAGAGAGTTTTTTCCTTGGGTATGATGCTGATCTTTGGGATATGGTCATTGATGGATATGAACATCCTACTGATGAGGATGACAAAAATATTGATAGAAAATCAATGACTGAAGTACAGAAAAGAGATTTCAAGAATCACCACAAAGCCAGAACTATATTGCTTAATGCAATCTCTCATACTGAGTATGAGAAGATTACTAACAGAGATACTGCTCATGACATGTTTGAGTCACTCAAAATGACTCATGAGGGAAACTCTCAGGTTAAAGAGACCAAGGCGCTGGCGCTCATACAGAAGTATGAGGCATTTAAAATGGAAGAGTCTGAAAATGTAGAAACTATGTTTTCTAGATTTCAGATTCTTACAGCTGGTCTGAAAGTTCTGGATAAGGGCTACTCAACGTCAGATCATGTCAAGAAGATCATCAGAAGTCTTCCCACCAGATGGAGACCAATGGTGACCGCATTGAAGATGGCAAAAGATCTGAACAAGATCTCTTTAGAAGAACTTATCAGTTCTTTGAGAAGCCATGAAATTGAGCTGGAGGAAGATGAACCCCAGAAGAAAGATAAAGGTAAATCCATAGCTTTAAAATCTAACAAATCTGTTAAAGCTTTGTAGGTAAAAGAAGAAAGCTCTGAAGAATCTTCTTCTGAAGAAGAAGATGAACTGTCCATGCTTTCCAGAAGAATCAACAAGCTCTGGAAGCACAAGGGAAAGAAGTTTAACAACTTCAGAAAAGCTGACCACAGGAAGGAATCTTCTGGACACAGAAGATCTGGAAAGAAAGAGGTCACATGCTATGAATGCAAGGAACTTGGGCATTACAAAAATGACTGCCCCAAACTTCTCAAGGAAAAACCCAAGAGAAAGTTTGATAAAAAGAAGAAGGTTCTTATGGCAACTTGGGATGATTCAGATGAATTTGAATCTGAATCTGAAGCAGAAGAAGAATGTGCCAACATGGCATTAATGGCTGGAATAGAAGATCAGAATGAAGAATCATCATCTGAATCTGAGTCAGACTCTGACTCTGACGCTGAAGAGGTAATGTCTAAACTTACCAAAGAAGAACTTATAAAGGTGTTATCAGAAGTTCTGAAAAGCTATAATAATATCAAACTCAAAAACAAGAAGCTGAAAAGCAATCTTGAATCTGAGATTGATAATCTGAAAACAGAACTTGTTGAGCAGAAAGAAATAAATATAAAAATCAAAAATGATTTGGAAATTGCCCAACAAGAATCTGACTCTGAAGCTAAGTCATCTGAAAATATTTTGGAAAAATATGACTCTAGCTTTCAGAGGTTCCTCACTAAAAGCATAGACAGAAGCAAGATGGCTTCTATGATCTATGGAGTTAGTAGGAATAAAAGAAAGGGAATTGGATTTAAATCTTCTTCTCTTGAAAAAGATGTAAGACCAATACCTGTAGATGATCTGATCATTAAGATAACTCCTTTATACTCTAATTTTAAATTTGGTCATTTAAATGATATTAAACACACAAGCTCTGAAAAGAATACTCATGTGTTTAGATCTAAGGCAAGTCTAAACAAAAACTATGTTGAAAAACAAAAGTTTAGACAAACCTACAAGGCAACTAACCCTAAAGGACCCAAGAAGATCTGGGTACCTAAAGACAAAATAATCCCTGTTGCAGATGTCCTTAGCAGCAAGGTCAGGACACCAATCATGGTACCTGGACTCTGGATGCTCACGACACATGACAGGAGAAAGGTCTATGTTCCAAAGTCTGGAACTTAGATCTGGAGGGGACGTGAAATTTGGAGGGAACCAGAAGGGCAAGATCATTGGCTCTGGAACAATAGGTAATGGCAACCTACCCTCTATTTCTAATGTTCTGTTAGTTGAAGGATTGAAACATAATCTATTGTCCATAAGTCAATTAAGTGACAATGGTTATGATATAATCTTTAATCAAAAATGTTGCAAAGTTGTATGTCAAAAGGATGGTTCTATCCTATTCAATGGAAAGAGGAAACACAACATTTATAAAATTAACCTTTCAGAACTTAAAGTTCAAAATGTAAAATGCCTCTTATCTGTGAATGATGAGCAATGGGTCTGGCATAGAAGATTGGGGCATATTAATATGAGACGTATATCTCAGATTAATAAACTCAATCTGGTCAGAGGACTTCCTAAGTTGAAGTTCAACTCAGATGCTCTGTGTGAAGCATGTCAAAGAGGTAAATTTTCAAAATCACATTTTAAATCAAAAAATGTTGTTTCTACCTCCAGACCATTGGAATTACTTCACATTGATCTGTTTGGACCAGTGAAAACAGCATCCATCAGAGGCAAGAAGTACGGGTTAGTCATTGTAGATGACTACAGCAGATGGACATGGGTAAAGTTTCTAAAACACAAGGATGAGTCTCATTCTGTGTTCTTTGACTTCTGCAATCAAGTCCAGACTGAAAAAGATTGTAAAATTATTAAAGTCAGAAGTGATCATGGTGGAGAATTTGAAAATAAACATTTTGAAAAATATTTTTCTGAAAAAGGCATTGCACATGATTTCTCCTGCCCTAGAACTCCACAACAAAATGGAGTTATAGAGAGGAAAAATAGAACATTGCAAGAAATGGCCAGAACCATGATCAACGAGACAAATCTGGCAAAATATTTCTGGGCAGAAGCAATTAACACAGCTTGTTATATTCAGAACAGAGTGTCTGTAAGACCTCTTCTGGAAAAGACTCCCTATGAATTGTGGAGAAACAGAAAGCCTAACATTGCTTATTTTCATCCTTTTGGATGTATTTGTTATATGCTTAATACTAAAGATAATCTGAACAAGTTTGATTCCAAAGCACAGAAGTGTTTCATGCTTGGTTATTCTGGACGCTCTAAAGGCTACAGAGTATTCAATACTGAAACAAAGATTGTGGAAGAATCTATTCATGTTAGATTTGATGGTAAGCTTGGCTCTGAAAAGCCAAAGCAGTTTGAAAGTTCTGCAGATAGAGAAGTGATTCTCACAGACTCTGAAGGCTCAGAGGCAGAAAAGGCAAAGAACAAAGAATCTGACGCAACCCCAGATGCTACACCTTTGACCTCCCAACTAAACAACTTGCATATTTCTGAAAGACCAACTGTCAGAGGATCTTCTTCCAGAATCAAAGCTTCTCATCCAGAAGATATGATAATTGGAAAGAAAGATGATCCAATAAGGACAAGATCATTCCTCAGAACTTCTGAATCTTCTTTATTTGGCTTAGTGTCAATGATAGAACCAACATCTGTAGATGAGGCTCTGGAAGATAATGAATGGATTATAGCTATGCAAGAAGAGCTAAATCAATTCACCAAAAATGAAGTTTGGGATCTGGTTCCTAGACCTAAAGGATTCAATGTAATTGGAACAAAATGGGTTTTCAGGAATAAGCTGAATGAAAAGGGAGAAGTAGAAAGGAATAAGGCAAGGCTGGTTGCTCAAGGATACAGTCAACAAAAAGGTATTGATTACACTGAGACATATGCTCCAGTGGCAAGGTTAGAATCTATTCGTCTTCTTATTTCATTTGCTGCACAGAATAACATCACTCTGTATCAGATGGATGTTAAAAGTGCTTTTCTTAATGGTATTATAGAAGAAGAAGTATATGTCCACCAACCTCCTGGTTATGAAAGTGAAAACTTTCCAGATCATGTTTTCAAATTAAAGAAATCCCTTTATGGATTAAAACAAGCTCCCAGAGCTTGGTATGAGAGGTTGAGCAACTTCCTTCTGAAGAAAAATTTTATCAGAGGAAAAGTGGATACAACTTTATTCTGTAAAACTGTTAAGAAAGATCTGTTGATTTGTCAAATTTATGTAGATGACATTATTTTTGGATCAACAAATATTACGCTTGGAAAGGAGTTTGCTAAATGTATGCAGGAAGAATTTGAAATGAGCATGATGGGATAATTGAGATTCTTCTTGGGAATCCAAGTCAACCAGACTCCAGAGTGCACCTACATACATCAAACCAAATATGTTAAAGAGCTTCTGAAGAAGTTCAACATGGTTGATAGCAAAATGGCAAAGACTCCAATGCATCCTACAAGCACTCTAGGTAAGGAAGAGGTAAGTAAGAAGGTAGATCAAAAACTCTACAGAGGTATGATAGGATCTCTTCTATACTTGACTGCTTCTAGACCAGATATTCTGTTTAGTGTCTGCTTATGTGCAAGATTCCAATCAGATCCTAGAGAATCACACTTAACAGCTGTTAAGAGGATTCTAAGGTATCTGAAAGGTACTGCTAACATGGGTTTGTGTTACAGAAGATCTGATGAATTTTCATTAGTTGGATTCTGTGATGCTGACTATGCTGGAGACAGAGTTGAACGTAAAAGCACTTCTGGAAGCTGTCAGTTTCTTGGAAGTCATCTGATCTCATGGTACAGCAAGCAACCTACCATTGCACTATCAACTACAGAGGCAGAATACATTGCTGCTGCTGGATGTTGTACTCAGATGCTCTGGATGAAGAGTCAATTAGAAGATTATCAAATCTATGAGAGTAATCTTTCTATCTTTTGTGATAATACTTCTGCTATATGTTTGTCAAAAAATCCAATCTTGCATTCTAAGGCAAAACATATAGAAATTAAACATCACTTCATCAGAGACTATGTTCAGAAGGGTGTAATTAATTTAGCGTTTGTTGATACAGATCATCAATGGGCTGATATTTTCACAAAACCCCTTGCTGAAGATAGATTTAAGTTCATTCTGAAAAATATTTGTATGGATTTTTGTCCAGAGTAATATTTATCAGAGGCAACCTCTCAGATGCAAAATGTTTAATGATCTGAAGTATTTCATCTGCCTATTCGTTCATTTATATTCATTCAATTATTTTTTTTGTGAAACTCTGAACTAACAAGCTCAGAAGATCTAAAAGTTGGAAACGTTTCATTTCTTGAGAGACATCAGATGCGCATGCAAAGCAAACACGTGTCACTCAGTATCTGAAAAGATGGAGTGCTCAACTGAATTGACGTTTGAGGTATTGCTTTGAAAATCTCATTTTTCTTGGTTTTCCCCCCAACTGTCATAAATTTAAAGTGAAATGATTATTTTTTCATTAAATGATGTCCAAACGTGCGTAAGTGTCTTTTGTTGTGCCTTATGCTTGATTATTGGTTATCTATAAATATCACCTATCACACTATTTTCACACTTTCCACATTCACTACATTCATGCGTTTCTGTTCTCTCTTCAAACTCTACCAAAACCCTAAACCTAAACCAAGATCCTCTTCTTCTTCAATGGCGTCTACTTCAAACACTGCTGCAAAACCCAACAAGACTATAATGTACAAAGAACCAGAACGAACCTTATTTACTCCTGTCGCAGATCTGGAGGTGCTATGTGAAAGCTTCATTGATCTTGATTCATTAAAGGAAAATGGGTTCGACCTAACTCCTGCCATTAAAGCTCAAGGTTGGGAGAAATACTTTGAAAGATTAATGGGTCCTGTATTTCCATCACTGGTAAAGGAATTCTGGATTCATGCAAGCGTTGGTCCTAAGTTTATTCATTCATCGGTTCTTGGAATGGAGATAGTTATTACTGAGAAACTGATCAGGCAACTGTTCAGTTATACTGAATCTGATGGAGTTTCAAACCTTGCTTCTTCTCGCATTGATATGGCTAGGGTTTATGAAGAAATTACTATAGCTGGAATGCCATCAAGTAAGGTTAAAGATTTGAAACCCATTTATAGGATCTGGGCAAAAATATTTATGAGTACATTTTTTCACAGAAAACCATCCAACTCACCAGACTATGTGAGTTCGGAACATCTGTATTTCATGTACTGCATTAGCAAGAATGTCAAAGTGGATCTACCGTATCTAATCTTCAGTCATCTACTAACTCATGTCAAAGAAACCAGAGAGGAGGTAAGAGCTAAAGCTGGTAAAGTTAGGACGTGGTTACCCCTGGGAAGATTGATTTCAGACATCCTTATTGAGAATAAGCTGGTACAGCATCTGACAGATGCAAAGATTACAGAAGATCTGACTTACATCATTGGATCTGAAATAAATGGACTCAATCTGAAAAGGATGAAAATCATTTCAGAATTGAAAGGACAACTAAGGAAGATCAACTTTGAAGAGGTTCAAGGCAGAAGAATTCCTGTGGAAGACTTTCCACTATTCAGTGCAGATGAACCAAAGGAATTTGTCTGGATGTACATTACTGAATGTCTAAAGGAAGGAATTCCTCTACCTGCTAATCTTGTTCAGAAACCAGGAGAAGAATTGCCCAATCTGATGAAGGAAAGGCGTAGTAAGAGGAAAGCTGAAGAAGGATCCGTTCAGAAGAAAAGAAAAGCATCTAAAGCTTCAAGAAAGAAGAAGAGAGAAGGAAAGAAAGCCAGAATCAGTCCTAGAGAAGCCACTCTGGAAGAGATCAGAGACACCATTCAACAGGTATTAGCATCTGATCCTACACCTACTGTTCATTCACCCCTTTCATCACCACAACTCTCTCCAAACCTTAGACAAAGAACTTCTAAATCCAAACAGTCTGTCAATCTTTCATCTGAACCACTCTCCTCTGAACCAGTAAATTTACAACCATCTCCTGTACCAATTCCATCTGAACCACAACCTCAAACAATTCAATCAGAAATTCCACCACCAGAACCAACTCAACCAGAAAACTCTCCAACAGTAACTCCACAACCAACTTTGTCACAACCAGAGAATCCCCAATTAGAGACTCTCCAACCAGAAACAATTATTTCAGAACAAAACCAACCAGAGACTGTTCAAACTGAACACTTTGAACAAACAATTCCCTCAGAAGATCCAAATCTTTCTGACAATATTCTTGATATTCAACCCCTCAATCAATCAATTATAATTTCTTCAACATCTGTTCACTCAGATGAATCTTCTGATTCATCTGATTGTGATTCAGAGTCACTCAAACAAGCTCGCTCTGAAAGTGTTATGAAGAAACATCTTAACATTGCCTTGTTTCATACCCCACCAAACTCTCCATCTCATCAACAACCATCTGAAACTCAACCATCTGACACTCAAACATCTGGAAACCAAACCATTCCATAACCACCTGAAACCAATCCATCTGAAAATCAGACTTTTCCTCAACCATCTGAACTCCCTCAATCTGACATCCACACATCTCAACCACCATCACCTCAACCACAACCATCTAAACCTACTCCTGTTAACACACCTAATCCTTTTTCCTCTGAACAGCCTGAACAGTCAGATCTAGGATCATGTGTTAATACTATGTTTGATATTTTCAAAAAGGAGTTAGATTCTGAATATGATCGTGTTAAGGCTGTATGCATGTCTAGTTTGGATCCAACTGTTTCGAATACTGCTTGGAAGTGCTTCATCTGGATGTTCAACAAAGCTGCCTTAAAAGTTAGAGCTAAATGCTCTAAGCTTGCTAAGAATAAATTTGCAGAATTAATCAAGGTAACTCTGATGAACATGCCTCCTCCTCCTCCTGTGTTACTTTTGGAAGCTGCTCCTCCAGTAGTTCCTGCATCTGAAATGGTTGAACAAGCTTCTGATGAAAACCAATCTGAAGGGAACCCTGCTGCTACTGCATCTGCTCCGTCTTCATCTGTGGTTGCAGAACTTGTGAATGATGTGAAGGATATAAAGGGCTGGATGATCAAGCAAGAAAAGACAACTGATGAAATCAAGACCTGGATGTCTAAGCAAGAAGAGTCAGCTGCCAAGATGATAGAGCTTCTGACCCTTATTGCCTCTCGCCAAACTTAGTTTTATTTGTTGTTTTGCACATGAACTGCTTTTGCTGTCTGTTTGTTTTTTGTTGTGTTATGTGTTTTGGCTTCTGCCTGTTTGACTGTGAACTTTGGTTTGTTTTTAATTGCATGATAATAGGTTTGCTCCTATATGCCTCTTTTCTTCTATATCTTTCTGCCTTTGAAAATCTTTTTGATTATGACAAAAAGGGGGAGAAAAAGAGAAACTGAGTGTTCAACCTATAAGCAATTACTAAAACTGAAATTCAGACATTTTATTAACTTACTTTAAATTTAAGTCTTTCAGATTACATTGATATATCTGACATAATTCATTGAAGTTACCCTGAGACTGTGTCAACCAGAACCTGATCCTCTAAAGAAAATCTGAGTATTCAATCAACTCTGATAACTCTGATATCTTACTCTGATACATTTATTCTGAAAGAGAATTCATGCAAGATGATAACCAGGCGCTCTGACTAAAGGAAGTCATGTGTATCTGCATTCAAAATTTGATTCTGAACTCTTTCATCAGGCTCTGAATCTGAAATATACCTAATCAGAAAGGGAAGTTTTCTATTCTATTGAAGTATTTATTTCAGGGGGAGATTGTTAATCTCAGGGGGAGTTTCTAATTCATACTCTTTATTGAACAAAATTTCTCATGTTTTGTCATCATCAAAAAGGGGGAGATTGTAAGAACACAGATTGTGTCTTAGTTATATCTCTATGTTTTGATGATAACACTTATGAATTTTGTATTCAAGAATTATATACTCTAAACGTGTTCTAGATTGTTTGCTACAGGCACTAAAGAAAATTATCTTATGAAAGCAAATTTGGATCTGAACAATGTTATTATGAAGGGCTTCATAGGTTCAAGAGCATCTTAAGTGAAGATCTGAACGCTGCTCTCAGAAGAATCTGATTACTATCTCTTGAAGATTCTGAAGCAGGAGCCTCTAAAGCATAGAAGACTCTGCTCCGATAGATTTACACGCTCAAGCACACAAGCTGCACATACTCTGATTCACCTCAATCTGAAGAACATCCAAGACTCTGAAGATCCAGAAGATCTCTATTCTGGAGACTCTGAAGATTCAGATTCTAATGTTGAAAGCTGAACTTACTTTGAAGAAGATTTAAATATGTACGTTGGTTTATCTCAACAGCTCTTTCCTATTTTGTGCTAGACACAAGGACACAGACAAAAAGGTTTTATCTGTGCATTCCATTCTAAGGAAAGTTTTCTGCAAGTGAAGACAAAAGGCATCAGGTTTGTTTCAGCACAGCCTCCAATGTAAAGAAAAAAGGCATCAGGCTTTTCTGCACAGCCTTCAACGTAACAAGACTTCTTGGATCTAAGTGCCTATATAAAGAAGTCCACTTCATCTTCTTCAGTATCGAACTTCTAGCAAAATCTCTCACCATAGCAAAACTCTCAAAGATCTTATTATTTTATTTTGCTATAACATTGTTCTTAACTTAAGAGAAATATCACAGTTGTGATAACAACTTATTAGAAGCATTCTTACTCTTGTAAAAGTTTTACATTGTTTGTAAAAGGTTTTCCTTAAGAGGATCCAGTTGGGATCAGTTGCTCTTGAGAAGACTAAGAACAGTTGTTCTTAGGTGTTGCTATTTTTAATCTATTTGATTAAATAGTGGATTAAGTCCTTGACAGAGAAAGGCAAATCACTCTTGAGAGGGTGGACTGGAGTAGTTGTATTCAACGAACCAGGATAAAGATATCTGTGTTCAAATCTTTGATTTTTAGTCTTACTTATTCAACCCCCCCTTCTAAGTAATTTTCTCACCTTCAGGGCCAACCAATTAAAATGTAATTTATAAAAGGTTTTTTCTTTCTTAAAACAATTGTTTAGTTATTAGCGAATGAGGTGCAAATTGTTTTTAAAAGATTATTAAAATTTGGGGGAGTGAATTATTAAGTAAATTATTATAATAGTGAAGGTTGATTAATTAGAAAAAAACTGACTTAAATAAAAGGATTAACTAATTGGGATCATTTAAGAGGTTAAAAAAGTTTTTTAGTTATTAAAAAAAATAGAGTCATTTTAAAAGGTTATTAAGATAAAATGATTCTAATTATTAGTATAAGAGCCAATTAAATGTGAAAATATTTTTATGGATAATGTGAAAAAAAAGGATTTTATGATAACATGACATATTAAAAAGAGTTTAGTGAAATATTGAATTAAATAAATAAAATATCTAATAAGAAGGTTAATTAAAAAAAGATTATTAATTTAAAGAGAGTTGATTAAGGTTTGGTTACTGCTTAATTAATTTAGGAAGATTAATTAATTGGATATTAGACAGGTAATTAATAAAAAGTTAACGGTTAATTGGTGGATTAGGGGGATTAGTGAGTTGATTAATGGAATTATTGGTTTAATTAGGTGACGAAAGATCCAGTGTGTGCAAGGTGCCTCATGTGTGCAGGTATGCGATACGTGTAATTGCAAATTACTACACACAGAGAGTAAAAGAACTCTAAATCTTCAGGAACCCCTGAACCCTTTTCGCCGTTCTTCCTCTATGTTCATCGCTCGTTTGTCGTTCCTCCTCCATGTTCATCGCACGTTTGGATCCGAGACAAACTAACAACACATCAATCATACAATAACATAGATAAGGATAGCGGATTACCGACGATTTGAGTGATAACGGCGGCGAAGGAGTTCGTCAATTGGTGTTTGCGACGGCGTCGGAAGCAATTCCTCCGATGGAAGAAAGATAAGCTCCCTTTCCTCGATCTCACGATAGCTTCTCGTTCTCTCCCTCTTTCGTTCTTTTTTGATTTCTTACGTTTTTCTTTTTTTCTTCTCCTTCTTTCGTTCTTTTTCGATTTCTTACGTTTTTCTTTTTTTCTTCTCCTTAGGTTTTTGCGTGAGGGTTCTCCCTTTTATAGGCTTCAAGGGGGATTTCCTAATTGATACCCAATGAATGCTGATTGATTGTTGGTTTTGGACCTTCCGTTTATGTTTAGCTAAGCTTCGAAATCTTTCCTTTTTCATTCGATTGCTATGATGATTTGTTAATTGTCATTCAATTTGATTGTTGGTGATTCAAAATGAGATTGGATTGGATTTCTGAGCGGAATATTCTATCCTCAAAGGAAAAATCTTTAACCGTTATTCTTCTGATTAGGCAGGTACAGGTGGCGGAAGTTTGGGCCAGAAGCTGGAATAGTAGCCCAGAAGGGAAATTCGCCTGATGCGTGTAGTGGGAATTTCCACGAAGACTGGCGATGAATGGCGACGACCTCAAGTATTTGCAGGGTATCTCTTTCAAATTCCATCTCTGTTCTTATGGTTTTTCTTCAAACTGATATGTATCTACTTTTTCCTTTTCATGTGCTTCGTTAGCGGTGTTGGGGGAAATTGGGGCAAGTTATGGTGGTGGTTTGCATTGGTGAATATTATCTTGTTACTTGTGTATTTTTCGAATCTAATGGATTGTTAATAACTGAATTTCCTCTTCAGTTCCAGCTAATTGGCTTGTAATTCTATTGTTTCAGGATTCTCGGCAACAACAAATGATGAGAGCCGTGACCGTTTCTGGATCTTGCTGTGGGTGATACTTCTGTTGAGATATTGGCTCAAAGTGTAAGGTTTTATTCACTTCAACGGATGCCGTTTATAGTTCTTAGACCTTCTAAGCTTAGTCTTCTTGAATGGGGAATGTAAGAAGAGGACGACTTGGTTCCACTTTTATCCTCAGTATGCAACTCTGATACGGACCTCTTATTGCTCAATTGGCCACCTAGCCTCGACACTGCTGCCTCTTGATCGTAGTGTATGGCTGAACGTCCAGGGCCTTATCTTGCTCATGGGTTCCAGTTACTATCACACACGGTAGTAATGTCGATTGATGACAAATTATGCCAGGAGGGCACGCTTCAGTTTCGGCCTGGTGTGCAAGACTTGGATTTCATCAGTTACGTAAGTTTTAGTGTCGTTTACCAATGTCCTGAGTTGATTGATTCGAATGTTACTTATGAAAGCGTTTCTCCTCTTTGTGACACAGGGATGATCTTGTTGCGGATGACGCGCAGCTTAATGGATTGAGACAAATTCGTGTCAAATGGATTTGCGAATTTTGATGGTGTGCACTCATACGAGACATTAACAACTTGAGCATTATCACGTGCAGAATCATACTCTTTCGTCCATACTATAAGTGTCTTGTGCTTGATGATGCTGGGAAATACACTGCAGGCAGTGGTGCATTTCATTAGAGATTTTGTTCCATAGCTGTCTGAGAGGTGATTGTTTGCAGTCGTCTTTGTAGTAATTATAAAAAGTCTCCAAGAGAGAGCCCATTATATCCCAGGAAGCACACCATATATGATTTTCACTAGGCGAGGCGATTAGAAATTTACATGCATCTGCAAACCATTTCTCTTTGTGGAGGTGGAGGATGACAATACGAGGGATATCGGTACCGCTGGGACGGCGACTTCCGTGTGAGGGGCTTGTATTCCCTTATGTTAATCATGTCTATATTTGGCTAGACAATTGTCTTAAAAACTCATGAACCTGACCTCTTCAACTATCTTGCAGCAACAACACTTGGATGCTACGGATGAGGTGGGAAGCCCTTTTTAATGCCATACATGTCTGTTGTGATGGCCTGCTCAGATAGGACTCGTTACGATGCCCAACGTGCTGTTGAGGATATCCGCAGAGTTACTCCTCCTGTGGATGCCTTATCAAATGTTGTTGCTGTGTTTTCTGAACCGAGGGGTGAAACCAAATGAACTCAACTCCTTCTTAGACTTTATTCTATGTCTGTTAAGGTTATTAATCTTTCTTCTAATCATTGCCTAATGCTGCTGTTAATCATGTTATGGAAATTGGATGACTGTTGGTGTAATTTCTGCAGGATTACCCTCGTGATGTATGGAACATGATGGACGGACTCTAACGGTTGTACATGGAGCTTCTCCATGTTTTCACATAATCAAAACAGGTATTCAAATCCAAAGCCTGGTGGCGGTTGTATTTTAGAAGTCAACAACTTCTTTTGGTTACTGAATAATCGGTAACTCGCAGGTACCCTTGTGGCGGCATGACGAAACCCCCGTGTTGCACCCCAAAATTTTACCAACATTTATTTATCCATCAAAAGTTGTATGAGACTTTGAAGCTAGCCAAGAAGGTAATTCAAAGGTTCAAAGGTTGAGAGATCCTCAGAGAGATTGGTTGAAACCAAGGTTGTGTGTCTCATAACTTGAGAGTGGTGGGAGCTCCTCAGATGATTCTGAGACCATGAGGATAGACTTGAAGCTTTGAGAAAGCTTATAAGATGTCTTGAAAGCCATAATGAAGCCTAGAGAGGTCATTGTACAAGAATTCAGAAGATTCAACCATGAGTGGTAGAATTAGGGTTTGACTGGGTCAACCCTAGGTCAACTGATGATTTGGAGAGGGTTGAGACCTAATCCAAGAGCCATGTGATCATGGAATGGTGTATTGAGATGCTATAAGGATGATTCCTAGACCAACTCATCATGATTGAGGAGTTTAAGAAGTTTTAAGCTAGGGTTTCTAAGGATTGATAGTGTAAAATCCCCTAGTTTGATCCCTATCTTCAAGGAAGTTTAGCTCAAGATGTGATTGTCATCTCATCTTCCCCACAACATGAATGTTGTAGAGCTTGTTCTTAGCTTTAATTTAAGTACAAGAAGTCCTTGATAGGATTTGTAGAGCTCAAGTTATGGTTTTGACAAATTACAGGTCATCTGAGGTATGTGAATCTGGGTCCTTGAAAGTCACCCAACTTGCAGACAACCTTTTCCCTAGTAGGATGATTCCTATGGATTCTTGGTAAACATAAATGTTGAAGGGCATCTTCTTAGATTTCTAGAGAGTACTAGAAGTCCTTGATAGGATTTGTAGAACTCAACTTATGGCTTTGACAAGTCAAGGGCATTTTGGTCATTTGGAGGTTATAGGTCATTTCAAGCATAAGGCCATATCTCCTACTTCCAAGCTTCAAATGGAAAAATCTTCAACATCAAACTTGCTTAGAATGATGTATTAAGGCTAGTAGGGAGGTCATGAGATGTTGAAAAGGCTCATATCAAAAAGTGATAAAAATGGCCTAAAAATGAGGCATAAGTTAATTAAAGTGAATTTGAAAAATGGAAATCCCAAGCTATAAGTCCAAACCATGTCATGTAATAGGTCATTTTGACTCCAAATGACATTCTAAGAACAATGGTTCAGCCACAATTTTGATTTGAGGCTTGGATCATAGGGCTGCTTTGGAATTGGATTACTTGCATCTTAAGGTACCAAACCAAAACAAGGCAAAACACAATAAGCAAGGTACTTGAGCATTGTAACTTGCCCTAAATCTCATGTGGGGATAAATTCAAGTCAGAATTGGTAGTTATTGAGATGCAAGGCATGAGATAGCATGTAAGGAGAATGAGAAATCAAAATACCATGACATGAAAACTTCAATTTCTCATTGGATTGTTCTAGGGGGTTCTAGATGATTCTAAACCACTCTATAAGATGAGTCTAACTTGCTTAGATGCAAGGTTGGTGTTAATTGGTGCATGAAAGAGAGAGTGAAATCCAAAAGCTTCCATTGCAAGTCACATTCAATCTCTTCATTCTTCTTCATTTCCATCCATTTTTTCTTCACAAACACTTTCCATAGATCCCTCTGAGTGTGTGCATGCTGATTTGAAGTGCCATTGATGGAAGATTGAAGGTGTTCCCATTGGATTTGCAAAGAAGCAATTATCATCGAATCTTGAAGTACAAGCTCTCTCCCTCAGAATTTTTGCAAACAGTTGAAGTTTCATCATCCAAGGATCATTCTTGAAGAGTTTCAAGCCTTGAAAGCAAGGATTTCATCATCTACCATATCAAGAAGCCAGGTTTGCAAAATCTCTTCCACCTCATCATTTAGGCATGGTTAGGTTAATTTATTAGTGTAGAATTGTTAGAGACAACTAGGTGATCAATTCTGAAGAGTTTAGGGTCAATTGGTGAAGTTTCAGCCATGGATACCATTTCTTGATGGAGCGAGAACTAGTGATATGGTGAGTGATAATGCAAGATTGATAGCTGACTTTAATTAGGGCAATATGAGGATCATTTTGATGTAGAGAAATCTAAGGTTGGTTGTAGTTGAGGATGGATCATATTTTGAGATTAATGGAGTTGCACCTTCGGGTTTGAGCATAGAGGTCCTTTCAATGCAATCCAAGGCCATGATCGTGTTCAGCGTGAAAAACTGAGCAAGTTTGTGTTTTACATTTTGACAATTGATGAAGAAACGAAGGAACACGAAGGGATGGAAGATGAGTGCATGGAATCTGTTTCCATGGAGGTTTCAGAAACCCTAGCTCAGGGAAGAAGACGAAGCTCGCAGCCGTTGGATGAACGCTTGACTATTGACTGAGGATTAGATCGGATGGCCCACATTTAATTTCAATTTTGGAGGGATTTCAGAGAGTGTGAAACGCCGCGTTTCATTAAAGGGTTTCTTGGGCTTAAGTCAGGATCACTATCCCCACCCCCTTTGAGGCCCACTTCATTTTATAACTGATATCCATTGCTATTTCCACCGAATCTTTTTTATTTTCTGTTTGATTTTCTAATGGTTTTCTGATTTAAATATTGGGCCTAGCGCATTTCTGTTCCCACCCCCCTTTTTTAGCCCAAGCGCATATTGCATTGCATCTGGTTACTTGTTACACCCCATGCTTCATATTTGCATTTTATTTTTCTCCATTTTTATTTTAATCTTGTAAAATTCATATCAAATGGAAAATTAAACATTTTTTCATGGGAGTTTTTTCTCCTACTTCATATTTTTGTCTAGAAAAATATAAAATAAAAACATTTTCCATATCGTACATTTTAGTATTTTTTGCATATTTTCTTCTTTTATTGCTTTTTAATTCTTTTATATTGATATATGAATTTTTAGAATTTAGTTTAGGTAGCTCCCTTAGTATTTTTAGGTCATTATTTTTAGGATAATTAGATATATGTCTTAGATTCCCCCTGGATTTATTCCATAATTTTGTGATGATTTTTAGGATAGTTTTGACTAGATGCTATTAGGTTGTGTAGAATTAGGTCAAACCTTAACATAGGTCCATAATAACATTAGATTTTTGGGGTTTTTAGGACAAGTTAGACTATGGGGCATATATGGGTATTAAGGGTAGGTATGTAGGATCCCTTAGAAATTATATTAGGATTTAATATAGTAGTGTACTATTTTTAAGTGATTTTTGTATTGGTTGATTGTTTGTGTTGCCTTTAGGGCATGTTTGTGTTTGTTTGCTTTGCTTTGTGGGCTTGGAGAGCTTGATCTTGTTCTAAGGAGCATTGAGGAGCATAGTAGAAGATTTGAAGATGCATTGGAGAGCTTGAAAGCTTGATCTTAGTTTCCTTTTTGTTGTTTTAGGGTTAGGGATTAGGAAGAGTTTAGATGTAGATAACTTCTTTCTTAAACATGGATGGTATCTTTCACCTCCATTCCTCCCTATGATTCAAAGTCCTTCCATGGTATACACCTCTCTCCTTTGGAGGGATAAGTGATGTACCTAGGAAGTAGAACTTTTGAGGGAACCATTCCTTTGATGTTGAACCCTTATAGGTCACCTTTGGTGGTCAAATAAGCAGTTCAATATCCCCAGCTTATCCAGTAAGTGATTTCCTCTGGTTTGATTGTCTTGAGATATGTTGAGCTTGAGTTTGAAGATGAAGACTTCATTGAAGAGTATTGAAGAGGATGAATCCTTGAGTATTGCCATTCCAACTGAAGCTTGAAGAGCAACAAGAGCAAGTTGATACTTGAAGATCCCTGAAGATTAGGTGGAGCCTGAAGGTGGAGCTGATCAAGAAGCTGGAGCTTAAGGGAGAAGATGAGTTGAAACTCATGTTGAAGGGTTGAAACCTGGAAAAGCAAATTGATATTTGTCAAGAGTGATTGAAGTCTGAAGACTGAGTTGCTGTTGGAAGAGCTGAGGCTTGAAGTTGAGAGAGGAGTTGATCTGTTTTCTTCTTTTTTCTTTTCTGTATTGATGTGTTTTGTTTGACTTGTCTGATGCATTAGAATAAGTCCATATCTAGAATAGGTAGAATCTAGGAGCATGATTGCACTAGAGGTTGAGTTTCTCCCTCTGCTTGTATTATTACTGTGTGGCTTTGCTTGCGGGTATTCGGTAGAGCCCAGCTCCCTTGCCCATGTGTTTTGTTTGCCTGATGGAATTTTATTTCATTTTATCTGTATGATTGCAGTTTACTGTTATTGCTTGATAGCATGTTGTTTATCTTTCAGTATGATTACTGTTATTTCATTCTGGCTTGAGGTTGAGATGAGCTTGTGGAGGCTGAAGCCCCACACACATTTCCTCCCTCACTTGCATTGCATGCATTTTACTATTAAGCTGATACTTTGTCTGTTTTGGTGTATCATTGACATGATCCCTTAGGACTCTCATTTCCTTTGATAAGGATTTGATGATAGAATCTTAGGTTGAAACCTAAGCATGACAACTTCTAGGAGTTCCCTGTTCAAACCTCAACCATAGGATGAATCCATGGCATGATAACAGTAGGACTTGATAGTCTCCCTCCTAGTTGGGCCTGTTCTCTTCTCATCTCAAAACAGTTTAAGATACAGTAATCATGAATGATTTCTTTCGTACGTTACGAGCCTTAAGCTATCTGAGAAAGGATTGTGGGAGAGCTTCTTTTCCACAGTCTGGATGTTTAGTATGGTACCCTTTGGGTGACATGCGACGCATTCACTCTCAGGTCATAGTCTCTAGTGCGGTTGAAATCGCAAACACAATAAAAAACACTTCTTTCATAAAAGATAGGAAATAAACTGTAGTTTCCCGAACTACGTGAGCTCTGATCTCTCATACCTGTTGAGAGTACGTAGGCACAAGATGGAAATGTCTTGGCGAGCTACCTTCCCCCATAACCCTTCGTAGGCCGAACTACGTTGACTCTGATTTCTCATCCTCTGATGAGAATACGTAGGCATAAAGTGCGACGCTTTGCCGAGTCATTTTTCTTTTCTTTTTCAGCCAGCCTTGATAGGTAGATAGAATAAAACCAACCCGTCCAAGTAAACACAACAAGCGAGGATCCCGTTGAGTACGACGGACGTGAGGGGTGCTAATACCTTCCCCTTCGGTAACCGACTCCCGAATCCAGACAATGGTTGCGACGACCTTGTCTTACCCTTTTTCGTCAGGTTTTTTCGATCGTTTCCTTTCCCGCTCTGAGGGATAAATAACGAAAGGTGGCGACTCTTCTGTCATGCCGGCACCTTATTTTCACGCAAGCGACAGCTGGCGACTCTGCTGGGGACTCTGATAGTTTCCTAGGGATCCAACGTCCCGAAAGCGAGTCAGTTTGGGGACTCCAGCGGTTCCCTGCGAGAGTCAATCCTAACGCTTGTATGTTTACTTGTTGGGTTGCGTTTATTTATCGCATTTTTACTTCTCGCACTTTATTTCCCTCATTTTATATTCAGTATGATATGATTATCTGTGCTGTTGTGGGATGGGAGTTCTGATGAGTGAGAAGCCAGACCCAGGCTTGAGTGCACTATAGACTTAGAGTGGAAATTAGTGGGCGCGTGCTTGCTTTGCAGGCACTAGTGTCTCATGAAATCTACGCTCAGACGAGGTTCATCCGGTTGGCTTCCCTTTCAACCCTTTGGGTTGAGACAGTTGCTGGTTTGGTGGATTGTCGACTCTGGGGACCGATCATTTGTGATTCAGCTAAGTGAGGCCGCTTCATGAGCTGGTGATGCCACACCTTATGGGTATCGTATCACCCTTCTTGAAAGTCTGTGACGCTGATGAACGCATAGGATTCCGTACCTTGAGTCAGTTTAGGTTCATACCTGTGAGCGGGGTTGGGTTTATTGCAGGAAACTTTAACCTTCAGACTACCTGGTTTTCTTGACAGTGAATCAGTTTTGTTGGTACTAGGGTTTCTCAGTTGCAGATTTGTCTGTTCTTGATCGAGCAGGTTTTGATCAGAGGATCTTATCATCAGGTGTATGTCTGTTCTTGATAGAGCAGGTTTTGATCAGAGGATCTTATCATCAGGTGTATGTCTGTTCTTGATAGAGCAGGTTTTGATCAGAGGATCTTATCATCAGGTGTATGGTTGTTCTTGATAGAGCAGAGTATTGTCATCAGTTGTTTGTTCTTGATAGAGCAAATTTTTTAGGGTCTGAAGATCTCATCAGCAGATGTTGTTTGTTCTTGATAGAGCAGATTTTTGAGTGGGGTCTGAAGATCTCATCAGCAGCTGTATGTTTGTTCCTGATAGAGCAGATTTTTGATTAGGGTCTGAAGACCTCATCAGCAGATATTTCTTGATCATACATCCGAGGTCCTTATTATCAGACATTTGTTCTTGACAGAGCAGAATTATGATCCTATGTATATGGTCCTATCAGATGGTTGTTCTTGGCAGATCAGATTCGTGGTCCTACATCGGGGTTTTCTTCTCATCAGTGGTTGTTGATACAGAATCTCCACAGCACCAGCTACCCGAACCTCTTATTGCATGACTGCATTTTGCATTAGTTTGCATGTTCATTTGCATTTCATGAACGTGTGTCTGTGTTGCAGGTACCGTTTCCCCCGATCCAGGATTTCTCGCCTCCTATTGTATTGTTATGGGCTCTCTGAGGAAGACCGTGGCTTACAAGTTCCCTACTCCCGATGTGGTTAAGCTGACTGGTTTGATAGCTCTAGCAGGTGATTCTATGAAGGATGAGTTTAGAAAATCTTATGGCAGGTTGCTCAGTTTGGTTTGTAAGCCTTCTGTGTTCGAGTTGAATGGATTGCACGCTCTGCTGCAGTTCTACGACCCTCCGCTGAGATGTTTCACTTTTCAGGACTTCGTTCTCGCGCCGACGCTGGAAGAGTATGCTGATTTGCTAGGTGTGCCTATCAAGAGGCAGATGCCTTTTGTTCACATGGATGCTGAGCCTGATCTGGCTGGTTTAGCTCCTTCACTTCATTTGGACGCCTCCGAGTTAGTATTGACTAGTTGGAACAAGGTTCCTAGGTTCTCATTGCAGTTTCTGGTGGGTAAAGCTCAGCAGTGTGCCAAGGACGGATGTTGGGTCGCGTTCAACGACATCCTCGCTCTGTGCATATACGGCATTATTCTGTTCCCTAACATGCCCGATTTTGTAGACTTTGATGCGCTTCACATCTTTGCTTCAGGGAATTCAGTCCCTACATTGATATGAGATGTCTATCACTCAGTTCACTACAAGAACGAGAACAGGAGGGGGAAGAATGTCTCGTGCTGCAACCCTTGCTGTACAAATGGCTTGATAGCCATCTGCCCAAGAGGGGTCCTTTTGTCTTGTCTGCAGCCACAGCTGAGTGGCCTGAGCGTCTGATGAGTCTATCTGCAGAAGATATTGATTGGTTCGACAGAGATAGGTTGGGTACTGAGGTGATCTTCAGTTGCAGCGGGTTTTCTAATGTACCTCTGATAGGTAGGAAGGGCTGTATAAACTACAATCCGTTGTTGTTGGTCCGCCAGTTCGCGTATGCTTTGAGGAGTCCGCCGAAGGATGAAGAGGTACAGGAATCTCTGTATCTCACTGGTATTCTAGAGGGGGATCTGTTGTCCAAGCTTCAGCGCGCGTGGAATGGTATCGGTAAGCGAGGAAAGCCTTTGCTGGGAAAAAGCAACAATCAGGCCTACCCTCCTTATTCGACTTGGATTAGAGCCAGGGCCAATGCTATAGGGATGCCGTTTCCTCATGCCAAGCCAGAAAGTCCTCCAATGATCGAAGAGCCTACTACTGTGCCCATTCATCAGCATAACCAGGTATTAGCTGAGCGGGATGAATTGAAGCGGGCGAACGAAGAACTGGAGAAGGAACTAGCTCAGCTCCGAAGCGAGAGGAACGAAGCCGTTCATTCTTTCAAAAGGCAGACAGAGTTGGTGAACCAGCTAGGTACAGACTTGGCTAAGCAGATAGCCGAGCGCGAACGCATGGGTCGAGACTTCAAGGCTGTCAACGACGTACTAGCTACGAAGAAGCAGCATTTGGACGAGGTATATCGGAGGATATCCAAGTTCAACTAGCACTGGAAGGCTTCCCTGGCCACCAGGAAAGAGCGGGAGGACAAGCTGATGCTGCAGATCTCTAAGCTGGAAGCCGAGGTGAAGGACAGTGAGCAGATGTTTGATGAAGAAACCGCCCGCAGATACGCCGCCGAAGGCCAGCTCAACAAAGCTCTCGCTAACCTGAAGGAGCGCAAGCTGACGTTTGAGTCTAAAAAGCGGAAACTGGAAGATTGCTTCGGCGAAGGAGCATGGGAAAGTTCAGTTCAGGGACTTCAGTACACCATTGTGCAGAGGGAACTACTCGTCGAGGGGTTACTCACTCACCCAGATCATCCAGAGACGAAGGAGTTATTAGCAGAGTATCGCGCCCGTGGCCGTACCTGACTATTTGTATTCCTTTTGTTTTGATCTTTGTTGTATGCTGACCATCACCAGGCTTGTTGGCTGAGGTCACGCTGTTGATTCGTCTTGTACTCGCTGATGCTATGTACTACCTTGATAGGCTTTCCTTATATATGAGATTGATGTTTCCATGATTGGGCTCAGACTTCTTCTTCTTATTATTATCAGCACTGGCACTCAGGCACTAGGATCAGGGGAAATCTCCCAAACACACAGACACACGCATGCATTTGCATGGCGAGCATTTTGTTGTTTTTCCTAACCTTTAGTGTTTACAGGTTTTTCAGGTTCATAGGTCCCAGGCTGTTTTCGGTGATTCCAGGATTGATCAGAGACTAATTCACCGTTATCCAACTAGAGCTAATCAGACCAGGATCATGGATCAAGTGCAAACAGATGTCCAGGAGCTCCGTGAGAGGATGGATCGCTTTATGGAACTTATGCAGGTGGTCGCTAATGGTCAAGACCAGCTCAGGACTTTGGTTCAACCTTTGATCTCCAGGGTTGATAGCAACGGCATACTCCACGGCGGGGCCGTGCCTACTCCTCCACCAGTTGATACTCCGCAGAACGGTGTCCCCGTGGCCGGGGGCAATGGCAGTGCTAATGGCAACGTGATGGCCAACATCGGACTCAATACGACGGGCGTCGGCAACGGGAGTCTGGGAGCTAATGTCAACATCGGGCTGGTCAATGGCAATGCTGGCGTCGGAAATCTGTTGGTGCCTCAACCATGGCTTGAGGATCATCAGGATGATGTGTTCTCTCAAAGGGGTGCAGAAGGGGAGCTGAATGCTGAAGCGCGGCTCAGGTTCAAAGCACTTGGAGATAAAATGAGAGATATTGAGAATCATAATACTTTGGGCGTTGATATGTCCAAGCTGGGTTTAATTGCTGATTTCAAGGTGCCTCCTAAGTTCAAGGTACCTAACTTTGAAAAGTATAAGGGCACCACTTGCCCTCGTGTCCACCTTAGATCGTAGTACAGGAAGATGTCTGCCTATTCAGAGGATGAGAAGCTGCTGATGCACTTCTTCCAAGACAGCCTTTCCGGACCATCCCTCGAGTGGTACATGGGCTTGGAGCCCACTAGCGTGCGCACATGGAAGGATCTCGCTGAAGCGTTTGTCCACCATTACCAGTACAATAGCGACTTGGCCCCGAACCGAGTTCAGCTCCAGAACCTTTCGCAGAGGAATAATGAAGGATTTAAGGAGTACGCCCAGCGGTGGCGTGAGTTGGCAGCCCGGGTTCAACCGTCGATGGTTGAGCGCGAGCTCGTGCAGATGTTTGTGGCTACCCTCCCAGGGGTTTACTATGAAAAGTTAGTCAGCGGTATGTCTGGGACGTTCTCAGCTCTCATTATCATGGGCGAACATGTCGAGAATGGTATCAAGATCGGGAAAATTCAAGGTGAGTCATCCTCAGCTGGAGGAGGTGGAAAGAAACCTTATGCTGATAAAAGGCGAGAAGGAGATGTGAGCGTTGTGACCAACGCTCGAAGAAAGGGAAAAGGCCTTCAGCAGTAGATAGCCAGTATAAATATCCCAGCAGCTCCGCAGCAGCAACAGCAACTGAATCAACAGGGATATAGAAGGTACCAGAATCGGGCACCTTTGGCAAACTGTCACTTCGAAGCACCGCCCATGTCGTATGCGCAGCTCTTGCAGACTTTGCTTCAGCTTTAGTTGGTTTAGAAGAGGACGATAGCTCCCTTGACAGGGGCACCTCCACCAGGGTACGACGCAAATGCCACCTGCGATTTCCACACAGGGGCACCTGGCCATACAATCGAGAACTGCAAAGCCTTTAAGCACAAGGTGCAGGACCTGGTAGATGCCAAGATCATTAATTTCTCCGATAATGTGCCCAATGTCACGAAAAATCCTATGCCGAATCATAGGGGAGGCGGAGTGAACGCCATTATCGATGAAGAGAGTGCGGACCTGTTGACTGATGTCAAAGACCTCAAGACGCCGCTTAGCTTCGTCAAAGCTAAGTTGCTGAAAAGAGGGTTCTTCCCAGGATGCGGAGAACTATGCATGGACTGTGCTACACATTCTAATGGATGTGAGCAGTTGGCTGAAGGAATTCAAAGCCTGATGGCTGAGGGGATTCTGCACTTCAGCCGGAGGGATGAAAGTGTATCAGGAGAGGTCGTGCTGAAGCAGGCCGATGAAGTCGCCACCATCACCATCCCTCGCCGGCCAATAACCATTTCTGCGCCCAGACCGCCTACAATCACTATTACCAAAGCTGGGCCGATACCATTCGAGAGAACTAACGCCGTTCCGTGGCATTATGGGGCTGAAGTCTATTGCAACGGTCAGAAGTTAGAGCTGGAACCGTATGGGTCGACTGTAGAGAATCTTGCAGGAATCAGTGGTATTACTCGCAGTGGAAGAGTATTCGCACCGCCAGAGGTCGTGGCAGAGAAAGCGGTCAGAGCTGATGCGGCCGATAAGGGTAAAAGCAAAGTCGTCGAAGAGGTCCCGTGTGGGGTAGAGAAGGATTTGCTTGTCAAAGACGCCGAGGAGTTCATGCGGTTGATCAAAAAGAGCGACTACAAGATTGTAGACCATCTCCATCAGACGCCTTTGAAGATTTCTATTCTCAACTTGTTGATGTGTTCTGAAGCACACCGCAACGCGCTACTGAAGGTATTGAACGCTGCCTACGTACCGCAAGAGATATCGGTGAATCATCTAGAAGAGGTGGTAGCCCATGTTAATTCTGGCAATGGGCTAGGTTTCACAGATTTAGAGCTGACGCCAAAAGGAAGGAATCACAACAGCGCCCTGCACATCTCGATCGAGTGTAGGGGCACAATCATGTCGCATGTCCTGGTGGACACGGGTTCGTCGCTTAATGTGCTTCCGAAGAAGGCATTAATGAAGTTGGACACTCGCGGATTGCTTTGCATACCCAGTGATCTGGTGGTGAAAGCATTCTACGGAACTAAGCGCCACGTTTTCGGGGAGGTGACCCTGCCGATCCAAGTTGGTCCAGAAACGTTCGACACGGTCTTCTATATTATGGACATCATGCCTGCCAACAGTTGCCTCTTGGGCCGGCCATGGATCCATGCTGCTGGTGCCGTGACCTCCACGTTGCACCAAAAGCTCAAATATGCTGTCGAAGGAAGCATAGTAACCGTGTGCGGTGAGGAGGACATAATGGTGAGCCATTTGTCATCCTTTAAGTATGTTGAAATGGATGGCGAAATCCATGAAACTCTCTGCCAAGCATTTGAAGCCGTCAAGGTGAAGGAAGTAGCTCCTGTGGTCACAGAGAAGCCAGAGATGAATCTCTCCTCATTCAAAGAAGCTCGGGCCGTCGTCCAAGCTGGATCTACCCCAGGCTGGGGGCATATTTTGGAGATACCGAACAAGCAGGATAAGTTTGGATTGGGGTATTCTCCTGAAGCTGAAGCTTCTTCTTCTTCGTCTAGTAGTGCGTCACGGGGTAAGGGGCCGATCCTATTGACCAGTGGCGGAGTGATCTTCGAAAGCATCAACACGGCGTCTGAAGACAGCGGGGATAGCGATTGTGATCTCGACTCTTGGATTCAGCCAAGAAAGCCGGGCAAGGGCCTCAACAATTGGACCATCAAGGATATCATCCAGATGACAAGTGAAGAGTAATGATTTACTTTTTCCAATCATTGTACAACCCTATGTCCTACCCGGGGCATAGCGGTTCTATTGTCAGGGCCTTGTTGGATTATGTACATGCATTTTGTTAATAAATCAAAGGCGTTTTCTTCGTATTCAAATATTGTGATCTCTGTTATTCCTGTTTTATATTTGTTTTGAAAAACAGTAAAATGGCAATGGGGTTTGTGCTAACCTGCATATTCTTGTTTTAAACTTAACCCTTGTTGTTGCAGGATCCACATAACAGATGACATCGACTCTGGACCTTCTACGGCTCACTTCGACTTCGATTGCCCGATCTATCAAGCCGAAGAAGAGATTGATGAAGACGAAGACCTTCCTGAAGAGTTGGCCCGCTTGTTGAAACAAGAGGAAAAGGTTATTCTGCCTCATGAGGAGGAGATCGAGATCGTAAACTTGGGTTCTGAAGAGCTCGTCAGAAATGTCAGGATAGGGGCTGCGTTGCAGAGTGATGTCAAGCAGAGATTGGTTGAGATGCTTCGAGAGTATAGTGACGTCTTTGCTTGGTCATACGAAGATATGCCCGGACTTGACACGGACATCGTGGTCCACCACTTGCTGCTACGAGAAGATTGCCCTCCCGTCAAGCAGAAGCTCAGGAGGACGAGACCAGACATGGCCGTTAAGATCAAAGAAGAAGTGCAGAAACAGCTTGATGCTGGCTTCTTAGCGGTCACCACTTACCCTCCGTGGGTCGCCAACATAGTGCCTTTACCGAAGAAGGACGATAAGGTACGCATGTGCGTCGATTATCGGGATTTGAATAGGGCGAGCCCTAAAGATGATTTCCCGTTGCCTCATATCAATGTGTTGGTTGACAACACAGCCCAGTTCTCCGTGTTTTCGTTCATGGATGGCTTCTCCGGCTACAACCAGATCAAGATGGCGCCGGAGGACATGGAGAAAACGACGTTTATCACCCCCTGGGGAACATTTTGCTATAAGGTAATGCCCTTCGGTCTGAAGAACGCAGGGGCCACTTACCAACGAGCAATGGTGACTTTGTTTCATGATATGATTCATCATGAGATCGAGGTCTATGTTGATGACATGATTGCGAAGTCCCAAACGGAGGAAGAGCATCTGGTCAACTTATTGAAGCTGTTTGAGAGGCTTAGGAAATTCAGGTTGAGGCTGAATCCTAACAAATGCACTTTCGGAGTGCGGTCCGGAAAGTTGCTGGGGTTTATCGTTAGCGAACGAGGCATCGAGGTTGATCCTGCAAAAATAAAAGCCATCCAAGAAATGCCAGCGCCGAAAACAGAAAAAGAAGTTCGTGGTTTCTTGGGCCGAATAAACTACATTGCAAGGTTTATCTCTCAGCTCACGGCCACTTGTGAACCGATGTTCAAGCTTTTAAAGAAAGATCAGGCAATTACTTGGAATGAGGATTGCCAGAAGGCATTCGACAAGATAAAGCAGTATCTTCAAGAACCTCCAATCTTGATACCCCCAGCGGCTGGACGGCCATTAATCATGTACTTGACAGTTCTTGAGAATAGTATGGGGTGCATTCTCGGTCAGCACGACGAGACGGGCAGAAAGGAGCATGCCATTTACTACTTGAGTAAAAAGTTCACTGACTGTGAATCTCGATACTCCATGCTGGAGAAGACGTGTTGTGCACTAGCTTGGGCTGCCAAACGTCTACGACAGTACATGCTCAATCACACCACTATGCTAATTTCGAAGATGGATCCGATCAAGTACGTCTTCGAGAAGCAGGCTCTTTCAGGCAGGATTGCCAGATGGCAAATGGTGTTAACGGAATATGATATTCAGTACGTGTCCCAGAAGGCCATCAAGGGAATCGTATTGTCTGATTACCTTGCCGAACAGCCGATCGAGGATTACCAGCCGATGAAGTTTGAATTCCCTGATGAGGATATTATGTTTCTCAAAGCGAACGACTGCGATGAGTCGTTGCCCGACGAGGGGCCAGATAGGAAATCCCAGTGGAAGTTGATATTCGATGGGGCGGTTAATTCCTACGGAAGTGGCATCGGGGCGATCATCACGACTCCCCACGGATCCCACATCCCGTTTACTGCGAGACTGACGTTTCCAGTCACCAACAATGAGGCGGAGTACGAAGCATGCATCATGGGTCTAGAAGAGGCGATTGATTTGAGAATCAAGAACCTAGACGTATATGGTGACTCAGTGCTTGTGATCAACCAAATTAAAGGGGAGTGGGAGACTCTTCAATCGAATTTGGTGTCGTACATGAATTATGCCAGAAGGCTGCTTCCGTTCTTTGATCGAGTGGAACTCCATCATGTGCCCAGGGCTGAAAATCAGATGGCTGATGCCTTAGCCACGTTGGCTTCAATGTATAAAGTCAATTTTTGGAATGAGGCTCCAAGAATTGTACTTTCCCGTCTTGATAGACCGGCATTTGTCTTTGCAATCGAGGAAGCCGCCGACGGCAAGCCATGGTTCCACGACATCCAGACTTTCCTTATGACTAAGGAGTATCCTGCGGGTGCGTCAACCCAGGATAAGAAGACTCTGAGGAGGCTGTCTGAAAACTTTTATCTCAATCCTGATGGAGTGTTGTATAAGAGAAACCACGATCTCGTGCTACTCAGATGTGTAGATGAGAAAGAGGCGAGTATGCTCATGGAAGAAGTCCATGAAGGCACATTTGGTACGCACGCCGGCGGGCATGCTATGACGAGAATGATCCTGAGAGCAAGATACTACTGGCTGACGATGGAGTCGGATTGCTTCAGATTCGCGAAGAGATGTCATAAATGCCAGATTTATGCTGATAAAGTTCATGTGCCGCCGTGCCCGTTGAATGTCATGTCCTCCTCGTGGCCGTTCTCCATGTGGGGCATCGACATGATAGGCAAGATCGAGCCCACTGCATCTAACGGTCACCGCTTCATTCTGGTAGCTATCGACTACTTCACCAAGTGGGTGGAGGCAGCCTCGTATGCTAATGTGACCAAGCAGGTAGTGGCTAAATTCATAAAGAGGGACATCATCTGTCGTTACGGAATTCCCGAGCGGATCATTACTGATAATGGTTCGAATCTGAATAACAAGATGATGAAGGAGCTGTGCCAGAGTTTCATGATTGAACACCACAACTCATCTCCTTACCGGCCGAAGATGAATGGCGCCGCTGAAGCAGCCAATAAGAACACAAAGAAGATTGTTCAGAAGATGGTTGTGACGTACAAAGATTGGCACGAGATGCTGCCATTTGCACTGCACGGTTATCGTACGACGGTACGTACTTCAACCGGGGCAACTCCTTTCTCCTTGGTGTACGGTATGGAAGCTGTCCTACCGTTAGAAGTGGAGATTCCTTCTTTGCGAGTTTTGGTTGATGTGAAACTCGACGAGGCAGAATGGATTACGAATCGTCTGAACCAACTCAGCCTGATGGACGAGAAGAGGTTAGCATCGATTGCATTTGGTCGTCTGTACCAAAGTCGAATGAAGAAAGCTTATGATAAGAAGGTGCGTCCTAGAAGCTTTCAAGCGGGTGATCTCGTCTTGAAGAAGATTCTTCCGCCACACTCTGATCACCGGGGCAAGTGGACTCCGAATTACGAAGGTCCGTAGGTCGTCAGCAAGGTCTTCTCGGGAGGAGCTTTGTTGTTATCCACGATGGATGGTGAAGATTTTGCATCCCCGGTGAACGCGGACGCAGTTAAAAAATACTTTGCTTGAAAGCGACCCGCTGGACAAAAAAGAAAGAGTCCAGGCAAAAAAGGGGCATTCCGGCGAACCAAAAACAGAATAAAAGGTTCGGGAAAAAATTAGGGATATATTGAAAAAATGTACACCAGCGAAGTCGAATACCTACACTGGGCGGCTTCGGCAAAAAAGGGTATCCCGGTGAACTGAAAACCCGTAAAGGGCGGTTCACGCAAAAGTTAGGGATTTGAATAAGCAAATGACTGCGTTCCGCGTGTGGACTTTCATTGTTTAGTGGTTCGGAAGACCTGAGGGCCGTTTATCTGAATCAATCTCTTCCGAAGCTGAAGTGTCGGAGAAGTATCAAAGTCGAGTGGGTCTTAGAAGGATCAACTCATGGTGTTTGTCTACGCCTCGTTGCCGACATTTGTATATACTGATGTATATTTATGTTTTATTTTTGCGCGGCTTCCTCATTCCAGAAGCTTGCCTCTGTTGTAAAACATTTTTACCCATTCAGGGGTTCGTTATCAATAAAATGCATACTATTCAGCAATTCTGTTTGTCTGTGTAGCATTTATCTGTTTTGTTTGCGAAAAAGAACGTCGATGTTTTTGATAAAATGCGCATACATAAACTTACTGGCCTAGGCCATTGATTGTTGAAACAATTAGTTACTTGAATATTGTCACGAGATAATAACCTTGATAGGTCCCTTTGAGAAGGGTATCTTGTCTGTTTGTTTGTGTTGTTACAGGTGTAGCAGATTCCAGACAGTGCGCCGTGCGCATCCCTGAAGCAGGATGATTCCTCTTTCTCCAGCAGAGTTCAGTAGCCTCTCCCTGCAGAGTCTGAACGCAAGATCGTGAGCATTGATATATCTCCCCAGGCAGAGATGATTCTCTTCCCCAATCAGATGCGTCCTGAAGGAACGTCATCCTCTCAGCTGAGTCGGGCACCGAAGCTCGTGTTCATCCCCCAGCACCGGGTCACAAGTGCAGGTTTCATAGAAATGTTCAGGCGCCGAAGCTCGTGTTCATCCCCCGCACCGGGTCATAAGTGCAGGTTTCGTAGGAAACTATTCGTACGCTGAAGTATGCAACAACTGATGGTGCCAGACTGAAGTCTCCAGCAGAATTGAAATTCCCCACCAGAGTTGTACTCTCCCCCGAAGTCGGATGATTCCTTCTTCCCCAGTGGAATTGAGACTCCCCCGCAGAGTCGTACTCTCTCCAGTGAAGCGGTTGGGACCATGATTGGTTTTCCCCAGTAGAGTATTGAACAGATGATGCTGTATTTCCCCCAGAGTTGTACTCTCCAGCGAAGTAGAATGATTTCTTCTTCCTCAGCCGAGTTTGCAGATACCCAAGAGAGCCGAATCCTTGGAAGTTGATCAGACCATGATTTGTTTTCCCCCAGCGGAGTGTTGAGCAGCTGAAGTTGTTTCCCCACATAGCTCCTATCCCCAGAAGAGTAGCCAAGACGGCCACGCAGCTTATTCCCGCGATTGACATCGCTTTCCCTCAGCAGGTCCAGGTTCTCATAGAGCTTCGTACCCTGCAGCAGTCAACTGAAGTTGTTTCCCCCGCAGCAGTCAACTGAAATTGTGTCCCCTGCGGAATCCAATTGATATTGGCGTGACCATGTTCTCCTCAGCAGGATGATTCCTCTATCTGAGTAGTTCTTTCTCCTTGACAGGAAGATTCTCCCTTTGGCATTTATTTTGCTGACGGGATTGCATCATTTTGCATGATTGCATAGCATTTATCATAAACGCATAGCATTTCCACTGTGTGGAGCATTGTGCCATTGCCGAAGCATATGCATAATAAACATGATCTAGGTTGTTACCGTTTTTGTTTTGCAGGTGTTCCGCTGCAGAATTGATTGCTCAGGATGATTCCGGACATTCTCCCCAACGAAGCCGCTTGCTCAAGATGATTCTTGAGATCCCAGCGTAGTCTTCAGTTCAAGATGATTCTTGAATTCCTCAGCAGGGCCATTGGCTTAAGATGATTCTTAAGCTCCCCAGTAGGGTCCCCAGTGAAGGTTGCCCAGGATGATTCCTGAAGCCCCAAGAGAGCCAAATTCTTGGAAACTGCTCAAGCCATGATTGGTTTGTCCCCAGCAAGAGTTGCCCAGGATGATTCCTGAAATCCCCAACAGAGTATTCGCTCAGGATGATTCCTGAAATCTTCAGAATCGTTACCGGTTCAAGATGATTCTTGAAGGTCCCCGGAGGAGTTATTTGTCCAAGATGATTCTTGAAGGTACCCGGCGGAGTTATTTGTCCAAGATGATTCTTGAAGTCCTCGGCAGAGTTGATTCCTCCAGAATGATTTCTGGACCCCCGAAGCGGAGTTACTTGATAGTTCTCCAGATTCCCCAGCGGCGAAGCGTCCTCCCCAGCAGGTTTTCCGACGGCGAAGTTGAAACCTCCTTTGAAGACTTCATGGTTGAAGTCTGACCGTGTTAATGAAGCAGTTCTCTCAGCTGATGCGGAGTGCCTGATGGCAGAGGTTTAGATATTCCCAGTTGGCTCATGATTGACCAAGAATTCTATTCCCGACTTGCTGATGAAGTCCGGCTAATGCCCGACAAATTATTTGAATGCCTGATGGCATGATCGACCTAATGGTTGAAGTCCGGCTGATGCCCGACAATTTCTTTGAATGCCTGATCACATGATCAACCTAATGGTTGAAGTCCGGCAGATGCCCGACAGTGTTCTTTGAATGCCTGATGGCATAATCGACTATGTACTACCGGTTACCGTGTGGCCAATTCCCCAATGAAGTTTCTTCACCTTGACGGCGAAGTCAGATTATTTTGAGTTCTCCAGCGGCGATGTTGGATGTTGTTTCTGGCGGCGATGTCAGGTAGTTTAGTTCTCCAGCGGCGATGTTGGATGTTTGTGTTTGACGGCGAAGTCAGATTATGTTGAGTACTTGACGGCGATGTCGGGTGTTTCTCAGAGTTATGTTTGTTTCTGACGACAATGTCAGGTGATTTAGTTCCCCAGCGGCGATGTTGGATGTTTGTTTCTGGCGGCGATGTCAGGTGGTTTAATGGTCCAGCGGCGATGTTGGATGTTTGCTTCTGACGGCAATGTCAGGTGATTCTTTGTTCTCCAGCGGCGATGTTGGATATCTGTTTGTCTGACGGTGAAGTCAGATCCTTTGTAGTTTTCCAGCGGCGATGTTGGTTGATGGTTTCTGGCGGCGAGGTCAGGTGTTTTGTTGGTTGACGGCGATGTCAGACCCTTTGTAGCTCCAGCGGCGATGTTGGATGTTTGGTTCTAGCGGCGAGGTTAGGTGTTTCTCAGTTTCTTTGTTGTTCCAGCGGCGATGTTGGATGGTTGTTTCTGGCGGCGATGTCGGGTTCCTTAGTTCTCCAGCGGCGATGTTGGATGTTTATGACGGTGATGTCAGATTCTTCAGTTTTCTAGCGGCGATGTTGGGTATGTCAGATGTTCAGTTTTCCAGCGGCGATGTTGGGTATGTCAGTTGATTTAGTTCTCCAACGGCGATGTTGGATGTCTGTTTCTGACGGTGATGTCAGGTGAGTTTCTTTAGATTTCCAGCGGCGATGTTGGGTGTTTTGGTTGTCCGAAGGCGATGTCAGATCAGTATGTCTCCAGCTAGTTGCTGTGCATCTATTGTTTCAGTGTTCTAAGATTCGTTCCCGCCAGAGTACTGTGTACTCGTGCAGTTGACAAATTTCCGGGTTTATCGATATTCAACCGTCTCGCACCTCGATTGGCTGAGAGTCGTTCGCTCCTCACCCAGTCAGGTTCAAGCCGTTTGAATAGGGGCAGCTGTTGCACCCCAAAATTTGACCAACATTTATTTATCCATCAAAAGTTGTATGAGACTTTGAAGCTAGCCAAGAAGGTAATTCAAAGGTTCAAAGGTTGAGAGATCCTCAGAGAGATTGGTTGAAACCAAGGTTGTGTGTCTCATAACTTGAGAGTGGTGGGAGCTCCTCAGATGATTCTGAGACCATGAGGATAGACTTGAAGCTTTGAGAAATCTTATAAGATGTCTTGAAAGCCATCATGAAGCCTAGAGAGGTCATTGTACAAGAATTCAGAAGATTCAACCATGAGTGGTAGAATTAGGGTTTGACTGGGTCAACCCTAGGTCAACTGATGATTTGGAGAGGGTTGAGACCTAATCCAAGAGCCATGTGATCATGGAATGATGTATTGAGATTCTATAAGGATGATTCCTAGACCAACTCATCATGATTGAGGAGTTTGAGAAGTTTTAAGCTAGGGTTTCTAAGGATTGACAATGTAAAATCCCCTAGTTTGATCCCTATCTTCAAGGCAGCTTAGCTCAAGATGTGATTGTCATTTCATATTCCCCATAACATGAATGTTTTAGAGCTTGTTCTTAGATTTAATTTGTGTACAAGAAGTCCTTGATAGGATTTGTAGAGCTCAAGTTATGGTTTTGACAAATTACAGGTCATCTGAGGTATGTGAATCTGGGTCCTTGAAAGTCACCCAACTTGCAGACAACTTTTGCGCTAGTAGGATGATTCCTATGGATTCTTGGTCAATATGAATGTTTAAGGGCATATTCTTAGCTTTCTAGAGAGTACTAAAAGTCCTTGATAGGATTTGTAGAACTCAACTTATGGCTTTGACAAGTCAAGGGCATTTTGGTCATTTGGAGGTTATAGGTCATTTCAAGCATAAGGCCATATCTCCTACTTCCAAGCTTCAAATGGAAAAATCTTCAACATCAAACTTGCTTATAATGATGTTTTAAGGCTAGTAGGGAGGTCATGAGATGTTGAAAAGGCTCATATCAAAAAGTGATAAAAATGGCCTAAAAATGAGGCATAAGTTAATTAAAGTGAATTTGAAAAATGGAAATCCCAAGCTATAAGTCCAAACCATGTCATGTAATAGGTCATTTTGACTCTAAATGACATTCTAAGAACAATGGTTCAGCCACAATTTTGATTTGAGGCTTGGATCATAGGGCTGCTTTGGAATTGGATTACTTGCATCTTAAGGTACCAAACCAAAACAAGGCAAAACTCAATAAGCAAGGTACTTGAGCATTGTAACTTGCCCTAAATCTCATGTGGGGATAAATTCAAGTCAGAATTGGTAGTTATGAGATGCAAGGCATGAGATAGCATGTAAGGAGAATGAGAAATCAAAATACCATGACATGAAAACTTCAATTTCTCATTGGATTGTTCTAGGGGGTTCTAGATGATTCTAAACCACTCTATAAGATGAGTCTAACTTTCTCAGATGCAAGGTTGGTGTTAATTGGTGCATGAAAGAGAGTAAAATCCAAAAGCTTCCATTGCAAGTCACATTCAATCTCTTCATTCTTCTTCATTTCCATCCATTTTTTCTTCACAAACACTTTCCATAGATCCCTCTGAGTGTGTGCATGCTGATTTGAAGTGCCATTGATGTAAGATTGAAGGTGTTCCCATTGGATTTGCAAAGAAGAAATTATCATCGAATCTTGAAGTACAAGCTCTCTCCTTCGGAATTTTTGCAAACAGTTGAAGTTTCATCATCCAAGGATCATTCTTGAAGAGTTTCAAGCCTTGAAAGCAAGGATTTCATCATCTACCATATCAAGAAGCCAGGTTTGCAAAATCTCTTCCACCTCATCATTTAGGCATGGTTAGGTTAAGTTATTAGGGTAGAATTGTTAGAGACAACTAGGTGATCAATTCTGAAGAGTTTAGGGTCAATTGGTGAAGTTTTAGCCATGGATACCATTTCTTGATGGAGCGAGAACTAGTGATATGGTGAGTGATAATGCAAGATTGATAGCTGATTTTAATTAGGGCAATGTGAGGATCATTTTGATGTAGAGAAATCTAAGGTTGGTTGTAGTTGAGGATGGATCATATTTTGAGATTAATGGAGTTGCACCTTCGGGTTTGAGCATAGAGGTCCTTTCAATGGAATCCAAGGCCATGATCGTGTTCAGCGTGAAAAACTGAGCAAGTTTGTGTTTTACATTTTGAGAATTGATGAAGAAACGAAGGAACACGAAGGGATGGAAGATGAGTGCATGGAATCTGTTTCCATGGAGGTTTCAGAAACCCTAGCTCAGGGAAGAAGACGAAGCTCGCAGCCGTTGGATGAACGTTTGACTATTGACTGAGGATTAGATCGGATGGCCCACATTTAATTTCAGTTTTGGAGGGATTTCAGAGCGTGTGAAACGCCGCGTTTCATTAAAGGGTTTCTTGGGCTTAAGTCAGGATCACTATCCCCACCCCCTTTGAGGCCCACTTCATTTTATAACTGATATCCATTGCTATTTCCACCGAATCTTTTTTATTTTCTGTTTGATTTTCTAATGGTTTTCTGATTTAAATATTGGGCCTAGCGCATTTCTGTTCCCACCCCCCTTTTTTAGCCCAAGCGCATATTGCATTGCATCTGGTTACTTGTTACACCCCATGCTTCATATTTGCATTTTATTTTTCTCTATTTTTATTTTAATCTTGTAAAATTCATATCAAATGGAAAATTAAACATTTTTTCATGGGAGTTTTTTCTCCGACTTCATATTTTTGTCTAGAAAAATATAAAATAAAAACATTTTCCATATCGTACATTTTAGTATTTTTTGCATATTTTCTTCTTTAATTTCTTTTTAATTCTTTTATATTGATATATGAATTTGTAGAATTTAGTTTAGGTAGCTCCCTTAGTATTTTTAGGTCATTATTTTTAGGATAATTAGATATATGTCTTAGCTTCCCCCTGGATTTATTCCATAATTTTGTGATGATTTTTAGGATAGTTTTGACTAGATGCTATTAGGTTGTGTAGAATTAGGTCAAACCTTAACATAGGTCCATAATAACATTAGATTTTTGGGGTTTTTAGGACAAGTTAGACTATGGGGCATATATGGGTATTAAGGGTAGGTATGTAGGATCCCTTAGAAATTATATTAGGATTTAATATAGTAGTGTACTATTTTTAAGTGATTTTTGTATTGGTTGATTATTTGTGTTGCCTTTAGGGCATGTTTGTGTTTGTTTGCTTTGCTTTGTGGGCTTGGAGAGCTTGATCTTGTTCTAAGGAGCATTGAGGAGCATAGTAGAATATTTGAAGATGCATTGGAAAGCTTGAGAGCTTGATCTTAGTTTCCTTTTTGTTGTTTTAGGGTTAGGGATTAGGAAGAGTTTAGATGTAGATAACTTCTTTCTTAAACATGGATGGTATCTTTCACCTCCATTCCTCCCTATGATTCAAAGTCCTTCCATGGTATACACCTCTCTCCTTTGGAGGGATAAGTGATGTACCTAGGAAGTAGAAATTTTGAGGGAACCATTCCTTTGATGTTGAACCCTTATAGGTCACCTTTGGTGGTCAAATAAGCAGTTCAATATCCCCAGCTTATCCAGTAAGTGATTTCCTCTGGTTTGATTGTCTTGAGAGATATTGAGCTTGAGTTTGAAGATGAAGACTTCATTGAAGAGTATTGAAGAGGATGAATCCTTGAGTATTGCCATTCCAGCTGAAGCTTGAAGAGCAACAAGAGCAAGTTGATACTTGAAGATCCCTGAAGATTACGTGAAGCCTGAAGGTGGAGCTGATCAAGAAGCTGAAGCTTAAGGGAGAAGATGAGTTGAAACTCATGTTGAAGGGTTGAAACCTGGAAAAGCAAATTGATATTTGTCAAGAGTGATTAAAGTCTGAAGACTGAGTTGCTGTTGGAAGAGCTGAGGCTTGAAGTTGAGAGAGGAGTTGATCTGTTTTCTTCTTTTTTCTTTTCTGTATTGATGTGTTTTGTTTGACTTGTCTGATGCATTAGAATAAGTCCATATCTAGAATAGGTAGAATCTAGGAGCATGATTGCACTAGAGGTTGAGTTGCTCCCTCTGCTTGTATTGTTACTGTGTGGCTTTGCTTGCGGGTATTCGGTAGAGCCCAGCTCCCTTGCCCATGTGTTTTGTTTGCCTGATGGCATTTTATTTCATTTTATCTGTATGATTGCAGTTTACTATTATTGCTTGATAGCATGTTGTTTATCTTTTAGTATGATTACTGTTATTTCATTCTGGCTTGAGGTTGAGATGAGCTTGTGGAGGCTGAAGCCCCACACACATTTCGTTCCTCACTTGCATTGCATGCATTTTACTGTTAAGATGATGCTTTGTCTGTTTTGGTGTATCATTGACATGATCCCTTAGGACTCTCATTTCCTTTGATAAGGATTTGATGATAGAATCTTAGGTTGAAACCTATGCATGACAACTTCTAGGAGTTCCCTGTTCAAACCTCAACCATAGGATGAATCCATGGCATGATAACAGTAGGACTTGATAGTCTCCCTCCTAGTTGGGCCTGTTCTCTTCTCATCTCAAAACAGTTTAAGATACAGTAATCATGAATGATTTCTTTCGTACGTTACGAGCCTTAAGCTATCTGAGAAAGGATTGTGGGAGAGCTTCTTTTCCACAGTCTGGATGTTTAGTATGGTACCCTTTGGGTGACATGCGACGCATTCACTCTCAGGCCATAGTCTCTAGTGCGGTTGAAATCGCAAACACAATAAAAAACACTTCTTTCGTAAAAGACAGGAAATAAACCGTAGTTTCCCGAACTACGTGAGCTTTGATCTCTCATACCTGTTGAGAGTACGTAGGCACAAGATGGTGATGTCTTGGCGAGCTACCTTCCCCCATAACCCTTCGTAGGCCGAACTACGTTGACTCTGATTTCTCATCCTCTGATGAGAATACGTAGGCATAAAGTGCGACGCTTTGCCGAGTCATTTTTCTTTTCTTTTTCAGCCAGCCTTGATAGGTAGATAGAATAAAACCAACCCGTCCAAGTAAACACAACAAGCGAGGATCCCGTCGAGTACGACGGACGTGAGGGGTGCTAATACCTTCCCCTTGCGTAACCGACTCCCGAATCCAGACAATGGTTGCGACGACCTTGTCTTACCCTTTTTCGTCAGGTTTTTCCGATCGTTTCCTTTCCCGCCCTGAGGGATAAATAACGAAAGGGGGCGACTCTTCTGTCATGCCGGCACCTTATTTTCACGCAAGCGACACCCCGTTATGGTGAAGGTGCCAAGTTGTTGCTCATGTGAAAAAATGTTGCTGCTGTGTTTGATGCATTGAAGAAACTTGAGACTGTTGCAGCATCTGTAACTCATGCACCTGAACAATGCTCGGTACGGCCATCCTTTGTTCCACCTGCTGTAAAGCTTGAACATGAGGCCTAAGAAGCTGAGGTGGTTGCAGTGGCCGCAACCGTGGAACTGAATGCATTGACTGAAAGGAAACTTGGGGGACAGAGATGCCCTGCAAGAAGTTTGACTGGCTCTCATTCCGTTGCTGATTCGACGCATTACCGAAGACAGCCATTGACACAGAAGCTGGCCTGATTATATGGAGCAACCGGTGAGACAGACGTTGTGATATTTATGTTGTGTACTTTGTTGGTTGTATTTGTGGAGTTATATTGGCGCTTGTTTCATACTGTAGGTCACTTGTAGGTTATTGTTGATGGTGTTGAATCTTCCAAAGGCACGGTAGATGTCTGCATAGAGCCAGAGCTGCCACCATTTTCACTCTGATTCTTTCTTTTACCGTCATGACAAACGAGGGAGTCCTTTTAAATTGGTGCGTGAATTAAGGTGTCGTTAAGATAACTGGGAAAGAGTACGATGGCAATGTGGAGAAGGTGAAGTGCAGAATTCCTGATGTGAATTGGGGATGGAGTCTCTCATTGCGGAGCTTATTACACATGGAAAACTGTTTGCTCAATTATTATAATAAGAAGATAATTAATGCTCAGTCTTGTACTGGTGTGAGCTTTATCACTGTTTTGCTTTCTTCATTGCCTTGTGTATGGTTCATTATGTACCTGCTGTAACTTTTCCTCTTGCTGTAATTTATTTGAGAATTAAGGGTGGATGTGGATAAGGAAAGATTTAGATCTTATCCTATTTGAAGTAACTATGATTCAAAGGGTCATTTGCCTTTCTCTTCAAAATGTCTATATTACCTCAACTCTCACAATTTCTTTGTGGTTTCACACACTATTTTGTTGTTGTTATTCTCTATAATAGCTTGTGATTGTGTGGAGGGGAGGTTTGAGATGGAGTGATGGGATGGTGGTATAAAGTGGTTCTCGAAGGCTGGTATAAAGGGTATTGTAGAGAGGTGTTTTCACAAAATCTCATTGGTTTTGGAGTCTCTCATTTTATACAATATGCTATTAATGTAACAACTACTCTGGTCCTTAGCCACCATAGACGACATGGATCCCTTCTGACAAATGTAGTAACAATAAGTGATGACAATTCTCGAAGTGGTCAAATTTCAAATGGTAAGAAGAGAGTCGCGGTAGCGCAATGGTTTTCGACCTTCCAAGGCTAATAATATTTCACAATGTTTCAAAGTGTACCACTTGTAGGCTAGCTGTTGTCGAAATGTCACACCCCCGTATGATACGAAGCTAGCTAAACCTTTTATAGCAAACAAACTTCTTCAAGAACCGGGATGGGCTAAAAATCTTTGAAATTGTAATATGGATCTTGACTCTTCATTGATGAACTCAACATGTAGTCACATAAATTGACTTTGGTTTAGGACTATGATTAAGATTTTGACTTGGACGAACGACATTTCCATGAGTACTGAAGCCTCGGACTGTAACTATACCAGGGCCCATTCTGAATAAGAAAAATCTTGATAATTATGACCATATTCATAACTCGCGGCAAGACACACAACTCCTTAAGGAAATACTTGGGTATAACTTGAGATCATGATTGGGCCTTCACGCCATACTTAAGTATTGTTAACTGAGAGAACCAATACTTTATTTTTGAAACTTATGTACCTGCACAAACTTGTTAATCACAATGAAATACAAATTCAAACAGCATAAGACAAGCATAGAGGAGGTGGGATCTTATGGTCACAAATTAGGGTGCAACACATATATAGATCAAGATGAATCCGGTGTGTCGATTGATATCACAAAATACAGAGGTATGATTGGTACCTTACTATATTTGACAACAAGTCGCCTTGACATTATGTTCAGTGTCTGTCTATGTGCTCGTTTTCAAGCAAACCCAAAGGAATCTCACTTAATGGCAGCTAAGCGAATCATAAAGTACCTCAAAGGGTCAATAAATGTCGGCTTATGGTACTCTAAAGGTAGTATTTGCAATTTAATTAGACATTCTGACGCAGATTATGCAGGCTGTAAAACAGATAGAAAAAGCACAAGTGGAACATGTCACATCTTGGGAAATGCTCTGGTATCGTGGGCATGCAAGAAGCAAGCATGCATAGAACTTAGTATGGCTGAAGCGGAATACATAGCAGCAGGTAGTTGTTGTGCACATATACTTTGGCTTAGGCAACAACTTCGTGACTACTGACTCGATCTTGGGTGCATTCCTCTACATTGTGACAACACAAGTGCGATCAACATTACTAAATCTAGTCATGCATTCAAGAACCAAGCATATCGACATACGACATCACTTTCTGCGAGATCATGTACTTCAAGGAGATATCGAGATAACCTTTGTGGATACTCATAATCAGCTTGCAGATATATTCACAAAACCATTGGAAAAGGAACCCTTCTTCAAAATTCGGAGAGAACTCGGAATTTTAGATGAAAATGATGTTTAAACATGAAAGATCATCAACTTTGGTACATTAAACAGGTATATCTTTTGAATTTTTCCACTTTTCACTGCTTGCAATCGATTGCACCTCAGTGTCAGTCGATTGCTCACTTTAAGTTTTCTAAAAATATTGAATTTTTTTTGAGCATGCAATCGAATGCATCCTAGTGCCAATCGATTTCACCCTGTAACTTTTGATTTATTTCGCTTCTGGTTTTAGAGCAATCGATTGCACCACAATGCCAACTGATTGCACCTACTGTGAATTCAATTCTTTCGTTTTTTTAGTGGTCCATGGGTCTTTAATCCTTCCAACTACCCTACCAACTATACCTATGATCATTGAATGATGTCTTTACCCATTAGCCCTAGTTTCAAGACTTTGAACATCAATTCTCATAGTTTCCAAAGTCCTTAATCATCAATAACCATCAACTACTCAACTTCCACATTAATTATCATTAACTATCCCTACATATTCTCTATTCTCACAATCATTAGAAAACCTCACTACATCTCAACCAACTTCTCATAACCCACTTCATCATCTCTCCCAAAACCTAAACTCCATAAATTTCACTCTTCCTCAAAAACCCTAATGCCATAACTTTTCATCATCTCTCATGGCTTCTTGTCCAAAAAGGAAAATCTCTGCTAAAGCAAAGGCAAGGCTCCAGCATCATCATCCTTGGAGACTCCACTCGTTCTTCAGTATCTCACCGATGATCAACAAGAGAGATTTACCAAATACTTTCAGAAAAAGGTGGTCCAAACACCCAAATACGGTATTCTCTCGTATTTTCCTGAAGAATGTTTCTCTTTTCAAAATTCTCTAATTGCATGTGGCTTGGAGTACTTAATCTCTTCATCCGGGCCATATTATCCGGATTTAGTAAGGTTGTTTTATAGCAACTTACACACAGAAGAAGGAAAAATCATCACGTATGTCCTAGGCAAGAGAATGTTCCTCAACTCAAAAGTCATTGGAAGAGTCCTGAACATTCCAAGTACCGGTGGGAGACTCTATGATGAAGACGATGAAGTATAGGAAGCGTACAACAAAAGAGAATTTTAATGGAGCCTCGGAAGAATGTCAGAAGAAAAATTTCATGCCAAGCGTGTGAGATCATTTCGTTCATATGATGTCCTTCAACGCAAAATCAAAATTTTTGTCGTATGCATGGTTTATTACCAAGATTTTGGAGCATTTTGAAGTGGATTTAGAAGGCTTTGATGTATGTCTCATGGACTCAAATGTCAACAAAATCTCCATCAAAAATGTGGACTCAAGGATGGGCGTCAAGTATGACTCGAAAGCAAAGACAATTGTTTACCTTGGAGAAGGTATGGCTGGAAAGGACGGTAATGAGCAAGAGAATGAAGACGATGTTGATGTTCCTCCTCCACCTACTCAACATGACCCTAGTAACTAAGAACTTATGGACTACATGGCTCAACAATTTGGAAATCTTAACACTTCCATCAACAATCAATACAATGCCATAAATGAGTCAACCACCACTAGGATCAACAACTTTCAAGAGGCAATTAATCAACAGTTCTCATACCTCTACTCTCACCTTTACATTCCACCATACGATCCCTCAAACCCGGTTGTTCCTCCATCTTGTCCATCACCACTCCAACAAACGTTTCCGAACCAAAAATCCTTTGACCCCAACATGGGCCTTTCCTAAGTTGTTTACATGTTTTGATATCTATGTACCTTTTCATTCGACATTTTTTTATGTACTTTTGAATTCTGCACTTTCTCTTAGTTATTGTACTTTGCCTTTTCAATCTATGACTAAGTGTTATGGTACTTGAATTATTGTCTCTTGTCTCTATATATGTTTTATTTTATCTATCTTTCCCTTCTTTTTGATAATGTCAAAAGGGGAGAAGGGTGTTACTCTTTCTTTGCTTGTTTTCTTTCCTTGATCTTTAAGGTACAAATGCAAGGCTGTTCCAAAAAAAATCAGATTCTCTCAACACTTCAAAAATTGAGGGGGAGATCTATATCTCATAGGAACTCCCACATAGTAGGCATAGAGTCGACATCAACTGATAATCAGGTAAATTAAAGCAATGATACAATGGGTCATAGAACTGAACCAAAGTGTTAAGGATTCCTTCTTCCATCCCTGTCCTGACTAGGCTCAAAATCTTTCCATATCTCTTTCCAAACTCTTCTGACACCATGGTCCCTAGTTTTCTCAACTCGGATGTATAAGGCTTCTTGAAATTGTATCTCTTGGTGTTCCTTATTCTAATATCCATGATATATCTATGATTTTTCACAAAGAGATCAACTGAGCTCTACAAAACCAGTTGCAACATGAAATGCCATGACGAGATGATGAGATGATGCACACGTAACACAAAGGCAAATATTCACAAATACAATGCATATGCACACACAAGGATCCCTAGGCTCAAAGTCAAAGCATGGAGTCAAAAGGTCTACCCATCCACAAGGATTTTTACTACGAGTTATTTGTACCTGCTGAACAGGTTCTATCAAAGTTCCCAGAGTCATAGTAAATGCTTCAGATATTGTCAACCAATACAAATACTTGTGAAATAAAGATTCTCAAGATCAACTTATATTTTGATGAAGACAAACCACTTGACAAGAAGGAAAAGATATTCAATTATCTTCAAGACATTAGGACGAAGACTTGATATGAAGATTAATCTCACTGGAAGGTATAATGAAAATCTTCATCAAGCATTTAAGTCCTAGTTGCTCAAACAATAAAAATCATGTGCATTGCTTTTGTACACTTTCACAAGCTTTGAAACAAGATTTTTCTACGTTTTTGCCAGTGCAATCGATTGCACTCTTGAAGCAATTGATTGCATGACCGAAATTTTACTTCATTTTGGCTATTGTTTTTGTATGCAATCGACTGCTGCTTTGGTGCAATCGATTGCATGCTTGAAATTTTTTCTTATTTTTGCTACTGTTTTAGTGTGCAATCGATTGCATGCTTGAAATTTTTTCTTTTTTTTGCTACTGTTTTAGTGTGCAATCGATTGCATGCTTGAAATTTTTTCTTATTTTTGCTACTGTTTTAGAGTGTAATCGATTGCTGCTTTGGTGCAATCGATTTATCTGTTCAAAACTTGAATTTTAAGTGCTTTTTGTGAAGGTGCAATCAATTGGTCCTTATGTGTAATTGCTCACTGAACGCTTTTGAAAAATTGTTCTGAAAAATTGCACCTCTTCAACCGTTCTTCTATGAATTGTTTCCATTGAATCATGGCAATTATTCATCATATTTTCTAAAGATTTGCATGATATTTCAAAGGGGTGCTTGTGTAAAATAAATACCTAATCTTTAAATTTTCAAAATCATCCTCTTTCAAAATCTTTACCAATATTTTCATCTTTCCACATCTTGAATTAAATCACTTTTCATAAAGAATTTTCTACATATTTTCATATCTTTTGAAAGATAATTCTAGAGCAACAAAGTCTTAAATCATTGTGGAAATTATCATTGAAAGAGAAGATCAATCACATCATTGATATACTTTGTATACACAGTTTCAAACTCACTGTAAATCAAATTGTATTAATTCCCCTTGCTATTCAGGATTGTTGAAAGCAAGTTTGTACATTGAAGAGGATTGTTCTTGTTGCACTTAGTGTTCAGATTTTAAAGGTGTTAAGAGCCTTTAATCTACCTATAGGTTATAAAGTAAGTTGTACACTCAGTCTAACTATAGTGAAATCTCTTTCGGTGTGAAAGGGGGCTGGAGTACCTTCGGAGTGTGAAGGGAACCCAGATACTTCTGTGTTCATTACTTTTTGCATTTTACTGCTTTCATAACCCCATCATATTTCTCAGAAAGTAATAATTTCATTTGATAAAACCATAAAATTTCAAAGAACCTAATTCATCCCCCCCTCTTAGGTGCAACTCAGACTATCACTACTTATGTTAGTCGACAATATTCTCAAGATAAACTGGTATGAGTGTAGCATCGCGTGACAACTATTGAGGGACTACTCCCTAACAGTTTCCGCACTACGTCTTAAAAGGGTTAATGGGGTAAAAGTGTTACTAAAGGTCCTCAGATTCACAGACTCTCAGGTTGAAACAATTAATGAATACATGACTACTCATGCACCGCTAACCATCTCAAGGAGGTTTCCACTGAGTGTAATTACATCATATGTCAGACTTGTTAGGACAACTCCCAACAACAAACTATTGATCTTATCACAATCCTATCTCATGTGTCCCTCGAATCCTAGTTAGGATTTATCTCACCACTCAAGGCACCCAAAATAAACAGATATATTGACAAATATACAAGTAAGCAAATATTCACAAATATAACATACAATCAAACAAAATAGGCTAAACCCTCAAATTTAAATCACTGTCCCCAATGAAGACTCCATTTCTGTTGCAGTGAGAATCGTGATGTCAAGCTATTGATTAACTTGAATCTTAATTCATTAAATTCACAACCGGACTTTGATTTATCCAAAGGAAAGGTTAAAGAAAGAACGGCATTTTGCACGATGTAACAACAACGCTAAGAGATTCGGGGATCGGGGGTTGGTTATGCCTAGGGTAGGTATTTCAAATCCTAAACATCTATAGTACTCTACAAGAACCTTTTGTTTGTGTGTATGTGTCGCATTGCTACGAAGAGGGGTCGACAATGACAGAAGAGTCTCCACCGTTTTTTATTCATCCCAAAAGAGGGAAAGGAAACGATCAGAGAAAACCTAACGAAAATGGGAAAAGACAGGTCATCGCAACCATATCTCAAGTTCGGGAGTCGGTTACGTAAGGGGAAGATATTAGCACCCCTCACGTCCGTCGTACTCGACAGGATCCACGCTTGTTATTTATCTAAAAGGTGTTTATCTATCTAATCTACGACTTAGGGATAAAAGAAAAGAATAGAGACTCGGTAGAGCATCGCCGCCCTATGCCTACGTATTCCCTCGTGCAATAGGAAAGTCAGAGTCAACGTAGTTCGGAAAACTACGGGTGAAAGTGGGGGAAGGTTGCTCGCCAAGACATCGTCGTCTTGTGCCTATGTATTCTCATCTAGTATGAGAAATCATAGAAAACATAGTCCGGGCTAACAAGAACACCGGTTGGTTCAAAATGTTTTACCCGAGTAGGGTTAAAACTTAGTTCTAGCAGTTAGGTGTATGCAGCTCGACCATTGGAGTCTTAGGCGTTACCTGTTTGCGGTAGAACCAAGAGTTAACAAAACTCTCCTTAAGAAAAAGTTTTTCCAAATTAATATCCCGAAGGATAAAAAGTTTGAAGTTTGTTTTTGTGTTTTTTTAGAGAAGAAGTGCATTGATTATTGTTTGTAATTCATGTTGCACTAAAGACTATGACCTAGGAGCGAATGCGTCGCATATCTTCCAAAGGACATACACTAAAAACTCTAGATAATTGAGAGGAGGCCCCCCAATCACTATTTCCCAAGTAATTAAGGCTCGTAACGTACAACAATCCTTAGCCTTTATTAAGTGTTTTAAGAGAATTTGAAGATGAGAAGAGAAAGACACTCTAAAGGGAGACTAAGACTCAACCTAATGTTTTCATGCAAAGTGCACCTATGATTGGGATGAAAGGGAATGCTACCTAATATTGTCATACATGGGTTCAAGCCTAAGGCCTATCATAATCTCAAGAGATTAGAGATCCTAAGGGAACATGGCCAAGAAAGAAAGAAGAAGAAGAAGAAGAAGAAGGAAGCATGAAAAAAGAAGGATGCAAGTATGCATATGCAATGCAACATACAAGCAAAGGGAGGAAAAAGTGTTGGGTGAACACCTCCACAAGCACATCTCAACATTTATTAATGCACGAAAGAAATGCAAAAGCAAAGAAGAAAGCACACAATTGCACACAAGAGTGGGATGAAAATGGGAGAATAAATCCTACAACCATTCAAGCATCAACCACCATGCCCAAAGGCAAACCAAAAGAAAGGAGAAGAAGATATAATTGAATGGGAGAATGGGAGGCAATGTGAGAACCAAAGGAGCTAATAAGGGAACTCAACCAAAGTCAAGCCCAAAATCATGTAAGAAATGAACAAAAGAAGCCCTCAAGGAAGCACCATTCATGACATGCTTCAAGTACCTCCAAAGGAGGGACTAAGCTATCTCAAATGGGATCCCAAAGTCATTGGACAGAGGTGGGGATGAGAATAGAAGATGCACAAAACAATAAGCACATACATTAAAAGAGAATGCAAGCAAAGGCATGGAAGAAGACCTCAGTCATTCAACACATTCAACATTTGGAAACCACATGGAATGCCTAAAAGGAATGCAAATATCAACAAGCAATACACAATTTTATAACCTAAAAATGAACATCCAAACACCTCAACATGCTTATAATATGAATCAATAAGAGTTAGGAGTTCAATGGATCCATAAAAGTCATTTCCAAATCGAACTAGGTCAAGTACTTGTGTGAACCTCCCTTAGAAGTAACCTAACTTGTAAGTCCCCTCAAAAATAGGAAAAAGGCTCAAATATAACCAAATAAAATCTAAAATGATTACAAATGAGTTGGCAACCAGAGGACAGAAGCACAAGGGCAATGTTCCATCAGAGTACCACCAAATGAAATAAATCCCTAAGGTGTACCACTTTGACATAGAAGAATCAAGGGTCAACAAAAATGGGACAAAAATCAAACCAAAAATGATCAAACCAGGGGTAAAATTATCCTATAAAATTCTTCAACTCATCATGGATACGAGGAAAAAATTTCAATCATTGGAGAAGAAGTATTGATCAAGAAACAAATCAAGAACAATAAAGAACAAGAAATAGATCAAATAAAACACTTCCAAATGATTAATCCCTTTTTAATTGAAAAATAATCCAAAAAATAAAATAAAAATTTTCTAAAATCAAATGACATCTCAAAATGTCCTAAAAGTATTTTTGTAGAATTTTATCTCATTTGGAAGCATTTTAAATGAATTAAAATCAAAACAGATTGAAAAATAAAATGAAAACAAAAGAAAAAACCAATGCGTGCTGAATAACAATTATTTTAGTTCAATTCAGTGGGCCAAGATGAAAGGGGGGCGCAAACAGCAAATATAGCCCAAACCAAAACCAACAAAACCTGAAGCACAAAACGCAACGTATAACTTAAGCTGCGTGGCAGATCAAAGCACTTGTGGCTAGTCAGATGAGATCTCAGCCATTGATCCACCAAAGTCAACCAGTCAAATGCGCCTATATGGCAAACACACAAGCAAACGGCAAGAAGAACCAGACGACAGAGACACCATTCTCCGATCATCTTCTCCGGCAAGGCAGCCGGAGTTGTAGATGATCAACTCAACCTAAACGAGCGAAATATTATACCAAACTGATTGCCACGCAACGTAGATCATGATTCTAGGCTTATTTTTCATTAATCACTCAAGAATAAAGAGAATCGAAGCATCAAAGTTTCAAGCATCATAACTGAATTTACACAAACATCACCCTAACCTATCCAGAATCTGCCTACACATGTAGGACTTCAATATGCAACAAGAATGGCGTGAAATGGATGCTTAATAAGAGAGAAATCTTGAAAAGTAAATTACCTAACGGAGCCTCTCCGTTGGGGCTTCTGATGCAGTTAAGCTTGCGCAAAATGATCCAGAATCAATCAACGAACTTCAAGGAAGGTGATGCTGATGTTGATTTGGCTTCAATTGGCTTGCATTTCAGTTTTCAGTTTTCACTTTGTTCTTGATTTTTCCAACTGCTCCCAAGCTCTTCTTGCACAAAAATGGCTGAATGAGGCTTCATTCTTCATCAGAAGCTTTTATATTATGGACCTACAATCATTTGTGGGCCCAATTTGGCCTGGTTATGATGAATTGAAGAACTGTCCAAAGTTGGAATGCAAGCTTCATTCACGTGAAAAATGGCGCCAATTGCCTTGGAAAATCATTCAAATCAGTTGCTGGTGATGTGTAATGATCATGTGGATGAGAGTTATCCCTGAATTTGATCCAATGGTTGATTTTGAATGTGAACCTTCACCATGAAGTTACTTGAAATTACACATACTTTGCACATCATGAGTCCTATTTTCTTGGTGCATCTTGCTTGTCATGATAAAAAGAATCAAAATGTGCACAAACATGTCATGAAAATGATTTAAAACCACTTCAATTAAATTCATGCCTTTTAAGTTCAAATTTCTTTTGATTTTCTTCACCCATTTTCATATCCATGTAAAATCCATGAAAATTTTATGTTCGATGGTGGAAATGAGATCATTTAAAGCATGTTTCATGTTGGAGAAATTCTTATTTGAAGTGCACAAATGGATGAAAATGACCTATAATGAAAATGACCTATAATCTCACTTTCCCAAAATACCCTTGCCTTGCAAGCTTCATAACTTGAGTTCTACAAATGAGATGAAGGACTTCTAGGACTTTTTGGAAAGATAAGATCATGAGGATCAACTTTCCTGTTCATCAAAAGTTGAGGTGAAACATGATTCTAGGTCAAAAGTGCCTTGGAAGTTGGTTGACTTTTGTTGACTGAAAATACATTCATCTGAGGACTCATAATTTGTCAGCATCATAACTTGAGTTCTAGAAAGCCAATGGATGAATTCTAGTACTCAAAATAAAGCTAAGAACATGCTCTACAAGTCTCATTTTTATGTCAAAGTGAGATGAAACTTGTATCTTGAGATATGTGGTCTTGAAGTTGGGCACTAAATAAGTGATTTTACACTAACAAACTTCTGAAACCCTAATTTAATAACTTCTCACACTCTTGATTCTTCTTAAATTGATCTTGAAATGACATAGTATATGTCTCAACACAACTATCCATGATCATAATGACTTTAAACCAAGTCTTAATCTCCTTCAAATCTCCAATGGATCTTGCACTAGGCAGATGAAACCCTAGGTGTACAATCCTCTTACTGCAACCTCTTGCACATGATATAAAAACTTGGATAAGCTCCACCATTGCTCTCAAAGCACTCAATTAGCTTCACAACACCTCGTATTCATGACAATGAACTCATGATCCTCTAATGATCTTCACTTGGCCTCCAAGCTAGGAGCTAAACCACACACATTCCTCTCCTTTCTCAAAGAGCTCTGACCTTCTCCTGATGATGATAAGCACTTAAACACTTGAATAAAACCTCTTGCCTAGGCTTAGAACCTTTGTGACCTTCTCTTGCTATGCACACCTCCTTTGATCCCCTGCAAATGAACAATGATACGCAAATGCAGATGCTAGAAGATGCAATGAAAACATAAGCCAAGTAAAGAAAAGGTTGGGCAAATTTTGGGGTACAACAGTATGCTATACTTGATAGATGTTTGCTATGGTTTGGGATAGAGTACAAGGTAAAGTTGTAGGTAAAGACCTAAGGTTTAGTTCTAAGTTTTCTCGCAAAGATATCACATCCTCTGCCTACGTATCCTAACTAGGATAGAATCAGAGCAATCATAGTTCACCTCACTAAGGATGAAGAACTCTTGATTATGATCAAGGTTTAAAAGGGAACAAACATAACAATGCTTGTGTAGAGTTTACCAAAACTCTCTATTCTAAGTTATTCACTCAAAGGGATTTGACTTTGACAAAAGCCAAGAGGAGAGTAAGTAATCATCACCGTGATTCCTACATAGAGTTAACAAACTCTATCTTAAAGTTCTAGTTGAGGATTACTCCTAACAAGGGGTAGGTCTTCTAGACTTAAAGCAACGTCTAATGGATACAAGGTTCTAACTTAACTAAGTTAGGGTTCAAGATGACTTAACAAAGCCAGAGGGAGGGTAATGAGCTATCTATGACCCAAGGGTCAATAAAGAGACTTTCCTTTTGAATGGAAAAAAATGGGGCAACTGGATGAGAACTAACAAGTTCCATCACTTGGGGAATAACTTAAAAAAGCTAAAAGCATGCATAATCATTCATTCAAACATGATGAACATATAAAAGATCATGGTGACAACCAAGAAGAGATATGCAAGCATGTAACAACATCAAGCAAAGGTTACAATAAAATCAAATGGTTACAACCAATAAGACACAAAGATATTACAATATCTAGAAGGACATAATGATAGAGGTTCTTACAAGACCAAGCATACAAGATAGAAACAACTTGAAGCATATTGACAAAGATGAAGATAAATGAGGTAACAACCATCAAGGCAAACAACAACATGTAATTCAAACAAGTTTAAATGCAAGCAAGTTACAACTTGAGGCAAACATATCACATAGTTCAAAAAATCTCAAATGCGCCAACATAAGACCAACATTGGTGACAATCAAGTACAAGTAAGCATACAAGAAGTGTTATAACAGTTCAAGTAAGAAGTTCAAAGTTTCATGGGGAATCATGCAAGTTCATAGGTAACTTTTAAAGCAAGACTCAATCCTAAGGATGTTATGGTTCTAACAAGACATCATAACAAGTAAGGTAAGGACATGGGATCATGTTCAAGAAGTTACAACATCAAGGAACACACATAGATAAACATGAATAAGTAGAGACTAAATGTGACAACATTCAACATGATGAAGGCATGAAGCATGGTAAAAACCAAAAGAGATTAATATAATCATGTGGCAACATGAAAGGGAAAAGAGATGACAATCAACAAGGCAAAGATGTGAAGTGTAAAATAACATCTAAGTATAGGTTCATGATTTCATAGAAAAAGCAATGTTCATGGAAAAAACCAAGACAAAACACAAATACTAGCATGCTATGTTTCTAACAAAACACATGAAAATATTGAAAGAAGCATGAAAAATACATTCAAGAAGTTATAACATCCAAAATTATGGTAAAGTTCATAGATGAAGTTTGAAAAGTCATGATTCATGTATACATTCACAAAAGCAAGTATGAATATGGTAAGGAAATGAATCAAACAAAATGTAGCATTTAAACATGTTAAAAAACTTGTGTGAATCATTCAAGATCAACATCACAATAAAAGTCAAGTTTCAAGTTGAAAACGTTTACAAACACCAAGGTAAAAACCCTAAAAACACATGCTTTTCAAGTGGATCAAAGTATTTCTAGGAAAAAATTCCTTGAATTATTTCTTCACTCAATGAAATTATACATGATAAAGAGTAGTTTGTAAAAAGAATGGCATCAATAGCATAAAAAATGAGCAAGTTATGATCATTCAAAGTTGGTGCACCAATGGGGACAAAACTATGGCAAGGCAAGTTCACCAATTTAAGGTCATTTGCATGAAGGATGGAAATCAGTCAATTCTTAACTAAGTGGAGTGAAACAAAATTGAAAGTTATGTGTTATTGAATAAGGAATTCAATGGTACAGTTTTTTTTCCATACAACACACTCCTTGAAAAATTAAATAACATCATTGTTTAGGCCATTTTGGTTACAACCAAGAGCAAGAACATATGGACAGTCTCAAATAGTGAAAGTTTTGATGAAAAAGTAAAAATTACATATACATCATTTATAGTGATTGTCTCAAGAGAAATCAGAAGATGCACGCATAAATTGGCAGATTCGAATCAACATGCATATGGTGACTTGGTTGGGCCTAACTTGTGACCAGCATTTTGGACAGTCAAGAAATTACAATTTCTAGTGCAAGCAAGGGTTCATAAATGACATATAGCACTCATATAACATGATCAGACAATGTCTAACACAAAATCATGATTACAACTCGACATAGCATGTGAAATGCAAAGCAAAATTTCAATGTTCAAGGATTTAGGCTTACCTCTTGAAGCAACTTTGTTAAATAAGAAAACTAGAGGTCCTTAATTCTTTACTAGCCTTCAAATGGTCTTTGAATAATGAATATTAGCTCCAATGATCCACAACTCCAATGTCAAACATAATGGCTTGAAAAATGGGAAAAACCTCAAAAACCCATGGTTTTACAAGGCAACATGGTTCAGTCTTTGTATAAGAAGTATGAACTTGATTTGGACATCTTCTATATATTATTTATGAAGTGTTAGAGGTGTTGAATGAGTTGGAAATGGTCTGTAGTGAGTTATGGCTTGAATAATGCAGAATGTTGACTTTTTTGGTTTTGGAGGTTGACATTGAGAATGATATGGTTTTTGGTGCAAATGGTGGTTTAGAAAGCTCTAGAGGAACATTTGTAAGTTTTGTGGAGTGTTGGTAAGAGTGTGGAATGGCTAGAAATTGGTTTGACACAAGTTCTATCCAATACTGTTTTTTTGGAACTTTGCACAAGTTGCTTGATTTGCAAGAATGTTTACAACAGATGGTGGAGAGTGTTTGTATATGGTTTCTTTGTTGCTCTTATGTGTTTTTGATGTATAGAAGCTGTGCTATTTATAAGCAAAGCCAAGTGATAAAAAATGAGGACAGATTTGGAGCTTTTGCTTTTGGAGGGAAAATGGAGCAAATCTATCCAAGATCATTATCCAGCTGGTCTTGATGGTTCTTGACTCATTGTGATTCCTAAAACAAGTTGTATGTAGGCAATAGGAAGTGATTGAAGTGTGGCTAGAGACTAGGGGGACTGCTGTTGCAGATTTTCTTCATGAAAAGTTTCTCTTTCCCCTTGGATTTCTTTGAATTAAATAATGCCACTTGACTCAACAACTTCTCATGCCTTTCAATCCTTCTGCATTTCTACTCATAATACACTTTATACATCATATAAAAGGCTAATCAATGGTTTAAAATCAATTAGATAGTTAGCAAGTTGGTTTATGACGAATTTTGAAATGGTGCATTTCAAGTGTTTCGAACCCAACTTCCCTCCTTCAAAACGCCTAGCTCACAAATGCTATGGAGGAGTTCTTGTACTTTTTGGAAATCCCTCATCATGATCTACAACTTTCATGTTTTGGGTGTTTTCAAATTCCAATTGGAACTAGGTCAAAAAACCTCTTGAAGTTGGCTGAAAACATGATTCAAAGAGTGCCAAAATCACAAAATTTTATTGAGTGTTCTTCCCTCTTGCATTGTTTTTTACCATACCTCAAAATATATTCAATTTTTGGACATGGAACACTATTTCACTTTTGTAGGACTCCTCAAAACCTATCCAACAAGCTTTGAACCACTCCGTTTGGATGTGTGGTTAGGAAGTTATGGTCAAGCCCCTTTCAAAACCCTAATTTCCCGACTTTTCGATTACTCTTCGATCCTTGATCCAATGGTCACAAAACTTCATGAATATATTTAATATAAAATTATGAACATAATTTCTTTCAATTTTGGGTCAAAACTTTATTGGTCAATAAGTTGACTTTTTAGTCTAACGAACTGATCGATCGAAAAGCTCTGAATCGACTGTTGGTGTTATGGGTCCCCTGAGGTCTTGAAACTTCTTGAATGGACTTAAATAAGTCATATAAGCTTCATGGAACATGGTTACACCATTGGAACACCATTTAAATCAAAATTCAAACAACAGTTGGCTTTTCCTGATCAGAAACCCTAATCGGGGGTTCTGGACTGCACTGCTCCTCTTCCTTGCGTGACAACCTCAAATTGGATTCATACATGATCCAATGTAGTATATTTTATGGTGTGTGGACTTGTTTCAGGGAGAATCAATCCAAGACATTGACTGATCAAACCATCGAAACCCCGATTCTTGACTGTATGGAACCCTAATTCACCTGTATCTTGAAAAAGACAAACTTGAAATAGGTTAAGGTTAGATAAACAAATGATGATGCTCCTAGAATAATGATGAATATATAAGGGTCAAAAATTGGGGTATAATAATAGTCCGTCGTTTTGTGGGTGCCGTCCTGATTTTGGGTTGGTAGTCCTCTTTTGTTCCCCTGCGGAGTCGTCATCCCAACTTTTGGTTGGTAGTCTCCTTTCCCGGTGATCCAAACTTTTGGTTGGTAGCTTTCATCCCAACTTTTGGTTGGTAGGTTTTCTTTTATTCCCTGCAGAGTTGTTATCCCAACTTTTGGTTGATATGCCTCATTTTTGGGTAAGTTCGCATTCATTAGACGTCTTGGCGATCCTAAGTTTTGGTTAGTAGCTTTTATCCCGACATTTGGTAGGTAATATTTTGGCTATCTCAACTTTTGGTTTATAGTCTTTATTGTTTGAGTATTCGCCTTCGGTCGGCGTCTGAGTGATCCTAACTCTTGGTTAGTAGCCTTTCCCTCATAAGTTTTGGATATAACTCTCTGGTGATCCTGACTTTTGGTTAGAAGCCATTGTTATCTTCTTGATTGGTTACCGTGTTGGTTATCTCAACTTTTGGTTGGTACCCACTACTTTTACATCCATCTTCGGCTGCTAATCACTATTGTGTCCATCCCTGCAGGTTGCAAATTTCTGGTTTCTTTTTGTATTCAACCAACTTTTACCTCGAGTGGTTAAAAGCGGTTGCTTTTCAAACCTTCAGGTCCAAGTTGTTTGAATAAGGGCAGCTGTGGCACCCAAAAATTTGCCCTTACCTTTTTCTAACTTTAATTGGTTTATGTTTCGCGTTCACCTGCATATCCATTAGGTCATGAGCCAATAATCATAGTTTACATTGGTCTTCTAAGGCGTGGGATCAAAGGATTTTCTCGCTATTGGTGTTTACCCTATTTAGAGGTGATGCAAGTGGTTCCTATCTTAGTCAAGTGGAAGTAGGGGGTTGAATTGTGTTCATTCTAAGCATTATTGTCAAGATCATCAAGCATCAAATTTATCTTCTTCAAAATTTCTCAAGAGTCGGGGCTTTCATCTTTGATTTAATTGAAAAAGGCTGTGGATTAAGGTTTTGATTCCCTTCAACATCTCAGATTGCTCTCTTAATAAGTGTATATCTCAAGGAGGATTAGGGGATCCATTCAATTTCCACCCAAGGGCTTCACATGAAACATATGTCAAACAAGATTCATCAAACACCATTCTTGGTCCAAGACATTCACTTTGATCAACTTTGGCTTAGGTTACAATTTGTGACATTAGATTTCATTCAAGGACTTAGATGCAACATGGTACAAAGGATTCATTTATCATGATTGCCTTGGGCTATGAATCGAGCTCTACCGTCATTTGAAACTTGTTCCATTCACAATTGCTTGTGAGGATTTACGGTGGAAAGGAACTTTGAAAATTCAAAAGGGGGCTTTGCATAATGGAGGTTGATTTAGGTGGCAACATGATGCAAGAAATATGGTATAGGAACGTGCTATGTATGGTATAACATCTCTTGGGTAGGACTAAATGGAGATTCTTGGGAATGTGCATTGGAGAAATTGTCGTAGTAATGCACAACTTCTCATTTTAATGTACCTCTTCAATTGGCTTTTAATTCTTAGCATTGCAAGTTAATGTGAGCTCTTTCATTTCATTAACTACCATAGCAAGTCAGTAAAATACGTAGCAGGAGAAAAGCAGTAAAAACAAAATGCAGGAAAATAAAGTTGAGAGCTGCATAGGTCATTTAAGCCATTATATCAAAGTGGGCCCAAGTTGGCCGTTACACTGATCAAATTACATCAAATACACAATAGGTGAGGAAAATTATTGAAGACTTGTGTATTATGAAAAGGAACCAACTCGACTCAACATGAACCCAAAATAAAGTTACAGCCAAACCCCACCCATACAACATTTCAAAAACATACCATGACAAGTCATACAACAAACCTCACACCACAGTAGCCCCTTGCATACACTGTCCAAATCGTACAACTACGTATTAATTCTGCGCAGCAAAAATAAACACAACCTGTAGGCACCAACTTGTATGACCCTTTTCGCCCCACGCTTGTTGTCTATCTAAAAGGGTGATTGAAACTATCTAACTACAGGCTTGAGGGCAAAAGAAAAAGAAATGACTCGGCAAAGCAACAACGCTTTGTGCCTACGTATCTCATCTAGAATGACAAGTCAGAGTCAACGTAGTTCGGCTAACTACAGGTAAAAGGGGGGAAGGTTGCTCGCCAAGACATCGCGTCTTGTGCCTACGTACTTTCATCTAGTATGAAAGATCAGAGCAAACGTAGTTCAGGCTAAAAGAGAAAACAAGTTTGTTCAACTATTTTTATCCGAGTAGGGTTAACAAATAGTTCTAGCAGTTTGGTGTATGCAACTCGACCATTGGAGACTTAGGCGTTACCCTTTACGATAGAATTAAGGGTTCACAAAACTCTTGCTTATGAAAATGATTTTCAAGGATTAAAGGCCCCAAAGGGCAAAAAGAAGTTTGAATGATTTGTTTTTGTGTTTTTTAGAGAAGAAGTGTTTTTGAATGGTTTGCAACTCATATCGCACTAGATACTATGACTTAGGAATGAATGCGTCGCATATCACCCAAAGGGTGCTATACTAAACATTCAAGCCATTGAACAGAAAATCCTCAACAACCCTTTCTTAAGGGCTTAATGTAACACCCCACTTCCCAAAACAAATAAAATATGAATAACATAATAAAAATCAGAGTTTCCTTCCCAAGTGGGATATCACATAAAAATCACGTTTCCTTATAAAAAGGTTTTTCTCCAAATACAGCGGAATATTTAAATAATAGAATTAAATAAAAATTTTGATACGTTCGCAGGAAAAAAAATAGGAGTTCAACATGAAACAATAAAAATGCCCAAGTCCCGTGCTACGTATCAGAGCATCCTAGACTCGACAGTCACACCAATATCCAAGCTAGCTAAGCACCTGGATTATCTGTACTTCCGAAGAAGCACAGACCACAACAACAACAAGGGGTGAGAAATCATGATCAAAAATATAATGGTAATGTAATACATGTAATAAGGCAGTAAAACACACCAACACATCAATTATTCACCCCAACAACACCATATAACGAACCTACTGTTCAAATTACAATATAACATATTATAATGCAATTATGCAACTCAACACCATGCATGCGGTACCGACTCATTGGTTCATTCAATCGAACCTGGATAGATCACTTACGCTCCTCCTGAGACATGATCTATCCCCCACCATTCTCCACAAAGGAGTACGGATGAATCACTTACGCTCCTCCTGAGACATGATTCATCCCACCAAAACACCATGATATGCAAGACACCAATGCATAATTATTATATTCTGGCACGCTAAGTGCACACGATCCTCCTGATCATATCATCATACAACAATGCATATGTATAGATATATTACACCAACACCATATAAATCAATCAGATAGTAAACGAATTCATACTATCACACCGGATATAACTACGTCCCCCCCCCCCACTCGGGGATACACGATCCTACTGATCACTACACACATATACATTACTAATTGCTCACCAACAATATTAAGGGAAACGCGTACTATCCCCAAGTACACAAGTTATATCCCATACTCATCATTTTCACACTACAGCAAGGCTAGAAGGATCACACGAGACCAATTCAGACATCTCACCAAAAGTCTCTGAGGTTACTCAGAACCTCCCTAAACCATCACCTCAGCCTATACACCAAAATCAATAATTCATCAACATCAATCCACAATCACAAACATGCCAATAGATATTATACTTACCAATTATCCTATAATTTCTACTCTAGAACCGACATTACGGTACATTACCGACACTTCAGAGTCACTCTGAATCTCACCAAGGTCCTAACCATAGTCATTAACGACACTATAGGGAAACAACACATAACTTTTCCCAAAGCTATAATCACTGTCATTGCCAACACTACGGTAACAACACATAATCTCATCAGCTTTATATTCCTAGTTACTATCAACACTACAGTAACATCAACAATCCAACAAAATGGATCAATACTACAGTAACATCATCACCATATATATATATACCCCAAAATGCATCATCATCATTCATCAATCCCCCAACCTCAACAATAATCATAGCATGCCAATATAAAACTTTATATAACGATAAATTCCTACGGGGTTAAGGAATCCCCTCTACCCTATACATGTATAAACCATTCCCAATCAAATTTCTCCCCCCTTACCTTGACAATTGGTCGATCGATAGAATTCCTCCTAGAATTGGTCTCTTGGCCTTCTCCTTCCTCTTCCGTTCTTCGTTCCCTTTTTCCTTCGTTCTTTTTCACTTTCCTCGTTCTTTCCTCTTCTCTCTTTCTATCGCTCTTTTTTCTCAATTTTCTAAAATGTATCGTAACTCTCCTAACCCCTCATATTCTATTTCCCTTTTTAATTATTCTAATCCCAATAATAATAACTAATAAAATAATATAATATTAATAATCTTAATAATAATAATAATACTAATATAATCTTACTAATATTAATAATACCACATATTAATAATAATAATAATAATAATAATAATAATAATAATAATAATAATAATATTAATAATTCTAATAATAATAATAATGATAATAATAATAATAATCTTAATAATAATAATACTATTAATAATAACAATAATAATAATATTATTATCTCTCCAATAATCATAATAATACTTTTAATAATAATAATAATAATAATAACACTAATAATAATAATAGTAATAATAATAATAATAATAATACTATTATTATTATCACACCAATATCCCACGCCTATGGTAATCCCTTTCCTCTCCATTCCAACTTTTCTAATATCTCCTTGCTACCCCTTCATATTTCCTTCCTCACGGTTTCTATAGTGACTTTTCATATTTCCATTTTAACTTCCCAATAACTCTTTCACCTCTTATTTTACTTATTCCAACCACTAATATTCCCAATAATAATTCTAATAATAATAATTATAATAATCATTATAATAATAATAATAATAATATAATATAATATAATACTATTATAATATTATAGTAATATTCAACATAATAATAATAATAGTGATACACCCAACAATAATTATAATTATAATAATAATAATATTATGACACCAATAATAATAATAATATTAATAAAAATAATATAATAATAATATAATAATACTAATATTATTATTTCACCAAAATAATAATAATATTAATAATAGTAACAAATATAATAAATATAATAATAATAATAACACCCCCACCAATGTTACTATTATTTCTATATTACTATATTTCACACCAAAATATCACCAATAGTCCTCCCACATTAGGGACACCCACCAAACATCATCAAATACACCCCCACCAAAGGGCACACCAACATATAATTTTTAAAATAATAATAAAGTGACTAAATAATTAAAATGGGTGTTACAACTCTCCCCCACTTTAATTATTTTCGTCCTCGAAAATTACCTGATGGAAATAGCTCCGGATACGCTTCTCGCATCCTGCTTTCCAACTCCCAGGTCACACTGCCTCCTGCAGCACCTCCCCAAGCTACCTTCACCAAAGGTATCTCTTTCCCTCGGAGCTGTTTCATCTTACGGTCCTCGATCCTCAACGGCATCGTCTCAATAGTAAGATTCTCCCGAACCTGAACATCATCTCTCTGAATCACATGAGATGGATCAGAAACATATTTTCGCAATTGCGACACATGAAACACATCATGTAGATTCGACAACTCCGGCGGCAACGCCACCCTATAGGCCACAGCACCAACTCTTTGCAAAATTTCATAAGGTCCAATAAACTTAGGATCCAGCTTCTTGGACTTCAACGCCCGACCCACACCAGTCATCGGGTTAACTCTTAGGAATACGTGATCACCTACACAGAATTCCAACTCTTTCCTCCGATTATCATGATAACTCTTCTGCCTACTCTGAGACACTTTCATTTTCTCACGAATCATCTGAATCGTCTCAGTAGTCTGCTGAACAATTTCTGGTCCAAGCACCACACTCTCACCGGTCTCATACCAACACAGAGGAGTCCTACACCTCCTCCCATACAAAGCTTCAAAGGGTGCCATTCCAATACTCGAATGGTAACTATTATTGTACGTGAATTCAATCAATGATAAATGAGTGTCCCACGCACCACCCTTTTCCAATACACAAGCTCTTAATAAATCCTCAAGCGACTGAATAGTCCTTTCCGATTGACCATCAGTTTGTGGATGATAAGCTGAACTTAATTTCAACTTAGTACCCAAAGCTTCTTGCAAGCTCTTCCAAAATTCTGAAGTAAACCTCGGATCTCTATCCGACACAATACTGGACGGAACACCATGTAACTTCACAATTACCCGAATATAAATCTCCGCCAGCTTCGTCAACGGAAAACTAATATTAATTGGCACAAAGTGTGCAGACTTCGTTAACCGATCCACAATCACCCATATAGCATCAAAACCTCTCGCCGTATTTGGCAATCCTATAACAAAGTCCATAGAAATGCAATCCCATTTCCAAACCGGAATTTCCAACGGTTGCATAAATCCAGAAGGTCTCTGGTGTTCTACCTTCGATTTCTGACACGTCAAACAGGCATAAACAAATTGAGCAATGTCTCTTTTCATACCAGACCACCAAAATAATTTCTTTAAATCATGATACATCTTCGTAGCTCCAAGATGAATACTCAGATTACTACGGTGTCCTTCACGCAAAATTGACTTTTTTAATTCCTCATTATCTGGTACACAAATCCTGCCTCTAAATCTCAACACACCTGTACTATCCAATTTAAAGTCACTATCGGAGTCACTTCCTACTCCAGGCATCAAATCTACCAATTTCACATCCAACTTCTGATTTTCTCTAATCTTATCCAAGAAGTCATTATTTACCTGCAACATACCCAACATTACACTATCTGCAGTAGTCTCACAAACCATGCTCAAATCTCTAAATTGTTCAATTAACTCAATTTCTTTCACCATCAGAGCTGCCATGTGAATTGCTTTCCTACTCAAAGCATCTGCCACTACATTGGCCTTTCCTGGATGATAACTCAAACTGAAGTCATAATCCTTCAAAAATTCCAACCATCTTCTCTGCCTCATATTCAGCTCTTTCTGATCAAACAGGTATCTCAGACTCTTATGATCACTAAACACTTCAAATCTTGAACCATACAGGTAATGCCTCCAAATTTTCAACACAAAAACAACCGCAGCTAACTCAAGATCATGAGTAGGATAATTTCGCTCATGCACTCTCAGTTTCCGCGAAGCATATGCTACTACCTTACCATTCTGCATAAGAACTCCTCCTAATCCCATCTTAGACGCATCACAGTACACCACAAACGGTTCACTCGGAGTCGGTAACACTAACACCGGTGCCGTAGTCAATCTCTTTTTCAACTCTTCAAAACTTTCTTCACAAGCAGCGTCCCATACGAAAACTTGGTTCTTTCTCGTCAACTGAGTTAATGGCAACGCCAAATTAGAGAACCCTTCAATAAACCTGCGGTAATAACCAGCTAAACCCAGAAAGCTCCTAATTTCTGTCGCTGTCTTCGGCGGTTCCCACTGCAATACCGCACTTACTTTTGACGGATCCACCGCTATTCCATCTTCAGATATTACATGCCCCAAGAAACTCACTTTCCTCAACCAGAAGTCACACTTTAACAATTTAGCAAATAGTTTATTTTCCTTCAACACTTGCAAGGCAATTCTCAAATGTCCTGCATGTTCTTCATCAGATTTAGAATAAATTAATATATCATCAATAAACACTACAATGAATTGATCCAAATAAGAATGGAAAATTCTGTTCATATACTCCATAAATACTCCCGGCGCATTAGTCACTCCAAACGGCATTACAGCATATTCATAATGTCCATATCGAGTTCTAAAAGCAGTCTTCTGAATATCACCTTCTTTTACTCTTATTTGATGATAACCCGACCTTAAGTCAATCTTACTAAACACACGAGCTCCCACCAGCTGGTCCATCAAATCATCAATCCTCGGGAGAGGATACTTATTCTTAATCGTCACTTTATTCAACTGACGGTAATCGATGCACAAACGCATACTACCATCCTTCTTCTTCACCAACAACACTGGAGCTCCCCACGGCGATACACTTGGCCTAATAAACTTTCTATCCAACAATTCTCCAATTTGAGACTTCAACTCAGCCAATTCCACTGTAGACATCCTGTACGGTGCCATAGAAATAGGCCTCGTACCAGGAACAAGATCAATACCAAATTCCACTTCTCGCGTCGGAGGCAATTCCGTAATGTCGTCAGGAAACACTTCCGGAAATTCATTCACCACTGCCAATTCCTCCATTGACACTTTGCTATCCACCGATAAAGTTGCAAATAAAGCAAACACTCTAGTTTCATCTTCCAACAAGGCCCTCAATTCTTTATTAGACAAAGAACTTGCTAAAGCTTCCTCTTCAGGGGTCAAGAACAACAATTCCTTCCGAAAACAGTCGATGTAGACTCGGTTGAACTCTAACCAGTTCATACCCAGAATAACATCCAATTTACCAAGTGGTAGACAAATCAAATCCACTTCAAATTCTCTACCGAAAATAGTCAGCGGACACTTCAGGCATACCAAAGAAGTAGTCACTGAACCTATAGAGGGTGTCTCAATAGTCATTCGTCTCTCCAGAGTAGACGGCACCAATCCTATTCTCTCCACACAATCCACAGAAATAAACGAGTGTGTTGCACCCGTATCAATAATAGCAATCAAAGGAATATTATTGATAATACAAGTACCTTTGATAACACGCTCATCACTGGCAGCTTGAGTTCCTGCCAAAGCAAACACTTTTCCACCAGCCGGAGACGTCTGAGGCTTCTTCGGCTTCTCACAATGTGTACTGATATGACCCTTCTCACCACAGTTATAACAGGTCGGCATGGTTGCTCTGCAGTCAGCTATCACATGACCTGGTTTCCCACACTTAAAACACTTCTTGGCTTCATTAGGACAATCATTAGCACGGTGTCCTATACCACCGCACCGAAAACATTTCCCTTCAGCAGATGCTCTCCCATCTCTAGGCTTCTTATCAACAACAGCTTTACGTTTTCCCTTATCAGCAGCAACACTATAAGGAGTACCACTAAACCTCTGCTTACCCTTACGGTCATTAACAGCTTTGTAGTGCGCAATCCTAGCTCGGTTATCGTTATCATATATCCTGCTCCTACTTACTAGCTCAGGATAGCTCCTGATCTTCTGACAAGCAATTCCCAACTTAATCTCTGGACGCAGTCCATTCTCAAACTTTAAGCACTTAGAAGTCATCGCCCCCTCCACATTATAGTGAGGACAATACTGCACTAGCTCCTCAAATTTAGCAGCATACTCCGCTACCGTCATACTACCCTGCTTCAACTCTAAGAATTCAATTTCCTTAGCACTACGAATATCTTCTGGAAAATACTTTTCCAAAAAACCCTTCCGAACCACCTCCCAAGTAATGGCGGTTCCAGCAGCTTCCAATCTTTGGCGACTATTGTCCCACCAGGCTTCAGCCTCACCTTCCAGCATGTGAGTACCAAATCTCACCTTCTGCTCATCAGTACATTCCATCGTTCTGAAGATCTTCTCAATTGCCTTCAGCCACTTCTGAGCAGCTTCTGGGTCCAGAATTCCTCCTTCAAACGTTGGTGGCTTGTTACTCCGAAACTGCGCCAAACTCCTGAATTGGGCATCTGCAGTTTGATTCTGATTAGCAACTGCCTGCGCCATTGCTTGCATAGCAGCAGCCAATGCAGCATCGTTCCTTCCTGCCATACTGCTCAAACATAGCAACACCAAGTTAAAAGATATTCAACTACATCATAAAGGACAGACTCAACTCGACTCAACAACACTGGCCGGACGGACCGACCTGCTCTGATACCAATTGTAACACCCCACTTCCCAAAACAAATAAAATATGAATAACATAATAAAAATCAGAGTTTCCTTCCCAAGTGGGATATCACATAAAAATCACGTTTCCTTATAAAAAGGTTTTTCTCCAAATACAGCGGAATATTTAAATAATACAATTAAATAAAAATTTTGATACGTTCGCAGGAAAAAAAATAGGAGTTCAACATGAAACAATAAAAATGCCCAAGTCCCGTGCTACGTATCAGAGCATCCTAGACTCGACAGTCACACCAATATCCAAGCTAGCTAAGCACCTGGATTATCTGTACTTCCGAAGAAGCACAGACCACAACAACAACAAGGGGTGAGAAATCATGATCAAAAATATAATGGTAATGTAATACATGTAATAAGGCAGTAAAACACACCAACACATCAATTATTCACCCCAACAACACCATATAACGAACCTACTGTTCAAATTACAATATAACATATTATAATGCAATTATGCAACTCAACACCATGCATGCGGTACCGACTCATTGGTTCATTCAATCGAACCTGGATAGATCACTTACGCTCCTCCTGAGACATGATCTATCCCCCACCATTCTCCACAAAGGAGTACGGATGAATCACTTACGCTCCTTCTGAGACATGATTCATCCCACCAAAACACCACGATATGCAAGACACCAATGCATAATTATTATATTCTGGCACGCTAAGTGCACACGATCCTCCTGATCATATCATCATACAACAATGCATATGTATAGATATATTACACCAACACCATATAAATCAATCAGATAGTAAACGAATTCATACTATCACACCGGATATAACTACGTCCCCCCCCCCCCCCCCCACTCGGGGATACACGATCCTACTGATCACTACACACATATACATTACTAATTGCTCACCAACAATATTAAGGGAAACGCGTACTATCCCCAAGTACACAAGTTATATCCCATACTCATCATTTTCACACTACAGCAAGGCTAGAAGGATCACACGAGACCAATTCAGACATCTCACCAAAAGTCTCTGAGGTTACTCAGAACCTCCCTAAACCATCACCTCAGCCTATACACCAAAATCAATAATTCATCAACATCAATCCACAATCACAAACATGCCAATAGATATTATACTTACCAATTATCCTATAATTTCTACTCTAGAACCGACATTACGGTACATTACCGACACTTCAGAGTCACTCTGAATCTCACCAAGGTCCTAACCATAGTCATTAACGACACTATAGGGAAACAACACATAACTTTTCCCAAAGCTATAATCACTGTCATTGCCAACACTACGGTAACAACACATAATCTCATCAGCTTTATATTCCTAGTTACTATCAACACTACAGTAACATCAACAATCCAACAAAATGGATCAATACTACAGTAACATCATCACCATATATATATATACCCCAAAATGCATCATCATCATTCATCAATCCCCCAACCTCAACAATAATCATAGCATGCCAATATAAAACTTTTTATAACGATAAATTCCTACGGGGTTAAGGAATCCCCTCTACCCTATACATGTATAAACCATTCCCAATCAAATTTCTCCCCCCTTACCTTGATAATTGGTCGATCGATAGAATTCCTCCTAGAATTGGTCTCTTGGCCTTCTCCTTCCTCTTCCGTTCTTCGTTCCCTTTTTCCTTCGTTCTTTTTCACTTTCCTCGTTCTTTCCTCTTCTCTCTTTCTATCGCTCTTTTTTCTCAATTTTCTAAAATGTATCGTAACTCTCCTAACCCCTCATATTCTATTTCCCTTTTTAATTATTCTAATCCCAATAATAATAACTAATAAAATAATATAATATTAATAATCTTAATAATAATAATAATACTAATATAATCTTACTAATATTAATAATACCACATATTAATAATAATAATAATAATAATAATAATAATAATAATAATAATAATAATATTAATAATTCTAATAATAATAATAATGATAATAATAATAATAATCTTAATAATAATAATACTATTAATAATAACAATAATAATAATATTATTATCTCTCCAATAATCATAATAATACTTTTAATAATAATAATAATAATAATAACACTAATAATAATAATAGTAATAATAATAATAATAATAATACTATTATTATTATCACACCAATATCCCACGCCTATGGTAATCCCTTTCCTCTCCATTCCAACTTTTCTAATATCTCCTTGCTACCCCTTCATATTTCCTTCCTCACGGTTTCTATAGTGACTTTTCATATTTCCATTCTAACTTCCCAATAACTCTTTCACCTCTTATTTTACTTATTCCAACCACTAATATTCCCAATAATAATTCTAATAATAATAATTATAATAATCATTATAATAATAATAATATAATATAATATAATACTATTATAATATTATAGTAATATTCAACATAATAATAATAATAGTGATACACCCAACAATAATTATAATTATAATAATAATAATATTATCACACCAATAATAATAATAATATTAATAAAAATAATATAATAATAATATAATAATACTAATATTATTATTTCACCAAAATAATAATAATATTAATAATAGTAACAAATATAATAAATATAATAATAATAATAACACCCCCACCAATGTTACTATTATTTCTATATTACTATATTTCACACCAAAATATCACCAATAGTCCTCCCACATTAGGGACACCCACCAAACATCATCAAATACACCCCCACCAAAGGGCACACCAACATATAATTTTTAAAATAATAATAAAGTGACTAAATAATTAAAATGGGTGTTACACTTAAGGCTCGTAACGTACAATAATCGTTAACCTTTATTAGGTGTTTTATGATTGTTTTGAGATGGGAAGAGAAAGGACACTAAAGGGGGACTGAATCCAAACCTAAAGTTGTCATGCAATGGTGATCCTAAGGTTGAGATAAAGGAATGCTACCTAACGTTATCATACATGGTTAATATCCTAAAGTCTATCATAATCTCCCTTGAACAAGAGAGATTAGAAGTCCTAAGGGAATGAAACAAAGAAACAACAGGACACAAAACATAAACATACAGGGATACAAACATGAAATGCAAATGAGAGAGGAAATATGCGTGGGGCAGTAGCCTCCACAAGCTCATCTCAACCTCATGCAACAATATGACGAAATGCTAGATATGAAAATAAAGGAAATGCACCACAAGAAACACACAAGAGCATCAAAAATGGGATGAAATGGCCTAAGCCAAACAATATCAACCACAATGCCAAAACATGACCATAAATGAAAGACAAGGAAAACCTAAACCAAAGTGAGGATGGGAGGGAATATGAGGACAACAAGGAACCCATAATGGCACTCAACCATGAGCATCACAAGAAGGGTGCATAAGAAAGCACAAAGAGGTCCTCATGGATTCATCATTTTAAGCATGCTTCAAATATCTCCAAAGGAGGGACCAAGCTACCTCAATTGAGATTCCAAAGTCATTGGACAGCAAGGGACATGACATACGAATGCTCAAAAGAAAAAGCAAGTAAACCACAAGAAAATGCAATCAAATTCCCAAAGGAAAGCACACATGTTTCATAATGAAAACCTAATTGGGGAACTTAAAAGCAAGCAATCAAATGAACAAGCAAAACCAAATGTTATGACCTAAAAATTAGCAAGCACCATCCTTAGCATGTTTACAACATGAATTGATATGCATTGAGAGCTCAAAGGATCCAAAAGTGTCATATCCAAGTCAAACTAGGTCAAGATGCATGTATGAACCTTCCTTTGGATAGCTTGAATTGCAAGTTACCCTAAAAATAGGAAAAAAATTAAAAAATTATCAAATAAAATACAAGAGGCTCATAAATGTGTTGGAAACCAGAGGCCAAAAGAGTGCAATCAAAATCACTTCACAACATCACCATAGAAATTGATTCACAAGGGTGCTCCATTGTGAAGGAGGATTGTTTAGGGTCAAAAGAAAGCATCAAAAGTCAACTCATAAATCAACCAACCAGGGGCAAAATGGTCCTAAAAAATTCATCAACTCATTATTGATACGAGGATTGAATCTTACTCATTGGATCAAAAGGAAATGAGAAAAACAAATTCAAGAGCAAAACATGTCAAGATTTAGATCACATAAAACACTTCCAATGTTAAATCCCATTTTTAATTGAAAACGAATTCATAAAATAATATAAAAATCTCTACAAATAAGAGAACATCTCAAGGAATCTAAAACATATTTTTTTTGGGATTTTACCACACTAGGAAGTATTTTAAAATAATTAAAATCTAAACATATATAAAGTAAAAACAAAAGAAAATAAAACAAATAAAACAAAGGGCTGGGGGTGCCAATAGTAGCCCAGAAGCGTTCAAATTCAAAGGCCCAACCAGAGGGGGGTGCTAATAGCAACCCAGCCCATCAGAAAAACAAAAATAAAACAAAACGTATGGATTCAGTGGTACACGGTCAAAACAGGCGCATGATGGAATGTGTTGTGGTTCACTTGATCCAAAAGTATGCCAATCAAACGGATCTCATCATGCCAAGTCATTTAATTAAATTTAAAATAGATTCTGTGTAGCATGGTCAACGTGTGTGTATGGTGCATCTTAATGTTAACCGTGAGATGCAAAATAAAAAGGATCCGACACACATGAACGAGCCAGCGCATCATCATCTCCCAAAATACACACAAAAACCAGACGGTGGCCGGAATCAGCTCCGGTCGTCTTCAACCTTTGATCCGGCCACCATACAAAACGCAGCCATGGCAAAACAACACCAAAATCAATGAAATAAAATCCAAAAGTGATATACTCATCAAGAGGATCAAGAATACATCATTAGTTTTCAGAAAAGGGTGCTTAAACAATACAAAACGCAAGCAACAAGAAAAAACTCAAAATGAGAAAAGTTCATGAACAGTCACCAAATCATACCAGAAATGATCTATGATATGCAAGGATCATAAATATATAAAAATGGCGTATTAAAGATGCATAAACAGTGAGATATTTTGAAAAGTAAGAAACCTAAATGTAAGCTTCCATAAGGCTCAGTTCTTAAGCAAAGCTTGAAAGAAACTATCCAGAAACGTTATGTGAAACTCAAGGAAGCTTTTGAAATCTTTGGTTTGGATTGAAACTCACTGAAATGCAAAAACGAGTTTTGACTTTTTCACCACTTTTTCTCACTATGCTCTTACTCAATCCTCCACCAAAATCACCTCTGAGGACTTGTGAATGATCCTGAGATTAAATAGGTTGGATTTAGATCAAAAGGAGGCCCAAATGAATGCTCCTTAAGCCCAATTGGATTACAAAATTTCTTCTCATGGTAGCTTCCAAAATGTTGCGGTGAGAATCGTGATACCAAGCTATTGGTTAACTTGAATCTTAAATTCTTAAATTCACAACCGGACTTTAATTTATCCAAAGGAAAGGTCTAAAGAAAGAAAAACCTTTTTTTGCGATGTAACAACAATGCTAAGAGATTCGGGGATCGGGGGTTGGTTATGCATAGGGTAGGTATTTCACATCCTAAACATCTGTAGTACTCTACAGGAACCTTTTGTTTGTTTGCATGCTAAGTTGGTAAATATTTGATAAGGATTGGGATTGGGTAAAAGGTGTAGGTTAACACCTAAAGATAGTTTCTAAGCTTGCTCGCAAAGACGTCGCGTCTTCTGCCTACGTATCCTAACTAGGATAGAATCAGAGCAATCGTAGTTCACCTCACTAGGGTTGAAGAACACTTGATTATGATCAAGGTTCAAAGGGGAACAAACATAACAATGTTTGTATAGAGTTTCACAAAACTCTCTAGATCTATGTTGAACTCTCAAGAAAGGGAAGTAAGTAATCATGTCCATGATTCTTACATAGAGTTAACCAAACTCTATCCTAAAGTTCTACGTCGTGAGACCAATTGGTTCTATCCAGACCAAAAGGTGGGAGAAGGGGGAAGGTTGCTCGTCAAGATATCGCATCTTGTGCCTACGTATTCTCATTGTCCAATGAGAAATCAGAGCGGTCGTAGTTCGGGCCCGAACTACAGAATAAGGATCTATTGGTTCTTTCCAAACCAAAAGAGGGTGAAGGTTCTACCCAGACCTATGAGTTTAAATCCTATTGGTTCTATCCAGACCAAAAGGAGGGGAAGGTTCTATCCAGACCTATGAGGGTATCCTACTGGTTCTATCCAGACCAAAAGGGGGAAGGTTCTATCCAGACCTATGATGTTTAAATCCTATTGGTTATATCCAGACCATAAGGAGGAGAAGGTTCTATCCAGACGTATGAGGTTATCCTATTGGTTCTATCCAGACCACAAGGGAGGAAAAGGTTCTATCCAGACCTACGAGTTAATGAGCTATCTATGACCCAAGGGTCAATAGAGAGAATTTCCTTTGGAAGGGAAAAGATGAGGCAACTTGGATGAGAACTAAAGAGTTTCATCACTTTGGGGAAATAAACTTAACAAAGCATAAACATTCAAACATGATGAATATAAAGAGATATGGTTATAACCAAGAATAAACAAGCACATTACAATAAGCAAGGATTTCAATCGGGATGAATGGTTACAACCAAAAGCAAGCATTTAAGATATTACAATATCAAGCAATGATTTCAATCAAGATAAATGGTTATAACCAAAGCAAACATCAAGATATTACAATATCAATGATTTCAATCAAGGTAAATGGTTACGACCAAAGCAAGCATCAAGACATTATAATATCTAGAAGGGGAAAGTTCTTTCAAGACTTAATGAAAGGTGAAAACCAAAGCATATCTTAACGAAGAATGGGGTACATCTTAATAAAGATGGAAGAGGATATTCACAAAGATGCATCTTAACAAAGATGAGGTTTCATTAGGGATTACAAGATGACATGTATACTTACAGGCATCATGCCTACTTCAAATAATGTTACAACAATGTAAGGAAGATAAATGGAGATAGATGGTTACAACCAAGAATGACGTATTTACAAAGTGAAAGGTAACAACCTAAGAGAAACATATTAACAAATATGAGGATAACACTCCTACAAATAAGTCACAACTTAAAGTGATCATGTTATAAGTTCAAATGTAACAACAATTAGGCATTGATGACAATCATGTACGCAAGGATTGATCACAACAGTTCAATAGGAAAGAAATAATAACTCATGGTAACAACCAACAAGAAAATGAAATCTCAACATGTTAACAAACATAAAGAAATCAAATACCAATAAATCTCACAAGATAAAATAAGCATGGCATAAAGGAAATTCAATCGAAATGCAAGATAACAATCTTGAAAACAAACCAACTTTCAAGTAGGTAAAAGGCATTGTGACTACAAGAAATTTGAAATATTTTTACATTAAATGAAACTAGACATTGTCATGAACATTTTGCAAAAGGAATGGATCAAAAATGATAAAATATGAACAAGTTATGAATTTTTGAAGTTTGAAGTTTTTATGAAAATAAAATCACACAAACACATAAAAAAGTGGCATGGGTGGGGATAGAACTCATGCCCTCTTGTTTACCAACTTAAGACTTACCACTTGGCCACCTGCACGCGCTGGCAAGGGAATAGACAAGATGAACAAAATGATGAAACCTTCAAAATGAAATAAGAAAAACCAAAAGGGTTGATCTCCAGTGTGGATCGAACCCAGGACAAGCTAGTGAAAGGTGAGAAAGGCGCGCATGCTTCTACCACTGGGGTGGCTATACATCCGTTGATTTAGCCACCTCTAAAAATATATATGGCATACTTTCATGGATTTCTGGGCAGAAAAAAAGGAAGCAAGAACAAGGCAATTTTCAAAAGGCGTTTCAAAGCTAACTTGCTCAATTCTCCACCAATTTTGACAAACTTTAGGTCCAACTTGGGTAGAATTGAACAAGGATTATGAAGGAAGTGCTAATTTTCCAAGATCATGCAAACAAATAAAAATTCGACTGAACTTGTAAATGAGAATTTATGTGTTGCATTTTGAAAACTACCAACAAATCTGAGTTCAAATATATGTAAATGGCATTACACACAACACTTATATACCTCAACAGAAGTGGTGATCACCTAAGGCTCAAACATGAACTAGTAAAAATGGAAATGGCATATGAATTACAAAATGAAGCAATGAAAATACTGTCAAAACAGAATGGGAAGATTCAAATCTCATACACAGCCTACCAGTCCTAATCATGCTAATGATGATGCTCTCAAGTCAAATAAATCAATCCAAATGCTCAACCAGAAACAAGAGTATAGCATGGCAAGATACACACCAAAGCACAAACTGTTATGACAAGTAACATTTGGAGAAAAGTGCAAGTTTGAAAGCTAGATCAAGGAGGGAGCATAATCTATTTGGATAGGCTTCATACACAAGCTCAAACCATGATACTAAGTGTGCCTATGCTTTAAAGTTAGCCTCAAACATCATTGAAATGAAATTCAATTATCAATTGCTCAAAACACAAAATGCAATATTTGAAACCAAACAAGATGGAACAACTCTGAGATTCAAGGGATACCACATACAACTCTCAAATATGATAATAAATGAGCCTAGCACCTAAAATGATCATGGAATGCACATAACAAGAAAATGGATACCAAGTTGCAATTTGTACCAAACATAGAGGCCTGTCATGACAAAGAAATATAGCATACACAGAGCTGTTGGTTCATGCACACACCAATTCTAAATATTATTAGAGATCTTAATGTTTCACGAACTGTCCTAAAACAATTTCAAGCCTCAAAAAGTGAAGTGTGTAGCAGCTGTTTTTTTTTTCAAAACTGTTTGACAGCAGATGGTACAAACATGGTCTAGCTATGAAAGTGGTCTCATGTTGACAAACACAATACATACACATCATAAATGTAGGAAAGGATGAGTTACAACTCAGAAAATAAGCATATTGCAAGCAAGCAAGAATTTGGCATGGTCATGGTGTGTTTTAAGCTTAAAAAGCAGTTTGAGGGTGAAATGAGAAAGCAGGTACACATAGATCAAACCAAACATTTACACACATTAGAATCATGAATATGAATGAGTTACAACTCCAAATTTAGGCATATGCAAACAGAACAACAACTTGGTAATGTTCATGGCAGATTTGCTTAAAAAATGCATTTTGGAGGAGAGATGAAGAAATAAGTAAGAATGGATCAAACCATCAATAGGCACACATCACAATCATGACAAGAAATGAGTTCATGCATATAAATCAAGCTTTTTGTAGCTAGCACAGAAATAGACATGTTGGTTGAAAGAAAAAGTTGTTTTGAAACAGGTTTTGGCACAACAAGGCATTTTTTTAAGGCTATGAGTTTTATGAGGAAACAAATATCACACACATACTACAAATATGCTAAAAGATGAGATTGTGCTCAAAAAATAGGTCAAAACAATACCAAACAGAAAATGACCTTTGAAGCTCATGAATATGCAAAGAACCAATTTCAATTATGCAGCAGGCAATTCATAACAGTTGGGGAGATTTGATAGCACATACAAGTTTCAAATAGGTAGGACAATGATTCCATGCACATAGGTAAAGTAGAAGTCAGTTTGAAACAGAATATGGCATGTTGTGGTATCAATGAAGTTTGGAATGCAAGTGATGAAACCAAAACAGTTTTGAGCACATAATGGAGGTTTGAACATATAGGCACAAAAAATATTTTTCAAAACATATTAACAAATGAGTCTATCATTTAAAAACAAACACTAACTGCTCCAAACCAGAAATGGTATGTTAATCCAAATTTGACAGCAAAACCACAAGGAAATCACAGCTGGCCCTAATGGCCAAACTTCATGCTTTCATCATATTTCAACCAATTCAAACAGGCAAGTAAGATCAAATAAACATTAACCAATGATTTAGAACATTTGAGATACAAAATAGTAAGCACAAACAGTTCCATACACAACTCAATAGTGATAAGCAAGATGACACAAAATATCATAAGTGAAAACAAAATGCCACAATAGATTCAAACATGATCTAGGGCAGGGGGATCCTATGAATAACTTACAAGTTATCCAAATATCACTAATGAACTAAGACTAACAGACCTAGGGCAAACTCATCTCACATTTCAATATTGGATTCTTAAAACTAACACATGACCAAAATCTTCACAAGCAAGTCAAGCATGATATCAAAGCACAATCTTTGTAACATATAATCCACACATCATTTACAAATGAAAGTACATTAACAAGAGCAAGTAACATGACCATGAAACAAGAGTTCTTGACAAAGAACTAAAATGGGGCAGCAAGACCATATTTTCACAAAATTACCTCAAAATGACAAAACATGATAATGTATGATCAATAAGGAGTTTTAATGTCACATACCTCTTGTGGACAAGTCTTGAGCAAGCTAAGAAGCTTAGAAACCCAGAGATCCTCTTCTTTGGCAAGGATTTGAAGATTGTTTCCTCTTGAAGCAATAATCCACTTTTCAAGACAGTTGGAGTTGTGTGATTTCCAGCTGGTTTTTTAGGACTTGGACAGTTGAAATATGATGTCTATGAGGTTTTGGGAGTTTTAGAATGGTAGGAAGTTCTTTGAGTGAGGATTTGGCTTTCAAAATGCAAGAAAGTCAAACTACTAAGGTGTGAAGGTTGACTTTTATGAAAATGAGCTTTTTGAGTGGTTTGAATGTATGGACACCTTCTACAAAATGTTTAGGGATTGTATGGATGGTTTTGAGTGGCTTGGAAATGGTAGAACTGACCTTGAGTAGAGTTTTGCTCAAGACAGCTTTTTAATGAAAAATGGAAGTTTAGAAAATTGTGATTCTTGAGGAAATGAATGAGGACTGAAAGCTATTGTTTCTATTGGTTTTGGAGATTGCTCTGGTGTCTAAACTCATGGAAGAGGCCTCTATTTATAGCCAATGAGAGTGAGGGCAGCTTGGTACTTTTCCATTTTTGGAGGGATTTTCATGAAGTTTTTCAAATGAATCTTTGCAAAATCTCTTCCCATCAGCTCCATGGACCAAAGAAGATCAGAAAAGTCAAGTGGAGATGGACATGAAGTGACTGAGGTGAGCTATGAAGGTAGGGTGAGCCAGCTGCAACAGTTTTGGCATGAAAAGTTTCTCTCTCCTTCTTACATTTGAATATTATATTGCACAAGTTGCAACTTACCTCTCCCTCTCTCTCTCCAAAACCTTACATTTCCTGCATTTCCTTTCCTCTACACATCTAAATATTATATTGAATCATAATCCAAGGGCTGAGGAGATCTCAATTTGTGAAAAACTGATTTTTGGGAAGTGTTGGAGTGTGGTCTCAAGTGTTGACAACCCTAACTTCCATAGTGCATAACTTCCTGCTCATAGATTCTATTGAGGAGTTCTACCATAATTTGGAAAGCCCTTAGGTAGATCTATAACTTTCATGTTTTGGGAATTTCCAAATTCTTGATGGAACTAGGTTGAAAAACCCTTTCAAGTTGCTGAAAAATCACTTAAAAGTGCTAAATAACTTAGAATTTTTCTAAGTTATTTTCCTTCCTAAAATGAATCTTGTCATAACTCCAATTCTATGCATTTTTTGACCATGGACCAATTTGAGGCTTTTGTAGGATTTGTCAAGAGCTTTCCAATGAGCTTTGAACAACTTCAATTGGATGTGTGGTTGAGGAGTTATGGTCTTGCCCCTTTTGAAACCCTAATTCCTGATTTTTGCACTTACTTCTTAACCCTTGATCCAATGGTCATGAAATTTTATGGGGAGCTGTAATATGACATATGGAACTTTTTTGATTCACATCTTGAAGTCAAATTCCTTATTGTTAAAGAGTTGACTTTTCGGTCAACCGTTCGATCAATTGGTGACTACCGAGTCGACTGTCGGTGATCCGGACATTCTGAGGACTTGAAACTCTTTGGATGGACTTTACTAAGCCATAGGAACTTAATGGACCTTGATCCCACCATAGAAACACTTTTTAAACCAAAAGTCAAACTACAGTTGACTTTTCCTTAATCGAAAACCCTAATCGGGCGTCTTGAACTGCACTGTTCTCAATTCTTGGGTGACCACCTCAAATTGAATTCATACTTGATCCAGTGGAGTATATTTGATCTTGTGGAGACTTAATTGAAGTTGAATCAATCCAAAACATTGATTGGTCAGACCATTGAAATCCCGATTTTGACGGTACGGAACCTTAATTCATCTGCATCTTAACAAAGATAAACTGGAAATGGGTTAAGGTTAGTTAATCAACTGAATATGATCCTAAAATGATGATGAGGATCTAAGGGGTCAAAATTTGGGGTGCAACACAAAAGTACACAAAAATGTACTTGCAAAGCTGTCAAATGTGCTCAGCTAGCTTGCATCTGAGGTGAACTGATCTAAGGGCTGAAAATGGCTCATTGATTTGGTCTTATGGCATGTTTTTGATGTGTTTCTTAATCTTTAAGAAAGCTTGAAAATGGACACCAAGATGCACTCAAATCTCTAATCCAAGGATGGCATTATGTTTCAAATATGTTTGGCACTCAAAATATGCACAAGGTTGGTACAAGATGTTTTCAAATGAATTAAATTTGATTTTTCCTTTTTAAGCCCTTTTTCATGGAAATTGCATTGGGGATTCTTCAATCCAAGCCAAACCTTTGATGCCTTAATGTTTTGTTGAGCAAATGACCCCATTTGGAGCAAGTTTGATGTTGGAAAGATTTCCATTTGAAGTGTGCAAAGTGGTAAAAATGACCTATAATGAAAATGACCTGTAATCCTGCTTTCCCCAAAATACCCCTGCCTTGCAAGCCTCATAACTTGAGTTCTACAAATCAGATGAAGGACTTCTAGTACTCTTTGGAAAGCTAAGATCATGAGGAACAACTTTCATGTTCATAAAATTTGAGAAGAAACATCCTTCTAGGTCAAAAATGGCTTGGAAGTTGGTTGACTTTTGTTGACCAAAATCACATTCATCTAATGACCTGTAACTTGTCAGCATCATAACTTGAGTTCTATAAATCCAATCATGGACTTCTAGTACTTAAATGAAAGCTAAGAACATGCTCTACAAGTTTCATGTTGGTCAAGAGTTGAGATGAGACTTGTATCTTGAGATAGGTGGTCTTGAAGTCAGGCACTGAACAGAGGATTTTACACTAAGAACCCTAATTCAGACACTCCTCACACTCTTGATTCTTGATGAAATGATCTTGAAATGATATCTCATATATCTTAACACAACATTCCATGACCATGAAGACTTGGAATTGAGTCTTAATCTCCTTCAATTTCACAGTTGACTGAGGGTTGACAAGATGAAAACCCTAATTGCACTACCTTTAACTGTAACCCTTAACACTTGGTATAAACACTTGAATGAACTCCACAATGACCCTCAAGGCCTCCAATGAGATTAAATGACCATCTCTCTCCATAATCATGGGCTTGTGATCCACAAATGGCCTTCTAGACAGGAGGTGAACCACATACACCTATCTGCTCACCCAAAGGGCTTTGACTTATCTCTGATGATGATGACCCCCTGTTGACTTGAATACAACCTCTTGATTAGGCTTAGAACCCTTGGCAAATTCCTCTTGTTATACACACATCTCTTGATCCCCTGTAAATGCAAAATGCTATGCAATGCAATATGCTAGAACAATGAAATGAAACATAAACCAAGTCAGGAAAAGATTGGGCAAATTTTGGGGTATAACAACTGCCCCTATTCAAGCGGCTTAGACCTGAGTGAGTGAAAAGCGAACGAATTTCACACCATCAAGGTAAAAGACGGTTGAATACCAAAGAACCCGTAAATTTGCCAACCGCAGAAATAAACTACAAACGAGAATCTCCGAAGATAACCGCTCCGATTACAAAAATAATCCGCTGGGGAAAGGAGAAGCTTAACTAAACGACTCTGTGGGGAACAAACGTCCACCAGAAGACCCAAATCCAAGGATATCATCCAAAGATAGGATAAAAACAATCCCTGGGGATATAAATCAAACACTACCAACCCAATAGTTGGGATCACCGTAAAATTGAATAAAGCTGAACACAAGCTATCAACCTAAAGTTGGAATCGCCAGAAACGCTAAACGGAAACAAACTGACCACAATTAAGATTACCAACGTAAAGTTGGAATGTCGAACTCTGCTGAGGAAAAACGAGGGTTACAGACCAAATGTCGGAATAACATCCAAACTACCAACTCACAGTTGGAATAAAGACCAAAGGATACCAACCTGAAGTTGGGAAAAAACAAGGCATACCAACCAATAGATGGAATAAGAACCAGAGGATACCAACCAATAGATGGAATAAGAACCAGAGGATACCAACCAATTGTCGGGATAAAACAAAGGATACCAACCTGAAATTAGGATAAAACAAAGGATACCAACCAATAGATGGAATAAGAATCAAAGGATACCAACCTGAAGTTGGGATAAAACACAGGATACCAACCTGAAGTTAGGATAAAACAAAGGATACGAACCTGAATTTAGGATAAAACAAAGGATACCAACCTGAAGATGGGATAAAACAAAGGATACCAACCTGAAGTTGGGATAAAACAAAGGATACCCACCTGAAGTTGGGATAAAACAAAGGATACCAACCTGAAGTTGGGATAAGACAAAGGATACGAACCTGAAGTTGGGATAAAACAAAGGTTACCAACCTGAAGTTGGGATAAAACAAAGGATACCAACCTGAAGTTGGGATAAAAAAAAGGATACCAACCTGAAGTTGGGATAAAACAAAGGATACCAACCTGAAGTTGGGATAAAACAAAGGATACTAACCTGAAGTTGGGATAAAACAAAGGATACCAACCTGAAGTTGGGATAAAACAAAGGATACCAACCTGAAGTTGGGATAAAACAAAGGATACCAACCTGAAGTTGGGATAAAACAAAGACAACGGAAACAACCGACTCACAACTTGTAAAGAAAGCTCTAACAATGAGAGGTTTAAACAAACGACTCTACCAAGGAATATCAGTTCACCCACCACTCTGTTGGGGATGGTATATAAAAAATCCCCTGAATCAAACAACTTCTGCTGACTAAGAAAACCGGCCTCCAAGGCAAAGAAAACCTGGCTTATGCTTCAGATGCAAATGTTTGAAAATGGCGTAATGCTCCATGGAAATGCTACGCATTTAGGTAGATGCTATGCACGATGCAAATGCAATGAAACCGCTCTAGCAAAATAAATGCTAAAGAGAAAGAGCCCACTCCGTTGGGGAAAGACTAGACACGTCCAGTGAAAACAGATTCGTGCTGGGGGATACAAGCCCTGGATGGCCTCCGAGAAGACTTCTAAGTAAAACTACTCTGCTAAGCACAAATCCACTCCGCTGGGAATTAGAAATGTGTATTGACCAACTGCTGGGGATAACCGTACGCCTATGCGCACACCACCATGTTGGGATGAAGAAACCACTTTTAATTGCTGGGCAATAAAATCTGGATGGGGAAAAAAGAATTCATCCATACCTTCTTCAAGAGACGCTTTAAGGATAACAAACCTGCAAAAACAACAGACAAGATACTACACAACATAGGCTATCTTGGTCATTATCCGTGACATTGTTCAGTTAAGTCAAAGTTTTAACAGTTGTTGGCCAAGGCCTGCAAGTTTATGTATGTGCAAATTTATCAAAAACATCAGGCATTTTTCACAAACAAAACGGTAAAAATTAAAAACCAAGCACACAATGATTTTCTGAATAACATGTTTATTGATAAACGGCCTGAAAATAGGCAAATTTACAAAGGATGCAACTCCTGAAATGAGGAAGTTGCGCCAAAGACAAATAAGAAATGCACAAAGATAAACAAAATGTCGGCAACGTGGTATAGACAACCACCGTGGGACGACTCATCTATGATTCGCATGAATTCGATGCTTTTCCGATGCTTCGTCTTCGGAAGAGATTGACTTGAACGATTTCCCGCGGGTTTTCCCATAATTCGTTATGTTCTGAAGACCAATACATAGATCACAGTTGTTTGCTTTTCAAATCCCTGGCTTTTGCCTGAATCGCCCTTGCGGGTTTTCGATTCACCGGGATACCCATTTTTGCCAAAGTCGCCTTTTCAGGTTTTCAACTTTGCGGGTTTACATCTTTTCTTTTTATCCCTAATTTTTTCCTGAACCTATCTTTTCATGGTCCGCCGGGATGCCCTATTTTTTCCTGGATCTTCTTTTTTCTTTCTAGTGGGTCACTTTAAGCATAGTATTTTTTGACTGCGTCTGCGTTCACAGGGGACGTGAAATCTTCACCATCCATAGTCGAAAGTAGTAAGGCTCCTCCGGAGAAAACTTTCCTTACAACATATGGACCTTTGTAATTGGGAGTCCATTTGCCTCTGTGATCGTTCTGTGGTGGGAGAATCCGCTTTAACACTAAATCACCTGCCTGAAAGCTTCGAGGACGTATCTTTTTATCGAAGGCTTTCTTCATCATTCTTTGGTATAGAAGGCCGTATGCGATGGACGCCAACCTTTTCTCATCCATCAAGCTGAGCTGATTCAACCTGTTCTTCACCCATTCTGCTTCATCTAGCTTAACGTCATCCAGAATTCTCAAGGAAGGTATCTCGACTTCTAGTGGCAGGACAACTTCCATACCATATACCAACGAGAAAGGAGTTGCCCCAATTGAAGTACGCACCGAGGTGCGATATCCATGTAAAGCAAAGGGAAACATCTCGTGCTAATCTTTATAAGTCACAACCATCTTCTGCACAATCTTCTTGATATTTTTATTATCTGCTTCGATCGCGCCATTCATCTTCGGACGGTAGGGGGACGAATTGTGATGCTCGATCTTGAAGTTCTGGCACAACTCTTTCATCATCTTTTTATTAAGGTTAGATCCATTATCAGTAATGATCCTTTCAGGTATTCCATAATGGCAGATGATGTCCCTCTTGATGAACCGGGCCACAACTTGCTTGGTGACATTGTCATAAGAAGCTGCTTCGACCCATTTGGTGAAATAGTCGATGGCTACTAGGATGAAATGGTGTCCATTGGATGCAATGGGCTCAATCTTTCCAATTATATTAATTCCCCACATGGAAAAGGGCCATGGAGATGACATGACATTCAAAGGACACGGCGACACATGAATTTTGTCGGTATAGATCTGACATTTATGGCATTTCTTCACGAATTTGAAACAATCCGACTCCATCGTAAGCCAATAATACCCAGCTCGCAACAACATTCGAGACATGGCATGTCCGCCGGCATGCGTACCAAAAGTACCCTCGTGGACTTCCTCCATAAGCAGATTTTCTTCTTTTTCATCCACGCATCTTAACAGCACCAAGTCATGGTTTCTTCTATAAAGCACACCATCTTGATTCAGATAAAAATTGCCAGACAATCTCCTTAGAGTCTTTTTATCTCGAATGGATGCCCCAGTCGGATACTCCTGGTTCTTAAGGAAATTCTTGATGTCAAAATACCACGGCTTGCCATCGGAGGCCTCCTCAATGGCGAATATGAAAGCGGGTCTATCAAGGCGGGAGATAACTATTCTTGGAGCTTCATTCCAAAAATTAACCTTGTACGTCGAAGACAACATTGCCAGAGCGTCTGCCATCTGATTCTCTGCTCGCGGCACATGATGAAACTCGACTTTGTCGAAGAAAGGTAACAACCTTCTTGCATAATTCATGTAAGGAACCAAATTAGTTTGACGACTTTCCCATTCTCCCTTGATTTGATTCACAACTAGCACGGAATCGCCATATACATCGAGATTCTTGATCCTCAAATCAATAGCTTCTTCGAGACCCATGATACACGCTTCATACTCAGCTTCATTGTTGGTGATCGGAAACGTCAATCTGGCGGTGAATGGGATGTGAGACCCATGTGGTGTTGTAATGATTGCCCTAATTCCACTTCCGTAGGAGTTGACGGCACCGTCAAATATCAACTGCCATTGGGAACCAAGTTCAGGACCTTCATCTGGTAGGGGTTCGTCACAATCCTTCATCCGGAGGAACATAATGTCTTCGTCAGGAAATTCAAACTTCATTGGCTGATAATCTTCGATAGGCTGTTCTGCGAGGTATTCTGACAAAACACTTCCTTTGATGGCCTTCTGAGAAACATATTGAATGTCATATTCTGTCAATACCATTTGCCACCTGGAAATCCTTCCTGAAAGAGCTTGCTTTTCGAAGACATATTTGATCGGATCCATCTTCGAAATCAGCATGGTTGTATGGTTAAGCATATACTGTCTCAAACATTTGGTAGCCCAAGCAAGTGCACAACACATTTTCTCAAGCATTGAGTAACGGGACTCACAGTCGGTGAACTTTTTACTCAGATAGTAAATTGCATGCTCCTTTCTTCCAGTCTCGTCGTGTTGACCGAGGACACAACCCATACTGCTCTCAAGAACCGTCAAGTACATAATCAATGGTCTTCCAGCTACTAGAGGTATCAATATCGGAGGTTCCTGCAAATACTCTTTTATTTTCTCAAACGCTTTCTGACAATTCTCATTCCAAACGACCGCCTGATGTTTCTTTAATAACTTAAATAGTGGCTCACAAGTGGCTGTGAGATGAGATATGTACCGAGCAATATAGTTCAATCTACCTAAGAAACCACGAACTTGTTTCTCGGTCTTTGGTGCTGGCATTTCTTGAATTGCTTTGATCTTTGCAGGATTGACCTCAATACCTTTCTCACTGACAATAAACCCCAATAACTTTCCTGACCATACGCCGAAAGTATACTTATTTGGATTCAACCTAAGCTTGAACTTCCTTAATCTCTTGACCAACTTTAGAAGATTCACCAGATGCCCCTCCTCCGTTTGGGATTTCGCAATCATATCATTGACATAAACTTCAATCTCATGATGAATCATGTCGTGAAAGAGTGTCACCATTGCTCGTTGATAAGATGCCCCTGCGTTCTTCAAACCGAAAGGCATTACTTTATAGCAGAACGTCCCCCATGGTGTGATGAAATTCGTCTTCTCCATGTCCTCCGGTGCTATCTTAATCTGATTGTATCCAGAGAAGCCGTCCATGAAGGAAAACACTGAGAATTGTGCGGTGTTATCGACAAGTACGTCAATATGAGGGAGCGGGAAATCATCCTTTAGGCTCGCTCTATTTAGGTCCCTATAATCAACACACATCCTGACTTTGCCATCCTTCTTAGGCACGGGCACAATGTTTGCAACCCATGGAGGGTAGTTTGTCACGGCAAGAAATCCGGAATCTAATTGCTTTTGGACTTCTTCCTTGATCTTCACTGCCATATCAGGCCTGGTTCTTCTTAATTTCTGTTGAACAGGAGGACACTCTTCTCGAAGATGCAGGCAATGAACCACAATATCCGTGTCGAGTCCAGGCATATCTTCATATGACCAAGCAAAGACATCCTTATACTCTCGGAGTAACTCAACCAATCTTTGCTTGACATCACTTTGTAGCGCGGCCCCTATTCTGACTTCCTTCTTATCTTCCTCGGTTCCCAGGTTGATGACTTCAACTTCCTCCTGATGAGGCAATATAACCTTCTCCTCTTGTCTCAACAATCTAGAAAGCTCTTCGGGTAGGTCTTCGTCTTCATCAATCTCTTCTTCTGCTTGAAAGATTGGATTGTCAAAGTCACACCGAGTCATAGACGAGTCGGAGTCGATGGTATCTGAAATGTATAACCTGAAATGATGATGATTTTATGCTTAAATGATATGCAAACAAAACAAACACAAACCACATTGCCATTTTATTGTTAGAAAACAAAAAGAAGAAAAACAAGGATCACAAAATTGAATGAGAAAAACGCCTTTTTATTAATGATAAAAGATGGTTCAAACATACACAAGCATTCCCTAAACAAAAATACCACTATGCTCCGGGTAGAACATAGGGTTACACAATAACTGAGAAAACAAAGTGTTACTGTTCACGTGTCACTCGGACAAATTCCTAAATGGACCAATTGCATAGCTTCTGTCCGGGAGCGCTTGTCTGGATCCAGGCGTCCATGTCGCAATTACTGTATCTGGCTTCATCATCAGAAACAACATTGATTTGCTCAAAGATGACTCCCCCACTGGTAAACTTGACGGGCCCCTTGTAGCGCGGCGCGCTCTGAGAAGATGATGCGAATGTTGGGCGGTATCCTAGACCAAACTTGTCTTGCTTCTGAGGTATGTCTATTACTTTTCCCCATCCCTGTGATGCCCCAGCCTGAACTGCCGCTTGAGCCTCCTTGAAAGACGACATAGTTACCTCTGGTTCTTTGTTCACGACTGGAGATTTGTCCTTCAATTGCACGGTCTCGAAGGCTTGACACAAAGTCTCATGAATTTCTCCGTCTACTTCAACATATTTGAAAGATGACAAATGGCTGATCTGATATCCTCTTCCCCACATACTGTCACAACACTGCCCTTGACCATATATTTCAGCTTCTGATGCAGAGTGGACGTAACAGCCCCAGCAGAATGTATCCATGGACGACCCAACAGACAGCTATAAGCAGGCTGAATGTCCATGATGTAAAATACCGCCTCAAATACTTCTGGGCCCACTTGGATAGGCAGTGTTATTTCCCCAAAAACAGATCTTCGGGTTCCATCAAAGGCTTGCACAACTAAGTCACATGGTGTACAATAAAGACCTTGATAATCTATCTTCATCAATGCTTTCTTTGGCAACACATTCAAGGACGAACCTGTATCAACAAGGACGTGCGACATCACTGTTCCTTGGCATTCAAGTGAAATATGCAGTGCTAAATTGTGGTTTCTGCCCTTTGGCGTTAAGTCCAAGTCTGTAAACCCCAGACCATTTCCTGCATTCACATGCGCCACCACTCCTTCGAGTTGGTTAACTGATATTTCCTGTGGTACGTAAGCAGTGCTCAAAACTTTCAACAACGCACTTCGATGTGCTTCTGAACACAGCAGCAGTCATAGTATAGAAATCTTTGAAGGAGTTTGTTGCAGATGGTCGACTATCTTGTAGTCGCTTTTTCTAATCATCTTCATGAATTCTTTCATATCTTTTGCCAGAGACTCCTTCTTGCCCACCATCTTGCCTTTCCCTTTATCAGTTTTCTCAGCCACCACCTTGGGCATCGAAAAGATTCTACCGCTCCTGGTAATTCCTCCGACTCCAACAAGATTATCAACTGAGTCGACAGGTAAATTCTTCAATTCCACCTTCTGTCCATTACAAAACACCTAGGCTCCGTAATTCCACGGGATAGCCTTTGAACTTTCGTATGGCCCATGTCCTGCTTTAGTGATGATGATTGTAGGTGGCCTTGGAGGCACTGGAATAGTGATAGTTTTATATGGGATCGAAATCATCGCGATTTCATCCTGCTCCTCCTCTACTACTTCCATGGGTTTCCTCTCAGCGGTCTGATCGAATTGTAACATTCCTTCATCCATCATGCTTTTAATATACTTCTTCAGATTATCACATCCTTCGGGATGGCTCAAACAGTTGTCACAACCTTCATTACAACCCGGGAACACCCCCCCTTTCAGCAGCTTCTTCTTCACAAAACTTAATGGCGTTTTCAGCTCATTCACATTGGTTATTAGATCTAACCCTTCCTCTACAAGAACAACACCAACCCTAGCCGGCCCATGATTTGGCATAGGGTTCTGCACAACGTTTGGTGCATCATGTGAAAAATCTATAACTTTGCTATCAATCAGATCTTGCAACTTATGTTTGAAAGCCTTGCAAGTATCAATGTTATGACCAGGTGCCCCGGAATGGAACTCACATCGTGCATTCGCATCATAACCAGGCGGCGGTGTACCTACCATAGGAGCCAAAGTCCTCTTTTGGATCAACTGTAATTGTAGCAAAGTTTGAAGCACTTGGGAGTATGGCATCAGTGGTGGATCAAACACTCTATTTACCATCTTGGGCCGTTCCGGGTATCTTCTATAACCTTGCTGATTTTATTGTGGTGGCTACTGCTACCGTTGTTGTTGTTATTGTTGTGGTTGTTGTGTTTGTTGTGGTACATAGATCGTAACGCTAGCGACCCGTTGTTGATGATATTGATGATATTGATTATGAGGCTGCCTCCATCTTCCTTGAAAACTAGATACTGAATTGGTTTCTCCCTCGCACCTTTTATTGCCAAAGACCTTCCTTCCTCCTACTCCAGCTGCGGATCCTTCGCCTGCTTGAATCTTCCCAATTTTGATACCATTCTATATGCGTTCCGCGGTGATTATCATGTCAGAAAAGCTACCGGACATACAGTTGATAAGCTTCTCATAGTACATGCCAAAAAAAAGTGGCTACAAACATGTCGATTAGCTCACGCTCCACCATCGGAGGTTGAACTTTTGTAGTCAATTCGCGCCACCTCTGGGCATACTCTTTGAAGCATTCGTTATTCTTCTGAGTAAGATTTTGCAACTGAACCCGGTTTGGAGCAAGGTCACAATTATATTGATAATTCTTCATGAATGCCTCAGACAAATCCTTCCAGCTACGGACATTAGTAGGCTCTAACCCCATGTACCATTCAAGGGAAGGACCGGACAAACTATCTTGAAAAAAGTGCATTAACAACTTTTCATTGTCTGAGTAGGTAGACATCTTCCTGTAATACGAGCGAATGTGAACTCTAGGACATGTAGTACCTTTGTACTTATCAAAGTTAGGGACTTTGAATTTCTGCGGTATCCTCAGGTTAGGGATAAGTCCAAGGTTGGCCATATCAAGGCCCATAGAGTTCTGACTCTCAAAGCTCTTTATCTTGTCTTCCAACCATTTTAATCTTCTATTAGTCTCAGAAGGCACTTCACCACCAAAATCTCTCACCGAGAAGACATCATCCTATCTGTCCTCGAATAGATGCTGATTCAGGTTGCCATGAATAACTCCGTTAGCTTCAGGCCCATACACAATGCCCTGGCCAGTAATTCCAACATTACCTACTCCGGTGTTACCATTACCTTCGCCAACATTATGTCCATTACCGTTTCCAGTTACGTTCCCATTCCCGACACCATTTCCATTCCCACCAGTATTGGGGATAACGTTATTAGCATGTTGTGTCTCACCATGAGGTGGATTGACAGGTACACCTCCATGTAACACGCCATCATTATCAACCCGTGCAATCAAAGGATGCACCAAAGTCCTGAATTGGTCTTGTCCACTGGCTACAGTCTGCATAACTTCCATAAATTAAGCCATTCTATCCCTTATCTCCTACATTTGCTTTTGCATTTGTTCCATGATTCTTTTCTGATTGCCTCTGGTTGCATAACGGTGACCTGCTTTATCAACAATCCTGAAATACACTAAATGTAGACAGGGGATAAGAAAACAGTTCCGATGCACCTGCAATGTGAAAAAGATGCTAAATGCAAACATGTATATGTAACAGGGAGATTCCCCCCTCGATTCTAATTTCCAGAAGAAGAAGCGACCATGAAAAACTCCACAAACAAGTGAACAAAATAACAACTCCTCGTATAATAACAAGCCAACCAACAGTGCGCATACATCAGCTGAGTACGAAATTGAGATGACCTTAATCCACAAGCCCGATGATGGTCGATACATAAGAAAAACAACAAGATATAAAGCAAGACTGTCAAGCTGAGCGCCGAGACCAGAAGTCCTCTAGCAGCTTCCGTGTCTCAGGATGATCTGGTCTGGTGAGTAGACCCTGTATGAGATGCTCTCGCCGGCTAATGGTGTACTGTAGACTATCAACATGATCGTCCCAGGCTCCTTCTCCAAAGTACGCTTCAAGTCTACATCTCTTGGTGTCTGCGCTCAACCTACAATCCTTCAGGTCTTCAATAGCTTGGCTTAATCTGTGCTCACTATTGTATCTGAGTGATTCTTCTGCTGAGATCTTCTCGTCCTTCGCTTTGAGCTGAATCTTCAACTTGGCAATCTGTTGTTTCAGCTTGTCCTCGCGCTCTTTGTTGTTAGTGAGCGTGGCATTTCATACTGATTCAAACTTAGAGATCTCTAAGTAAGCCTTTTCCAGATCCTTCTTTTTGGTAGCAAGCACACTATGGACAGGTTCAAATCTCGGTCTGTGCGTTCTCGGTCACTAGTCTCCTTTGTCAAATTCGTACCTAGCTCGTTGACAAGTACAGTCTGTCTCTTGAAGGCTTGAACAACATCAATCTTCTCACTTCGGATTAGAATGATTTCTTTCTCTAATTCTTCATTTGCTTTCTTCAACTCTTCTTTCTCACGCAACAGATGGTTGTACTTCTAGATATCCACAGTAGTGGGTTCTTCAATCACGATGGGGTACAAAGGCGCAACTGAAGGAAATGGAATTATAGACCTAGCAGCTCTATCTCTGATCCAAACCACGTAAGAGTCATAAGCTCGGTTGTTGCTCTTTCCTAACAATGTCTTACCTCGCCTGTGAATGTTACTCCACGCATATTCCATTCTAACCAAAGTATCAGCTTCCAGCAAGCCTGTGAGATACAAGGATTCTTGTATCTCTTCTTCCTTAGGAGGACTCTTCAAAGCATATCCAAGTTGTCTGATCAACAAAGAGGGATTATAGTTAATACAGCCCTTCCTTCCGACCAACAGGACGTTCGGAAAACCAGCGCAACTATAGATGATTTCAGTGCCAAGTATATCCCGATCAAACCATATAATGTTTTCTGCAGATAAACCCATTAACCTAGCAGACCAATCTGAGGTGCCAGCGGTAGCAACAAACGGACCTGTCTTCGGAAGGTGACTGAAGAACCACCTATACAGCATGGGTACACAACAAGACACATTTTTACCTCTTCACTTCTCATTCTTGTAATGGATAGAATGGTAAACAGCTCCTAACAAGGTAGGCACTGGATTCCTTGAAGCAAGAATATAGAAAGCATATGTATCCACGAAGTCTGGCAAGTTAGGAAACAAAATGATACCATATATGCACAGAGCGAGAATGGCATTGAACACAATCCAACAACCGTCTTTTACGAACTGTAGAGCTTTGTCAACCAGAAAAGGTAGGGGAAACCCATACACTCCATTCAACTTTGTCAATTTTCCTGAGAACTCTGAGGCATCAAGATGAATAATTGCAGCAAGCTTAGCTAGGTCAGGCTCAACATCAACATGGTAAAAGGGCATCTGACACTGTAACTCCTAGTAATGCAGCATACTCTTCCAAGGTCGGTGCCAGGACATAGTCAGGAAAAACAAAACATCTCAACTGAGGGTCGTAAAACTGAAGCAGAGCATATAAGCCGTTCAACTCAGACACTGAAGGTTTACACGCCAAATTGAGTAACTTCCCATAGGATTCTTTGAACTCTCCTCTCACTTTCTGATCTGCTAAAACAACCAAACTTAACAGGGAACTGATATCAGGAGAAGGGACCTTGTAGGCAACTGTCTTCTTCAAAGTCTCCATGTCAGAAAAGATCACTAGAATCGGGGAGGAAATATGCACCTGCAACGTAGATACACGTTAATGAAATGTAGATGAAAATGCAAATGCACATGCAAACAGGAGATCAAGATTGTTGTGCTGTAGTTTGAGAAGATCGGCGCTTCGCTTTAGTCATAACCAATCACTGATACTAGAACCCCTTGGTATCATGAGTCCAAACTGTAAAGAACCGGGTAATCTGAAGGCCAAAGTTTCTTACACAACCCCGTCCCCCTCACAGGTAAGGACCTATCCACTGACAAGGTTCAGCATCCTATGCGTTTGTCTGCGTCACAGACTTTCAAGAAATGATGATAGGTTCACCATTTCTGGTTCGGCATCATTATCCCTTGAAGAGGCCTCACTTAGCTGACTCACAAATGATCGGTTCCTAGAGTCGACAATCCTCAGATCCAAAATTCCTTCGGGCCCAAAGGGTCAGAAAGAAAATTGTCAAAGAGAATCTCGTCTGAGAGCGAATTTCATGGCTAGATGGTGCATGCAAAGCATACAGGCTCACCACTAATCGACACTTCTAATGCTAAGTCTATACTCAAGCCTGGGTCTGGCTTATCTCTCAACGGAACAATCCCTCCCCACAGCACAGCAATAATGAATCATGCGGAAAGTAAAATGCGGAAAGCAAATAAAGATAAAGCACATATGTACAAACCCAAAAATAAACAAACGAGCGCTAGGATTAACTCGCATAGGGGATATTCCAGACCCCAGCAGAGTCGCCAGCTGTCGCTGCTGCGAAAATCGGGGCCGGCAATGACAGAAGAGTCGCCACCGCGCGTTATTTATCCCAAGAGAGGGAAAGGAAACGCTCAGAGAAAACCTAACGAAAAGAGGGATAAGATCGGTCATCGCAACCAAATCTCGGGTTCGGGAGTCGGTTACGCAAGGGGAAGGTATTAGCACCCCTCACGTCCATCGTACTCGACGGGATCCACGCTTGTTGTCTATCTAAAAGGGTGATTGAAACTATATAACTACATGCTTGAGGGAAAAAGAAAAAGAAATGACTCGGCAAAGCAACAGCGCTTTGTGCCTACGTATCTCATCTGGAATGAGAAGTCAGAGTCAATGTAGTTCGGCTAACTACGGGTGAAAGGGGGGAAGGTTGCTCACCAAGACATCGCGTCTTGTGCCTACGTACTTTCATCTGGTATGAAAGTTCAGAGAAAACGTAGTTCGGGCTAAAATAGAACACATGTTTTTTCAACTGTTTTTATCCGAGTAGGGTTAACAAATAGTTCTAACAGTTTGGTGTATGCAGCTCGACCATTAGAGACTTAGGCGTTACCGTTTATGATAGAATTAAGGGTTAACAAAACTCTTGCTTATGAAAATGATTTTCAAGGATTAAAGGCCCCGAAGGGCAAAAAGAAGTTTGAATGATTTGTTTTTGTGTTTTTTAGAGAAGAAGTATTTTTGAATGGTTTCCAACTCATATCGCACTAGAGACTATGACTTAGGAATGAATGCGCCGCATATCACCCAAAGGGTGCTATACTAAACATTCAAACCATTAAAGAGAAACTCCTCAACAACCCTTGCTTAAGTGCTTAAGGCTCGTAACGCACAATAATCGTTAACCTTTATTAGGTGTTTTATGATTGTTTTGAGATGGGAAGAGAAAGGACACTAAAGGGGGACTGAATCCAAACCTAAAGTTGTCATGCAATGGTGATCCTAAGGTTGAGATAAAGGAATGCTACCTAATGTTATCATACATGGTTAAGATCCTAAAGTCTATCATAATCTCCCTTGAACAAGAGAGATTGGAGGTCCTAAGGGAATGAAACAAAGAAACAACAGGACACAAAACATAAACATGCAGGGATACAAACATGAAATGCAAATGAGGGAGGAAATATGTGTGGGGAAGTAGCCTCCACAAGCTCATCTGAACCTCATGCAACAATATGACAAAATGCTAGATATGAAAAGAAAGGAAATGCACCATAAGAAACACACAAGAGCATTAAAAATGGGATGAAATGGCCTAAGCCAAACAATATCAACCATAATGCCAAAACATGAACAAAAATGAAAGACAAGGAAAAACTAAATCAAAGTGAGGATGGGAGGCAATATGAGGACAACAAGGAACCCATAATGGCACTCAACCATGAGCATCACAAGAAGGGTGCATAAGAAAGCACAAAGAGGTCCTCATGGACTCATCATTTTAAGCATGCTTCAAATATCTCCAAAGGAGGGACCAAGCTACCTCAATTGAGATTCCAAAGTAATTGGACATCAAGGGACATGACATACAAATGCTCAAAATAAAAAGCAATCAAATTCCCAAAGGAAAGCACACATGTTTCACAATGAAAATCTAATTGGGGAACTTAAAAGCAAGCAATCAAATGAACAAGCAAAACCAAATGTTATGACCTAAAAATGAGCAAGCACCATCCTTAGCATGTTTACAACATGAATTGATAGGCATTGAGAGCTCAAAGGATCCAAAAGTGTCATATCCAAGTCAAACTAGGTCAAGATGCATGTATTAACCTTCCTTTGGATAGCTTGATTTGCAAGTTACCCTAAAAATAGGAAAATGATTCAAAAATTATTAAATAAAATGTGTTGGCAACCAGAGGCCAAAAGAGTGCAGTCAAAATCACTTCACAACATCACCATAGAAATTGATTCACAAGGGTGCTCCATTGTGAAGGAGGATTGTTTAGGGTCAAAAGAAAGCATCAAAAATCAACTCAAAAGTCAACCAACCAAGGGCAAAATGATCCTCAAAAATTAATCAACTCATTATTGATATGAGGATTGACTCTTACTCATTGGATCAAAAGGAAATGAGAAAAACAAATTCAAGAGCAAAACATGTCAAGATTTAGATCACATAAAACACTTCCAATGTTAAATCCCATTTTTAATTGAAAAATAATTCATAAAATAAAATAAAAATCTCTAAAAATAAGAGGACATCTCAAGGAATCAAAAACATATTTTTTTGGGATTTTACCACACTTGGGAGTATTTTAAAATAATTAAAATCTAAACAAATATAAAATAAAAACAAAAGAAAATAAAACAAATAAAACAAAGGGTTGGGGTGCCAATAGTAGCCCAGAAGCGTTCAAATTCAAAGGCCCTACCAGAGGGGGGTGCTAATAGCAACCCAGCCCATCATAAAAACAAAAATAAAACAAAACGTATGGATTCAATGGTACACGGTCAAAACAGGCGCATGGTGGAATGCGCTGTGGTTCACTTGATCCAAAAGTATGCCAATCAAACGGATCTCATCATGCCAAGTCATTTAATGAAATTTAAAATAGATTCTGTGCAGCATGATCAACATGTGTGTATGGTCCGTCTTAATGTAAACCGTGAGATGCAAAATAAAAAGGATCCGACATGTAAGAACAGAGTATGCCTAAGAGGGGGGGTGAATTAGGACTTTTGAATTTTTTCCGGTTTTTATGGTATTTTGAAATATCACTGGTTTGTGTTTTTGGTTATGAAAGCAGAAGAAGAAAGATAAAAGAACAATGGACACCAGGATTTATAGTGGTTCCCCTCACAATCCGAGAGTACTCCACTCCCCTTTCAACATGAAAGAGAATTTTCACTATTGTTTAATAAAGTACAACCTATCACACCATCAACCGGTGAGGCCTACTATCAAACAATAAAACTAACAAGTGTACAAGAACAATCCTCTTGTAAACACTCACCCTTGTGTCCAACAATCCTGGATCACAAGTCAAAATACACAAGTTTGTAAAGATTTGAATTTGAGAGTAATGATATCAAATTTGATCTTCTCCAAATGATCAGAATTCACTCTTACAATTTTCAATACAAGTGTTCAAGGATGAATATGAAATTTATGCACATATGAACACTTAATGAAAGTTTTTGAAAAAGGTGAATTTGATTCTAAGACAATTTGAAAATGAATGTAGAAAGTGTTTGGAGATTGAAAAGTTTTTGTGTTATGTTCTATGTTTTTCAAAAATGAAAAACTCAGAATTTATATGAGTAAAATACCCTTTCAAAAAGGTACATTGAGTAGTCATCAAAAATATGAAATGGTATAAATTTTTTAAATAAATTTTGAACTTGAAACAAAGCAATTTTTCACTGCACGTTCAGTGTTAATCGGTTAACCCATATGGTTAATCGGTTAACACTGGTACGTTAGCCCAGAAAATTCAAAATTCAAATTGGTTAACCGGTTAACCTATATGGTTAATCGGTTAACACTGCTAATTTTCAGAAAAAATGCTTTTTAAAATTAATGTTATACCATTTTTAAGGTTTCAAAAACATGCTTATGTATTATGCAAAAATGATTGATGTTTTTGAACACTTGTATATCAAATTATAAGGGTAGAATTTGATATACCAGTAATGCAGCCAAGTCTGGAAGAATCATAGTTCCATATGTAGCTTGACTTGAAAGATAGGTTGACTTGATCTTGATAACTTTGAACGGCTTGTCTTTTTGCAATCAAGAGATGACCTTGAGTAGTATTGACATCATCAAAACTTGAGACTGAAGCATGCTTCTACACGACGCACATGAACGAGCCAGCGCATCATCATCTCCCAAAATACACACAAAAACCAAATGGTGGCCGGAATCAACTCCGGTCGTCTTCAACCTTGGATCCGGCCACCACACAAAACACAGCCATGACAAAACAACACCAAAATCAATGAAATAAAATCCAAAAGTGATCTACTCATCAAGAGGATCAACAATACATCATTAGTTTTCAAAAAGGGTGCTTAAACAATACAAAACGCAAGCAACAAGAAAAAACTCAAAATGAGAAAAGTTCACGAACAGTCACCAAATCATACCAGAAATGATCTATGATATGCAAGGATCATAAATATATAAAAATGGCGTATTAAAGATGCATAAACAGTGAGATATTTTGAAAAGTAAGAAACCTAAATGTAAGCTTCCACAAGGCTCGGTTCTTAAGCAAAGCTTGAAAGAAACTATCCAGAAACGTTATGTGATACTCAAGGAAGCTTTTGAAATTTTTGGTTTGGATTGAAACTCACTGAAATGAAAAAACGAGTTTTGAATTTTTCACCACTTTTTCTCATTATGTTCTTACTTAATCCTCCACCAAATTCACCTCGGAGGACTTGTGAATGATCCTGAGATTAAATAGGTTGGATTCAGATCAAAAGGAGGCCCAAATGAATGCTCTTTAAGCCCAATTGGATTTCAAAATTTCTTTTCAAGGTAGCTTCCAAAAGTACCCGAAAATGTACTTGCAAAGCTGTCAAATGTGCTCAGCTACCTTGCACCTGAGGTGAACTGATCTAAGGGCTAAAAATGTCTCCTTGATTTGGTCTTATGACATGTTTTGATGTGTTTCTTAATCTTGAAGAAAGCTTAAAAATGGCCACCAAGATGCACTCAAATATCTAATCCAAGGATGGAATTGTGTTTGAAATATGTTTGGCACTCAAAATATGCACAAGGTTGGTACAAAATGTATTCAAATGAATTAAATTTGTTTTTTCCCTTTTAAGCTCTTTTTCATGGAAATTGCATTGGGGATTCTTCAATCCAAGCCAAACCTTTGATGCCTTGGTGTTTGTTTGAGCAAATGACCCCATTTGGAGCAAGTTTGATGTTGGAAAGATTTCCATTTGAAGTGTGCAAAGTGGTAAAAATGACCTCTAATGAAAATGACATGTAATCCTGCTTTCCCCAAAATACCTCTGCCTTGCAAGCCTCATAACTTGAGTTCTACAAATCAGATGAAGGACTTATAGTACTGTTTGGAAATATAAGATCATGAGGAAAAACTTTCATGTTCATCAAAAGTTGAGTAGAAACATCCTTCTAGGTCAAAAATGGCTTGGAAGTTGGTTGACTTTTGTTGACCAAAATCACATTCATCTGATGACCTGTAACTTGTCAGCATCATAACTTGAGTTCTATAAATCCAATCAACGACTTCTAGTACTCAAAAGAAATCTAAAAACATGCTCTAAAAGTTTCATGTTGGTCAAGAGTTGAGATGAGACTTGTATCTTGAGATAGGTGGTCTTGAAGTCAGGCACTGAATAGGGGATTTTACACAGAGAACCCTAATTCAGACACTCCTCACACTCTTGATTCTTGATGAAATGATCTTGAAATGATATCTCATATATCTTAAAACAAAATTCCATGACCATGAATACTTGGAATTGAGTCTTAATTTTCTTCAATTTTACAGTTGACTGAGGGTTGACTAGATGAAAACCCTAATTGCACTACCTTTAACTGTAACCCTTCACACTTGGTATAAACACTTGAATGAACTCCACAATGACCCTCAACGCCTCCAATGAGCTTAAATGACCATCTCTCTCCATAATCATGGGCTTGTGATCCACAAATGGCCTTCAAATGGCCTTCTAGACAGGAGGTGAACCACATAGACCTATCTGCTCACCCAAAAGGCATTGACTTATCACTGATGATGATGACCACCTGTTGACTTGAATACAACCTCTTGATTAGGCTTAGAACCCTTGGCAAATTCCTCTTGTTATACACACATCTCTTGATCCCCTGTAAATGCAAAATGCTATACAATGCAATATGCTAGAACAATGAAATGAAACATAAACCAAGTAAGGAAAAGGTTGGGCAAATTTTGGGGTACAACACATCACTAAAAAAAATTTACAACTCATTTATTCTAACAGAATTCAGAAGAAATGAAAACAAAACCACCACCCTTCCATACTTTGCTGCAGCTGCAGAAACCAACAAAACCTGCAACCAACAATAACAGCAGCACATTTTGTGCTGAAAATAAGGACAGAAGCAAGGATAGAACAAGAAGAGAGGAGAAAATTCATATATACTAACCTTCACACTTTCTTTTTCGGAGCTCTCTATTATTCAAAACCAGAATCATATAAAATTTAACTTTCCATCTCAGTTCTCGGTAGAACTCATCTCAGTATTTCCTTCAAGCCTCAAATATCCATCTTCATCAATTCATCATCATATCCGCTCCTCATCTTTGTCACCTCTGCATTAATCCTTTATCAACATATTTCAATTCTAAACCTGCAAAAATTCAAAAGAACCCCATCAACACACAATATGTAGCAGGCGGGAGGACTTATGATGGTTCACGTATAGCAACGATAATAAGCATAGATTAAAGACGAGGATGAAATAGAAGAAGCACGCACGCAAACCTGAACAAGAGACTGAAGATCTTTGGTTTCTCGACGATTTACTTCTATTCGAAGAAGCACCAGACCCTCTCTGGTAGGTAAATGACGACGAACCTCCTCATATCTTCATCTCTTTCTCTAAATTTTGATCCTTGTGTGGAATAAACTGATATGAATCGAAGCCCTAACAAGTTGTAATCTAAAACTTTGTGTTAATGTTTCTTTTTTTGTCTCAAGTGAAACTAGATTTTTTGAGTGGTTTGTAGAATAATACGCGTAAAAAAAACTAAAGGGGGGATTGTGTAGGATTCTGGTGTAACTTCGTTTTTCCTGACATGGTTTGGACGGATGCGAGAGGTTCACGACAAGGGCGATGCAAACGATTCAGTTTTTTTTGTTAACGGAAGATTGAGGAGATAGAGAGCAATAAAGGGATCGTTATAGTGAAGAAGAAGGAGGTGCAGCATTTTCGCGAGACAGGGTGTGAAGAAGGTGACGATGCAGAGAGTGAAGCGTTGGGAAGAAGGAGAGAAAGGAGGATTTTACGATTAAGGGGAAGAGAAAATTTGGCTTTGGTTTTAGCTTTTAGGTTAAATATGAAACTCGGTCGGGTTCTATGGCCCGTTTGTTTGTGTTTTATGCACCTTGATTCCCAGTTTCGCACCTCTAATTTCAGATTCAAGTCTTTGGGCTCAACACTTAAGCCCATCAGTTTTCTTTCCACCACCTAAGTTCTCTTTCTGCACCCTTCTTTTTATTATTTTTATCTTTTTGATTAGCTTTTTTATTTTAATTAAGATTTAGATTTAAATTAATTTGAGACTTAGAGTTTAACCTTAGGAATTATATTTTATTTGGATTATTAGGAATAAGTTTAGATTAGATTTTAATTTAGGTTTAGATTAGATTTTAATTTAAGTTTAGATTAGATTTTCATTAACATTAGAATTAGATTTAGTTTTAGAATTAGTTTTGATTTAGAGTAGGACTTAATTTTTGAGTTAACTTAAGACTAATCTTTCATTTAGGACCTATTTAGACTTTTGATTTTAATTTTGAATTAAATAATTCTTTTAATCTTGTACTAATTCTAATCCTTAATTTTATATTGGAAATAGATTTATAGGTTCTTAGAAGTTAATTTTGAATTAATTTAGGATTAATTTAGATAACTTTGTTTTTTTTTTATTTTAATTAGACTTTTAACTTTGACTAATTTTGTTCTTAATTTTGGTTTTAGTTTCGATTAATTCTTGAATATCATTTGTGAATATTTTTCTGACACTTGTACATATTTGCTTTGGATATTAATTTGAGTTTCGATACTTGATATTGTTTGTGATTGCGATGCTTCTTGTTTACCTCTCATTTACCTCCTATTTTCACATGATCCCTTAGGATTCCTAGCTCCACTTAGTTTCTGATTAGGTTGGAGGTAGGAGAGACATTAGGCTTTCAATCCAAGCATGACAACATTAGGTAGGTTTCCCTCCTAATCCTGATTTTAGGGCCACTTTGTATGATAACAATTAGGGTTCTATTTCCCTTAGACCTTCCGTGTGTCTCTCTTTTCTCATCTCAAATTTCTTCAAGACACGTAATAAAGAACAACAAAAGTTGTACGCTACGAGCCTTAAGTACATGGGGAATGATGAATGGGGAGTTTCTCTCTACTTGTCTAGAGTATTTAGTATATTTCCTTTGGGCGATATGCGATGCATTCGCTCTCGTGTCACAGTCTTTAGTGCGACGTGAGTCTCAAACTAATTCAGTCTACTTCACTAAAACTCAGAAAAAAAACTCAAACCTTTTTATCCTTCGGGATTGTGTCTCAAAATCCATTTTCAGAAATGAGTATGTTATTTTTCCGTTCTATCGCAAACAGGCATCGTCCCTAACTGTTGGAATAGGAACTTAATGTCGCTCATAAAAAACACTTAACCAACCTGTGGTTTCATTTACCCGAACTACGTTTGCTCTAATTTCTCATACCAGATAAGGATGCGTAGGCACAAGACGGCGATGTGTTGGCGAGCAACTTCCCTCCATCACCCGTTAGTTTCCCAAACTACGTTGACTCTGACTTTTCTATTGCCCGAGGGAATACGTAGGCATAGGGTGGCGATGTCTTACTGAGTCTCTTCTTTTCCTTCCTCCCTGCTTAGCAGTAGCTTTTAGTTAACTCTCACCCATAGATTAAATAATAAGCGTGGATCCCGTTGAGTACAACGGACGTGAGTGGTACTAGTACCTTCCCCTTGCGTAATCGAATCCTGAACCCAAGATTTGGTTGCGATGACCTTGTCTTTCTTTTTCTATTAAGTTTTCTTCGATCATTTCCATTCCCACTTTTTGAGATAAATAACGTTCGGTGGCGACTCTTCTGTTTTTCCTTCGGGTGTTTTTCGTGGTTGCGACACTAGGATGACACTTCGGTTTGACAACCATTTGGTAAAGAGACTGTATAGGGTAGTGGAATATGTTTTGGTGAAGATTGATAAATTTGTGTTCCTTGTGGATTTTTTTATTCTAGAAGTTCCGGAAGATGAAGAGATACCTCTTATTCTTGGGTGACCATTTTTGGAGATCGGGAAATGCTTAATAGACATAGAGGAGGGCACCATGACTCTCAAGGTCTATGATGAGGAGTTAAAGATTGATGTACGAAATACTATGAAGTATAAGGATGATGTGGGCACTAGTCATACTATAGAAGTAATAGACCAAGTGATTTCGGAGGAAAGCTCTCTATGGAAAGAGTTCTAAGTTTGTCTGTTTTTGAGAAAGATCATGAAATGGATAGTGAAGAGGTAGAGTTACTAGCTATGATGGAAGCACCATCTCCTTGGAGAGGATCTCGGCCACACCGGTAGGAAGATCTAAGACAACCTCAGTTATTGGAAGGGAAGGAAGAGACCAAAAAGAATATGGAGTTGAAACCACTTCCGGAAAACCTCAAGTATGTCTACCTTGATACATAAGGTAAATGTCCAGCCACCATAAGTTATAGCCTTAAAACAATTCAAGAAGCCAAGCTAGTTGAAGTTCTCAAAAGATACAAAAGTGCTATTGGATGGGAAATTGAAGATTTGAAAGGTATTAGTCCCATGATGTGCATGCACAAAATTCTCATGGAAGATGATTAAAAGCTTGTGGTTTAACCTCAAAGAAAACTTAATCTCGCTATGAAATAAGTAGTTAGGAAAGAAGTCGTGAAGCTGTTAAATGATGGTCTTATCTATCCCATATCTGATAGCTCTTGGGTTAGTCCGGTACATGTGGTACCTAAAAAAGGGGGAACCACTGTCATAAAAAATGAGAAAAATGAGTTGATTCCGACGAGGACGATCACAGGTTGAATTGTGTGTATTGATTATAGAAGGTTGAATCTTACTACAAGAAAGGACCATTTCCCCTTGCCATTCATTGATCAAATGTTGGAAAGGTTAGCTGGTCATGATTACTATTGCTTCCTAGACGGTTATTCCAGTTACAACCAAATTCCTGTTGCACCGGAAGATTAGAACAAGACGGCTTTTACATGCCCTTATGGTATTTTTGCATATAGAAGAATGCAATTTGGGCTATGTAATGCTCCGACCACGTTTCAGAGATGCATAACTTCCACTTTTGCTGATATGCTTGAGAAGCATATGGAAGTCTTCATGGATAACTTCTCGGTATTCGGTTCTTCTTTTGATAATTATTTAACTAACCTTGCTCTTGTTTTAATAGGTGCCAGCAAAGCAATCTTATTCTAAATTGGGAGAAATGCCATTTCATGGTAAGAGAATGAATAGTTTTGGGGCACAATATTTCCCACAAGGGAATCGAAGTGGACAAAGCTAAAGTTGAAGTAATCTCAAAGCTACCTCCTCCGATTAATGAAAAAGGCATAAGGAGTTTCTTAGGCCACGCGGGATTCTACCGTAGGTTTATAAAAGATTTCTCCAAGATAGCAAAGTCGTTAACTAATCTGTTGGTTAAGGATAAAGTTTTTGTGTTTAATAAGGAGTGCGCCGATGCTTTTGAAAAATTGAAAAAGTAGCTAGTGTCGGCACCAATTGTTATTTCCCTCAATTGGTCTTTACCTTTAGAAATCATGTGTGATGCTAGTGACATTGCAGTGGGGGCTATTTTGGGGCAGCGTAGGGAAAAACGTTTACATGTCATTTACTATGCGAGCCATGTGTTGAACCCTACTCAAATGAGTTACGCAACTACCGAAAAGGAGTTGTTAGCAGTGGTCTATGAATTTGATAAATTTAGGCAATATTTGTTAGGGTCCAAAGTCATTGTTTATACTGACCATGCTGTCTTAAAATATCTATTTTCTAAACAGGATTCCAAACCGAGGCTCCTCTGATGGATTCTACTGTTACAGGAATTTGATGTGGAGATTAGGGACAAGCGAGGGTGTGAAAACACCGTTGCTGATCATTTGTCTCGAATTTCTCCCATTGAAGAAACGGAGGACAAGAGACCGATAAATGATGAGTTTACTGACGAACACATCCTCGCTGTTATTGGTGTCGCATGGTTCACAGACTATGTGAACTATCTGGTAGGTGGTATCATCCCCAATGATTTTAATGCTAATCAAAAGAAAACGTTTTTGCATGACTGCAGGTTCTACCTATGGGATGATCCATTCTTATAAAAAAGAGGCTTAGATGGATTGGTCAGGAGATGTGTTCCTAAAGAAGAGCAGAGGGTTGTCCTTAAGGCTTTCCATGACTCTGACTATGGAGGGCATTTTAGTGGTGACCGAACAACAGCAAAAGTCCTTCAATCAGGGTTGTATTGGCCTTAAATGTTCAAAGATTCCCAAGACATAGTCAGAGAATGTGACAAATGTAAATGAACAGGTAACATTTCCCAAAGGAATCAGATGCCTCAAAACTCTATGTTAGAGGTAGAATTATTTGATGTATAGGGTATAGACTTCATGGGGCCTTTTCCACCATCTTTCGGTAAGAAGTATATCTTGTTTGATGTGGACTATGTGTCCAAGTGGATGGAGGCTATAGCATTGCCCACAAAGATGCAAAAGTGGTGGTGCACTTCCTTAAGCACAACATCTTCTCTAGGTTTGGGGTACCGAGAGCTTTAATCAGCGATGAAGACACTCATTTTTTGAATAAGTTGATAGAAAACCTGTTGAGGAAGTATAATGTGAAGCATAATATTGCCACTCCATATCATCCGCAGACGAGTGGGCAAGTCGAAGTGTCTAATAGATAAATAAAACAAATTCTGGAAAAAACCGTTAATGCTTCTCGGAAGGATTGGTCAGTGAAGCTTGATGACGCATTGTGGGCATATAGAACGACATTCAAAACACCTATAGGTATGTCCCCTTATCAATTAGTGTATGGTAAGTCATATCATTTGTCGCTTGAACTCGAGCACAAGGCCTTTTGGGCTTCCAAATTCTTGAACTGCAATCTTTTGAAAGTCGGAGAATCCCGAATGCTTCAACTCCATGAGCTGGAAGAGTTTAGGAACCAGACATATGAGAATGCCAAAATTTATAAAGAAATAACAAAAAAATGGCATGATTAAAAGATCCAGAAGAATATATTTTGGGAGGGACAGTTGGTTTTGCTGTTTAATTCCAGGTTGAAGTTGTTCCCTGGAAAGCTACGATCAAGATGGTCAGGACCGTTTGTGGTGCATAAGGTGTTTCCCCGTGGAGTAATTGAACTAAAAAATCAAGCTAACGGAGACACCTTCAAGGTCAATGGACATAGGCTTAAGCCCTACTACCAGGGCCAAGAAGCTGGTCAGATCGATGAGGTTCATCTTACTGGATGAGATGAACGACCGTCGAGCCACGCGACGTTAAACGAAGTGCTTCGTGGGAGGTAACCCACGCTTTTATTTCTAACCTTTTGTGTTTCTCTTGTTTTCTTGTTTTTTCTAGGAAAATTAGGCTTGCAATGCACTCACAAAAATCTTGAAGTCGCCCTAAGGAGCAGTGTTTTTTAGGTTACAGATGTATAATCAAATGTACCAGAGAAAAAATCGGAAAAAGTAGGAAAAAAAGGGCAAAATGTGATAAAAACAGGGGCCTTACATGGCCGCCCGCGTCAACTGACATGACCTGTATCAAGTCATGAAGGATGATGAAAAAAAGAAGTGAAATTTGGAGCATTCCAGTGGGCTGACACGGCCCATGTCAGACCCACTAGGGAATATATTGGATGACATGGTTTGAAAATGGAAGGCAGCATGCTGACATGGTCGCCCGTGTCAGACATGCTGTGTGTTTTTTTCAAAATTTTCCTCTTCTCACGAGGGTCTCACACGACCCAAACCTCTTAACTACCCAATTACTACCCATTACCCCTCATCATATCAGATTTTTAACCTCTTTTTTTCTCACCTTTCATCTTCTTCTTCCTTTCTTCACAAAAATTCCATTAAACTCCATAACAAACCTTCATTAAAGCTTCAAACTTTCCACAACCTCTACATCAAAACCTCATACTACCTTCACAAAAAAGTGATCATCTCTCCATCCTTTACATCATGCCACTATTTTTTTTCACTAACTCTAACATTTATTTTCGTGATTTTTCTCTGTGTTACAGGTACAAAAATAACAATGCCTCTCAGACAAGTGGTTAGAGGAAAAATTTGGATACCAAAACCTCAAGGTCGAGGAAAAGAGTTAGTCGGGCGTCTAATGCGCACAACATTATTTTTGACGCACCCGAAAATGAGAAGCATTATGCAACTCTTTTTAAATTAGGGTTAAATATTGATATAGATAGGATGTTTCATAATCTGGGAATGCTGGAATTCATGCATTTAGAAGCTCCAACTTATGAACGCATAACGTTGGAGTTTTTAAGCACCATTGAATTTCATTTAGAAAAAAAATGGACCGGTACTATGTAATATTTCTATGGCACAATGTGGTTTAGGCTGTTTAATATTAACCATGAGCTCAGTGTGGAAGAGCTGGAAGGTATCCTCCGACTTCCACTGTAGGGCCCCAGAGCTGTCCCGGAGACTTTTGATGCGAAAGCATTCTGGACAGCTATTACAGGTAACACTGAGTATGTCTCAAAGGGTGCCAAGGCATCGGGTATTCCAAATCCATGTTTCAGGTATGTACAGAAAGCTTTAGCGTACACTCTATTCGGGAGGGGAGATAGTACCGGAGTGACAACTTAGAGGGAGTGATTCTTCCTGTATGTTATGGCAAACTCTGAAATGGTAAGTGTAGTCGCTTTTGCAGTAGACTATCTGGGTAGAGTAGGAAGAGAAGCTCAAGGGGGAATCTCTATGGGAGGCATGATAACTCAGATAGCCAATCACTTTGGCTATGACCCTGCTGCATTAGGTGACACACTGGTATTAGGTAAAAACAAACTGGATATGGCGGCCCTGGTCCAACAGGGTATGATTTCTATTACACCGAATAATTATGCTGTAATTAACCATAACAGGTTGGTAATTTCCCTCCCAGCTCCTAATAGAGTTAGTATTTCTGATATGAATAACTGGATTTATGATAGTACCGTCCAAAATGAGGACGAGTACCATGCTGACCCTTTGTCTACAAGAGAACATGAAGAGGAGGACGCTCCTAAGTTTGAGCAGTTTTTCCCTAAGCAGTTTGTACCATCACAGGAGGGACATATGTATACAGGTGCATGAAGCTTATCCAATACTGACGACAACTGGTCGTGGGTGCATGGTGAGATCGGGTATCTCTGGGCGGAGCAAATATGACAGGCAGAAGAGCAAGCTCGGCAAGGGGTGGTCATGGATGACATGCACACCATGACGCAACAACTGATGTTGCGCTTCCCTCCTCCTTAGTGAGGCTTTGTGAGTCCCCTCTCATGCTTGTTCTAAAACATTGAGGTTAATGTCCAGTTCAAGTGTGTGTGTGGGGGGGGGGATTATTTACTTTCTGTTTGTCTGTTTTTCAAAATTTTTATGATATTTCACTTGTGTGCTGTTTTTATTTGTTTGGTGTGTTGTGTTTATGTGTTACAGATTGGAGACTTGTGTGTCGGATGAATAGAGATGCTTATAGTAAAGTGGATGAGAAGACACGACCTAGGATTGATCTCCAGGAAACCCCTGGAAGTTGATACTATTGAAGTGGATGATTGGATACGATTTCCCAATACGGGACTGATATGGGAGTACTTTAACCCGAGACGAAAATGATGCCACATTACATGAGAGGTACCTTGGAAACTATCAGTATGCCAAGCATGGTGAGGTTTCTATAAAGCCAAACACTTTATCATCACGAGAGTATCAGGTATGTCTTTGTCACTCTTAGCTTGCGTATTCGTTTGTTGGATTATTTATATGCACACATCTACACACTTAGGCACTTATTCTTGTTTAGCCCTGAGCCTTTCAAGATAACCCTTATATGTTACCCCTTGTTAGCCCCTTCGAGCCATATTCCCATTTATTTGTTGTCAACCACATCATATAACCTTAAGCTCAAATACTTCCTCACCATGCTCGGATATGTGTTGTCAATTTCTGGTCCGTGTAAAATTATAAGTTTGAGGTTGGGACACTCGCATAAAAAGTAGGTAAGTGCTTTCGAAAAAAAAATTAATTTATATGAAAGAAGGCACTTACCTAGAGAAGGATCCGGATGGAAAATAAATGGTAGAAAATACTCTCAAGGTTTCACTTGAGGAGAGAAAAAAAGAAGGGAAAACTGGAAAATCCAAAAGAAAGTGTGTCGAACGCCCTTGATTATGAAAATCGAAAAGTACACAGTAATGAGAAAGATGACACTGCATTTGAGACTGTAAACCCTTTTGTTTTCCCTTTTCGTTTGTCTATCCCACCATGTCCCTAGCCTAGTTACAACCTGTAAAGCCCTCACAAAGTGTGTATCATGTGTTTATTATAAGAAAATAGATGATATTCAAGCTTATGAGTCGACTTTGCATACTGTGATTTTTGAGTGTAAACACTTTAACCCGAGAGACTTGGTGAGAGTGTAAAAAGCTGAAAGGTGATAAGGTACTTCAATATGGAAATGTGGTGGAACGTCAAAAATCGAGTGAGAAGGAAACCGTTGAAAGGAACATTAAAGGCGAATTGCAAAAGATCTTGACATTATTGTGGTGAGATTATTGCAAATAATTCGGGGGTGACCTTCTTGTTGTCTCGAGCATCACTTAAGGACTAGTAATGAGATAAGTTTGGGGTTGTGATCGGTCACCAATTCTATGAGTTTTCATCCATTTATTCGGGATAAGTCATAATAATCGGTAACACTTTCTTTCGTAGTGTTGATGTTTATTATGCTTTCTGCATTTTCATTATCGCATTGTTTCTATAAGTAGTTTACATTATTTTTAGTGCATTTTATGCATTTGGTGGTAGTCTTGATAATTTCAGGTTCATACAAAGTAAGGCCAAGGACTCAGGTGAAGAAATTGGGGATTTTAGGAAGTCGGAAAAGGTTTTCAAGCGAATTCAGTGGCCTGACACGACGACCCGTGTCAACTGACACGGGTCGTGTCAGGAGAGGGAAAACTTGGGCGTGTTAGAGTGCAAGACAGAGAGCTGACACGACCTGTGTCAGCAAGGCTAGCTGATGAATTTGCTTGGGAATCTGGACCAGGGGGCCAACATGGCCGCTCGTGTAAGCTGACACGGCCCGTGTTGGCTTGGGCGGGTGATTTTCCAATTTTTGTCAGTTTTGACCCCGGAGGGCATTTTTGGAATTTCTTAGTCTGTCTATTGAATCTGTTAGTATTTGAAACGCATTTAGGAAAAGGGAGAAGGGACTTTTGGATCGTGAAAGAAAGAACGACAAGATACGATTGGGAGCTCAGGAGAAAAGGGAAAACAGGAGATTTTCAAAGGCCAAAGCAATTGAAGATCAAAAGTAATGCCCATTTCTACTGTAATATTGTATCTAATTGTTCAATTTACTTTATTGACTATGAGTAGCTAACCCCCCCCCCCCCCCCCCCCCCCCCCCCCCCCGTGCTAGCGGGTGTCCCTGAATCGTTATTTTAATGATATTTTATTCCTTATTTTTATGACATAAGCCCTTATTTTTATTCATCAAATTTCATCGACCAATGATTTTATAACTTTTCCAACAGGAAATATTGATTTAGTTTTACTGTTAACCTTAGGTCGGACAAACCATTGTTAATACAATTTGATCCATAATGCCTCAGTAGATAAGGCCTATGACTAGGATTACCCTGTTGTGCACTTGAGTACTGCTGAAACTATTTCCAATACTTGATTTCAAACTAGTTTGCCTATGGACGTAGTAAATTGGTAATGATTTCAAAGGTTTTCTCACTAAGGACTTAGGAGTAAACACTAATAGCAGTCAAGAACTTGAAAAAAAATATGTTTATGTTATGAAATAAGGGTTATATTATTGCAAGGCAATTCATACACTGCCCATAGCATGCTCTCATATCTTGTTGAACTTTGTTTATTATTTTGCTTACTTAATATTTTTTTTAAAATTCTTGAAACCAATTTTACAAACCCCCAATTGACTTTTGTTTAATTAAATTTAAATTGAGCTTATATTGCATAACGCAGTCCTCGAGATCGATACTGGGGATAATCCCCCTATTTTAACTACAATCGGCATAATAGTACACTTTCTATTTTATCGATCAGTATGACATTCAATATGTTACACAAAAGTCGATAAAAGGAAGCGCCTTATCAGACTACCTTGCTGATCAACCTGTTGAAGATTATCAGTCGCTCAAATTCGACTTCCCCGACAAAGATGTCATGTTTCTTTACAAAGTTAAAGAAGAACCCGGTCCTGAAGAGGGTCCTAAACCTGGTTCCTGTTGGAAAATGATGTTTGAAGGTGCATCCAATAAAAGATGTCATGGTGTTGGTGTTATTCTGGAAAATCCTATTGGTGGATACACTACTAGTACTGCAAGATTATGCTTTAAATGTACGAACAACATAGATGAGTATGAAGCCTGCATCTTAGGTCTCGAAACTTCCATTGACCTTTGCATTAAGATTCCGGAACTAATTGGCGACTCGGCCTTGGTGATTTATCAGCTCAAGGGTGAATGGGAAATCCGAGACAAAAAACTGGTTCCTTACAAAGACTACATTTTGGAGATAATCGAGTATTTTGACGATATCGCTTTCAGACATGTCCCAAGGTCTGAAAATCATATTACTGATGCTTTAGCCATGCTAACATCAACGTGGAAGGTTCAGTTTATCAACGAAGCTCCCTTGATTAGATTGAAAGAAATACTGCGCCAGCATACGTCATGATGGTCGAAGAATAGTCTGATGGAAAACCATGGTTCTATGACATCAAAAATTACCTTCAGAATCAAGAGTATCCGGTCGATGCCTCTAAAATTGATAAGTGAGCTATGCGAAGATTTTCATCCAAGTTCTTCATTAGCAATAGTGTTATGTATAAAAGAAATCACGACATGGTCTTACTCATATGTATTGACAAAACAGAAGCAGACATGCTAATGACAGATATTCATGAAGGTGCCTTCGATACTCATGCAAACGGCCATGCCATGGAAAAGAAGAGCTTGAGGGATGGTTATTACTAGTTGACTTTGGAGACTGATTGTATCCTATTTTCCTGAAAATGTCATAAATGCCAGATTTACGAGGACAAGGTGCACGTGCCACCACATCCTCTGAACGTGTTAACATCACCTTGGTCGTTCTCAATGTGGGGCATTGATATGATTAGGGAAATTGAGCCCATAGCATCTAACGGTCGTCGGTTCATCCTCGTCGCTATCGACTATTTCACCAAATGGGTAGAAGCTGCATCCTATGTGAATGTAACAAAGCAGGTGGTTGCCCGGTTCATTGAAAAGGAGATTATCTGTCGTTACGGAATCCCTAACCAGATCATTACAGATAATGGAACAAATCTGAACAGTAAAAAAATGAAGGAGCTCTGTGACAATTTCAAAATTAAACATCACAACTCTTCTCCTTACCGGCCTAAGTTGAACGGTGATGTTGAAGCTGCAAACAAAAACATTAAAAAGATTATGCATAAATGGTGGTGACTTACAAACATTGGCATGAAATGCTACCATTCTCTTTACACGAATATAGAACATCTGTGCGCACCTCGACAGGGGCAACCCCTTTCTCCCTGGTCTACGAGATGGACGCAGTATTACCTATTGAGGTTGAGATGCCTTCGTTAAAGGTCTTAATGGAAGCTAAGCTCGAAGAAGCTGAATGGGTGAAAGAAAGGTTCGATACTCTGAATCTCATTGACGATAAGAGGATGACAGCAATGTGCCACAGTTGGCTCTACCAAAAGAGAATGAAGAGAGCCTTCAACAAAAGAGTCTAGGTCAAAGAATATAAAGAGGGAGAGTTGGTACTCAGAAAGATTCTGCCAATACATCAAGACATGCGCAGAAAGTGGATACCAAACTATGATGGCCCATTTATTGTGAAGACGGTCTTTTCTGGAGGCTCTCTTGTCCTTGCAAGGATGGACGGTGAACAGCTCCAACATCCTGTGAACTCAGATGGAGTAAGAAAATATTATGCCTAAAAACCCCGCTAAGTTGAAAACCTGAAATGCAACTTAGGCAAAAAAAAAAGGGCATCCTAGCGGATCATAACCTATGAAGGAGATCTCGACAAAATTAAGGATAAAAGAAAGAAAAGCTCGCTAAGTCGAAAACCTAAAAAGGCGACTTAGGAAAAAATGAGTGTCCCAATGAGTTGAAAACCCGAAAGGGTGACTCAGGAAAAAGTTAAGGACAAAGGCATTTCACTGTATCAAGAGTTGTCACTACCACATAAGATCGTCAAAGAGGCTCACTTTCCTCTACTCTTGTCAGGGCATCGATTCAGACGAACTCTTAGCTAGTTGGGACTGGATTATTGTTGGGTTTTGTAACCTTTTCCTATATTGCCATTTTTCCAAAATTGTAATTGTTTCATGGGACTTTGCCTTTTGCAAGTTTCCCTCTTTGAATAAAATCAGACTTGGACCAATCTTTGTTTATGCTCTATTATGCTCTACCGTTTTTGTTATGCAAAATATCACTTATTCATCAAATAAAGATTTTTGAAAGCAAAAGTTTTTGAAACAACAAAAAATTGTTTTGGAGAAAGTTAATTAACAAGCAAGACGTAACTTTGATTACGACATAACGGTGTGAATTTAGACTCCTCTCATGAGAACATAATGGATGGAACCTTGATACCGTTGTTTCAACAATAGGAGATCTATAGGGATTTCCTTCCCCACACCGTCGTGCTACGAAGTGTCGAATTGTTTTTGTCAGCTGTATTGAAGGTGTGACCTCTCTCCAGCAAGTTTGCAAGAACAGGGTTTGTTTCCTCTCCAGAGGATTAAGAACATTCTCCAGCATTAGGGTTCACTGTGATTCCTTTTTCCTCCGATGTGATAGATCTTTATCTATCTTTCGTTGCTTTCCCCTACGATTCGTTCGGCATTGCATCTGCATCATACTCTTAGCATATGCATTTTTCAGCATACCTCCTGGTTTGGTTTGTTCTTGTTGTGGCCATTGTGTTCCGGTTGGACGGTTTTCTTTGTCAAGAATCTGTCGGTTGTTCCTTCCCCAGTGGTTACTGGATACTATCTTGAGATTCTTTGGTCATTACCAAACTCCTTTTCTTCGAACCTATTGTCACAGGCTTACCCTTTGGTTGTTATCTTAACCTTATTAAGTTATGTGTTTTAGGTATTATTTGTAATGAATACCTATATCCCCATGAAGTCTATTCGTTACTAGCAATCCTTACGTAAACTCAATTGTTATTGATATCCCTGATTTGGTTGTCACCATATCCTCTGGGAATTCCAGTAGTTACAGGCATTGCTTAAAACACAATCGTTATTGGTATCCCTAATTTGGTTGACACCATATCCCCTTAAAGTCCAGTAGTTACTAGCATTAATTGAAAACCCAATTGTTGTTGGAATGTGGTTGTAACCTACATCTTTTATCCCCTGTAAAGTCCAGTAGCTACTGGCATTTAACAAAAAAGACCAATTGTTATTGGCAATGAAGTGTTTGGTCGTTACCTGTTTCCTCTTGGAAGTCCATTGGTTACTGGCATTGTTTAAAGTCCAATTGTAATTGGCAAGTTTCATCCAACTCTATTATATTCTTTGAATGTTGTTTGTTATCAACATTTCCACAGGAAGTCCAGTAGTTATTGGCATTAATTGAAAACCCAATTGTTATTGGAATATGGTCATTACCAACATCTCCCCTTGAAGTCCGGTGGTTACTGGCGCCATTTGAAAATTGTTATTTCTATCCCCTATTGAAGTCTGGTAGTTACTGGCATTGTTTGAAACCAATTGTTATTGGAATATGGTCATAACCTACATCCTTTCTTCCCCTGAAGTCCAGTAGTTACTGACATTGTAACCAGCAGCAGTTAAAACCAAACCTCCTCAAATCTCACCAGCAGCAACTCCTCATAAACTCTTCATAATCCTTCTCCCCCTTTTTAGCCATAAATAAAGAAATCATACTAAGGGAAACACAATAGCATAGAAAAATTATACATAACCAATAGAGTTAACAATGCAGTAAGGACCCAAATAATACAAGTAAAAAGCACATTAAGTGCAAGAAGAACAAATTCTGAAACAACAAACAAACATCCATAATTCAAAGAACACCAAAGCCAAGCACCATCAATTTTCTTCCTCAAACCCAGAACTGTCATCTTCATCATCAGTTGTAGACCCAGAAACATGATCACCAGTCTTCTCACCATAGGCAGAATCCTCCCCATATTCCTCTTCCAGAGCAATAACAACCTCCACATCATTTTCTTCATTCTGTTCCAGACTTTTAATCAGTGCTTCCAACCTTAGTTTCCTTGCAGTAGCCACACTGATTACTTCTCCCAATTCCCTGCAGGTTTCCTTTAACTCTAAGATAAGCCCAATCTTTGTAGTGGATGTCTTCTTAGAGGATGTCAAGACAATGTTTGGGACATGTCTTCCTGCAAACAGCTTATAGTGGAGTGACAACACATAATCCCTTTTGTAGGTCATACTATTACTAGAGAGAATACCAAGATATTGGCTCAGAATAATCCTACAAATTAGAGAAGGGAAAGCAATGGGTAGCTTGATAGCATTGGTGGTGGCAAGCTTCACAATTTGATTAAAGATGTATCTGTCATAGTCAAACTTAACCTTGGTACCAACAACAAAAATAAACCTTCGTACCCCAATAACAATAGTGGAAGTGTGATTGGTAGGCACCCAGTTAGCTATTTCAATCCTATGCAGGATAACATACTTCACACTCAGTTGGCCAGTAGATAGTTTACCTTTTAAGGGCCATACAATAACTTGGTCAGCCGTGATCACTTTGGAAACTTGATTGTCAGTTACCTCCAGTTCACTAGCCTCTTCCTCATCCCTTCCTAGAAATCTGTTAATCACATTAGCAGAAGACTCAACACATCTTCCTCTCACAAACACCTTCGTAAATTCCCCGCTCTTTCTGTCAGTAATGTCTTCAGGAATGTTCACAATGAACTCCTTAACCAGCATATCACAGAACTTTGAAAAACCAACCACAGTCTTCATCTGCCCAGCACCAGAGGTTAACTTCATGACTTCCTTAGTCTCAAGAGCATCCTTGCCCAATTATCTCTTCAGAGTAACTCTTCTCTGGTACAAACTTCCACTTTGCCACATTGTCAATGGAGTGGAAAGACACATTGTCTAAAGGAGCAGCATGCATAGTATCTGTTGCTCTCTTGGGAGCATATCTTTTTACGGGAGTGATGTCCTAGACATCTTCCTCAACATCTTCATCAGATTCAATTTTTGACCTAGCCTTCCTTTTCTTAGAGATAGGAGTGACTTTGCTCTAAGCTTTAGAGGGTCCAACAACATTTTTCTTCTTATTACTCTTAAAGGGAGACTGATCAATCACAGATTTACCTCTCCTAGTCTTCAACCTTTTGGAAATTCCAGGAGCCACATTCCTAATCAATTCATCATCAGATGGAACATTATCCAGATCCACCACATCATCAGAGACATTAACCTTCTTCTTACTTTGATTTGAACCACCAGTTTTGTTCTCCACACTAGAGGTACCAGCATCCTCATTAGCATCACCTTCCATCCTTCCTTCTTTAAGCACAGAGTTAGCTAACTTTTGCAGATTATCAGTGACAGGGTTCTTCTCAAAATGAGAGCCATCAACATCTTTTTCTGTACCTTGGCTAGCATCATTAGTGGGAATAACATCCATACGAGACAGTGGGTTAGAAATCCCAGGAACATTATGACCTCCATACAGAACCTTAGTAACTAGCTTCCTAATGGCTCTATCAATATATACACTAGCCTCTTTGTTCCTATTTTTAGTTGTTGAATTAAGAGAAGTATCAGAAGATTTACCTATAGGGGCCCGTTTGGAACCGCTTGCATGTGTGGTTGTGGATTTCATCACTTCAGCATCGTCACAGGGAAGCATGGCTAGAGAAGTTACATCAAGCACGTCATCAAATGAGATGCTCAAAGGTTGAACCTTTGTCTTAGAATCAGACCTAGCAGATTTGGACGAGGTAGAAACATGTTTTGGAGACATATTGAGATTTTTGTGAGTGAGAGAATGGGGTTCAAGCAGAGGTTCTGTGAAGGTATGGGAGATGAACAAAGAGTTGGAGTGAAAAGTGTGGTTAGGGTAGCGTGTGGAAGTGACTTTTAATGTGTTTTGAAATAATAAGTGATGTTGAGACATCTTTATTTTTGGAAAATACCAAACCTCTTGAATGATATTTCCACTAAACAATAATTGCTACAAATCCTCATAAATGAAAATCCCTAGTTTCCCTCTTAAGATTTCAAATTGACTATCATTCACTGCCTTAGTGAAGATATCAACTAGCTGCTTCTCTGTAGTAACATGTTCTAAAGTAATGATTTTATCTTCAACAAGCTCCCTTATAAAGTGATGACGGATATCAATATGCTTGGTCCTACTGTGTTTAATAGGATTTTTGGAGATGTTTATAGCACTTAGGTTGTCACAATACAATGTCATGACATCCTGTGTGACATTATATTTAGTCAGCATTTGTTTCATCTAAACCAGTTGAGAACAGTTACTCCCAGCTACTATATACTCAGCTTCAGCAGTAGATAGAGAGACACAATTTTGCTTCTTGTTGAACCATGATATAAGATTGTTCCCCAAAAAGAAGCAACTTCCTGATGTGCTTTTCCTATCATCAGCACTTCCAACCTAATCAGCATCACAATATCCAGACAACACAGCCAAATCCATGAGTGTATAGCATTCCATACTCACTTGTTCCATTAATATACTTCAGAATCCTCTTTACTTGATTGATATGACTCATTTTGGGTTCAGCTTGATATCTAGCACATACACCTACAGCAAAGGCAATGCCAGGCCTACTTTCTATAAGATATAACAAGCTCCTTGTCATACTTCCATAGAGACTCTGATCCATATTAACACCCTTTTTATCTTTAGACAACTTAAGATAGGTAGGTGCAGTTGTTCTCTTGTGACTGACATTCTCCATCCTGTCGCAACTGCGAAAAAGGGAGCCGGCGGAAACAAACAGAAGAGTCGCCACCAAACTTTATTTATTCCAAAGAGAGGGAAAGGAAACGATCAAAGAAAACCTAAAAGATTGGGAAAAGACAAGGTCATCACAACCAAATCTTGGGTTCGGGAGTCGGTTACGCAAGGGGAAGGTATGAGCACCCCTCACGTCCGTTGTACTCAACGGGGTCCACGCATGTTATCTAATCTATGGGTGAAAATTATCTAAAAGCTACTGCTAAACGGGGGTGAAGAGAAAGAACAAACTAGATAGGACATCGTCGCCCTATGCTTACGTATTCCCTCGTGCAATGGGAAAGTCAGAGTCGACGTAGTTCGGGAAACTACGGGTGATGGGGGGAGGTTGCTCGCCAAGACATCGTTGTATGATGCCTACGCATCCTTATATGGTATGAGAAATCAGAGCAAACGTAGTTCGGGAAACTACATGACAAGGTTGGTTAGGTGTTTTTTTTTATGAGTGACGTTAAACTTCCATTCCAGCAGTTAGGGAAGATGCGTGTTTGCGGTAGAATGGAAGAATAACGTACTCTTTCTGAAAATGAAGTTTGAGACAATCTGACAAGCTGGCTAGAGAAGACGAATGGAGCCCTAGCTCCGGCGTCCAGTCACCTTGTTAGACTTTGCTGACTCACCACCCTTTGAATCTTTGACTTGCCTGGGTGTCTATTTCCTATTGGTTTGACCATGACACGCACGCGTTGAAATCCTACTTGGATTAATGAAATAGTGCATTTCATGTTTTAAAATGATTATGGGTCAGATGGGCTCAGATTGATATTTGCACCCTCCCAGTTTTGGCCCAGATGTGCATTTGCAAAGGATTCAGTTCTTTTCTAGTTTACTGATTGCACCTCCCTTGGTTTCTTCATTTATTTTATTTCTTTTTCTTTCTAGTTTTCATTTTAATTGTTTAAAAATACTTTTAATGATTAGAAAATTCTCAAAGAATATTTTCTTCTACTTTAGAGACTTATTTAATTTTGCATATTTTTTATTTCTGATTTTATTTTTATTTGCCATTTTATTTTAATTTTGTAAGTAAAAGTGTTTTTTGGTGTTGTCTTCATTTGATCTTAATCATTTGGACCTCAATCTTAAACCCCCTATTACCAAAAATTTTATCCCACTTAGGTGATGGATTGAAGGAGTTTTGAGGGCTGGTTTGGATCATGGATGATCAATTTCCATTTAGTTTTGAATTGGTTTTTGTTTCCCCTCGATTTACCCTCGATAAGGTGGAGCATCCTTGATAATCAATTTATTTGGTGATTCCTAGAGATGGGTTTGACCTTGAAACTTTGGCTTCTGTTTTCCCGTAGACTTGTCTACTTTGATCATTTTATTTGGATTTTATTGAACAATTCTTCTATTTTTGATGAAGCTTGCAAGTCAAGTCATCTTAGAAGAGGTTCATACAAACTAGTTTGACCTAGTTCCTTTGGGAAATGACTTTTATGGATCCCATATGCATCCTATGAGTCTTGATGCTTGTTTATAACATGATTAAGGTGCTTGTTTTTTAGTTTTAGGTCATACACTTTTGTAACTTGTCTTACAAGTTACTTTGAAATCATGCTTCTCCACTTGTCTTAGGTGTTGAGTTTGTGTTGAAAATTTGTTTCTTACACTTGCCATGATATTGGTTGTGCTTGTATCTTGTTTCTAAACTTGATTTAAGGCTTTTCTCTTGATGGTCCACTTCTTCCCCATATGGTTTACCTGTTTCCTCTTGGCACTTGTTTGTTCACTTCTTTTACATGATCATTGTTGGATGTTTGGTTGAGATGATTTTCATGTTCTTGCTGCCCAAGCTTCTTTCTCTCATCTTCTCTTTGATCATGGCCTATTGGTTTTGTTTTATGTTCAACCTTTATGTAAGTGATGAATGTTTGAATGGTTGTAGGAGTTGTTACTTCTCCCATTTCATTTCACTCTTCTTTGACTTGTTTAAGTCAACTTGTTTTGATCATTTGTCTTTGATTGCATCATTTGTTTCTCATGTCTCAACTTTGCATCTTTGCATATCATGTTCGCATTGCTTCTGACTTGTTCAAGTCAAATTCTTCTCATTCTCCTTTTCATTTGTGATTGGATTATCTGTTATTTACTTGGTCTTTTGCCATGACCCCTTAGGATTCCTAGTCCCTCTGCATGTTCAATCCTTTGCATGATAACATTAGAATAGATTCTTCCCCTCTTAATCCAAACTTTAGGAACACATTGCATGAGAATATTAGGGTTGATCAGTTCCTCTTAGAGTTTGTGTCATTCTCTTCTCATCTCCTAAACATCTTAAGACACTTAATAAAGGATAATAAATGTTGTACGCTACGAGCCTTAAGTACTGGAGGAATGATAGTTGGGGGGCCTCCTCTCAGACTGTCTAGAGTGTTTAGCATATGCCCTTTGGGCGATATGCGACGCATTCGCTCTCAAGTCATAGTCTTTAGTGCAATATGAGTTACAAACTTAACTCAATTCACTTCTTCATAAAAAACACAAAACAAAATATCAAACCTTTTTATCCCTCGGGATTGTTTGAAAATCATTTTCAGAAAGAGTATGTTAAGTATTAGTTCTAACGCAAACAGGTAACGCCTAAGTCTCCAACGGTCGAGCAGACATCGTCCCTAACTACTAGAACGAAGGTTTAACCGTACTCAGTTAAAACACTTGAACCAATCTGTGGTCGTGTCAGCCCGAACTACATTTGCTCTGATTTCTCGTACCAGACGAGAATAAGTAGGCACAAGACGGTGATGTCTTGGCGAGCAACCTTCCCCCCTTCACCCGTAGTTTTCCAAAATACGTTGACTCTGACTTTCCCATTGCACGAGGGAATATGTAGGTATAGGGCGACAATGTCCTATCGAGTTTGTTCTTTCCGTTCAGCCCAGTTTAGCAGTAGCATTAGATAGTTTCTTTCACTCTTAGATTTAGACAACAAGCATGGATCCCGTTGAGTACAACGCACGTGAGGGCTGCTCATACCTTCCCCTTGCGTAACCGACTCCCGAACCCAAGATTTGGTTGCGATGACCTGACTTTTCCCTTTTCGTAGGTTTTCTATGATCGTTTCCTTTCTCTCTCTTTAGGATAAATAACGAACGATGGCGACTCTTCTGCCTTTATCGGCCCCTCTTTCGCAGCGATTTGTGTTGTATCTGTATTTTATCGCATTTTCATTTTACTTTCCCGCATTGTATCATGTAATTGTTATGCTGTTGGGTGGGGTTTGTTCGATTGTGTGATAAGCCAAAACCCAGGCTTGAGGATATCCATAGCATTAGAGTGGAAAGTAGTGATGGACCTGTATGTTTCAGCATGCATTAGTCCCCACGAGATTCGCGTTCAGACGAGATTTTCTTTGAAGACATCCTATCCTGTACATTAGTCGGGAGGGGGTGTTGGATCTGGAAGTTATCGACTCTGGAGACTGATCATTTGGGAGTCAACTAAGTGAGGCCGCTTCGTTAGACTATTATATAAAACCAGAAATGGTGAACATATCATTGTTTCTCGAAAGTCTGTGACGCTGACGACTGCATAGGATGCTGAACCTTATCAGAGATAGGTCCATACCTGTGAGTGGGAGGGTTGTGCAGGAAACCTTGGCCTTCAACCTACCCGGTTTTCTCGTCAGTATGAAATTTTGATACAGTGGGTTCCTTATATCAGTGTTGTGTTATTTTCTTGCCGAAGCGAAGCGCTGGTTCATCTCATCCAGCAGCACAACAATCTTGATCCCCTGTTGCATTTGCATATTCATTTGCATTTTAACATTTGCATGTATTTGTGTTTAAGGTGTATATTTTCTCATTGATTCTAGTAACCTAATCCACTGCCGTTATGGAACCTGATTTAAAGAAGAATGTGTTGTAGAAGTTCCCGACACCGGAGATAGGACCTCTAGTTAAGCTAATTTCTGTGGCTGATCGTAGTGTGATGGAAGATTTCAGAAAGGAGTATGGGAGGGTTCTGAGTTTTGTCTGTAAAGCCTCCAAGTTTGAGTTAGATGGAATTTACGCACTATTGCAATTTTATGATCCTTAGTTACGTTGCTTCATGTTCCCAGGGTATGTTTTATTTCCCACCTTGGAAGAGTTTGCTCAGCTAATAGGAATTCCTGTGTTGGAAGAAATGCCTTTTGTACACTCTGAGAAGGAGCCTGAGTTATCCAAGTTGGCTAGTGCTCTTCATCTTGATGTTTCTGAATTGGAGGGTAATTTGGTACGGAGAATTGGAACTCCTGGCTTTCCACTTCCATTCTTGATGGGTAAAGCTCAACATTTCGCTAAGGAGAGGTGTTGGTTGGTTTTCAACGCTAACTTCGCTTTGTGCATCTATGGGATAATCCTGTTCCTCAACCTACCTGACTTTGTGGATTTGGATGCCTTTTGTATCTTTGCTTCTAAGAATCTTGTGCCAACCCTATTAGGTGATTTTTATCATTCAATCCACTACAAGAATGAAAACAGACGAGGAAAGAATGTCTCCTGTTGCACTTCGCTGCTACATAGATGGTTTATTTTGCATCTGCTTAAGTCTGGACCTTTTGTTGATATTGCAGACACTGTTGATTGGCCGGAAAGACTTATGGGTTTAAGGTCAGAGAATATTGTATGGTTTAACAGAGACCTTTTGGGCATGGAGATTGTTCACAGGTGTGGATATTTCCCCAATGTTCCTTTGATTGGAAGGAAGGGTAGCATTAATTATAACCTTGCTCCGAAGGAAGAAGAGATACAGGAATCTCTGTATTTTACTAGTGTGGTTGATAATGAGACCTTAATCAGATTGGAAAAGGCTTGGGGTAAGATTCACCGTAAGGGAAAATCTTCTTTGGGCAGGAGCGATTGCAAAGCTTATGAACCATATGTGGAATGGATCCAGGGAAGAGTTGAGAGACTATTGCTACCCTTTCCAATCAGAGAACCTTTGTACCCTTTGGTAGTTGAAGAACCAACGATGGTTGACGTTCAGAAATACAATCAACTATGGGCTGAAAAGGAAGAACTACGCAAGGCAAACGAAGAGTTGGAGAAGGAAATCATTCAGCTTAGAAGTGAGAAATATCAAGCCATCTACTCATCCAAGAAGCAGACAGAGATATTGAACAAGATGGGTAAGGAATTGATAGAAGAGATTCACGCTCGAGAACGAGTAGGCCGAGACTTGAAGAGTGCCAATGAGATTCTCAAGGATAAAAAGAAAGAGCTAGAAAAAGCACATTTGGAGATATCAAAGTTCAACGCTCAGTGGAACGCCATCTTGACTAACAACAAAGAAAGAGAAGATGGACTCCGTCAACAGATTGTCAAGTTAAAGACTCAACTCTGGATCAAAAGTGAAAAATATCCAGGTGAGTCCTCTCGTCATTATGAATGCGACCGCAAACTACGAGAAGCTCTGGCAACGTTGGAAGAGTACAAGCTGAAAGCAGACCTGAAAAAAAACCCAGACTTGAGGATGTCTGGGAAGATTAAACTCAAGGATTGCAAGCTACCATCAGCAGGAGGGAGTTGCTTATCCAGGGATTGATTGTTAGGCCTAATCACCCTGATACTAAAGAGTTATTGGAAGAATTCCAGACTCGCTGTCGCACTTGATGTATTTTCTCTTTTGTACTTTGTTGTTTTATACTCCGACCATCACAAGGGTTGTTGGATGAGGTTGTATTGACTCAGTTGTATTTCCTTAATGATGTGTTGTGCGTTGATACTCTGTTTCTCATCCTATTTATGAGAGAAGTTGCATGGCTCCATCTGTTGGCTCTTCATTCTCCTATTGTTCCCGTGGAACTAGAATCAAGGGGAAGATTTCCCTGAACCATGTTTACATGTCTGCATTTTGCATCATTTTTCATATTGCATCGCAGGTGTTATGGTTCCATTTAACTTATTTCTTTTTGTGGTTTTCTCAGCACTGTTTCAGGATTGAAGACCGCATCATTCACCTCTATTCAACAAGGGGGAATCAACAAAAGGCCATGGACCAAATTCAGCTTGAGCTACAGGAGTTTTGTGACTGCATGGTGCAATTCATAGACCTGATGCAAGGGGTCCCCAACGGTCAGGAACAACTAAGAAAACTCGTTCAACCTCTGATTGCTAGGGTTGATGGAAGTGGAGTTCTGCATGGTGGGACCACTAATGTTCCTCCTCCAACTGACAATGGCACTCCTCATGCCACTGCCATCCCAACAGTTGTTATTCCTCTGGGAAGAGGTAATCAGAATGGATTCATGTTCCAGGGGCTACATGCGCTGTACATGGGAATGCTGGTCCTCAGTGGGGGGAGGACGAACAAGATGATATTTTCTCCATGGGAGATCTGGGAGCAGGATTCCATTCGGATGCAGACAGGAGGTTTAAATTGATAGAAGAGAAGATGAGGAACCTTGAAAATCAGAATTCTCTCGGTCTGGACATGACAAACTTGGGGCTCATCCCAGGTCTAAGGATCCCACCAAAGTTCAAAGTCCCAGACTTTGAAAAATACAAGGGGATGAACTGTCCCAGGGTGCATGTTCATTCATACTACAGAAAAATGTTTGCGTACTCTGATGACGAGAAGTTGCTGATGCACTTCTTTCAGGATAGCCTGTCTTGTCCGTCCTTGGAGTGGTATATGGGTTTAGAGCCAGTTAACATTAGAAGCTGGAGAGACTCGGCAGAGGCTTTCGTCAGACACTATCAATGTAATAGTGATCTGGCGTCTAACCGTGTGCAGTTGTAGAATCTGTCGCAACGGATTAATGAGGGATTTAAAGAGTATGCCCTGAGGTGGCGCGAGCTTGCTACAAGAGTTCAACCTCCAATGGTAGATAGGGAACTCATTGATCTATTTGTAGCTACACTACCTGGTGTGTACTATGAGAAGTTGGTAGGGAATATGTCTTGTAGCTTTTCAGATTTAATCATCACTGGTGAACGGGTTGAAAATGGGATCAAATTGGGAAAGATCCAAGCTGGAGAGGGATCCTCATCTGGAGGAGGAAGGAAGAATTTCAGTAACAAGAAGAGGGAAGGAGAGACGAACACGGTCTTGGGGTACAAGAATAATAGCAGAAATAGAAACATAAATCAACAGTATCATCAGCAACAACTTGAGATTGCGGGTATTGCTATTCCAGTAATGCAGCCTCAACAACAACAGTGTCCGCAACAACAACAACAGCAGAATTACGCACCGCGGAGGTTTCAAGACCGTGGGAGAGTAATGAATAGACAGGTTGACGCACCAATAATGCCGTACTCACAGCTCTTACAACACTTGTTGCAGCTTCAGTTGGTCCAGAAAAGGACGATGGCACCTCTGACCGGCGCACCACCCCCAGGGTATGATGAAAACGCCAGATGTGACTTTCACTCAGGTGCTCCCGGCCATCATATAGACAATTGTAAGGCCTTCAAGCATAAGGTTCGGGACCTTTTAGATAGCAAGACAATCAATTTTACAAATGATGCACCTAATGTTGTGCAAAATCCTATGCCTAACCATGGAGCGGCTGGGGTAAATGTTATTGTGGGTGAAGAAAATTTGAATTTGATGACCAATGTTGAAGAGCTGAAAACTCCTTTGAGTGTTGTTAAGAGTAGGTTGTTGAAGGGTGAAGTGTTTCCAGGCTGTATTGAAAACTGTGAAGGTTGTTTGGCTCATCCTGAGGGATGTGAGGACTTGAAAAATCATGTGTAGAGATTAATGAATGAAGGTGTGCTACAATTTGACAAAATGGATGGAGAGAAAGATGAGAAGGTGATTGGTTAAGAGCAGGATGAGGTTTCCATAATCTCAATTCCTTTTAGAACCATTAATATATCTGCGTCGCCGAGGCCAACTACCGCTATAATCACCAAGGCAGGGCCTGTGCCTTATGAAAGCACTAAAGCGATCCCGTGGAATTATGGGGCTGAAGTCTTTTGTAACGACCAAAAACAAGAGCTGAAGGGAACAACGTTTGATTCTATGGATAATTTGGTGGGAACAGGCGGAATGACGAGAAGTGGGAAGGTGTTTGCACCTCCAGAGGCTAGTATTGAAAGACCGGATAAAGGAAAGGGGAAGGTTGTTGTTGAAGAAAATTCTCAAGGGGTGAGAAGGATGCTTTGTTGAAAGACGTTGAGGAATTCATGCGTCTAATTAGAAAAAGCGATTACAAGATTGTGGATCATCTACAACAAACCCTGACAAAAATATCAATATTATAATTATTATTATGCTCTAAGGCACATCGGAATGCCCTTCTGAGGATTATAAACACTGTGTATGTGCCACAAGAGATATCAGTGAACCAACTAGAAGGAGTAGTGGCGCATGTGAATGCTGGAAATGGATTAGGATTTACTGATCTGGACTTGACACCTAAAGGGAGAAACCACAATCATGCCCTGCATATTTCCATTGAGTGCAGAGGGGTTGTATTATCTCATGTTCTGGTGGATACTGGGTCTTCACTTAATGTGTTGCCCAAAAAGGCTTTGATGAAGCTTGACACCTAAGGAGTAATATGCACGCCTAGCAATCTGGTTGTGCGAGCGTTTGATGGGACAAGGAGGTCTGTGTTCGAAGAAGTAACTCTTCCTATCCAAGTTGGCCCGGAGGTTTTTGATGTCGTCTTCTACATAATGGATATCCAACCAGCATACTGTTGCTTGTTAGGTCGGCCCTGGATTCACTCGGCAGGGGCAATGACGTCGACCTTGCATCAGAAGTTAAAGTATATGGTGGGGAGTAACATTGTCACCATCTGTGGTGAGGAGGACATTATGATTAGCCATTTATCCTTATTCAAGTATGTGGAAGTTGATGGGGAGATACATGAGACCCTGTGTCAAGCGTTTGAGACAGTCCAAGTCAGAGAGAAGGCGCCAGTTGTGGGCAGTGTACCTGAGGTTGCTATGTCTTCATTCAAAGAAGCGCAAGCTGTGGTAAAGTCTGGATCATCTCAAGGTTGGGGCAAGTGCTGAGTATCCCCAACAAACAAGATAAATTTGGATTGGGGTACAACCTGTCGTCTTCTTCTTTGCAGAGCGCTCCATGCTACAGAGGACCAGTCTAGTTTACAAGTGGTGGGGTGATCTTTGACCGAATCAACATTGTGTCTGAGGATGAGGGTGATAGTGACTGTGATATGGATGCATGGATCTAGCCATGTGTCCCCGACAGAGCCTGAGCAACTGGACTATTGAAGAAGTGGTCCAAGTGACCCGTGAAGAGTAATTATCTTGTTTTCTGATTATGTGTAGGCTTATGTTCTACCCGGAGCATAGTGGTCTTTGTTTGTAGGGCCTTATCCTTGTTTATGTTTTGAACAATTGTTTTATCATTAATCAAAGGGCGTTTTTGCATTCAAATATTGTGATCCTTGTTTTTCTTATTTTTATTTTTAAAAATAAAATGGCAATGTGGTTTGTGTTGTTTGCATATCATTTTAAGCATCAAATCATCATCATTGCAGGTTTCACATAGCAGATGCCACCGGCTCAGACTCATTTATGACTCGGTATGACTTTGATAATCCAACCTTTCACGCTGAAAAAGAGATTGAGGAAGACGAAGACCTGCCTGAAGAGCTCGCCAGGTTATTGAGATAAGAAGAGAAGGTTATTTTGCCTCATCGGGAGGAGATCGAAGTTGTCAACTTGGGTACAGAGGAAGACAGAAAGGAAGTCTGGATAGGGGCTGCTTTAGACTATGATGTCAAACAAAGACTGATAGAAATGCTCCGAGAGTATAAAGATGTCTTTGCTTGGTCATACGAAGATATGCCCGGACTTGATACGAATATTGTGGTTCATCGCTTGCCTCTTCGAGAAGAGTGCCCAGATGTGAAATACAAGCTAAGAAGAATCAGATCGGACATGGCGATTAGGATCAAAGAAAAGGTCCAGAAGCAGTTGGAAGCCGAATTTCTTGCCTTGACGAACTACCCTCCGTGGGTCACTAACATTGAGCTTGTACCTAAGAAAGATGGTAAGGTCAGGATGTATGTAGATTATCGTGATCTTTAGAGCGAGCTGGAAAGACGATTTCTCGCTCCCCCACATTGATGTGCTTGTCGATAATATTGCTCAGTATTCAGTGTTTTCCTTCATGGACGGTTTCTTTAGGTATAACCATATCTAGATGGCCCCGGAGGACATGGAGAAAACAACTTTTATCACGCCATGGGGGACTTTTTGCTACAAGGTAATGCCTTTTGGATTGAAGAATATGGGGGCAACCTATCATCGGGCGATGATCACTTTGTTTAATGATATGATTCATCACGAGATTGAGGTCTATGTTGATGACATGATCGCAAAGTAACAAATGGAGGAAGGGAATCTGGTGAATCTATTGAAGTTGTTTGAGAGGTTAAGGAAATTCATACTAAGGTTGAATCCGGACAAGTGCACTTTTGGTGCATGGTCAAGAAAGCTATTGGGGTTCATAGTCAGTGAAAAAGGAATCGAGGTCGATCCTGCAAAAGTAAAAGCTATACAAGTGATGCCAGCACCGAAAACAGAGAAAGAGGTTCATGGTTTTCTAGGTAGATTGAACTACATTGCAAGGTTCATATCTCACCTCACAGCCACGTGTGAACCAATGTTCAAGCTGTTAAAGAAAGATCAGGCGGTGCTCTGGAATGAAAATTGCCAAAGGGAATTTGAAAAAAATAAAAGAATATATGCAGGAGCCTCTGATACTGATGCCCCCAGTGGCAGGAAGACCATTGATAATGTACTTGACGGTTCTTGAGAACTCCATGGGTTGTGCTCTCGGTCAACACGACGCGACAGGAAGAAAAGAACATGCCATCTATTATTTGAGTAAGAAGTTCACAGATTGTGAATCCAGATACTCAATGTTAGAAAAGACATGTTGTGCACTTGCTTGGGCCGACAAACGCCTAAGGTAATATATGCTGAATCACACAACTGTGCTAGTTTCGAATATGGATCCAATTAAGTATGTGTTCGAAAAGCAAGCGCTTTCGAGAAGGATTTCCAGATGGCAGATGGTTTTGACAGAATATGACATTCAATACATCTCCCAAACGGCTATCAAGGGGAGTGTTTTGTCAAAATATCTCGCAGAGCAACCAATCGATGATTACCAGCCGATGAAGTTTGAATTTCCTGATGAGGATATCATGTTCTTGAAGATGAAAGATTGCGATGAGCCGCTACCTGATGAAGGTCCTGAGCTAGGTTCCCAATGGCAAATGATTTTGACGGTGCTGTTAACTCGTATGGCAGCGGAATTGGGGCAATCATTACCACTCCCCATGGTTCCCACATACCGTTTACTGCCAGGTTAACATTTCCTTGCACCAATAACGAAGCTAAGTATGAAGCATGTATCATGGGTATTGAAGAAGCGATTGATTTGAGAATCAAGAACCTTGATATTTATGGTGATTCAGCTTTGGTAGTCAATCAGATCAAAGGAGAATGGGAGACTCTTCAACCTAACTTGATTCCCTACATGATCTATGCAAAGAGGTTGTTACCTTTCTTCGACAGGGTAGAGTTTCATCACGTGCCAAGAGCGGAGAATCAGATGGCATATGTCTTGGCTACATTATCCTTGATGTATAAGGTGAATTATTGGAACGATGCTTCGAGAATTGTCATTTTTCGCCTCGATAGGCCAGCGTTCGTATTTGCAATAGAGGAAGCTTCAAATGGGAAGCCATGGTATTATGATATCTAGAACTTTCTTAAGAATCAAGAATATCCTCCTGGGGCATCGAGCCGGGATAAGAAGACTTTGAGAAGACTGGCTGGAAACTTCTATCTGAACAAGGATGATGTACTCTACCGAAGAAACTTTGATCTGGTTCTGTTGAGATGCGTGGACGAAAAAGAAGAAAGCTTGCTTATGGAAGAAGTCCACGAGGGCTCTTTTGGTACGCATGCAGGCGGACATGCAATTTCTCAAAAACCGTTGAGGGCAGGCTACTATTGCTTGACTATGGAGTCTGATTGTTTCAAATACGCCAAGAAATGCCATAAATGGCAAATTTATGCTAATAAGATACATGTACCGCCAAGTCCTCTGAATGTCATGACGTCTACCTGGCCCTTTCCCATGTGGGTTACTGATATGATCGGTAAGATTGAACTGACCGCATCCAACGAACACCGCTTCATCTTAGTGGCAATTGATTATTTCACTAATTGGGTTGAAACAACTTCTTTTGCCAATGTCACTAGACAGGCCGTGGCCCGATTCATCAAGAAGAACATCATTTGTCGTTACGAAGTGCCCGAACGAATCATTACTGATAATGGTTCTAATTTGAATAACAAGATGATGAAGGAACTGTGCCAGAGTTTCAAGATTGAACATCATAATTCTTCTCCTTATCATCCGAAGATGAATGGCGCTGTTGAAGCAGCCAATAAGAACATAAAGAAGATTGTGCAGAAGATGGTTGTGACCTATAAAGATTGGCACACGATGTTGCCCTTTGCATTACACGGATACCATACCTCGTTACGTACTTCAATCGGGGTAACTCTTTTCTCGCTAGTGTATGGTATGGAAGTTGTCCTGCCATTGGAAGTCGATATTCCTTCTTTGAGAGTTCTGGTTGACGTCAAACTAGATGAGGCAGAATGGGTGAGGAACAGATTGAATCAACTCAGCTTGATGGACGAGAAGAGGTTGGTGTCCATTGCATATGGCCGTCTATATAAAAGCAGGATAAAGAAAGCTTTTGATCAGAAGGTGTGCCCGCGGAGCTTTCAGGCAGGTGATTTAGTGTTGAAGCGGATTCTCCCTCCACAGACAGATCACAGGGGCAAATGGACTCCCAACTACGAAGGTCCATACGTCGTAAGGAAAGTCTTCTCAGGAGGAGCTTTGCTACTTTCAACTAAAGACGGTGAAGATTTCACATCCCCTGTGAACGCAGACGCAGTTAAAAAATACTTTGCTTAAAGAGACCCGCTGGAATAAAAAGAAAATCCCGGAAAAAATGGGGCATCCCGTCGAACCATAAAAAGAATGGGTTCGGGAAAAAATTAGGGATAAAAAGAAAAAAGAATGTAAACCCGCAAAGTTGAAAACCTGAAAAGGAGACTTTGGAAAAAATGGGAATCCCGGTGAATTGAAAACCCGCAAGGGCGATTCAGGCAAAAGTTAGGGATTTGAAAAGCAAATGACTGCGATATGTGTATTAATCTTACGAGCACAGTGGATTCTGGGAGGACCCGAGGGTCAACTAATCAAGTCAGTCTTTTCATAGGACTAAGCATTGGAGAAGCATCAAAGTCATGCGAGTCATGGTCGAGTCGACACATGGTGGTTGTCTGTACCACATTGCCGACATTTTGTATAGTTTCTTGCATTTCTGTACTATTTGCGCAACTTTCTCTTTTCAGGAGTTGCATCTATTGTAAATCTGCCTATTTACAAGCCATTTATTAATGAAGTTTATTCAGAAAGCTTTTGTGCTTGTTTTAGCTTTTACTGTTTTGTTTGCAAAAGACGGCCGATGTTTTTGATAAAACTGTGCATACATAAACTTGTGAGCTATGCTAATAATCATTAAAACTTTGATTTTCTTGAATGATGTCATGGACGATAACCGAGATAGCCCTTGTTGTATACATGATACTTTGTTTGTATTTTTGTAGGGCTCTCATTCCCGAGACTATTCCAGTGAGGCATCCTCAGCAAGACCACCATGTCTTTGCCCATACAAGAGGAAGATGTACCGCTCGAGACTAGTGTTTCCCCAGCAGGTTGGGACTGCGTGTGATCAAGGTTATCCTTAGTAGGTCGAGATTGATATCTTCGACAGAGCAGATTTTATCCCCAGCAGGCTGAGACTAGTTTCTACCCAGCAGTTTGAGTTTGTGGTTATCCCCATCAGGTAAACATGGGATTATCCCCCAGCAGTGGAGCGAGTTCAGAGTTTTGCTTCCCCACAGAGTCTAAACCTTTGACTCCTTTCCCCTTAGAGCCTAGGTCATTGGCTCATTCCCTAAGAAGAAGTTGATATTGTTGAGTTTATTGCTCATTTCCCCAAGCAGAGAAAGATGTTGATCCCCTCATTTGGTGATCCTCAATGGAGTTGTTGTTCGTAGCAGAATCCAGTTGGTCGTTGGTATTCGTCAGAGTGAGTGTCTTTCGGGATATTTCCCTAAATAATTTTCATCCCCTCAGATCCCCAGCGAAGTCGCTGGAGTAGTTTTCTTCCATGCATAGTGGATTTGACTCAAAGATTGTTTTTCTCCTTCCTCGATAGAAAACGTTTGGGATATCTTCCCCAGTAAATCTTATTCATTATCCCTGGCAGAGCGGATTCAAATCTCCAGCAGAGTGGAATCCCCGATATAATGGAGTAATTCCTCGCAATTTGCTTTATTCCCCGATAGAGTCGTATTCTGGAAGGCCATCTAGGGCTGATTTCCCTAGTAGAGCGGATCCGTTTTCCCCAGTCGAGTCTTTTGTTCCCCAGAAGAATTGTATTCTGGTAGGCCATCCAGGGCCATTTTCCTTTAGAGTTGATTTGATCCCCAGCAGAGTGGATTTTGTTCTCAGCAGAGCAGTTATACCCAAGAGAATTCTCTTTCAGAAAGCCATTCAGGGCTTATTTCTCCCAGCAAAAGTCCAACCGTACTTGGCACCCGGTCATCCCCAGTGGAGTTGGCTTCGTCTCTTCAGCATTTATTTTTCCGGAGCGGTTCCTTTGCATTTTGCATTAGGCATAACATCCTCCCAAACGCGTAGCATTTCCATTTCCTATTGAGCATTACGCCATATTCAAACATGTGCATTTGAAACATAAGCCAGGTTGTTATCTCTTGTTTCCAGTTGTATCTTTAGCAGACAACGGTGTACGTCTTGAGCCAGTGCGGTATCCAGACCCCGGCAAATATTGGTGTTTTTCTTAAGCCTGTGTGGTATCCAGACCTCCAGCAAGATCATTGACAGATGTGTTTATCTTATCATTTTATCTCCAATAGAATTTACTTATTCAAGTTCATCTTTTCCCCAGCGGATTCCTTCACCCAGATTGTGAATCGATGGATGTTCTTCTAAACTGCGTGTTGAGCCGACCTTCGGGTTCGATGCCTGTTTGTTTAACAGATGCCTGACGGCGAGGTCAGATGTTCTTCTCAACTGCGTGTTGAGCTGGCCTTCGAGTTCGATGCCTGTTTGTTTAACAGATGCCTGACGGCGAGGTCAGATGTTCTTCTCAACTTTGGGTTAAGCCGACCTTCAGGTTCGATGCCTGTTTGTTTAACAGATTCCTGACAGCGAGGTCAGATGTTTTCTCAACTGCGTGTTGAGTCGGCCTTCGGGTTCAATGCCTGACGGTGAGGTCAAATGTTCTTCTGAACTTCGGGTTGAGCCGGCGTTCGGGTTCGATGCCTGTTTGTTTAACAGATGCCTGACAGCAAGGTCAGATGTTCTTCTCAACTTCATGTTGAGCTGACCTACGGGTTCGATGCCTGTTTATTTAACGGATGCCTGTCAGCAAGGTCAGATGTTCTTCTCAACTTCGTGTTGAGCCGGCCTTCGGGTTCATGCCTGCTTATTTAACAGATGCCTGAAGGCGAGGTCAGATGTTCTTCTCAATTTCGGGTTGAGCCGGCCTTCGGGTTCGATGCTCGTTTTAAGTAACAGATGCCTGCTTGGATAAGCAGATGTTCTCAATTTCATGTTGATCAGGCCTTCGGGTTCACTGCCTGGTTTGTTTAACAGATGCCTGACGGCGAGGTTAGATGTTCTCACCAACATAGTGTTGTTTCCTGCGTATTAGCAAATGTTTCTTCCTACTGCGTGTTGATGTTTTCTAATTGGTAATGATTTAGCTCATTGTCCTTGCAGTTATCAATTACAGTTTCTTCAGTGATTGTACTTCCACTTTGGTGGATCAGTTCTACAGTTATGTTCTGCGGTTGGCAAATTTCCGGGTTCTTTTATATTCAACCACCTGTTACCTTGAATGTTTGAAAGTCGTTCGCTTTTCATCCCTTCAGGTCCAAGTTGTTTGAATAGGGGTGTTGCACCCCAAATTTTGACCCCTTAGATCCTCATCATCATTGTAGGATCATATTCACTTGATTAACTAACCTTAACCCATTTTCAGTTTATCTTTGTTAAGATGCAGATGAACTAGGGTTCCGTACCGTCAAAATCGAGATTTCGGTGGTCTGATCAATCAATGTTTTGGGTTGATTCAATTTCAAATAAGTCTCCACAAGATCAAATATACTCCATTGTATCAAATATGAATTCAATTTGAGGTGGTCACCCAAGAATTGAGAACAATGCAGTTCAAGATACCCGATTAGGGTTTTCAACGAGAAAAAGTCAACTGTAGTTTGAATTTTGGTTTAAAGAATGCTTCAATGGTGGGATTTTAGTCCATTAAGTTCCTATGTCTTAGTAAAGTTTATCCAAAGAGTTTCAAGTCCTCAGAACACCCGGAGCCCCAACGGTCGACTCGGTAGGCACCGATTGATCGAACGGTTGACCGAAAAGGCAACTCTTCAACAATAAGGAATTTGACTTCAATGTGTGAATCAAAAATGTTCCTTATATCATATTACACCTCCCCGTAAAATTTCATGACCATTGGATCAAGGGTTAAGAAGTAATTGCAAAAATCGGGAATTAGGGTTTCGAAAGGGGCAACACCATAACTCCTCAACCACACATCCAAATGAAGTGTTTCAAAGCTCATTGGAAAGCTCTTAAAAAATCCAACAAAAGCGTCAAAGTGGTCCATGATCAAAAAATGCATAGAATTGGAGTTATGACAAGATTCATTTTAAAAAGGGAAATAACTTAGAAAAATTCTAAGTTATTTAGCCTTTTTAAGTGGTTTTTTCAGCAAATTTGAAGGGTTTTTCAACCTAGTTCCATCTAGAATTTGGAAATTCCCAAAACATGAAAGTTATAGATCTACTTAAGGGCTTTCCAAATTGTGGTAGAACTCCTCAATAGCATGTGTGAGAAGGAAGTTATACACTATGGAAGTTAGGGCTGTCAACACTTGAAACCACACTCCAACACTTCCCAAAAATCAGTTTTTCACAACTTGAGATCTCCTCAGCCCTTGGGTAATGATTCAATACAATATTCAGATGTGTAGAGGAAAGGAAATGGAGAAAATGTAAGGTTTGGAGAGAGGGAGAGGTAGGTTGCAACTTGGCATTATTTTAATCAAATGTGTAAGAAGGAGAGAGAAACTTTTCATGCCAAGACTGTGCAGCTGGCTCACCCTACCTCCATAGATCATCTCAGTCACTTCATGTACATCTCCACTTGAGTTTTCTGATCTCCTTTGAATTATGGAGCCGATAGGAGAAGATTTGGTAAGATTCACTTGAAAAATCTCATGAAACTCCCTCCAAAAATGGTAAAAGACCAAGACTTCCCTCAATCTCATTTTCACTATAAATAGAGGCCTTTTCTATGAGTTTAGACACCATAGCAATCTCAAGAAACCAGAGAAACCATAGCTCTCATTCTCCTCTCATTCCTTAAGAATCTCAAAAATCTCAAAATCCCCATTTTCACCAAAAAGCTGTCTTGAGCAAAACTCTGCTCAAGACCAGTTCTATCATTTCTAAGCCTCTCAAAATCATCCACACAATCCCTAAATATAGTGTAGAAGGTGTCCATACCCTCAAACCTCTCAAAAATACCATTTTTCAAAAAAGTCAACTTTCACACCAAGAAAGTTTGACCACTATACTCAAAACTTGCCAAATCCTTATCTAGGCTTGCTCTTGCTGTTTTAATCATCCATACACCTTACATATGTCATATTATAACTATCCAAAGCATTGAAAATCAACTGGGAATCACCTAACTCCAACTGTCTTGAAGTTTGGTTTTGTTGCTTCAAGAGGAAGCAAGCTTCATCTCATTGCAAAGGAAGGAGTATCTCTGGGTTTCTAAGCTTTTTAGCTTGCTCAAGGCTGGTCAACAAGAGGTATGTGACATTTCAACCATCTATTAATCATACATTGTTATGTATTATCATTTTGTGGTGATTTTTGTGAAAACATACCATGGCTGCCCCATTGTGTTTCTTTGTCAATAACCCTAGTTTTATGATCATGATACTTGTCTTGTTAATATATTGTCATTTTAAAATTATATGTGGATGATAGGTTACAAGTTGTTACTTTAATGTCATGCTTAACTTGTTTGTGAAGATTTTGGCCATGTGGTAGATTTAGGATCCAACTTTGAAATAATGATATGCTTGCCCTAGAACTATCAAACCTAGCTCATTAGTGAGATATGTAGATAACTTGTAAGTTGCTCATAGATCCTCCCCTTGCCTTTGATCATGTGTGAATCAATGTGGCCCTTGTTTTCGTTATGACATTTTCATGTCTTTCTTGCCTATCATTGCTATGAAGTGGGTGTTAAGTGGTTATACTTGCTATTTCTTATGCCTCAAGTATTGGTTTAATGTTTGATCTTGATTCATGATGTATGTCTTGGTGGAGATGTGAAAAATATGAATTTTGCTTTTAGGGTTGTCTTGAAATCTTGTGTTTTGTTGTCAAATATGGCTTCACATACCATTTCTATTTGGATCAGTTTGTTGGTTGATTTCAAAGTTGTGGACTCATTTATTTGCTTATTTTGAGGATGTGTATGGTGTTTTTGTGCTCCAAATCTTCCTAAGTGTTCAAACTGCCTTATCATGCCTCTCTTGCATTTTTTCAAAACATCATTGAGATCAACATCTCACATTCTGTTTCAATCATTTTCTACATGATTTGTGTGCATTTTATCATTGTCCTATCCATTTGCAACTTGTGTATGATCCCAAATTCTCCAACTGTCATGGTTATGGCTTGCTGCATATTTAAGTTATTGTTCTTGTATGACATGAGCTTCAAATGCTAGTTTAAGTTTGGTAAGGATTTCATCCATTTTCTGAGCTGTATCTCATCTGTTAGCATCATCATGATATGTGTATAACATTTATTTCATTAAGGAAATCATTGCTTTAAAAATGCCCCGTTGTGGTGAATGTATGCCAAGGCAGATTTTTTCAATTTGTACCACAGTGCACCAATTTTCATTCTACTTGATATATGTTATTTCTTGAAGTTAGAACACTTTCCTGATGATATTTATGATGTGTGCACATTGGTTATTTGTGCTGTCCTGGCCTGTTTTCACAATTCACCTTCCAATTGCACTTATACACTAAATCTGCCACAACATACCCAAAGTTGTATTTCTGTTTGTATATGCATGATCTTTGAGTTGTAACTCACCCATATGTTTGATCCTAATGTGTATTGATGATTGGTTTGGTCAATAATTGCTTGCTCTCTCATTTCATCTTCCAATTGCATTTTTGGGCCAAAATCACCATGAACATACCAAATTCTTGGTTGCTTACAAGATGCATTTTTTCTGAGTTGTAACTCACTCTTTTCCATATTTATGATGTGTATGAGATGTGCATCTCATGTTGAAATACCAAAGTTTCTAACTGTCATCTCTTGTAGCTTGTTAACTGTAGTTTCATCATGACCAGTTTGTAGTAGATTTGTTGTGTTGTGATTTGTGTTATGTGGTGGCCTAACTTGAACTGGAGCTGTTCTTATTCTGTACATGGTATGCCTTGCTGTTCATGTTTGTTTTTGAAGTTGAATTCATTAATCCACGTTGCTTAAGTCACCAAAGTTGGGCTGTTAATGCTTGCAATGTGTATATAGGGTGTGTGATCTGTTATCCTACTCCACTATCTCTTAATAAAAGCTTGATCTGTGTCATGTCCAAAACATGTTGTCTATGCCTCATCAGTACTTCACTGTTTGGTTCATGTTTGATTGAAAGAATGTTGCTTATAACTTTGGCTGTTAAAATCTGGGTGGTGGAGTTTTGCTTGCATTAAGGTCTAACATTTATTTTCTTCTTAAGCATCATAGGACTTTGACTTTGATGTTTGTGTTAACATTATGTTTGAAAATTAACTGTCTTGGCTTGACAGCATTTACCTAGATCCCTAGTTCTCTGCTAGCTGTTGGTTTTTTTAACCCTTGGTTGTTGCTTGTCCACCTACACTGCTGCTCCTATTTTCAGAACTAAGAACCCTGCTATAACATCACTGCTCAATTTGTTTTAAACTGTTGAAGAATAATGGGTGCTACTTGATATCCACAAGGGGGTTGTTCTTCTTGTTTTGATTGTTTATTAAGGGGCTGTTGTTTAAAGCTGAGTGAGAGGTTTGACCATCTAGAGTTTCTTTTTAGAATCCCTTTTATAGTCAAGCTTTTGGCAAGTGGTTCACTTATTTTGGTCTATGTTTAGAGTTGTGAGGCTGTCAAATTGTTGTGAATTTATTGGTACCAACATATTGCTAGGGTCTGTTAACCTCCAGTATCAAGTGTCCTTTTTTTAATGTGTATGTGTCAAGTTTATGTTTGAACTGCTCCCTAGTTTGGTTTGTGAGAATGGTAAGGCTTTTGTGTTGCTCTAACACTATTGCTGAGTTTTAGTGATTGATACTTCTGTTTGAGATCACCACTGAAAGTTGATTTTAGCTTGCTAAGGTTGTGTACTTTGTTTGATTTTGTTTGTTGATGTCAATTTGCTGTTTAGAGGAGCAACATTGTCATGTTGTGCAAGCCAGTTGCTATGGTCTAGCAGGCCCCCTTCCCCCCTCAAACTTCACTTCTTGAATGGTAGGCTTTTGTCATAAAAGTCCATAAGTGGTTAACTTAACTTGCATTGAACTCTTGATAGGTTGATTTTAAAAACCCTTTTTCTATTTGTTCATGAACCATTGGAACCATGTATCCTGCTGCATCATCAGCCTGTGTCTCTAAAACAATCTTGCATTTCCTGCCATAATTGCCAATAACATGCATTTTTTCTGTTTTGAGTAGTACTGGACTGACCTTTGAGTAAGGAACCATCAGTTGACATGATTGAGCTTGCATGAGATATTTCTATGAACATAACCAACTCAATTTGAACCTTGGTAGCCTGTATACCATTATTACAACAACAGGACATCTTCTGTTTTTGTTTGATCTATGGTTGATCTTTAAGTGTGGGGACATCAGTTAACACATTTGGAGACTGTGTGTGATGTGTACTTGATCAGAAATTACTCAATTCATGCCTTAGATTTCTAAATGCACATCAAAACTTCATTATGCATTTGTCTTCGAGTTTTTATTTGTGTGCATGATCTTGAAAAATTAACACTACCATCATGATTCTTGTTCAATTCTACCCAAGTTTGATCTAAAGTTTGCTAAATTTGGTTAAGATTTGATATAGTTGAGCATCAAAACGCCTTTTGAAAAAATTGCTTTGTTTTTGCCTCAAGCCTGCCCAAAAATCATTGAATCCACGCCATATATGTTTATGGGGGTGGCTACATCAACGGATGTGTCGCTACTGCGAAAATCGGCGCCGACTAAACAGAAGAGTCGCCACCGTGCGTTATTTATCCCAAAGGAGAGAAAGGAAACACTCGAAGTAAACCTAACACAAAGACGGGAAAGGAATGGTCATCTCAACCAAATCCTGGATTCGGGAGTCGGTTACGCAAGGGGAAGGTATTAGCACCCCTCACGTCCGTCGTACTCGACGGGATCCATGCTTATTTTCTAGTACGAATTGTGATTCTATCTACTCTAAAGGTCAAGGGTTAAAAGAAAAGAAAATGACTCGGCAAAGTATCGCACTTTATGCCTACGTATTCCCGTCTAGAACGAGAAATCAGAGTCAACGTAGTTCGCCTACCTACTGGAAAGGAGGGGAAGGTTGCTCGCTAGGATATCGCATCCTATGCCTACGTACTTTCATACAGCATGAAAGATCAGAGCAAACGTTGTTCGGGCTACGGAAGACACAAGCTTGTCTGACAGTTTTTTATCTCCTTATGAAAGGGGTTTTTTCTGATTAAGAGTCCAAGCGGACAAAAATGACACTTTGATGTTTGTTTTCAGTCTTTTACGCAATAACTGTTTTTTATGATGTTTACAATCTCTAACGCACTAGAGACTATGATTTGAGAGTGACTACATCGTATGTCACCCTAAGGGTAACACACTAAGCAATCAGATTACTGAAGAGTGACCCTCCAGCAACCTTTCTCAAATAGCTTAAGGCTCGTAGCGTACGACATCGATTATCCTTATTACTGTGTTTTGAATTGTTCTGAGAGAGAAGAGAAAGAAGTCCTAAAAGACCTAGGGTTTGAAAGGGAATAAAAATGACCTAATGTTGTCATGCATGGATTTCAATCTAATGTCTGTCATAATTCCCTCCTGCACATAGGAAATCAGAGATCCTAGGGGATAAACGGAAAAGAAACAACAAAAATACAATAATAGTAAGTATGCATGAGATGCAGCAAAACAAGCAAGGCAAGGGAGTCTCACGCAACCTCGAACCTAAGAAAGCAACAGGCAAAGTGAATCAACTTCACTTCAAGCCTAAAGGGCAAGCAGCACAAGCCAACAGACAATACAGAGAAAAACAAAAGATACAGAGTAGGCAGCCCAAGCAGCAGCAACAAACTCCTACAACAAACAGCAACAACACGCTCTGAACAGCAAAGTTGAAATGACAGCAGAAGTCTTATCTTTGAGCTAGATTCCATCTTCAAGCTTCTTCAATCTTCATCTCCAAGCTTTAGCAAGCACACTCCAAGAAGAGATTTGTCATCAAGATCAAGTTGCAATGTTGGCATACTTGTTGAAAACCAAAGGAATTCAACAAGAACCAACATCGAAGTGGAAGTGTATCCTCAAAATTTCTACTCTCTAGGGTATGCCCCACTTCCCTCTTAAGGAGAGATGGAACTTCCCTAATAGGACTTTTCATCATAGGATAGAATAGAAGCAAACAATGCATTCTATGTTTGATGGAAGAAATGAACTAATTCTACAAAAGCTCTCCCTAAAAGCCTAATTCTACCAACTCCTAAAACAAACTTAAAAGAGAAAGAAAACTCCACTCCAAGCCCCACTCTTCTAGCCAAAGCATCTTCATCATGTCCAGAAGCTCCTCTAAAAAGGGATCCAAAGTCTTCAAGCTCCAAGTCCACCAAACGCTCCAAACAAGGCAAAGCACTCAAGAGAGGACACCGAAAGCAACAATCATTTGCAAAACCCAAAAAAAATAGCAAACTAAATTGTAAAATTCTAATAAAATTCCTATGTGAACATGCATGTTTGAACATTCTAAAATTCCAGAATCAGGACCTAAATCAATTTCTAGGTCATATAAACAATTACTAAATGAAATTTGGTCATGGGAAACCATTATTTGGGAAGGCTCTAAACTACACACCTAAAACAGAACCTAATCAATTTTAAAAAATCTAAGAAAATTCCAGGGGAAACCTATCTATGTCCTCTAAATCATATCGAAAGAATGAGCTCAAAAGCATAAAGCATCAAATAGAACAAAATTAAACAAACAGAAATATCAATTATGCATAACAATGGATATTAGCACAAAAGAAAATTCGTAACTAATTCAAATAAAATCTTAAAAATGAAAACTCAACTCCTACAGTTTCTCAAGACAATCAAGATCTACAGAAAAAAAATTAATAATTTTTCGATCATTTTTACTATTTTTAACGCAATTAATCCAAACAGCTATTAAAACAGAAGAAAAAAACGAAAATGAATTAAACTAAGTTAATGTGCATTGGGCCAGGGGTGCGAACAATAGAATTCCAAAGCAATGTCCGTGTGGGCCTCGCGAGTGGGGGTGGGAACAGTACCCGCGCGGTACTGTAGCTGTTCCGACGGTGACATTTTTTCGGTAACTTCCGAGCAACATAACTCCATCGATTCTTAACCGTTTCGCACGAAATTTTAGTCAAACTTGAAGGAAAAAAAATCAAGGATTCCAAATATGCTCTTGGATTCCATCAAAACTCCATGATCAAAGAGATATATCATCATCAAGAAAACATACTCATCCAAAAAAGTCTCTAATCCTTACTTTCTTGATCCTAATTTCATCTATACATTTTCCAGATCCTAACCACATGAATAATCTAATCTAATTCGTCCTAAAACCATAGAAAAAGTGAATTTCACATACCGGCTTCGGAGCGCGAAACTGAGTAGTTGGAGCTCATTTTTTCTTGCCAAAAAGTGCGGAACCTTTGTTGAAGTTTGTTGGAGAAGATTAAATTCTTGATAACTCTTGAAAATGCCTTGAATCCAACTTTGATCTCTCACTTTTTCTCTTCCAAACTCCAATGTCAATCTATGGTTTTTGCACAAATGAATCACCAACTCTTGCTTTGAACCTCTTCACAAGTATATATAGAATGTATTTGAAGACCCTAGAAAGTTCTAGATTGATCCAATGAGAAAATCAACTTCTCATGTCATGAAAATCTCTTCTTATGCTATGCACATATCATCTCATGTTTTGGCTTGCAATTCACTTGGTTATGAGTTTAAATTCTCTCCAAATGAGATATTGGAGGTGTATGGATGGAAAGGAGCCTTGCATTTGCTTGGAAGTGTGGTTTTGCATATGTGCCTTATGATGCAAGTAGCCCATTTACAAAGCAAGTCCTTGAAATAACCCTCAATTCAAAATTGTAGCAATGCCATTGTCTTTAAAATGCATTTTACAATCAAATTGGTATGTCATATGGCTTGTTTGTGACCTCTAACCCAAAATTTGATTTTTTCCACCAAACTTTATTTGACTTATTCCCTTTTTTAGGCCATTTTAAGTGACTTTTTTGAAATAAGCCGATCAATCCACCATGATGACTTATTTGACCGAAAAACATCATTTTAAGCACATTCCATGTTGAACAATTTTTCATTTGAGAAGTGGAACATGGAGATTTTGACCTATGCTCAAAAATGACCTGTAATTCAACTTTCCCAAAATACCCCTGGATTGCCAAGACCATAACTTGAATTCTACAAATCCCCTTGAGGACTTCTAGTACTCAAGATCTACAACTCTTATGTTGGCCAAGAATCCATTTGAAAACTCCTTGATGGGAAAAAGTTGCTTGGAAGTCAAGTGACTTTCACAGATAAATTTCAGTATCCTCTGGGGACCCATAACTTGCAAGAACCATAACTTGAGTTCTATAAATCTACTTGAAGACTTCTAGTACTAAAATTAAAGCTACTAAGATGTTCTACAAGTTTCATGTTGACCAAGACTTCATTTGAAACTTGCATTTTGACTTATCTGGCTTGGAAGTTAGGCATGAATTAGGGTTTTTTACACTGAAACCCTAATCTAGTAACTCCTCTTCTTCTTGATTCCTTTTGATTTCTCCTTGGCACAACACCACACATGCATCCACATACCAATTCATGAATTCCACATACTCCAAGTAGGCCTTGATTCCCTCCAATCAACCATTTGACCTAGGGTTGACCCAGATGAAACCCTAGTTGACTGCATTCAACTGTAGCTCTGGTACTTGTATTAATGATTTGTCTCATCTTCAAAATGACCCTATAGGTCTTACATGATCTTTGTACACCTTCCATGGCTCACACACCCATTGATGATCTTCAACATATCCCCCAGATTAGGAGAGAAATCCACTGGTTGACCTTCAAACTTCTCAAAGCTTCAACTCATTTCTTGATTACTTGGATGGTCTTGATCTTGAATAAAACCCCTTGATGGGCCTCTTTCTGATGAAAATGGAACTTGATCCCTTGTTAGATGCCTTGTTATGCTATGTTATGCAAATGATTAGACTATGTACATGACTTAGTATGCAAATGACAATGCAATTGAAACATAAACCAGGTGAAATAGGTTGAGCAAATTTTAGGGTGCAACAGGATGTATAGCCACCCCAGTGGTAGAAGCATGCGCCTTAAGTCATTTATCTTGTCCATGGTCCTTGGTTCGATCCCTGGTTGGGACATTTTTTGGCATTTTATTTCTTTTACTAAGTTTCATTATTTTTTCTCTATCTTTTCCTTTCCTTGATCACACGTGCGCAGGTGGCCAAGAGGTAAGTCTTGAGTTGGTAAACAAGATGGCCTGGGTTCAACCCCTCCCATGGTCATTTTATTTTATTGCTTGTTTATTTTATTTTTATAAAATTCAACAAATCATAACTTTTGCGTGTTGTATCATTTTTAACCCGTTCTTTTTGCAATTTCCTCATTGTGATGCATAGTTTTATTTAATGGACCGTAATATCATATTTGTTTGTTGTTACATTGCTTTTTGCCCTGCTTATTAGTAGATCTGTTCCTAGGTTGTTACAGTATGTTTCGATTAAACTTCCTCCATACCATGATTATTTTATCTTGTAAGATTTAGTGATACTTGACTTCTTTATGTTTGTTAACATGTTGAGATTTCACTTTCTTGTTGGTTGTTACCATGAGTTGTTTCCTCCTAAATTATGAGGTTAAACTAATTTACTTGTGCTTGATTGTCATCAAATACATATTGTTGTCACACTTGATATATCTTGAATTATTAACCTGTTTACTTTCAAATTGTGATTTGTTTACATGGTTGTAACTTTCATCTTTTCCAATCTTTGTTAAGATATGCTTTCGTCTTTGATAAGATCCCCTTCCATCTTTGTTAAGATTTGTTCTTGGTTGTGACCACCTGTCTTGATTGAAATCATTAATATTGTAATACTTGCTTTGGTTGTGACCATCTATCGTGATTGAAATCATTGTCTGATATTGTAATATCTTAAATGCTTTCTTTGGTTATAACCATTCATCCTGATTGAAAATACTTGCTTATTGTAATATGCATGCTTACTTGATTGTAACCTTATTCCTCTTGCTTTATTCATTTTCTTTGTTAAGTTTATTTCCCTAAGTGATAGAACTCTTTAGTTCTCATCCCGGTTGCCTCTTTTCCCTTCCAAAGGAAAGTCTCTCTATTGACCTTTGGGTCATAGATAGCTCAATAAACTCATAGGTCTGGATAGAACCTTCTCCCCTTTTTGATCTGGATAGAACCAATAGGATTTACCCTCATAGGTCTGGATAGAACCTTCTCCCACCTTTTGGTCTAGATAGAACCATTTGGTCTTACAAACGTAGAACTTTAGGATAGAGTTTGGTTAACTCTATGTAAGAATCATGGATATGATTACTTACTTCCCTTTCTTGAGAGTTCAACATAGATCTAGAGAGTTTTGATAACTCTACACAAGCATTGTAATGTTTGTTCCCCTTTGAACCTTGATCATAATTAAGCATTCTTCAACCATAGTGAGGTGAACTACGATTGATTTGATTCTATCCTAGTTAGGATACGTAGGCAGAGGACGCGACGTCTTTGCGAGCAAACTTAGAAACTATCTTTAGGTTTTAACCTATACTTTTACCCAACCCCAAACCTTAGCAAACATTTACCAACTTAGCATGCAAACAAATAAAAGGTTCCTGTAGAGTACTATAGATGTTTAGGATGTGAAATACCTACCCTATGCATAACCAACCCCCCGATCCCCGAATCTCTTAGCGTTGTTGTTACATCAGGAAAAGGGTTTTTTCTTTCTTTAGACCTTTCCTTTGGATAAATTAAAGTCCGGTTGTGAATTTAAGAATTAAGATTCAAGTTAATCAACAGCTTGGTATCACGATTCTCACCGCAACAAGGGGCAGCTGTTGTACCCAAAAATTTGACCAACCATTTCTTGTATTTGGCTTATGTTTCATTTCATTTTTAGCATTTGCATTTTGCATAGCATTGTTCTTAACAGGGGATCAAGAGTTGTTATGCCATTAAAGAGGAGATTCTCTTTGGTTTCAAGCTCAAGCAAGATCACTTGTGCAAGCCATAAAGTGTTTATCATCACCATGGAAATTTTTAAACTCCTTGAGGGGAGAAGTTTGTGTATTGGTATCACCTCTTATCCTGAGGGTCATCAGAGGGTTCTCAAGGATTCATAAAGTCTGGTTCTTGGTTGAGGCATGGTGAAAAAGCTCATTGAGTACCTTAAGGGTCATTATGGAGTTTGTGCAGTCATTCGATTCATCTACAAGAGCCATAGTCAGAAGATATGGAACTAGGGTTTCATCTGGTCAACCCAATGTCAACTATGGACTTGAGAAGGTTCAAGACTTGGATCTAAGTCATTGAGGCCATGGGAAGTTATCTTAAAGAATTTGGGATGTCATTTTAACATCAAATCAAGAGGAATCAAGGGTTCAAGAAGTTACTAAATTAGGGTTTCAGATGATTTCAGTGTAAAATTCCCTTCTTTAGTGTCTGACTTCAAGGACACTTTTCCCTATGATGAAAGCTCAATATCTTTTTCATGAAAACATGGAACTTGTAGAGCATGTTCTTAGCTTTCTTTTGAGTACAATAACTCATCCATTGAGTTTGTACATCTCATGTTATGATACCAACAAGTTGGGGTCCTCAGATGAAGATAATTTTGGTCAACTTAAAGTCAACTCACTTCCAATGCCTTTTTGACCTAGAAGCAAGTTTCTTCTCAACTTCAAGTGAACATGAAAGTTGTTCCTCATTGTCTTAGCTTTCCAAAAAGTCCTATAAGTCCTTATTTTCATCTATGGAGCTCATGTTATGGATCTCACAAGACAAGGGCATTTTTGGAAAGTTCATTATAGGTCATTTGTTTCAATGGTCATTTTCATGAACTTTAAGGCCTCAAATCCAATTTTGACCAACATTAAACTTGTGCCTAAGAGTCTTATCTCAATCATTGAACTTAAGATTCATGAAGATTGATGAATTATGTGGCCATATGGACCATTTTAAGGTGGAAAGTTGAGTTTTTGATAATGATTTGAGAACCTTACATTACAAGTCATCTCTTGCTCCATTTTTTAGTTGTTTTATACCTTTATATGACACAAAGAGGTTTACCACAAATGGACCAACAAGAATGAAATTTACATGCCACATTTTCAAGTTTTTTACCATAAAATTCATGACAAAAAACTTAGCACACATTCATTCTCAATGACTAAAACTCCTCCATTTCATTTTGGCACACCCCAAATACCTCATTTATGCTGACCAAGGGAGTGTACCATACCCCTTATCCCGTGTGTGTTTCAATTTTCATTTTTGGCCAAAACTTGAAATCAACCAATATAGCCAACATGGGCCTGCATGGTTACTGAAAACCCACCACATAAAAGCTAAATGTTTGCCCTAAACCATCAGAGGAGAAGGTTGTTGCGTGAGAGAGATGAGACATTTTCAAAATTCCCAAAAGTTTCCATTTTCGAATTTCACTTTCCTCTACAAATAAACTTCAACTAGTGCTAGAATTTTCTTCATCATAGCCTAAGAAACAGATTGGAAGCAAGAAAGTAAAGCTTGCGTGCCCTAGAAGAGCCAACAGAGCTTCTCCGTTCAGTAAGCTTCTTCCTCTGATTTCTCCCATTTTAGACATGTTTTAGGATCATTTTGGACTGCATCTGAAGCCCTATGTCTCATAGGCAATGTTTGGATTACTAATCTGTTTGTATGTTAGAGTTTCAGCATGTGCATTCAAACTTTCAAGCTTTCGATTCTCTGTGTTTATGGACCTTTTTGAAAATTCAAGGGTAGATTCATGGTCTTTGTGAGTAAAGCTTTCGAACCATACCAGATTTGCTCTTTTTTATGAAGTTTTGGTGACAGGTCTCCAGCAAGCTGGCCGGAGAAGATGAACGAAGCCCTAGCTCCGGCGTCCAGTCACCTTGTTGGACTTTGCTGACTCACCACCCTTTGAATCTTTGACTTGCCTGGGTGTCTATTTCCTATTGGTTTGACCATGACACGCACGCGTTGAAATCCTACTTGGATTAATGAAGCGGTGTGTTTCATGTTTTAAAATGATTCTGGGTCAGATGGGCTCAGATTGATATTTGCACCCTCCCAGGTTTGGCCCAGATGCGCATTTGCAAAGGAATAAGTTCTTTTCCAATTTACTGATTGCACCTCCCTCGGTTTCTTCATTTATTTTATTTCTTTTTCTTTCTAGTTTTCATTTTAATTGTTTAAAAATACTTTTAATGATCATAAAATTCTCAAAAAATATTTTCTTATACTTTGGAGTATTTTTTAATTTTCCATATTTTTTATTTCTGATTTTATTTTTATTTGCCATTTTATTTTAATTTTGCAAGTAAAAGTGTTTTTTGGTGTTGTCTTCATTTGATCTTGATCATTTGGACCTCAATCTTAAACCCCCTATGACCAAACTTTTTATCCCACTTAGGTGATAGATTGAAGGAGTTTTAAGGGCAGGTTTGGGTCATGGATGATCAATTTCAATTTAGTTTTGAATTGGTTTTTGTTGCCCCTCGATTTACCCTCGATAAGGTGGACCACCCTTGATAATCAATTTATTTGGTGATTCTTAGAGATGGGTTTGACCTTGAAACTTTGGATTCTGTTTACCCTTAGACTTGGCAACTTTGAGCATTTTATTTGGATTTTATTGAATAATTCTTCTATTTTTGATGAAGCTTGCAAGTTAAGTCATCTTAGAAGAGGTTCATACAAACTAGTTTGACCTAGTTCCTTTAGGAAATGACTTTTATGGATCCCATATGCACCCTATGAGTCTTGATGCTTGTTTATAACATGATTAAGGTGCTGGTTTTTTATTTTTAGGTCATACACTTGTGTAACTTGTCTTACAAGTTACTTTGAAATCATGTTTTTCCACTTGTCTCAGGTGTTGAGTTTGTGTTGAAACTTTGTTTCTTACACTTGCCATGATCTTGGTTGTGCTTGTATCTTGTTTCTAAACATGATTTAAGGCTTTTCTCTTGATGATCCACTTCTTCCCCATATGGTTTACCTCTTATTCTAGATGATTTGGTGTCCATATTTGCACTTTGAGTGTGTCTTGAATAATGAATCACTTTTGGCACTTGTTTGTTCACTTCTTTTACATGATCATTATTGGATGTTTGGTTGAGATGATTTTCATGTGCTTTTTGCCAAAGCTTCTTTATCCCATCTTCTTTTTGATCATGGCCTTTTGGTTTTGTTTTATGTTTAACCTTTGTGTAAGTGATGGATGTTCGAATGGTTGTAGGAGTTATTACTTCTGCCAACTATCACTGTTGGCCTTTGTGTAAGTGATAGTTGGGGGGCCTCCTCTCAGTTTGTCTAGAGTGTTTAGCATATGCCCTTTGAGCGATATGTGACGCATTCGCTCTCAAGTCATAGTCTTTAGCGCAACATGAGTTACAAACTTAACTCAATTCACTTCTTCATTAAAAACACAAAACAAAATATCAAACCTTTTTATCCCTTGGGATTGTTTGAAAATAATTTTTAGAAAGAGTGTGTTAAGTCTTGGTTCTACCGCAAACAGGTAACACCTAAGTCTCCAACGGTCGAGCATGCATCATCCTTAACTGCTAGAACGAAGGCTTAACCCTACTCAGTTAAAACACTTGAACCAATTTGTGGTCGTGTTATCCCGAACTATGTTTGCTCTGATTTCTTGTACCAGACGAGAATACATAGGCACAAGACGGCGATGTCTTGGCGAGCAACCTTCCCCCCTTCACCCATAGTTTTCCGAACTACATTGACTCTGACTTTCCCCTTGCACAAAGGAATACGTAGGCATAGGGCGACGATGTCCTATCGAGTCTGTTCTTTCTGTTCACCCCTGTTTAGCAATAGCATTAGATAATTTCTTCCACTCTTAGATTTAGATAACAAGTGTGGATCCCGTTGAGTACAACGGACATGAGGGGTGCTCATACCTTCCCCTTGCGTAACCGACTCCTGAACCCGAGATTTGGTTGCGATGACTTGTCTTTTCCCTTTTTCGTAGGTTTTCTCTGATCGTTTCCTTTTCCTCTCTTTGGGATAAATAACGAACGGTGGTGACTCTTCTGTCTTTGTCGGCCCCTCTTTCGCAGCGATGCGACAAGTCTGGTACCACAAAGACTCATGAATTATGTCGTTATCTACTGGAGAGATGTCTGGAAACAAAAGGTAACAACCTGGCTTATGCTTCACATGCGTATGTTTGAATATAGCATAATGCTCCATACGAAATGGAAATGTTACGCATTTGGGAGGATGCTATAAAAAACGCAAATGCAGAGGAGCACCACCGAGAGAAGGTGCCGGCAAGCAAACTCTGCTGAGGAATACGCACTGAACGGTGTAACACCCCGAATTTAATCGGAATATTTTAATTAATTTATTTAATTGAGAATATTCGTATTTTTGGTGTTTTCGGTGCTTTCGGTGGTTTTGAGAATTATTGAGGAATTATGCATATTGGAGTATTTATTTTGGAATAATAGTATGTAATATGGATTTATTAATATTATTATGAATTAAAATAAATATAAGAGAAATAAGGGTAAATTGGGAATTATGAAGAGTTAGTAAGGGTATTATGGGAAAAACCCAATTGTGTGGCCCAAGTCTAAGTTTGACAAAATAGAATTCTAAAGGTTTGGGATTCATTTTTTGGTTAACCGTGAAAAAAATTGAGGCCAGAGCTCTGAGGAGGGATCAGTGGAGGCAAAAGCTTCGGAGGTTTGCCGGAGTTAATCATGAAAGCTTTGAATCGACTAAGGTATGGGGAGTATCGCATTTCATGATTTTCTATGTATGCCTTTCGGTGTGTTTATGGTGAAGTTTATGATTTAGGTTATTCTGGGTTGATCGTGGGAAATTAAGGGAAACTGATAATGAAACCTTGTGGGTTGTGGTTAGTGGTTAGTATTCCTGACTGTTTGATGTGTAACTTGAGAAAGGAAATCTTAGGCCTTTGTGGCCAAAACCTTGGATCGTTATATGGTTGACCCTGTAGGAATAGAAATATTCAAATGTGAGTAACTCTGATGCACTCAGAGCAATTGCAAGGAATAGTGTTTTAGGCAGTGCAAATGTTGCTAGATTGGCCTAATAAACCATATATTCGGTGCCGCTATCACCATATGACATTGGGGATGCGTTAATGATATTTTGGGGGCATTGCGTAAGTAAATCATATGAGTTTTTGGGCATAAATAAGTTCTGGTGCGTAGCAGGTTTTGCTGTCATCGCACTGTTCGCCTAGCGAGCAAGCCAGCGAAGGTTCGCTACAGGCTCACCTAGCGAGTAAGCCAGCGAAGGTTCGCTACCAACTCGCCTAGCGAGCGAGCCAGCGAATGTAGCAGAGTTTGCAAATATTGATTGTTCTGCAGCGATGCCGTGATGTGTGATTCTGGGATTCCTGCGATGAGTTATTATGAGTATGACAATGGGGTTGCATGAGTAATAAGTGATAGTATGAGGATTACCGTGAGTGGAATTATGATGAATTAATATGAGGCAATATGAGATGATAGTAGGGATTAATATATGAATACAATGTGATGATATGACGAATTAACATGAGTAGAACTATGAAGTTTATGTGATTGATAGGCGATAGTGTGAGGATTACCATGAGTATAATTTGATAAATTAATATGAGATGATATAGGGGCAGTATTATGAATTAATATGGGATAATATGGGATAATATGATTATGAGCTAATATGTGATTTATACGTGATTATATGATGACATGATGTGTGAGAATGATTAATATGATGAATTATGATGATATGTTGTATGATGATTAATATGATGAATTATGACGATATGTTATATGATGAATTATGATGATATGTTGCATGATGAGTAATATGATGAATTATGATGATATGTTGTATTGATGATTAATATGATGAGTTATGATGTATGACGAGTATGACGAATATGATGAATGATGATGCACCATATGTTGTTATTATGAGGATTATTGTGACGTGTGCATCATGCATTCATGTGCATCCGGACTTCGGTCCAGGACCTCGATTACTTTGTCTTCAATCCTGTTGTGTGGATGTGAAGTATTTTGATGTGCTCCGATCCTATTGATGGGGATCTATGGAGGGTTGATGGCCCAGTGTCCATCGAGCTGTGATGATTGGTACCACATGCATTGAGTTGTGTCGCATTGCATCTATGAGTCTTTGTGTATGAATTATGACGTTATGGCCTGTGAAGCATATTTGAAGGATATCAATATGTTGAATGTAATTATGAGTAATATGTCGTTTATGCATTAATTGTCATACATCGATTATTATGAATTGTCTTACTCACCCTGCCTGTTTGAATCTTACCTCCACGTGGGTAACGTGCAGATGAGCAATTTTAGTCGTGGATGCCTGCCGCTATTGCGAAAATCGAGGTCGGCAATGACAGAAGAGTCGCCACTGTGCGTTATTTATCCCAAGAGAGGGAAAGGAAAAGCTCATAGAAAACCTAACGAAAAGAGGGATAAGATCGGTCATTGCAACCAAATCTCGGGTTCGGGAGTCGGCTACGCAAGGGGAAGGTGTTAGCACCCGTCACGTCCGTCGTACTCGACGGGATCCACGCTTGTTGTCTATCTAAAAGGGTGATTGAAACTATCTAGCTAAAGTCTCAAGGACAAAAGAAAAAGAAGTGACTCGGCAAAGCAACGGCGCTTTGTGCCTACGTATCTCAACTGAAGTGAGAAGTCAGAGTCAACGTAGTTCGGCTAAGTACGAGTGAAAAGGGGGAAGGTTGCTCGCCAAGATGTCGCGTCTTGTGCCTACGTACTTTCATCTGGTATGAAAGATCATAGCAAACATAGTTTGGGCTAAAAGGGAACATAGGTTTGTTTAACTGTTTTACCCGAGTAAGTTTAACAATCAGTTCTAGCAGTTTGGTGTATACAGCTCGACCATTGGAGACTTAGGCGTTACGTTTGCGATAGAACCAAGACTTAACAACACTCTCCTTATGAACATGATTTTCCAAGATTAAAGTCCCCAAAGGGAAAAAAGAAGTTTGAATGATTTGTTTTTGTGTTTTTTAGAGGAGAAGTGTTTTTGGATTGTTTGCAATTCATATCGCACTAGAGACTATGACTTAGGAGTGAATGTGTCGCATATCACCCAAAGGGTGCTATACTAAACATCCAAGCCATTGAAGAAAAACTCCTCAACAACCCTTTCCCAAATTCTTAAGGCTCTTAACGCACAATAATCGTTAACCTTTATTAGGTGTTTTATGTTTGTTTTGAAATGAGAAGAGAAAGGACACTAAAGGGGGACTAAATCCAAACCTAAAGTTGTCATGCAATGGTGATCCTAAGATTGAGATGAAGGAATGCTACCTAATGTTATCATACATGGTTAATATCCTAATGTCTATCATAATCTCCCTTGAACAAGAGAGATTAGAGGTCCTAGGGGAAAGGAGACAAAAGAAACAACAGGAAACAACATAAACATGCAAGAATGCAAACATGGAATGCAAATGAGGGAGGAAATTGGTGTGGGGCAGTAGCCTCCACAATATCATCTCAACCTCAAGCAAAAATATGATAAATGCAAGAGATGAAAGGAACAAGAAATGCATCAAAAGAAACACACAAGTGCATCAAAAATTGGATGAAATGGCCTAAACCAAACAACATCAATCATAATGCCAAAACATAAACACAAATGAAAGACAAAGAAGTCCTAAAACAACGTGAGTATGGGAGGCTATATGAGGACAACATGGAACTCATAATTTGCACTCAACCATAAGCATCACAAGAAAGCACAAAGAAGTCCTCATGGATTCATCATTTTAGGCATGCTTCAAGTACCTCCAAAGGAGGGACCAAGCTACCTCAATTGAGATTCCAAAGTCATTGGATAGCAATAGAAGTGAAATAAGAGTACTAAAAAGAAAAAGCAAGTAAACCACAAGGAAATGCAAGCAAATTTCCAAAGGAAAGCAACCATGTTTCACATAGAAACCCTAATTGGAAACTCAAAAGTAAACAACCAAATGAACAATCAAAATACAATATAATGACCTAAAAATGAGCAAAAATCATCCTTAGCATGTTAGAAACATGAAACAATAGGCATTGAAGGCTCAAAGGATCCAAAAATGTCATATCCAAGTCAAACTAGGTCGAGATGTGTGTATGAACCTCCCTTTGGGTAACTTGACTTGCAAGTTACTCTAAAATTAGGAAAATGATTCAAAAATTATCAAATAAAATGCAAGAAGCTCATAAACATGTTGGCAACCAGAGGCCAAAGATTGCAATCAAAATCAATTCACAACACCACCAAATAAATTGATTCACAAGGGTGTTCCATTGTGAATGAGGATTGCCAAGGGTCAAATGAAGTGCATCAAAAGTCAACTCAAAAGTCAACCAATAAGGGGCAAAATGGTCCTCAAAATTTCATCAACTCATCATTGATATGAGGATTGAATTTTATTCATTGGATCAAAAGGAAATGAGTGAAACAAATTCAAGAACAAAACATGTCAAGATTTAGGTCAAATAAAACACTTCCAATGATAAATTCCATTTTTAATTGAAAACTAATTCATAAAATAAAATAAAAGACATCTCAAGGAGTCCAGAACATATTTTTTGGAATTTTATCACTCTTGGAAGTATTTTAAAATAATTTAAATCTAAACAGAAATAAATTAAAATAAAAAGAAAAGAAAATAAAAATAAATAAAAGCTGGGTGCAAAAAGCAACCCAGCAACGTTGGAAATCAATGGGCCAGCCAGGGGGGCACAGATAGCAAGCCCAATCCATCAGAAATGAAAAAGAAATAAAAACGTGTGGATACAATGTGATGAGTCAACCAAGGTTCATGGTACACCCAGGCTTCAGACCGTGTGATCAAAACGTAATCAGATCAAGGGGCTCACAACACTCCATGTCATTTAATGAAATTCCAGTTGGATCTGGAGTGTGTGGTCAAAGCAAGTGCCCCGTAGGTCTTAATCAGAACCATTAAAATGAAAAGTAAGCGCATCCAAGAGACAGAAATGAAACACGTGGCTCAGGCGAGGTTCAAAAAGTGGAGGGAGAACCAGACGGCCGGAACCACTGTTCCGGTCGTCTTCTCCGGCAAAACCCTCAAACCAGTCACGACCAGCAAAGCCAGATGCCTCAAAAATCAACCAAAATGAACAAATAAATAGCCAAAATTGATCTCCAAGTTACGTGGATCATGAATCCAACCCCTATTTTCATTGATCAGGCTTAAATAAAGCAAAACGAAAAGAAACAAAAATGAGCTCAAATGAAAAAAAGTTAACAAACAGCCATGAAATCAATCCAGAATCCAACTACACATCAAGAGGTTTACAAATATGCAAGAATGGCGTGATTACAATGCATAAACAGAGAGATATTTTGAAAGAAAAGAAACCTAAAATCAAGCTTCCACAGAGCTTGTTTCTTTAGCAAAGCTTGAAACAAAACGCCCAGAAATGTTCTATGAAGCTCAAGGAATGTTTTGAAATGTTTTATTTGGATTGAAACTCAGTGAAAGTTGAAAAACTATTTTGACTTTTTCACCACTTTCTCTCAATGTGCTCTCACTCAATCTCTCACCAAAACCAGTTCTGAAGACTTGTGAACAATCCTGAGATTAAATATGATGGATTCTGATTAAAAGAAAGCCCAATTCTATACTCCTTGGGCCTAATTAGATTTTCACTTTTCCACTTCATGGCCATTTCAATAGTGCACGAAAATCACCTTGATCAGCTGTAAAAATGGATCAGCTAACTTGCATTTGAGGTAGGTTGATCAAAGGGCTGAGAATGGTTCCTTGATTTGATCTTATGGCAAGGCTTGGATATGTTACTTAATCTTGAAGAAAGCTTGAAAATGGCCACCAAGATGAACTCAAATCTCAAATCCAAAGTTGGAATTGTGTTTTAAATGTATTTGGCACTAAAAAAATGCACAAGGTTGGTACAAAATGATTCCAAATGATTTTAATTTGATTTTCCCTTTTTAAGGCCTTTTTCATGGAAATTCCTTTAGGGATTCTTCAACCCAAGCCAAACCTTTGATGCCTTGATGTTTGGTTGAGCAAATGACCCCATTTGGAGAAAGTTTGAAGTTGGAAAGATTTCCATTTGAAGTGTGCAAAGTGGTGAAATGGACCTATAATGAAAATGACCTGTAATCCTGCTTTCCCAAAATACCCTTGCCTTGCAAGCCTCATAACTTGAGTTCTACAAATCAGATGAAGGACTTCAAGTACTCTTTAAAAATCTAAGATCATGAGGAACAACTTTCATGTTCATCAAGAGTTGAGGAGAAACATCCTTCTAGTTCAAAAATGGCTTGGAAGTTGGTTGACTTTTAATTACCAAAATCACATTCATCTGAGGACCTGTAACTTGTCTGCTTCATAACTTGAATTCTATAAATCCAATCAAGGACTTCTAGTACTCAAAAGAAAGATAAGAACATGCTTTACAGGTTTCTTGCTAGGGTCAAGATGAGATGAGACTTGTATCTTGAGATAGGTGCTCTTGAAGTTAGGCATTGAACAGGGGATTTTACACTAAGAACCCTAATTCAGATACTCCTCACACCCTTGATTCTTGATGAATTGATCTTGAAATTATATCTCATGTATCTCAACATAACATTCCATGACCATAAAGACTTGGAATTGAGTCTTAATCTCCTTCAATTTCACAGTTGACTTAGGGTTGACCTGATGAAAACCCTAATTGCACCAGCTTCCATTGTAGCTCTTCACACTTGGTATAAACACTTGAATGAACTCCACAATGACCCTCAAGGCATCCAATGAGCTTAAATGATCACCTCCCTTCATAAACATGGGCTTGTGATCCCCAGATGACCTTCTAATGGCCTCTTAGACAGGAGGTGAACCACATACACTTATCTTCCTATCCAAAAGGCTTTGACTTATCTCTGATGATGATAACCCCCTTGTTGACTTGAATACAACCTCTTCATTAGGCTTAGAACCCTTGGAAAATTCCTCTTGTTAGGCACACACATATCTTGATCCCTTGTAAAATGCAACATGTTATGCAATGCAATATGCTAGAACAAAGAAATGAAACATAAACCAAGTAAAGAAGAGGTTGGGCAAATTTTGGGGTACAATAATGACGTCGAGGAGTATTTTGAAGTTTTAGAGTCGTTAGCCTTTATGGTTAATTTAGAGGGTCTTGCTCTGATATGTAACATCGGGTTGGGTTCCTTAAGTTGATTGTATATCATTGGGTTATTTTACTGATGTTCCCTTATGAGGAAAACATTGAGTTATGTTTTGAGTTCCGTTGTATATGATGTTTTGATGTATTTTGAGAAAACCCGTGTGTTACGAAGTATTGACCAATTTTGTTGATTTTGAGAAATGTACGCCCTTTTGTGGCTTTTTAATGAAAGTTAATATTTTACTCTGAAATTCGTGTTATTTTTTCGTAATATCTGTGGGGTAGAATAAGGGTGTTACATTAGTGGTATCAGAGCAAGTCGGTCCGCCCGGCCAAGTTGTCTAATGTGTGTGAAAACACTGTCGGTACATGTTTGTTGCCTAACCTTTGTCTGCAGAAGTGGGAATGAAACAAGTGGAGGAGAAGCTGTGCTTCTCCAGGACGCTGCAAGTGTGAAGTGGCGGCTCAGTGTGTGGTTGAACACTCTTATAGTTTGGTAAAGATGGTTTATACCCCATCATGATTTTCGGCTGTCTATTGACAAATTAAGGAATTGATCAGCCTTAATCTGTTGTTGATAGTAGACGGGGTCATGTTGGATGGGATAGGCGTGTCTTGCAAGCTTAGATGACATGAGTAGTGAATTGTCTTGAGTTAAGCTAAGTGCTTAAGAATTGTTTTGATGAGTCGGCGCAGGACAGTGTTGAGATGTTTAATTTTGATGGGAATTTTGAGTGTTACTGAAAGTGGGGAAGTTGGCGGTTTGTCGATTAATTATGGTTGTCTGGAAGTTATCCTGATAAGATAGTGATATACAGCCAGGACGTGAAGTGGAGTTGTGATCGACTTAGTTACGAAAACTAGTCCGAGATTGAGAGCTCCATATTATATGTTTGTTTGGATGGTCAAGGGATTAAATGGATTGAGTAGTTTGAGGCTTGTGTATGGTGTGTGGGCTAAGGCAACAAATTGTAAAGTCGAGTATATTAAAGGTGGACGATGACATTTGGTGAGTATTAGAGGAAGTCAGAGGTGGAATGCAATATTGGTATAATTAGGCCTTTAAATATTTCAAGAGTTGAAGATGTGTTGAATGGCCTTCTATGTGTGAAATTGTTGTTGTACGTCAAATTCCGAGATCACAACTTTTTACAGAATCGAAATCGGACATCCAGAAGTCAGGTAACGGTCGAAAATAGAATTTAAGACTGTCAGGTTCGCTAGGTCCTTCGCCTAGTGAACAACCGCTCGCTTCTGTGTTCGCCTAGCGAAGATGTCTGGGGCAGAAGAATGTTGCTTTGGTATTTTTGTCGTAACGGGAGAACCGTAACTCGGAATGACGCACGGTTTGAAGCGTTGGAAAGCTAGTCCAATGCTCTATGTGATGATGAATTAGTGGCATAGAATTAAGTTATTTATTGATGGAATATATTTGGGTGTTGCGGTAAGTGCGGAAGGTGCGGTTTGTGTTTCCGCCATAACTCGCAAATTGAGTGTCTGTTTGGCATGGGATTTTCCATACTTATTTGAGCGAGTCAGTGGTTGTGTTAACCGATGATATTTTAATATATTCAAAGAGTATAGAGGATCATGTTGAGAATCGGGAACTTGAGTTATCAGTGTTGGACAAGAAGAAGGGATATGCCACTGTGAAGAAAGTTCAAAGAGTTTTTGGGAGAGATGTCAATAGCTCGTGTGTTGATTTTTGCCGAATCCGACATAACTATTCGTTGTGTTTTGTGATGCTTTATTGATGTGATTGGGAGATATGTTAAGTGCAACATCAACGAGTTTTAGTTATGCTTTAAGGCAATTTAAAGTACATAAGAGGGATTATCTGACGAGTGATTTAGAGTTGGTTGTTGTTGTATTTGTGCCGGAGTTGGAGGTTTCAATTGGTTAGTTTGAGATTTGAAATGTTTGGTGATATCAAGAGCTTAAGGTAATTGCTTGATTTGGAAGAGTTGAATATGAGGCAGAGAAAATAATTGGAACTCTTGAAGGATTATGGTTTTGGATTGAATTACCATTCGGGTGAAGCAAACGTGGTAGCTTATGCATTGATTTGGAATTCTTTGCATATACCGATGATGATGGTAAAAGAGTTAGAACTGATTGAGCAATTTTGTGATATGAGTTTGGGTTGTGAAGAGACTTCTTATGGAGTTAAGCTTAACATGTCAGAGCTTACTAGTGGTGTTCTTGATGAGATTCAAGAAGGTCATAAATCTGAATTGAGTAGGCAGGTTGGTGGAATTTGATGAATTAAAGTTGAAGAGTTGATTTGCAGATTTATGGAAATGGTACCATGAGATGTCTTGATAGAGTTTGTGTCCCAGATATTGTTGAGTTGAAATAAGAGTATTATTGAAAAAGGACATTGAGGTAGATTGAGTATTCATCCCGGTGCTATGTGTCGCACCTCGAAAATTCATTCGAACATACGACCCTCGCGCGAAAGGCGCGGAAATGCGGTTCGACAGAGTCCCCACCGAACTTTATTTTTCCCGAATGAACGGGAGAGGAAAATATCGAGAAAACCTCATAAACGCGGAAGGAACACGGTCTTCGCCACCATATTCCTGGGTTCAAGAGTCGGTTACACGAGGGGAAGGTATTAGCACCCCTCGCGTTCGTTGTACTCAACGGGAACCTCTTAATTCGAGTTGTGATGACTGTTAGCTAAGCTTAATTCTTCTCTTCTCACTACTAAATACTAAACGATACTATAAAGGCTAAAGACGCTAAGGGAAAGGGGATGGTTAGAGGATAGGGTGCTCGCCAAGGATTAGGGCCTTTGTGCCTATGTATGCTCATTCAGACGAGAATGAGAAATCAGAGCGTCGTAGTTTGACTATGGGAAAGGATGGGGGAAAATGGAAGATGGAGAGGATTGTGCTCGCCAAGATCATCGCAATCTTGTGCCTACGTATCTTACATTCAAGAGTGAATGAAGAATCAGAGCAGTCGTAGTTCGTGGTAACGACCACGAAAAGGATATGGGATTGAATTGGTTTGAAGATGGGTACGGATGATGATTACTCGAAGCTTAAGAAAGACTTCTCGGGCCCAAGTAATCGGGAGAGCGAACAAAAGACTTGGAACTCTCTCTTTTTCATCTTGAAGATAAGGTTGTGTTAAAAAAGGGTGAAGTTAAATTGATGACGATTACTTGAAGCTTAAGAAATACTTCTCGGACCCAAGTAATCAGGAGAGCGAACCAAAGACTTGGAACTCTCTCTTTTTCATCGCAAAAGAAGGTTGTTTGAATGGGTGAGGTTGATCGGATGACGACTACTTAAAGCTTAAGAAAGGCTTCTCGGACCCAAGTAGTCGGGAGAGCGAACCAAAGACTTGGAACCCTCTCTTTTTCATCGTGAAAAGAAAGTTGTTTGAGTTTGAAATAGTGTTTGGAAGGATGAGTAATTGGATGATGGTTGAACGTTGTCGAGTTGTTAATGTTATTTAAAGGCGTCAATTGCTCACACACGAATAAGATAACTCGCATCTAAACAACCGAAAGCAAGATCAAAGACTTGAACCTACCCTTTACACCTTGAAAAGAATTGAATAGTTGTTAATTGATTGATAGTTTGTTATGAAAATCTACTTGACGTTGGATCAAGGGTTTGACATATTATCGCGTGCAAAGCGTGTAATGGACACGGTTTGAAAAACGGGACCGACTTGACTTACACATCAAGGGTCAAATTGTATGCAATAGGTTGATGGCGAATGCGTATGAGCACTCGACTTACAAGGGTTTGAAAATGGATCGATGACGAATCGAGAATTAATTTAAAAATAGTTTGACCCGCTCTAGTCCCTATGGGTGCTCCTAGGAGATAAACTAATAATCAAAGAAATGCGAAACATACATCAGAATGGGAGAGGGGTACATGTAAGTTACACGGGATTGCACGAAATAAATGGGTCTCATTGTAAGGTAGCCCAAGAGAAAGCTATGTGTGTGCATTGTGTCCTAAACTACGCCTTGAGCAAAGTCGGGCACGAGTCAAAATTAGGGTTCCTGCAAGTAGCCAATGATACAACAATCCACCAATTTGGCTTTTAGGATTTCGATAGTTTATTAATGTTTTCGGATATGGGTGAATAAGAATGAATAATATGATATGACAATATGAATATGGCAATATAATATATCAATAATATTTAACGAAAATTAAAGTTATTGATTAGTTTAATGAATTGAATCGAGACACGAAAGAATGAGATCTCGTCTTAATCGCAAACATAATGTCAATTAATCGAAGGTAGCCTATCACGGTCCCAAAGTAAGGAAAATGACCCCAATGGTCATTCCCCATAGATTTGAAATCGAGAAGGTTATCAACTTCGATATGCGACACTTACGAATAAAAGACTTCATCGATCCAAAAATTAAAATAAAATCGGAAGAAGAAGGTGGTCTCGGATCCTTTGTTTCACGCCAATAATTTGACGGTTAAATGTTGGTAATCTCGTCATCGACCCTAAAAAAAAGTTGAGATAATTAATTAAAAACAAAGATTTTAAAAACATATATTTTTTCAAAAATAAAGTTTTTTCAATATTATTAATAAAAATCTTTTACCAAAATAAATATTCTAAACAAAAAAGAAACTGAGGGGGTATACTAAAAACAAAAGGATGTAGAATCATGTGGGCTTCAAAAAGAAGCCCATCATCCACATCGGTGCTTGCTGCAAACGAGATAGGGGGAGAGGTGTTTGTCAAAACTCAGAGTAAATAAATTGAAGTGGAAAAAGTGATAAGTCATCAGATGGTCCTAAGGCCCAGGTTATTATCAACACAAAAACAACAACAAAACGGTGGAAGTAAACCCAAGAACCCAAAAGCTGATTCAACAAACACGGACCCCACCGCCGGAGAATTCGTACCATAACGGAGGACGAAAATGTAGCAAAGTCTTCCTCCCTGTAACACGACCATAAATGAAATCGACGCTCACCCGTCTATCTCTCAAAATTTCAACCTGGTTTATCTTTCAACTTCAGATTTCTGGTTCACGAGTGAATAAGGTTTGGACCATCTCAGTTCGCTTTCGTCTAACCTCTCTTCATCTCTCACTTTTTTTCTTCTATTTTTGAATTTGGTTTCTGTTTGTGGTAGGTTTGTGAGGTTTGTGAGGTTTGTGAGGTTTGTGAGTATTTTGAAAGAAGATTTGAAGGTTGATTTGTATTAGTTGGATGTAGAAAAAGAGGATTCGAGGAATGGTTTTCGAGTTTAATGGGGATTTGAAGGTTACAGACGGCGAAGGATATGAATGTTGAAGAAGATTTATGTTGGAGGGTATAAAGGTTGTTTTGAGTTTGTGTATGAAGGATGAGTTGAAGTTTTAAAGATCTGTAGTGAGGGTTTTAGGTTTCTGAGAAGAGTGAAGGATTTGACTGAAGTTTGGAGGTGAGGTTCTGTTGTTTGAGAAGATTATTATTGAGGAAGAATGGTGATTTCGTTTGATTGGGTTTAAGGTTTATAACAAAAAGGTGAGTTCTGTTAAAACTCTTTCTTCTTCTGTTCAACTTCTGGTTTTTTAGATTTAGAGTTGAAGGGTTTGGTTTTGTGGATTGAAGATGTTTGAAGTTGAAGAAAATGAGTTTGGAAAGTGGTTTAGAGTTAGGTTCAGAAATGGTTGTTGAGTTGTGGAAGAAGGAAAATCTGGGTTTAGTTGTAATGAAGGGTTTTATAAATAGAACACAGTGAAGACAGTGGGGTTGGGTGATGATTATTCTGATTTGAGGTTGAAGGAGAAGAGGGTTAAATGGTTGGGGTTCAATTAAAGGGAATGAAGGTTTTGAATCTGAAGCTTGAAGAAAAAATCCTAAGGTTGAAGACTGAAGAGAAAGTTTATGTGGGTTGGTTTTTGGAGGCTGTGTTGTTCTCCCCTTTGTTTTTGCAGCCAGGGCACGTTATGGTGATGTTCTTGTCTCAAGATGGGAGGAGGAACCATGACTTTTTCTGAACAGGTTTGTACGTCTGTTTTTGTGAAATTTTCCTATTTGTTTGCTAGTAGATGCCGTGTGGGATCCGCATAGCTGTTCAATTTTTAAAACTTTTTGATGGTCTTTAATCCTTTTGCCTTCTATTCTCCTTATTTTCTCTGTTGTAATGCTTTTGTAGGATGTACGGTTAACATGTTGTGATTTGAATAAAATGGAAAGAGACAAAATACACAAAGCTGGTTTTGTGAATTGCTTTTTTTTCTTTCTCTGCTGTTGCAGGTACATGGTTGCAGGTGTGCGCTGCATCGTGGTCATCTGGTATGGTACCATTTGTCTGTGTTGGGTGGAATCAGAGAGTGGCCTTGAAGGATGGTTGGTTTTTTTGCTCCACTGTGTCTGCCAATTCTTTCTTCTTTCTTTTTTGTTGTGCTTTTGTTTAATATTTTGTCCTTGTATCACAGGCTGTCATGCTCTCATGAATCGTACCCGCATATTTTTGAAAGGTGAGGCCCTCCCTTGCGTTTGATGCTTTGTGCGTCGTTGATTTTGGTACAGACTGTGTACTATGGCGTGAAGTTTATGTCCCCTGGTATTACTTAACGTTGGGTCACCTTTAAAGGTCCGTCATGCTGTCGTTTTTTTGTAAAAAAAAAAGGGCTTGCAATTTCGATGAAGTGTCCTTTGTGAGATTCTTTCCACCTCCTTCTTAACAAGTCACAGACAGTTTGGAGCAACCATAGGTTTTGCATAATCTACTCTAGTGATGTAAAAACAATGGGCTTTTGGCCTCTTTTCCTTTTGGGATATGAACTCATATTTGTAGCAACTTTGGAGAACAATTCTTCATATTTCTTGTAATGAACGTGATTTTCCATGAGCATGATCTTCCATTGATTTGGCTTAAAATGCATTCTTATTCCCTTTTTAATTTTCATTTTGCTTGCACAATTGTTCTTGTAATAACATAAGCCCCCTCATTGTAACGTGCCAGCCTTGATTAGTGACTTGGGATTGTTGCTTTGACTTATGACTTGGGATTGTTGCTTTGACTTAGTTTGTAACCAAAGACTTAAAGAAAATTGGAATGCTCACATGATTCTTTGTAAATGGGCTTCAAATAATAAATAAAACTAATGGCCTTTTTTTTATATATTTTTGTGGCTTTGGCCCAAATGGATTTTTTGAGAATTTTGGTGTATGATAATTGAGAATACAAGTGGTTAAAAGGTTGGGAAAATTTGGATGAAATAGAGAAAGGATTGAAATTGGATATGAAAATGGGCTTTAGAATAAACCCAAAATGCATCTATACACCTCTTGATAATTCTTGACAACCAATTTTCAACCGTATTGAACTCTTCCCATAACATTTAATCTGATCCATATGGTGGTTCGCCCACTTGACTTTATCCTCTGCAAAGTATAGTAACATATGTGAATTAGTGATTTAAGCTCCGTGACACTTCTTCTATTTTGAAAGATGGCTCTATATTAGGTGATGAACAAAGTTTACAATAGGACTTGACCATTAAAATCATGATTCATGTTTGTAAGCCTTGAAAAGATACTACACTCTACCCTAGCAACACTGTGGGTATATTTTTTTGAATTTTCTGGATAATAATAGGTGGATATACAAAAAATGAAAATTATACACAGGTAGGACAAATTTTGGGTATGACAGATACCCCTATCTAAAGTAATGATTTTATCTTCAACAAGCTCCCTTATAAAGTGATGACGGATATCAATATGCTTGGTCCTACTGTGTTGAATAGGATTTTTGGAGATGTTTATAGCACTAAGGTTGTCACAATACAATGTCATGACATCCTGTGTGACATTATATTTAGTCAGCATTTGTTTCATCTAAACCAGTTGAGAACAGTTACTCCCAGCTACTATATACTCAGCTTCAGCAGTAGATAAAGAGACACAATTTTACTTCTTGTTGAACCATGATATAAGATTGTTCCCCAAAAAGAAGCAACTTCCTGATGTGATTTTCCTATCATCAGCACTTCCAACCCAATCAGCATCACAATATCCAGACAACACAGCCATATCCATGAGTGTATAGCATTCCATACTCACTTGTTCCATTAATATACTTCAGAATCCTCTTTACTTGATTGATATGACTCATTTTGGGTTCATCTTGATATCTAGCACATACACCTACAGCAAAGGCAATGCCAGGCCTACTTTCTATAAGATATAACAAGCTCCTTGTCATACTTCCATAGAGACTCTGATCCATATTAACACCCTTTTCATCTTTAGACAACTTAAGATAGGTAGGTGCAGTTGTTCTCTTGTGACTGACATTCTCCATCCTGTCGCAACTGCGAAAAAGGGAGCCGGCGGAAACAAACAGAAGAGTCGCCACCAAACTTTATTTATTCCAAAGAGAGGGAAAGGAAACGATCAAAGAAAACCTAAAAGATTGGGAAAAGACAAGGTCATCACAACCAAATCTTGGGTTCGGGAGTCGGTTACGCAAGGGGAAGGTATGAGCACCCCTCACGTCCGTTGTACTCAACGGGGTCCACGCATGTTGTCTAATCTATGGGTGAAAACTATCTAAAAGCTACTGCTAAACGGGGGTGAAGAGAAAGAACAAACTAGATAGGACATCGTCGCCCTATGCTTACGTATTCCCTCGTGCAATGGGAAAGTCAGAGTCGACGTAGTTCGGGAAACTACGGGTGATGGGGGGAGGTTGCTCGCCAAGACATTGTTGTATGGTGCCTACCCATCCTTATATGGTATGAGAAATCAGAGCAAACGTAGTTCGGGAAACTACATGACAAGGTTGGTTAGGTGTTTTTTTTTATGAGTGACGTTAAACTTCCATTCCAGCAGTTAGGGAAGATGCGTGTTTGCGGTAGAATGGAAGAATAACGTACTCTCTCTGAAAATGAAGTTTGAGACAATCTGACAAGCTGGCCAGAGAAGACGAATGGAGCCCTAGCTCCGGCGTCCAGTCACCTTGTTAGACTTTGCTGACTCACCACCCTTTGAATCTTTGACTTGCCTGGGTGTCTATTTCCTATTGGTTTGACCATGACACGCACGCGTTGAAATCCTACTTGGATTAATGAAATGGTGCATTTCATGTTTTAAAATGATTATGGGTCAGATGGGCTCAGATTGATATTTGCACCCTCCCAGTTTTGGCCCAGATGCGCATTTGCAAAGGATTCAGTTCTTTTCTAGTTTACTGATTGCACCTCCCTTGGTTTCTTCATTTATTTTATTTCTTTTTCTTTCTAGTTTTCATTTTAATTGTTTAAAAATACTTTTAATGATTAGAAAATTCTCAAAGAATATTTTCTTTTACTTTAGAGACTTATTTAATTTTGCATATTTTTTATTTCTGATTTTATTTTTATTTGCCATTTTATTTTAATTTTGTAAGTAAAAGTGTTTTTTGGTGTTGTCTTCATTTGATCTTGATCATTTGGACCTCAATCTTAAACCCCCTATTACCAAAAATTTTATCCCACTTAGGTGATGGATTGAAGGAGTTTTGAGGGCTGGCTTGGATCATGGATGATCAATTTCCATTTACTTTTGAATTGGTTTTTGTTTCCCCTCGATTTACCCTCGATAAGGTGGAGCATCCTTGATAATCAATTTATTTGGTGATTCCTAGAGATGGGTTTGACCTTGAACCTTTGGCTTCTGTTTTCCCTTAGACTTGTCTACTTTGATAATTTTATTTGGATTTTATTGAACAAATTCTTCTATTTTTGATGAAGCTTGCAAGTCAAGTCATCTTAGAAGAGGTTCATACAAACTAGTTTGACCTAGTTCCTTTGGGAAATGACTTTTATGGATCCCATATGCATCCTATGAGTCTTGATGCTTGTTTATAACATGATTAAGGTGCTGGTTTTTTATTTTTAGGTCATACACTTTTGTAACTTGTCTTACAAGTTACTTTGAAATCATGCTTCTCCACTTGTCTTAGGTGTTGAGTTTGTGTTGAAAATTTGTTTCTTACACTTGCCATGATATTGGTTGTGCTTGTATCTTGTTTCTAAACTTGATTTAAGGCTTTTCTCTTGATGATCCACTTCTTCCCCATATGGTTTACCTGTTTCCTCTTGGCACTTGTTTGTTCACTTCTTTTACATGATCATTGTTGGATGTTTGGTTGAGATGATTTTCATGTTCTTGCTGCCCAAGCTTCTTTCTCTCATCTTCTCTTTGATCATGGCCTATTGGTTTTTTTTTTATGTTCAGCCTTTATGTAAGTGATGGATGTTTGAATGGTTGTAGGAGTTGTTACTTCTCCCATTTCATTTCACTCTTCTTTGACTTGTTTAAGTCAACTTGTTTTGATCATTTGTCTTTGATTGCATCATTTGTTTCTCATGTCTCAACTTTGCATCTTTGCATATCATGTTTGCATTGCTTCTGACTTGTTCAAGTCAACTTCTTCTCATTCTCCTTTTCATTTGTGATTGGATTATCTGTTGTTTACTTGGTCTTTTGCCATGACCCCTTAGGATTCCTAGTCCCTCAGCATGTTCAATCCTTTGCATGATGACATTAGAATAAATTCTTCCCCTCTTAATCCAAACTTTAGGAACACATTGCATGAGAATATTAGGGTTGATCAGTTCCTCTTAGAGTTTGTGTCATTCTCTTCTCATCTCCTAAACATCTTAAGACACTTAATAAAGGATAATAAATGTTGTACGCTACGAGCCTTAAGTACTGGAGGAATGATAGTTGGGGGGCCTCCTCTCAGTCTGTCTAGAGTGTTTAGCATATGGCCTTTGGCGATATGCGACACATTCGCTCTCAAGTCATAGTCTTTAGTGCAATATGAGTTACAAACTTAACTCAATTCACTTCTTCATAAAAAACACAAAACAAAATATCAAACCTTTTTATCCCTCGGGATTGTTTGAAAATCATTTTCAGAAAGAGTATGTTAAGTATTAGTTCTAACGCAAACAGGTAACGCCTAAGTCTCCAACGGTCGAGCAGGCATCGTCCCTAACTACTAGAACGAAGGTTTAACCGTACTCAGTTAAAACACTTGAACCAATCTGTGGTCGTGTCAGCCCAAACTACATTTGCTCTGATTTCTCGTACCAGACGAGAATACGTAGGCACAAGACAGTGATGTCTTGGCGAGCAACCTTCCCCCCTTCACCCGTAGTTTTCCAAAATACATTGACTCTGACTTTCCCATTGCACGAGGGAATATGTAGGTATAGGGCGACAATGTCCTATCGAGTTTGTTCTTTCCGTTCAGCCCAGTTTAGCAGTAGCATTAGATAGTTTCTTTCACTCTTAGATTTAGACAACAAGCATGGATCCCGTTGAGTACAACGCACGTGAGGGCTGCTCATACCTTCCCCTTGCGTAACCGACTCCCGAACCCAAGATTTGGTTGCGATGACCTGACTTTTCCCTTTTCGTAGGTTTTCTATGATCGTTTCCTTTCTCTCTCTTTAGGATAAATAACGAATGATGGCGACTCTTCTGCCTTTATCGGCCCCTCTTTCGCAGCGATTTGTGTTGTATCTGTATTTTATCGCATTTTCATTTTACTTTCCCGCATTGTATCATGTAATTGTTGTGCAGTTGGGTGGGGTTTGTTCGATTGTGTGATAAGCCAAAACCCAGGCTTGAGGATATCCATAGCATTAGAGTGGAAAGTAGTGATGGACCTGTTTGTTTCAGCATGCATTAGTCCCCACGAGATTCGCGTTCAGACGAGGTTTTCTTTGAAGACATCCTATCCTGTACATTAGGCCGCTTCGTTAGACTATTATATAAAACCAGAAATGGTGAACATATCATTGTTTCTCGAAAGTCTGTGACGCTGACGACTGCATAGGATGCTGAACCTTATCAGAGATAGGTCCATACCTGTGAGTGGGAGGGTTGTGCAGGAAACCTTGGCCTTCAACCTACCCGGTTTTCTCGTCAGTATGAACTTTTGATACAGTGGGTTCCTTATATCAGTGTTGTGTTATTTTCTTGCCGAAGCGAAGCGCTGGTTCATCTCAGCCAGCAGCACAACAATCTTGATCCCCTGTTGCATTTGCATATTCATTTGCATTTTAACATTTGCATGTATTTGTGTTTAAGGTGTATATTTTCTCATTGATTCTAGTAACCTAATCCACTGTCGTTATGGAACCTGATTTAAAGAAGAATGTGCTGTAGAAGTTTCCGACACCAGAGATAGGAACTCTGCTTAAGCTAATTTTTGTGGATGATCGTAGTGTGATGGAAGATTTCAGAAAGGAGTATGGGAGGGTTCTGAGTTTTGTCTGTAAAGCCTCCAAGTTTGAGTTAGATGGAATTTACGCACTATTGCAATTTTATGATCCTTAGTTACGTTGCTTCATGTTCCCAGGGTATGTTTTATTTCCAACCTTGGAAGAGTTTGCTCAGCTAATAGGAATTCCTGTGTTGGAAGAAATGCCTTTTGTACACTCTGAGAAGGAGCCTGAGTTATCCAAGTTGGCTAGTGCTCTTCATCTTGATGTTTCTGAATTGGAGGGTAATTTGGTACGGAGAATTGGAACTCTTGGCTTTCCACTTCCATTCTTGATGGGTAAAGCTCAACATTTCGCTAAGGAGAGGTGTTGGTTGGTTTTCAACGCTAACTTGGCTTTGTGCATCTATGGGATAATCCTGTTCCTCAACCTACCTGACTTTGTGGATTTGGATGCCTTTTGTATCTTTGCTTCTAAGAATCTTGTGCCAACCCTATTAGGTGATTTTTATCATTCAATCCACTACAAGAATGAAAACATACGAGGAAAGAATGTCTCCTGTTGCACTCCGCTGCTACATAGATGGTTTATTTTGCATCTGCCTAAGTCTGGACCTTTTGTTGATATTGCAGACACTGTTGATTGGCCGGAAAGACTTATGGGTTTAAGGTCAGAGAATATTGTATGGTTTAACAGAGACCTTTTGGGCATGGAGATTGTTCACAGGTGTGGATATTTCCCCAATGTTCCTTTGATTGGGAGGAATGGTAGCATTAATTATAACCTTGCTCTCGCAGTCAGACAGTTTGGTTACGCTCTAAGAGAACCTCCGAAGGAAGAAGAGATACAAGAATCTCTGTATTTCACTGGTGTGGTTGATAATGAGACCTTAATCAGATTGGAAAAGGCTTGGGGTAAGATTCACCGTAAGGGAAAATCTTCTTTGGGCAGGAGCGATTGCAAAGCTTATGAACCATATGTGGAATGGATCCAGGGAAGAGTTGAGAGACTATTGCTACCCTTTCCAATCAGAGAACCTTTGTACCCTTTGGTAGTTGAAGAACCAACGATGGTTGACGTTCAGAAATACAATCAACTATGGGCTGAAAAGGAAGAACTACGCAAGGCAAACGAAGAGTTGGAGAAGGAAATCATTCAGCTTAGAAGTGAGAAATATCAAGCCATCTACTCATCCAAGAAGCAGACAGAGATATTGAACAAGATGGGTAAGGAATTGATAGAAGAGATTCACGCTCGAGAACGAGTAGGCCGAGACTTGAAGAGTGCCAATGAGATTCTCAAGGATAAAAAGAAAGAGCTAGAAAAAGCACATTTGGAGATATCAAAGTTCAGCGCTCAGTGGAACGCCATCTTGACTAACAACAAAGAAAGAGAAGATGGACTCCGTCAACAGATTGTCAAGTTAAAGACTCAACTCTGGATCAAAAGTGAAAAAGATCCAGGTGAGTCCTCTCGTCATTATGAATGCGACCGCAAACTACGAGAAGCTCTGGCAACTTTGGAAGAGTAAAAGCTGAAAGCAGACCTGAAAAAAAACCCAGACATGAGGATGTCTGGGAAGATTAAACTCAAGGATTGCAAGCTACCATCAGCAGGAGGGAGTTTCTTATCCAGGGATTGATTGCTAGGCCTAATCACCCTGATACTAAAGAGTTATTGGAAGAATTCCAGACTCGCTGTCGCACTTGATGTATTTTCTCTTTTGTACTTTATTGTTTTGTACTCTGACCATCACAAGGGTTGTTGGATGAGGTTGTATTGACTCAGTTGTATTTCCTTGATGATGTGTTGTGCGTTGATACTCTGTTTCTCATCCTATTTATGAGAGAAGTTGCATGGCTCCATCTGTTGGCTCTTCATTCTCCTATTGTTCCCGTGGAACTAGAATCAAGGGGAAGATTTCCCTGAACCATGTTTACATGTCTGCATTTTGCATCATTTTTCATATTGCATCACAGGTGTTATGGTTCCATTTAACTTATTTCTTTTTGTGGTTTTCTCAGCACTGTTTCAGGATTGAAGACCGCACCATTCACCGCTATTCAACAAGGGGGAATCAACAAAAGGCCATGGACCAAATTCAGCTTGAGCTACAGGAGTTTTGTGACTGCATGGTGCAATTCATAGACCTGATGCAAGGGGTCGCCAACGGTCAGGAACAACTAAGAACACTCGTTCAACCTATGATTGCTAGGGTTGATGGAAGTGGAGTTCTGCATGGTGGGACCACTAATGTTCCTCCTCCAACTGACAATGGCACTCCTCATGCCACTGCCATCCCAACAGTTGTTATTCCTCTGGGAAGAGGTAATCAGAATGGATTCATGTTCCAGGGGCTACATGCGCTGTACATGGGAATGCTGGTCCTCAGTGGGGGGAGGACGAACAAGATGATATTTTCTCCATGGGAGATCTGGGAGCAGGATTCCATTCGGATGCAGACAGGAGGTTTAAATTGATAGAAGAGAAGATGAGGAACCTTGAAAATCAGAATTCTCTCGGTCTGGACATGACAAACTTGGGGCTCATCCCAGGTCTAAGGATCCCACCAAAGTTCAAAGTCCCAGACTTTGACAAATACAAGGGGATGAACTGTCCCAGGGTGCATCTTCATTCATACTACAGAAAAATGTCTGCGTACTCTGATGACGAGAAGTTGCTGATGCACTTCTTTCAGGATAGCCTGTCTTGTCCGTCCTTGGAGTGGTATATGGGTTTAGAGCCAGTTAACATTAGAAGCTGGAGAGACTCGGCAGAGGCTTTCGTCAGACACTATCAATATAATAGTGATCTGGCGTCTAACCGTGTGCAGTTGTAGAATCTGTCGCAACAGATTAATGAGGGATTTAAAGAGTATGCCCAGAGGTGGCGCGAGCTTGCTACAAGAGTTCAACCTCCAATGGTGGAGAGGGAACTCATTGATCTATTTGTAGCTACACTACCTGGTGTGTACTATGAGAAGTTGGTAGGGAATATGTCTTGTAGCTTTTCAGATTTAATCATCACTGGTGAACGGGTTGAAAATGGGATCAAATTGGGAAAGATCCAAGCTGGAGAGGGATCCTCATCTGGAGGAGGAAGGAAGAATTTCAGTAACAAGAAGAGGGAAGGAGAGACGAACACGGTCTTAGGGTACAGGAATAATAGCAGAAATAGAAACATAAATCAACAGTATCATCAGCAACAACTTGAGATTGCGGGTATTGCTATTCCAGTAATGCAGCCTCAACAACAACAATGTCCGCAACAACAACAACAGCAGAATTACGCACCGTAGAGGTTTCAAGACCATGGGAGAGTAATGAATAGACAGGTTGACGCACCAATAATGCCGTACTCACAGCTCTTACAACACTTGTTGCAGCTTCAGTTGTTCCAGAAAAGGACGATGGCACCTCTGACCGGCGCACCACCCCCAGGGTATGATGAAAACGCCAGATGTGACTTTCACTCAGGTGCTCCCGACCATCATATAGACAATTGTAAGGCCTTCAAGCATAAGGTTCGAGACCTTATGGATAGCAAGACAATCAATTTTACAAATGATGCACCTAATGTTGTGCAAAATCCTATGCCTAACCATGGAGCGGCTGGGGTAAATGTTATTGTAGGTGAAGAAAATCTGAATTTGATGACCAATGTTGAAGAGCTGAAAACTCCTTTGAGTGTTGTTAAGAGTAGGTTGTTGAAGGGTGAAGTGTTTCCAGGCTGTATTGAAAACTGTGAAGGTTGTTTGGCTCATCCTGAGGGATGTGAGGACTTGAAAAATCATGTGTAGAGATTAATGAATGAAGGTGTGCTACAATTTGACAAAATGGATGGAGAGAAAGATGAGAAGGTGATTGGTCAAGAGCAGGATGAGGTTTCCATAATCTCAATTCCTTTTAGAACCATTAATATATCTGCGTCGCCGAGGCCAACTACCGTTATAATCACCAAGGCAGGGCCTGTGCCTTATGAAAGCACTAAAGCGATCCCGTGGAATTATGGGGCTGAAGTCTTTTGTAACGACCAAAAACAAGAGCTGAAGGGAACAATGTTTGATTCTATGGATAATTTGGTGGGAACAGGCGGAATGACGAGAAGTGGGAAGGTGTTTGCACCTCCAGAGGCTAGTATTGAAAGACCGGATAAAGGAAAGGGGAAGGTTGTTGTTGAAGAAAATTCTCAAGGGGGTGAGAAGGATGCTTTGTTGAAAGACGTTGAGGAATTCATGCGTCTAATTAGAAAAAGCGATTACAAGATTGTGGATCATCTACAACAAACCCTGACAAAAATATCAATATTATAATTATTATTATGCTCTGAGGCACATCGGAATGCCCTTCTGAGGATTATAAACACTGTGTATGTGCCACAAGAGATATCAATGAACCAACTGGAAGGAGTGGTGGCACATGTGAATGCTGGAAATGGATTAGGATTTACTGATATGGACTTGACACCTAAAGGGAGAAACCACAATCATGCCCTGCATATTTCTATTGAGTGCAGAGGGGTTGTATTATCTCATGTTCTGGTGGATACTGGGTCTTCACTTAATGTGTTGCCCAAAAAGGCTTTGATGAAGCTTGACACCTAAGGAGTAATATGCACGCCTAGCAATCTGGTTGTGCGAGCGTTTGATGGGACAAGGAGGTCTGTGTTCAAAGAAGTAACTCTTCCTACCCAAGTTGGCCCAGAGGTTTTTGATGCCGTCTTCTACATATGGATATCCAACCAGCATACTGTTGCTTGTTAGGTCGGCCCTGGATTCACTCGGCAGGGGCAATGACGTCGACCTTGCATCAGAAGTTAAAGTATATGGTGGGGAGTAACATTGTCACCATCTGTGGTGAGGAGGACATTATGATTAGCCATTTATCCTTATTCAAGTATGTGGAAGTTGATGGGGAGATACATGAGACCCTGTGTCAAGCGTTTGAGACAGTCCAAGTCAGAGAGAAGGCGCCAGTTGTGGGCAGTGTACCTGAGGTTGCTATGTCTTCATTCAAAGAAGCGCAAGCTGTGGTAAAGTCTGGATCATCTCAAGGTTGGGGCAAGTGCTGAGTATCCCCAACAAACAAGATAAATTTGGATTGGGGTACAACCTGTCGTCTTCTTCTTTGCAGAACGCTCCATGCTACAGAGGACCAGTCTAGTTTACAAGTGGTGGGGTGATCTTTGACCGAATCAACGTTGTGTCCGAGGATGAGGGTGATAGTGACTGTGATATGGATGCATGGATCTAGCCATGTGTCCCCGACCAGAGCCTGAGCAACTGGACTATTGAAGAAGTGGTCCAAGTGACCCGTGAAGAGTAATTATCTTGTTTTCTGATTATGTGTAGCCCTATGTTCTACCCGGAGCATAGTGGTCTTTGTTTGTAGGGCCTTATCCTTGTTTATGTTTTGAACAATTGTTTTATCATTAATCAAAGGGCGTTTTTGCATTCAAATATTGTGATCCTTGTTTTTCTTATTTTTATTTTTAACAATAAAATGGCAATGTGGTTTGTGTTGTTTGCATATCATTTTAAGCATCAAATCATCATCATTGCAGGTTTCACATAGCAGATGCCACTGGCTCAGACTCATTTTTGACTCGGTATGACTTTGATAATCCAACCTTTCACGCTGAAGAAGAGATTGAGGAAGACGAAGACCTGCCTGAAGAGCTCGCCAGGTTATTGAGACAAGAAGAGAAGGTTATTTTGCCTCATCGGGAGGAGATCGAAGTTGTCAACTTGGGTACAGAGGAAGACAAAAAGGAAGTCTGGATAGGAGCTGCTTTAGACTATGATGTCAAACAAAGACTGATAGAAATGCTCCGAGAGTATAAAGATGTCTTTGCTTGGTCATACGAAGATATGCCCGGACTTGATACGAATATTGTGGTTCATCGCTTTCCTCTTCGAGAAGAGTGCCCAGATGTGAAATAGAAGCTAAGAAGAATCAGATCGGACATGGCGATTAAGATCAAAGAAAAGGTCCAGAAGCAGTTGGAAGCCGAATTTCTTGCCTTGACGAACTACCCTCCGTGGGTCGCTAACATTGAGCTTGTACCTAAGAAAGATGGTAAGGTCAGGATGTATGTAGATTATCGTGATCTTTAGAGCGAGCTGGAAAGACGATTTCTCGCTCCCCCACATTGATGTGCTTGTCGATAATATTGCTCAGTATTCAGTGTTTTCCTTCATGGACGGTTTCTTTGGGTATAACCATATCAAGATGGCCCCGGAGGACATGGAGAAAACAACTTTTATCACGCCATGGGGGACTTTTTGCTACAAGGTAATGCCTTTTGGATTGAAGAATATGGGGGCAACCTATCATCGGGCGATGATCACTTTGTTTAATGATATGATTCGTCACGAGATTGAGGTCTATGTTGATGACATGATCGCAAAGTAACAAATGGAGGAAGGGAATCTGGTGAATCTATTGAAGTTGTTTGAGAGGTTAAGGAAATTCATACTAAGGTTGAATCCGGACAAGTGCACTTTTGGTGCATGGTCAGGAAAGCTATTGGGGTTCATAGTCAGTGAAAAAGGAATCGAGGTCGATCCTGCAAAAGTAAAAGCTATACAAGTGATGCCAGCACCGAAAACAGAGAAAGAGGTTTGTGGTTTTCTAGGTAGATTGAACTACATTGCAAGGTTCATATCTCACCTCACAGCCACGTGTGAACCAATGTTCAAGCTGTTAAAGAAAGATCAGGCGGTGCTCTGGAATGAAAATTGCCAAAGGGCATTTGAAAAAAATAAAAGAATATATGCAGGAGCCTCTAATACTGATGCCCCCAGTGGCAGGAAGACCATTGATAATGTACTTGACGGTTCTTGAGAACTCCATGGGTTGTGTTCTTGGTTAACACGACGCGACAGGAAGAAAAGAACATGCCATCTATTATTTGAGTAAGAAGTTCACAGATTGTGAATCCAGATACTCAATGTTAGAAAAGACATGTTGTGCACTTGCTTGGGCCGCCAAACGCCTAAGGCAATATATGCTGAATCACACAACCGTGCTAGTTTCGAATATGGATCCAATTAAGTATGTGTTCGAAAAGCAAGCACTTTCGAGAAGGATTTCCAGATGGCAGATGGTTTTGACAGAATATGACATTCAATACGTCTCCCAAAAGGCTATCAAGGGGAGTGTTTTGTCAAAATATCTCGCAGAGCAACCAATCGATGATTACCAGCCGATGAAGTTTGAATTTCCTGATGAGGATATCATGTTCTTGAAGATGAAAGATTGCGATGAGCCGCTACCTGATGAAGGTCCTGAGCTAGGTTCCCAATGGCAAATGATTTTGACGGTGCTGTTAACTCGTATGGCAGCGGAATTGGGGCAATCATTACCACTCCCCATGGTTCCCACATACCGTTTACTGCCAGGTTAACATTTCCTTGCACCAATAACGAAGCTAAGTATGAAGCATGTATCATGGGTATTGAAGAAGCGATTGATCTGAGAATCAAGAACCTTGATATTTATGGTGATTCAGCTTTGGTAGTCAATCAGATCAAAGGAGAATGGGAGACTCTTCAACCTAACTTGATTCCCTACATGATCTATGCAAAGAGGTTGTTACCTTTCTTCAACAGGGTAGAGTTTCATCACGTGCCAAGAGCGGAGAATCAGATGGCATATGTCTTGGCTACATTATCCTTGATGTATAAGGTGAATTATTGGAACGATGCTTCGAGAATTGTCATTTTTCGCCTCGATAGGCCAGCGTTCGTATTTGCAATAGAGGAAGCTTCAGATGGGAAGCCATGGTATTATGATATCTAGAACTTTCTTAAGAATCAAGAATATCCTCCTGGGGCATCGAGCCGGGATAAGAAGACTTTGAGAAGACTGGCTGGAAACTTCTATCTGAACAAGGATGATGTACTCTACCGAAGAAACTTTGATCTGGTTCTGTTGAGATGCGTGGACGAAAAAGAAGAAAGTTTGCTTATGGAAGAAGTCCACGAGGGCGCTTTTGGTACGCATGCAGGCCGACATGCAATTTCTCAAAAACTGTTGAGGGTAGGCTACTATTGCTTGACTATGGAGTCTGATTGTTTCAAATACGCCAAGAAATGCCATAAATGGCAAATTTACGCTAATAAGATACATGTACCGCCAAGTCCTCTGAATGTCATGACGTCTACCTGGCCCTTTCCCATGTGGGGCACTGATATGATCGGTAAGATTGAACTGACCGCATCCAACGAACACCGCTTCATCTTAGTGGCAATTGATTATTTCACTAGTTGGGTTGAAACAACTTCTTTTGCCAACGTCACTAGACAGGCCGTGGCCCGATTCATCAAGAAGAACATCATTTGTCGTTACGAAGTGCCCGAACGAATCATTACTGATAATGGTTCTAATTTGAATAACAAGATGATGAAGGAACTGTGCCAGAGTTTCAAGATTGAACATCATAATTCTTCTCCTTATCATCCGAAGATGAATGGCGCTGTTGAAGCAGCCAATAAGAACATAAAGAAGATTGTGCAGAAGATGGCTATGACCTATAAAGATTGGCACACGATGTTTCCCTTTGCATTACACGGATACCATACCTCGTTACGTACTTCAATCGGGGCAACTCTTTTCTCGCTAGTGTATGGTATGGAAGTTGTCCTGCCATTGGAAGTCAATATTCCTTCTTTGAGAGTTCTGGTTGACGTCAAACTAGATGAGGCAGAATGGGTGAGGAACAGATTGAATCAACTCAGCTTGATGGACGAGAAGAGGTTGGCGTCCATTGCATATGGCCGTCTATATAAAAGCAGGATAAAGAAAGCTTTTGATCAGAAGGTGTGCCCGCGGAGCTTTCAGGCAGGTGATTTAGTGTTGAAGCGGATTCTCCCTCCACAGACAGATCACAGGGGCAAATGGACTCCCAACTACGAAGGTCCATACGTCGTAAGGAAAGTCTTCTCAGGAGGAGCTTTGCTACTTTCAACTAAAGACGGTGAAGATTTCACATCCCCTGTGAACGCAGACGCAGTTAAAAAATACTTTGCTTAAAGAGACCCGCTGGAATAAAAAGAAAATCCCGGAAAAAATGGGGCATCCCGTCGAACCATAAAAAGAATGGGTTCGGGAAAAAATTAGGGATAAAAAGAAAAAAGAATGTAAACCCGCAAAGTTGAAAACTTGAAAATGAGACTTTGGAAAAAATGGGAATCCCGGTGAATTGAAAACCCGCAAGGGCGATTCAGGCAAAAGTTAGGGATTTGAAAAGCAAATGACTGCGATATGTGTATTAATCTTACGAGCACAGTGGATTCTGGGAGGACCCGAGGGTCAACTAATCAAGTCAGTCTTTTCATAGGACGAAGCATTGGAGAAGCATCAAAGTCATGCGAGTCATGGTTGAGTCGACACATGGTGGTTGTCTGTACCACATTGCCGATATTTTGTATAGTTTCTTGCATTTCTGTACTATTTGCGCAACTTTCTCTTTTCAGGAGTTGCATCTATTGTAAATCTGCCTATTTACAAGCCATTTATCAATGAAGTTTATTCAGAAAGCTTTTGTGCTTGTTTTAGCTTTTACTGTTTTGTTTGCAAAAGACGGCCGATGTTTTTGATAAAACTGTGCATACATAAACTTGTGAGCTATGCTAATAATCATTAAAACTTTGATTTTCTTGAATGATGTCATGGACGATAACCGAGATAGCCCTTGTTGTATACATGATACTTTGTTTGTATTTTTGTAGGGCTCTCATTCCCGAGACTATTCCAATGAGGCATCCTCAGCAAGACCACCATGTCTTTGCCCATCCAAGAGGAAGATGTACCGCTCGAGACTAGTGTTTCCCCAGCAGGTTGGGACTGCGTGTGATCAAGGTTATCCTTAGTAGGTCGAGATTGATATCTTCGGCAGAGCAGATTTTATCCCCAGCAGGCTGAGACTAGTTTCTACCCAGCAGTTTGAGTTTGTGGTTATCCCCATCAGGTAAACTTGGGATTATCCCCCAGCAGTGGAGCGAGTTCAGAGTTTTGCTTCCCCACAGAGTCTAAACCTTTGACTCCTTTCCCCTCAGAGCCTAGGTCATTGGCTCATTCCCTAAGAAGAAGTTGATATTGTTGAGTTTATTGCTCATTTCCCCAAGTAGAGAAAGATGTTGATCCCCTCATTTGGTGATCCTCAATGGAGTTGTTGTTCGTAGCAGAATCCAGTTGGTCGTTGGTATTCGTCAGAGTGAGTGTCTTTCGGGATATTTCCCTAAATAATTTTCATCCCCTCAGATCCCCAGCGAAGTCGCTGGAGTAGTTTTCTTCCATGCATAGTGGATTTGACTCAAAGATTATTTTTCTCCTTCCTCGATAGAAAACGTTTGGGATATCTTCCACAGTAAATCTTATTCATTATCCCTGGCAGAGCGGATTCAAATCTCCAGCAGAGTGGAATCCCCGACAGAATGGAGTAATTCCTCGCAATTTGCTTTATTCCCCGATAGAGTCGTATTCTGGAAGGCCATCTAGGGCTGATTTCCCTAGTAGAGCGGATCCGTTTTCCCCAGCCGAGTCTTTTGTTCCCCAGAAGAATTGTATTCTGGTAGGCCATCCAGGGCCATTTTCCTTTAGAGTTGATTTGATCCCCAGCGGAGTGGATTTTGTTCTCAGCAGAGCAGTTATACCCAAGAGAATTCTCTTTCAGAAAGCCATTCAGGGCTTATTTCTCCCAGCAAAAGTCCAACCGTACTTGGCACCCGGTCATCCCCAGTGGAGTTGGCTTCGTCTCTTCAGCATTTATTTTTCCGGAGCGGTTCCTTTGCATTTTGAATTGGGCATAGCATCCTCCCAAACGCGTAGCATTTCCATTTCCTATGGAGCATTACGCCATATTCGAACATGTGCACTTGAAACATAAGCCAGGTTGTTATCTCTTGTTTCCAGTTGTATCTTTAGCAGACAACGGTGTACGTCTTGAGCCAGTGCGGTATCCAGACCCCGGCAAATATTGGTGTTTTTCTTAAGCCTGTGTGGTATCCAGACCTCCAGCAAGATCATTGACAGATGTGTTTATCTTATCATTTTATCTCCAATAGAATTTACTTATTCAAGTTCATCTTTTCCCCAGCGGATTCCTTCACCCAGATTGTGAATCGATGGATGTTCTTCTAAACTGCGTGTTGAGCCGACCTTCGGGTTCGACGCCTGTTTGTTTAACAGATGCCTGACGGCGAGGTCAGATGTTCTTCTCAACTGCGTGTTGAGCTGGCCTTCGAGTTCGATGCCTGTTTGTTTAACAGATGCCTGACGGCGAGGTCAGATGTTCTTCTCAACTTCGGGTTAAGCCGACCTTCAGGTTCGATGCCTGTTTGTTTAACAGATTCCTGACAGCGAGGTCAGATGTTTTCTCAACTGCGTGTTGAGCCGGCCTTCGGGTTCAATGCCTGACGGCGAGGTCAAATGTTCTTCTGAACTTCAGGTTGAGCCAACGTTCGGGTTCAATGCCTGTTTGTTTAACAGATGCCTGACAGCAAGGTCAGATGTTCTTCTCAACTTCATGTTGAGCTGACCTACGGGTTCGATGCCTGTTTGTTTAACGGATGCCTGTCAGCAAGGTCAGATGTTCTTCTCAACTTCGTGTTGAGCCGGCCTTCGGGTTCATGCCTGCTTGTTTAACAGATGCCTGAAGGCGAGGTCAGATGTTCTTCTCAATTTCGGGTTGAGCCGGCCTTCGGGTTCGATGCTCGTTTTAAGTAACAGATGCCTGCTTGGATAAGCAGATGTTCTCAATTTCATGTTGAGCAGGCCTTCGGGTTCACTGCCTGGTTTGTTTAACAGATGCCTGACGGCGAGGTTAGATGTTCTCACCAACATAGTGTTTGAAAGTTTGAAAGTTAGATGTTCTCACCTTCCGGGTTCTTTTATATTCAACCACCTGTTACCTTGAATGTTTGAAAGTCGTTCGCTTTTCATCCCTTCAGGTCCAAGTTGTTTGAATAGGGGTGTTGCACCCCAAATTTTGACCCCTTAGATCCTCATCATCATTGTAGGATCATATTCACTTGATTAACTAACCTTAACCCATTTTCAGTTTATCTTTGTTAAGATGCAGATGAACTAGGGTTCCGTACCGTCAAAATCGAGATTTCGGTGGTCTGATCAATCAATGTTTTGGGTTGATTCAATTTCAAATAAGTCTCCACAAGATCAAATATACTCCATTATATCAAATATGAATTCAATTTGAGGTGGTCACCCAAGAATTGAGAACAGTGCAGTTCAAGATACCCGATTAGGGTTTTCAACGAGAAAAAGTCAACTGTAGTTTGAATTTTGGTTTAAAGAATGCTTCAATGGTGGGATTTTAGTCCATTAAGTTCCTATGTCTTAGTAAAGTTTATCCAAAGAGTTTCAAGTCCTCAGAACACCCGGAGCCCCAACGGTCGACTCGGTAGGCACCGATTGATCGAACGGTTGACCGAAAAGTCAACTCTTCAACAATAAGGAATTTGACTTCAATGTGTGAATCAAAAATGTTCCTTATATCATATTACACCTCCCCGTAAAATTTCATGACCATTGGATCAAGGGTTAAGAAGTAATTGCAAAAATCGGGAATTAGGGTTTTGAAAGGGGCAAGACCATAACTCCTCAACCACACATCCAAATGAAGTGGTTCAAAGCTCATTGGAAAGCTCTTAACAAATCCAACAAAAGCGTCAAAGTGGTCCATGATCAAAAAATGCATAGAATTGGAGTTATGACAAGATTCATTTTAAAAAGGGAAATAACTTAGAAAATTTGAAGGGTTTTTCAACCTAGTTCCATCTAGAATTTGGAAATTCCCAAAACATGAAAGTTATAGAGCTACTTAAGGGCTTTCCAAATTGTGGTAGAACTCCTCAATAGCATGTGTGAGCAGGAAGTTATGCACTATGGAAGTTAGGGCTGTCAACACTTGAAACCACACTCCAACACTTCCCAAAAATCAGTTTTTCACAACTTGAGATCTCCTCAGCCCTTGGGTAATGATTCAATACAATATTCAGATGTTTAGAGGAAAGGAAATGGAGAAAATGTAAGGTTTGGAGAGAGGGAGAGGTAGGTTGCAACTTGGCATTATTTTAATCAAATGTGTAAGAAGGAGAGAGAAACTTTTCATGCCAAGACTGTACAGCTGGCTCACCCTACCTCCATAGATCATCTCAGTCACTTCATGTACATCTCCACTTGAGTTTTCTGATCTCCTTTGAATTATGGAGCCGATAGGAGAAGATTTGGTAAGATTCACTTGAAAAATCTCATGAAACTCCCTCCAAAAATGGTAAAAGACCAAGACTGCCCTCAATCTCATTTTCACTATAAATAGAGGCCTCTTCTATGAGTTTAGACACCAGAGCAATCTCAAGAAACCAGAGAAACCATAGCTCTCATTCTCCTCTCATTCCTTAAGAATCTCAAAAATCTCAAAATCCCCATTTTCACCAAAAAGCTGTCTTGAGCAAAACTCTGCTCAAGACCAGTTCTATCATTTCTAAGCCTTTCAAAATCATCCATACAATCCCTAAATATAGTGTAGAAGGTGTCAATACCCTCAAACCTCTCAAAAATACCATTTTTCAAAAAAGTCAACTTTCACACCAAGAAAGTTTGACCACTATACTCAAAACTTGCCAAATCCTTATCTAGGCTTGCTCTTGCTGTTTTAATCATCCATACACCTTACATATGTCATATTATAACTATCCAAAGCATTGAAAATCAACTGGGAATCACCTAACTCCAACTGTCTTGAAGTTTGGTTTTGTTGCTTCAAGAGGAAGCAAGCTTCATCTCATTGCAAAGGAAGGAGTATCTCTGGGTTTCTAAGCTTTTTAGCTTGCTCAAGGCTGGTCAACAAGAGGTATGTGACATTTCAACCATCTATTAATCATACATTGTTATGTATTATCATTTTGTGGTGATTTTTGTGAAAACATACCATGGCTGCCCCATTGTGTTTCTTTGTCAAGAACCCTAGTTTTATGATCACGATACTTGTCTTGTTAATATATTGTCATTTTAAAATTATATGTGGATGATAGGTTACAAGTTGTTACTTTAATGTCATGCTTAACTTGTTTGTGAAGATTTTTGCCATGTGGTAGATTTAGGATCCAACTTTGAAATAATGATATGCTTGCCCTAGAACTATCAAACCTAGCACATTAGTGAGATATGTAGATAACTTGTAAGTTGCTCATAGATCCTCCCCTTGCCTTTGATCATGTGTGAATCAATGTGGCCCTTGTTTTCGTTATGACATTTTCATGTCTTTCTTGCCTATCATTGCTATGAAGTGGGTGTTAAGTGGTTATACTTGCTATTTCTTATGCCTCAAGTCTTGGTTTAATGTTTGATCTTGATTCATGATGTATGTCTTGGTGGAGATGTGAAAAATATGAATTTTGCTTTTAGGGTTGTCTTGAAATCTTGTGTTTTGTTGTCAAATATGGCTTCACATACCATTTCTATTTGGATCAGTTTGTTGGTTGATTTCAAAGTTGTGGACTCATTTATTTGCTTATTTTGAGGATGTGTATGGTGTTTTTGTGCTCCAAATCTTCCTAAGTGTTCAAACTGCCTTATCATGCCTCTCTTGCATTTTTTCAAAACATCATTGAGATCAACATCTCACATTCTGTTTCAATCATTTTCTACATGATTTGTGTGCATTTTATCATTGTCCTATCCATTTGCAACTTGTGTATGATCCCAAATTCTCCAACTGTCATGGTTATGGCTTGCTGCATATTTAAGTTATTGTTCTTGTATGACATGAGCTTCAAATGCTAGTTTCAGTTTGGTAAGGATTTCATCCATTTTCTGAGTTGTATCTCATCTGTTAGCATCATCATGATATGTGTATAACATCTATTTCATTAAGGAAATCATTGCTTTAAAAATGCCCTGTTGTGGTGAATGTATGCCAAGGCAGATTTTTTCAATTTTTACCACAGTGCACCAATTTTCATTCTACTTGATATATGTTATTTCTTGAAGTTAGAACACTTTCCTGATGATATTTATGATGTGTGCACATTGGTTATTTGTGATGTCCTGGCCTGTTTTCACAATTCACCTTCCAATTGCACTTATACACTAAATCTGCCACAACATACCCAAAGTTGTATTTCTGTTTGTATATGCATGATCTTTGAGTTGTAACTCACCCATATGTTTGATCCTAATGTGTATTGATGATTGGTTTGGTCAATAATTGCTTGCTCTCTCATTTCATCTTCCAATTGCATTTTTGGGCCAAAATCACCATGAACATACCAAATTCTTGGTTGCTTACAAGATGCATTTTTTCTGAGTTGTAACTCACTCTTTTCCATATTTATGATGTGTATGAGATGTGCAGCTCATGTTGAAATACCAAAGTTTCTAACTGTCATCTCTTGTAGCTTGTTAACTGTAGTTTCATCATGACCAGTTTGTAGTAGATTTGTTGTGTTGTGATTTGTGTTATGTGGTGGCCTAACTTGAACTGGAGTTGTTCTTATTCTGTACATGGTATGCCTTGCTGTTCATGTTTGTTTTTGAAGTTGAATTCATTAATCCACGTTGCTTAAGTCACCAAAGTTGGGCTGTTAATGCTTGCAATGTGTATATAGGGTGTGTGATCTTTTATCCTACTCCACTATCTCTTAATAAAAGCTTGATCTGTGTCATGTCCAAAACATGTTGTCTATGCCTCATCAGTACTTCACTGTTTGGTTCATGTTTGATTGAAAGAATGTTGCTTATAACTTTGGCTGTTAAAATCTGGGTGGTGGAGTTTTGCTTGCATTAAGGTCTAACATTTATTTGCTTCTTAAGCATCATAGGACTTTGACTTTGATGTTTGTGTTAACATTATGTTTGAAAATTAATTGTCTTGGCTTGACAGCATTTACCTAGATCCCTAGTTCTCTGCTAGCTGTTGGGTTTTTTAACCCTTGGTTGTTGCTTGTCCACCTACATTGCTGCTCCTATTTTCAGAACTAAGAACCCTGCTATACCATCACTGCTCAATTTGTTTTAAACTGTTGAAGAATAATGGGTGCTACTTGATATCCACAAGGGGGTTGTTCTTCTTGTTTTGATTGTTTATTAAGGGGCTGCTGTTTAAAGCTGAGTGAGAGGTTTGACCATCTAGAGTTTCTTTTTAAAATCCCTTTTATAGTCAAGCTTTTGGCAAGTGGTTCACTTATTTTGGTCTATGTTTAGAGTTGTGAGGCTGTCAAATTGTTGTTAATTTATTGGTACCAACATATTGCTAGGGTCTGTTAACCTCCAGTATCAAGTGTCCTTTTTTTAATGTGTATGTGTCAAGTTTATGTTTTAACTGCTCCCTAGTTTGGTTTGTGAGAATGGTAAGGCTTTTGTGTTGCTCTAACACTATTGCTGAGTTTTAGTGATTGATACTTCTGTTTGAGATCACCACTGAAAGTTGATTTTAGCTTGCTAAGGTTGTGTACTTTGTTTGATTTTGTTTTTTGATGTCAATTTGCTGTTTAGAGGAGCAACATTGTCATGTTGTGCAAGCTAGTTGCTATGGTCTAGCAGGCCCCCTTCCCCCCTCAAACTTCACTTCTTGACTGGTAGGCTTTTGTCATAAAAGTCCATAAGTGGTTAACTTAACTTGCATTGAACTCTTGATAGGTTGATTTTAAAAACCCTTTTTCTATTTGTTCATGAACCATTGGAACCATGTATCCTGCTGCATCATCAGCTTGTGTCTCTAAAACAATCTTGCATTTCCTGCCATAATTGCCAATAACATGCATTTTTTCTGTTTTGAGTAGTACTGGACTGACCTTTGAGTAAGGAACCATCAGTTGACATGATTGAGCTTGCATGAGATATTTGTATGAACATAACCAACTCAATTTGAACCTTGGCAGCCTGTATACCATTATTACAACAACAGGACATCTTCTGTTTTTGTTTGATCTATGGTTGATCTTTAAGTGTGGGGACATCAGTTAACACATTTGGAGACTGTGTGTGATGTGTACTTGATCAGAAATTACTCAATTCATGCCTTAGATTTCTAAATGCACATCAAAACTTCATTATGCATTTGTCTTCGAGTTTTTATTTGTGTGCACGATCTTGAAAAATTAACACTACCATTATGATTCTTGTTCAATTCTACCCAAGTTTGATCTAAAGTTTGCTAAATTTGGTTAAGATTTGATATAGTTGAGCATCAAAACGCCTTTTGAAAAAATTGCTTTGTTTTTGCCTCAAGCCTGCCCAAAAATCATTGAATCCACGCCATATATGTTTATGGGGGTGGCTACATCAACGGATGTGTCGCTATTGCGAAAATCGGCGCCGGCTAAACAGAAGAGTCGCCACCGTGCGTTATTTATCCCAAAGGAGAGAAAGGAAACGCTTGAAGTAAACCTAACGCAAAGACGGGAAAGGAATGGTCATCGCAACCAAATCCTGGATTCGGGAGTCGGTTACGCAAGGGGAAGGTATTAGCACCCCTCACGTCCGTCGTACTCGACGGGATCCATGCTTGTTTTCTAGTACGAATTGTGATTCTATCTACTCTAAAGGTCAAGGGTTAAAAGAAAAGAAAATGACTCGGTAAAGTATCGCACTTTATGCCTACGTATTCCCGTCTAGAACAAGAAATCAGAGTCAACGTAGTTCGCCTACCTACTGGAAAGGAGGGGAAGGTTGCTCGCTAGGATATCGCATCCTATGCCTACGTACTTTCATACAGCATGAAAGATCAGAGCAAACGTAGTTCGGGCTACGGAAGACACAAGCTTGTCTGACAGTTTTTTATCTCCTTATGAAAGGGGTTTTTTCTGATTAAGAGTCCAAACGGACAAAAATGACACTTTGATGTTTGTTTTCAGTCTTTTACGCAAGAACTGTTTTTTATGATGTTTACAATCTCTGACGCACTAGAGACTATGATTTGAGAGTGACTACGTCGTATGTCACCCTAAGGGTAACACACTAAGAAATCAAATTACTGAAGAGTGACCCTCCAACAACCTTTCTCAAATAGCTTAAGGCTCGTAGCGTACGACATCGATTATCCTTATTACTGTGTTTTGAATTGTTCTGAGAGAGAAGAGAAAGAAGTCCTAAAAGACCTAGGGTTTGAAAGGGAATAAAACTGACCTAATGTTGCCATGCATGGATTTCAACCTAATGTCTGTCATAATTCCCTCCTGCACAGAGGAAATCAGAGATCCTAGGGAATAAACGGAAAAGAAACAACAAAAATACAATAATAGTAAGTATGCATGAGTTGCAGCAAAACAAGCAAGGCAAGGGAGTCCCACGCAACCTCGAACTTAAGAAAGCAACAGGCAAAGTGAATCAACTTCACTTCAAGCCTAAAGGGCAAGCAGCACAAGCCAACAGACAATACAGAGAAAAACAAAAGATATAGAGTAGGCAGCCCAAGCAGCAGCAACAAACTCCTACAACAAACAGCAACAACACGCTCTGAACAACAAAGTTGAAATGACAGCAAAAGTCTTATCTTTGAGCTAGATTCCATCTTCAAGCTTCTTCAATCTTCATCTCCAAGCTTTAGCAAGCACACTCCAAGAAGAGATTTGTCATCAAGATCAAGTTGCAATGTTGGCATACTTGTTGAAAACCAAAGGAATTCAACAAGAACCAACATCGAAGTGGAAGTGTATCCTCAAAATTTCTACTCTCTAGGGTATTCCCCACTTCCCTCTTAAGGAGAGATGGAACTTCCCTAAGAGGACTTTTCATCATAGGATAGAATAGAAGCAAACAATGCATTCTATGTTTGATGGAAGAAATGAACTAATTCTACAAAAGCTCTCCATAAAAGCCTAATTCTACCAACTCCTAAAACAAACTTAAAAGAGAAAGAAAACTCCACTCCAAGCCCCACTCTTCTAGCCAAAGCATCTTCATCATGTCCAGAAGCTCCTCTAAAAAGGGATCCAAAGTCTTCAAGCTCCAAGTCCGCCAAACGCTCCAAACAAGGCAAAGCACTCAAGAGAGGACACCGAAAGCAACAATCATTTGCAAAACCCAAAAAAAATAGCAAACTAAATTGTAAAATTCTAATAAAATTCCTATGTGAACATGCATGTTTGAACATTCTAAAATTCCAGAATCAGGACCTAAATCAATTTCTAGGTCATCTAAACAATTACTAAATGAAATTTGGTCATGGGAAACCATTATTTGGGAAGGCTCTAAACTACACACCTAGAACAGAATCTAATCAATTTTAAAAAATCTAAGAAACTTCCAGGGGAAACCTATGTATGTCCTCTAAAGCATATCGAAAGAATGAGCTCAAAATCATAAAGCATCAAAGAGAACAAAATTAAACAAACAGCAATATCAATTATGCATAACAATGGATATTAGCACAAAAGAAAATTCGTAACTAATTCAAATAAAATCCTAAAAATGCAAACTCAACTCCTACAGTTTCTCAAGACAATCAAGATCTACAGAAAAAAAATTCATAATTTTTCGATCATTTTTACTATTTTTAACGTAATTAATCCAAACAGCTATTAAAACAGGAAAAAAAAAACGAAAATGAATTAAACTAAGTTAATGTGCATTAGGCCAGGGGTGCGAACAACAGAATTCCAAAGCAATGTCCGTGTGGGCCTCGCGAGTGGGGGTGGGAACAGTACCCGCGCGGTACTGTAGCTGTTCCGACGGTGACATTTTTTCGGTAACTTCCGAGCAACATAACTCCATCGATTCTTAACCGTTTCGCACGAAATTTTAGTCAAACTTGAAGGAAAAAAATCAAGGATTCCAAATATGCTCTTGGATTCCATCAAAACTCCATGATCAAAGAGATATATCATCATCAAGAAAAATACTCATCCAAAAAAGTCTCTAATCCTTACTTTCTTGATCCTAATTTCATCTATACATTTTCCAGATCCTAACCACATGAATAATCTAATCTAATTCGTCCTAAAACCATAGAAAAAGTGAATTTCACATACCGGCTTCGGAGCGCGAAACTGAGTAGTTGGAGCTCATTTTTTCTTGCCAAAAAGTGCGGAACCTTTGTTGAAGTTTGTTGGAGAAGATTAAATTCTTGATAACTCTTGAAAATGCCTTGAATCCAACTTTGATCTCTCACTTTTTCTCTTCCAAACTCCAATGTCAATCTATGGTTTTTTCACAAATGAATCACCAACTCTTGCTTTGAACCTCTTCACAAGTATATATAGAATGTATTTGAAGACCCTAGAAAGTTCTAGATTGATCCAATGAGAAAATTAACTTCTCATGTCATGAAAATCTCTTCTTATGATATGCACATATCATCTCATGTTTTGGCTTGCAATTCACTTGGTTATGAGTTTAAATTCTCTCCAAATGAGATATTGGAGGTGTATGGATGGAAAGGAGCCTTGCATTTGCTTGGAAGTGTGGTTTTGCATATGTGCCTTATGATGCAAGTAGCCCATTTACAAAGCAAGTCCTTGAAATAACCCTCAATTCAAAATTGTGGCAATGCCATTGTCTTTAAAATGCATTTTACAATCAAATTGGTATGTCATATGGCTTGTTTGTGACCTCTAACCCAAAATTTGATTTTCCCCACCAAACTTTATTTGACTTATTCCCTTTTTTTAGGCCATTTTAAGTGACTTTTTTGAAATAAGCCGATCAATCCACCATGATGACTTATTTGACCGAAAAACATCATTTTAAGCACATTCCATGTTGAACAATTTTTCATTTGAGAAGTGGAACATGGAGATTTTGACCTATGCTCAAAAATGACCTGTAATTCAACTTTCCCAAAATACCCCTGGATTGCCAAGACCATAACTTGAATTCTACAAATCCCCTTGAGGACTTCTAGTACTCAAATTAAAGCTAAGATCAATATCTACAAATCTTATGTTGGCCAAGAATCCATTTGAAAACTTCTTGATGGGAAAAAGTTGCTTGGAAGTCAAGTGACTTTCATAGATAAATTTCAGTATCCTCTGGGGACCCATAACTTGCAAGAACCATAACTTGAGTTCTATAAATCTCCTTGAAGACTTCTAGTACTAAAATTAAAGCTACTAAGATGTTCTACAAGTTTCATGTTGACCAAGACTTCATTTGAAACTTGCATTTTGACTTATCTAGCTTGGAAGTTAGGCCTGAATTAAGGTTTTTTACACTGAAACCCTAATCTAGTAACTCCTCTTCTTCTTGATTCCTTTTGATTTCTCCTTGGCACAACACCACACATGCATCTACATACCAATTCATGAATTCCACATACTCCAAGTAGGCCTTGATTCCCTCCAATCAACCATTTGACCTAGGATTGACCTAGGGTTGACCCAGATGAAACCCTAGTTGACTGCATTCAACTGTAGCTCTGATACTTGTATTAATGATTTGTCTCATCTTCAAAATGACCCTATAGGTCTTACATGATCTTTGTACACCTTCCATGGCTCACACACTCATTGATGATCTTCAACATATCCCCCAGATTGGGAGAGAAATCCACTGGTTGACCTTCAAACTTCTCAAAGCTTCAACTCATTTCTTGATTACTTGGATGGTCTTGATCTTGAATAAAACCCCTTGATGGGCCTCTTTCTGATGAAAATGGCACTTGATCCCTTGTTAGATGCCTTGTTATGCTATGTTATGCAAATGATTAGACTATGTACATGACTTAGTATGCAAATGACAATGCAATTGAAACATAAACCAGGTGAAATAGGTTGAGAAAATTTTAGGGTGCAACAGGATGTATAGCCACCCCAGTGGTAGAAGCATGCGCCTTAAGTCATTTATCTTGTCCATGGTCCTTGGTTCGATCCCTGGTTGGGACATTTTTTGGCATTTTATTTCTTTTACTAAGTTTCATTATTTTTTCTCTATCTTTTCCTTTCCTTGATCACACGTGCGCAGGTGGCCAAGAGGTAAGTCTTGAGTTGGTAAACAAGAGGGCCTGGGTTCAACCTCTCCCATGGTCATTTTATTTTATTGCTTGTTTATTTTATTTTTATAAAATTCAACAAATCATAACTTTTGCGTGTTGTATCATTTTTAACCCGTTCTTTTTGCAATTTGCTCATTGTGATGCATAGTTTTATTTAATGGACCGTAATCTCATATTTGTTTGTTGTTACATTGCTTTTTGCCTTGCTTATTAGTAGATCTGTTCCTAGGTTGTTACAGTATGTTTCGATTAAATTTCCTCCATACCATGATTATTTTATCTTGTAAGATTTAGTGATACTTGACTTCTTTATGTTTGTTAACATGTTGAGATTTCACTTTTTTGTTGGTTGTTACCATGAGTTGTTTCCTCCTAAATTATGAGGTTAAACTAATTTACTTGTGCTTGATTGTCATCAAATACATATTTTTGTCACACTTGATATATCTTGAATTATTAACCTGTTTACTTTCAAATTGTGATTTGCTTACATGGTTGTAACTTTCATCTTTTCCAATCTTTGTTAAGATATGCTTTCGTCTTTGATAAGATCCCCTTCCATCTTTGTTAAGATTTGTTCTTGGTTGTGACCACCTGTCTTGATTGAAATCATTAATATTGTAATACTTTCTTTGGTTGTGACCATCTATCGTGATTGAAATCATTGCCTGATATTGTAATATCTTAAATGCTTGCTTTGGTTATAACCATTCATCCTGATTGAAAATACTTGCTTATTGTAATATGCATGCTTACTTGATTGTAACCTTATTCCTCTTGCTTTATTCATTCGCTTTGTTAAGTTTATTTCCCTAAGTGATAGAACTCTTTAGTTCTCGTCCCGGTTGCCTCTTTTCCCTTCCAAAGGAAAGTATCTCTATTGACCTTTGGGTCATAGATAGCTCAATAAACTCATAGGTCTGGATAGAACCTTCTCCCCTTTTTGGTCTGGATAGAACCAATAGGATTTACCCTCATAGGTCTGGATAGAACCTTCTCCCACCTTTTGGTCTAGATAGAACCATTTGGTCTTACAAACGTAGAACTTTAGGATAGAGTTTGGTTAACTCTATGTAAGAATCATGGATATGATTACTTACTTCCCTTTCTTGAGAGTTCAACATAGATCTAGAGAGTTTTGATAACTATACACAAGCATTGTAATGTTTTTTCCCCTTTTAACCTTGATCATAATTAAGCATTCTTCAACCATAGTGAGGTGAACTACGATTGATCTGATTCTATCCTAGTTAGGATACGTAGGCAGAGGACGCGACGTCTTTGCGAGCAAACTTAGAAACTATCTTTAGGTTTTAACCTATACTTTTACCCAACCCCAAACCTTAGCAAACATTTACCAACTTAGCATGAAAACAAATAAAAGGTTCCTGTAGAGTACTATAGATGTTTAGGATGTGAAATACCTACCCTATGCATAACCAACCCCCCGATCCCCGAATCTCTTAGCGTTGTTGTTACATCACGAAAAGGGTTTTTTCTTTCTTTAGACCTTTCCTTTGGATAAATTAAAGTTCGGTTGTGAACTTAAGAATTAAGATTCAAGTTAATTAACAGCTTGGTATCACGATTCTCACCGCAACAAGGGGCAGCTGTTGTACCCAAAAATTTGACCAACCATTTCTTGTATTTGGCTTATGTTTCATTTCATTTTTAGCATTTGCATTTTGCATATCATTGTTCTTAACATGGGATCAAGAGTTGTTATGCCATTAAAGAGGAGAGTCTCTTTGGTTTCAAGCTCAAGCAAGATCACTTGTGCAAGCCATAAAGTGTTTATCATCACCATGGAAATTTTTAAACTCCTTGAGGGGAGAAGTTTGTGTATTGGTATCACCTCTTATCCTGAGGGTCATCAGAGGGTTCTCAAGGATTCATAAAGTCTGGTTCTTGGTTGAGGCATGGTGAAAAAGCTCATTGAGTACCTTAAGGGTCATTATGGAGTTTGTGCAGTCATTCAATTCATCTACAAGAGCCATAGTCAGAAGATATGGAACTAGGGTTTCATCTGGTCAACCCAATGTCAACTATGGACTTGAGAAGGTTCAAGACTTGGATCTAAGTCATTGAGGCCATGGGAAGTTATCTTAAAGAATTTGGGATGTCATTTTAACATCAAATCAAGAGGAATCAAGGGTTCAAGAAGTTACTAAATTAGGGTTTCAGATGATTTCAGTGTAAAATTCCCTTCTTTAGTGTCTGACTTCAAGGACACTTTTCCCTATGATGAAAGCTCAATATCTTTTTCATGAAAACATGGAACTTATAGAGCATGTTCTTAGCTTTCTTTTGAGTAAAAGAACTCATCCATTGAGTTTGTACATCTCATGTTATGATACCAACAAGTTGGGGTCCTCAGATGAAGATAATTTTGGTCAACTTAAAGTCAACTCACTTCCAATGCCTTTTTGACCTAGAAGCAAGTTTCTTCTCAACTTCAAGTGAACATGAGAGTTGTTCCTCACTGTCTTAGCTTTCCAAAAAGTCCTAGAAGTCCTTATTCTCATCTATGGAGCTCATGTTATGGATCTCACAAGACAAGGGCATTTTTGGAAAGTTCATTATAGGTCATTTGTTTCAATGGTCATTTTCATGAACTTTAAGGCCTCAAATCCAATTTTGACCAACATTAAACTTGTTCCTAAGAGTCTTATCTCAATCATTGAACTCAAGATTCATGAAGATTGATGAATTATGTGGCCATATGGACCATTTTAAGGTGGAAAGTTGAGTTTTTGATAATGATTTGAGAACCTTACATTACAAGTCATCTCTTGCTCCATTTTTTAGTTGTTTTATACCTTTATATGACACAAAGAGGTTTACCACAAATGGACCAACAAGAATGAAATTTACATGCCACATTTTCAAGTTTTTTACCATAAAATTCATGACAAAAAACTTGGCACACATTCATTCTCAATGACTAAAACTTCTCCATTTCATTTTGGCACACCCCAAATACCTCATTTATGCTGACCAAGGGAGTGTACCATACCCCTTATCCCGTGTGTGTTTCAATTTTCATTTTTGGCCAAAACATGAAATCAACCAATATAGCCAACATGGGCCTGCATGGTTACTGAAAACCCACCACATAAAAGCTAAATGTTTGCCCTAAACCATCAGAGGAGAAGGTTGTTGCGTGAGAGAGATGAGACATTTTCAAAATTCCCCAAAAGTTTCCATTTTCGAATTTCACTTTCCTCTACAAATAAACTTCAACTAGTGCTGGAATTTTCTTCATCATAGCCTAAGAAACAGATTGGAAGCAAGAAAGTAAAGCTTGCGTGCCCTAGAAGAGCCAACAGAGCTTCTCCGTTCAGTAAGCTTCTTCCTCTGATTTCTCCCATTTTAGACATGTTTTAGGATCATTTTGGACTGCATCTGAAGCCCTATGTCTCATAGGCCATGTTTGGATTACTAATCTGTTTGTATGTTAGAGTTTCAGCATGTGCATTCAAACTTTCAAGCTTTCGATTCTCTGTGTTTATGGACCTTTTTGAAAATTCAAGGGTAGATTCATGGTCTTTGTGAGTAAAGCTTTTGAACCATACCAGATTTGCTCTTTTTTATGAAGTTTTGGTGACTGGTCTCCAGCAAGCTGGCCGGAGAAGATGAACGAAGCCCTAGCTCCAGCATCCAGTCACCTTGTTGGACTTTGCTGACTCACCACCCTTTGAATCTTTGACTTGCCTGGGTGTTTATTTCCTATTAGTTTGACCATGACACGCACGCGTTGAAATCCTACTTGAATTAATGAAGCGGTGTGTTTCATGTTTTAAAATGATTCTGGGTCAGATGGGCTCAGATTGATATTTGCACCCTCCCAGGTTTGGCCCAGATGTGCATTTGCAAAGGATTCAATTCTTTTCCAATTTACTGATTGCACCTCCCTTGGTTTCTTCATTTATTTTATTTCTTTTTCTTTCTAGTTTTCATTTTAATTGTTTAAAAATACTTTTAATGATCATAAAATTCTCAAAAAATATTTTCTTATACTTTGGAGTATTTTTTATTTTTCCATATTTTTTATTTCTGATTTTATTTTTATTTGCCATTTTATTTTAATTTTGCAAGTAAAAGTGTTTTTTGGTGTTGTCTTCATTTGATCTTGATCATTTGGACCTCAATCTTAAACCCCCTATGACCAAACTTTTTATCCCACTTAAGTGATGGATTGAAGAAGTTTTAAGGGCAGGTTTGGGTCATGGATGATCAATTTCAATTTAGTTTTGAATTGGTTTTTGTTGCCCCTCGATTTACCCTCGATAAGGTGGACCACCCTTGATAATCAGTTTATTTGGTGATGCTTAGAGATGGGTTTGACCTTGAAACTTTGGATTCTGTTTACCCTTAGACTTGGCAACTTTGAGTATTTTATTTGGATTTTATTGAATAATTCTTCTATTTTTGATGAAGCTTGCAAGTTAAGTCATCTTAGAAGAGGTTCATACAAACTAGTTTGACCTAGTACCTTTGGGAAATGACTTTTATGGATCCCATATGCACCCTATGAGTCTTGATGCTTGTTTATAACATGATTAAGGTGCTGGTTTTTTATTTTTAGGTCATACACTTGTGTAACTTGTCTTACAAGTTACTTTGAAATCATGCTTTTCCACTTGTCTCAGGTGTTGAGTTTGTGTTGAAACTTTGTTTCTTACACTTGCCATGATCTTGGTTGTGCTTGTATCTTGTTTCTAAACATGATTTAAGGCTTTTCTCTTGATGATCCACTTCTTCCCCATATGGTTTACCTCTTATTCTAGATGATTTGGTGTCCATATTTGCACTTTGAGTGTGTCTTGAATAATGAATCACTTTTGGCACTTGTTTGTTCACTTCTTTTACATGATCATTATTGGATGTTTGGTTGAGATGATTTTCATGTGCTTTTTGCCCAAGCTTCTTTCTCCCATCTTCTTTTTGATCATGGCCTTTTGGTTTTGTTTTATGTTTAGCCTTTGTGTAAGTGATGGATGTTCGAATGGTTGTAGGAGTTGTTACTTCTGCCAACTATCACTGTTGGCCTTTGTGTAAGTGATAGTTGGGGGGCCTCCTCTTAGTTTGTCTAGAGTGTTTAGCATATGCCCTTTGAGAGATATGTGACGCATTCGCTCTCAAGTCATAGTCTTTAGCGCAACATGAGTTACAAACTTAACTCAATTCACTTCTTCATTAAAAACACAAAACAAAATATCAAACCTTTTTATCCCTTGGGATTGTTTGAAAATCATTTTTAGAAAGAGTGTGTTAAGTCTTGGTTCTACCGCAAACAGGTAACACCTAAGTCTCCAACGGTCGAGCATGCATCATCCTTAACTGCTAGAAAGAAGGCTTAACCCTACTCAGTTAAAACACTTGAACCAATTTGTGGTCGTGTTATCCCGAACTATGTTTGCTCTGATTTCTTGTACCAGACGAGAATACATAGGCACAAGACGGCGATATCTTGGCGAGCAACCTTCCCCCCCTTCACCCATAGTTTTCCGAACTACATTGACTCTGACTTTCCCCTTGCACGAAGGAATACGTAGGCATAGGGCGACGATGTCCTATCGAGTCTGTTCTTTCTGTTCACCCCTGTTTAGAAATAGCATTAGATAATTTCTTTCACTCTTAGATTTAGATAACAAGTGTGGATCTCGTTGAGTACAACGGACATGAGGGGTGCTCATACCTTCCCCTTGCGTAACCGACTCCTGAACCCGAGATTTGGTTGCGATGAGTTGTCTTTTCCCTTTTTCGTAGGTTTTCTCTGATCGTTTCCTTTTCCTCTCTTTGGGATAAATAATGAACGGTGGTGACTCTTCTGTCTTTGTCGGACCCTCTTTCGCAGCGATGCGACAAGTCTGGTACCACAAAGACTCATGAATTATGTCGTTATCTACTGGAGAGATGTCTGGCAACAAAAGGTAACAACCTGGCTTATGCTTCACATGTGTATGTTTGAATATAGCATAATGCTCCATACGAAATGGAAATGTTACGCATTTGGGAGGATGCTATAAAAAACGCAAATGCAGAGGAGCACCACCGAGAGAAGGTGCCGGCAAGCAAACTCTGCTGAGGAATACGCACTGAACGGTGTAACACCCCGAATTTAATCGGAATATTTTAATTAATTTATTTAATTGAGAATATTCGTATTTTTGGTGTTTTCGGTGCTTTCGGTGGTTTTGAGAATTATTGAGGAATTATGCATATTGGAGTATTTATTTTGGAATAATAGTATGTAATATGGATTTATTAATATTATTATGAATTAAAATAAATATAAGAGAAATAAGGGTAAATTGGGAATTATGAAGAGTTAGTAAGGGTATTATGGGAAAAGCCCAATTGTGTGGCCCAAGTCTAAGTTTGACAAAATAGAATTCTAAAGGTTTGGGATTCATTTTTTGGTTAACCGTGAAAAGAATTGAAGCCAGAGCTCTGAGGAGGGATCAGTGGAGGCAAAAGCTTCGGAAGTTTGCCGGAGTTAATCATGAAAGCTTTGAATCGACTAAGGTATGGGGAGTATCACATTTCATGATTTTCTATGTATGCCTTTCGGTGTGTTTATGGTGAAGTTTATGATTTAGGTTATTCTGGGTTGATCGTGGGAAATTAAGGGAAACTGATAATGAAACCTTGTGGGTTGTGGTTAGTGGTTAGTATTCCTGACTGTTTGATGTGTAACTTGAGAAAGGAAATCTTAGGCCTTTGTGGCCAAAACCTTGGATCGTTATATGGTTGACCCTGTAGGAATAGAAATATTCAAATGTGAGTAACTCTGATGCACTCAGAGCAATTGCAAGGAATAGTGTTTTAGGCATTGCAAATGTTGCTAGGTTGGCCTAATAAACCATATATTCGGTGCCGCTATCACCATATGACATTGGGGATGCGTTAATGATATTTTGGGGGCATTGCGTAAGTAAATCATATGAGTTTTTGGGCATAAATAAGTTCTGGTGCGTAGCAGGTTTTGCTGTCATCGCACTGTTCGCCTAGCGAGCAAGCCAGCGAAGGTTCGCTACAGGCTCACCTAGCGAGTAAGCCAGCGAAGGTTCGCTACCAACTCGCCTAGCGAGCGAGCCAGCGAATGTAGCAGAGTTTGCAAATATTGATTGTTCTGCAGCGATGCCGTGATGTGTGATTCTGGGATTCCTGCGATGAGTTATTATGAGTATGACAATGGGGTTGCATGAGTAATAAGTGATAGTATGAGGATTACCGTAAGTGGAATTATGATGAATTAACATGAGGCAATATGAGATGATATTAGGGATTAATACATGAATACTACGTGATGATATGACGAATTAACATGAGTAGAACTGTGAAGTTTATCTGATTGATAGGCGATAGTGTGAGGATTACCGTGAGTATAATTTGATAAATTAATATGAGATGATATAGGGGTAGTATTATGAATTAATATGGGATAATATGGGATAATATGATTATGAGCTAATATGTGATTTATACATGATTATATGATGACATGATGTGTGAGAATGATTAATATGATGAATTATGATGATATGTTGTATGATGATTAATATGATGAATTATGATGATATGTTATATGATGAATTATGATGATATGTTGCATGATGAGTAATATGATGAATTATGATGATATGTTGTATTGATGATTAATATGATGAGTTATGACGTATGACGAGTATGACGAATATGATGAATGATGATGCATCATATGTTGTTATTATGAGGATTATTGTGACGTGTGCATCATGCATTCATGTGCATCCGGACTTCGGTCCAGGACCTCGATTACTTTGTCTTCAATCCTGTTGTGTGGATGTGAAGTATTTTGATGTGCTCCGATCCTATTGATGGGGATCTATGGAGGGTTGATGGCCCAGTGTCCATCGAGCTGTGATGATTGGTACCACATGCATTGAGTTGTGTCGCATTGCATCTATGAGTCTTTGTGTATGAATTATGACGTTATGGCCTGTGAGGCATATTTGAAGGATATCAATGTGTTGAATGTAATTATGAGTAATATGTCGTTTATGCATTAATTGTCATACATCGATTATTATGAATTGTCTTACTCACCCTGCCTGTTTGAATGTTACCTCCACGTGGGTAACGTGCAGATGAGCAATTTTAGTCGTGGATGCCAGTCGCTATTGCGAAAATCGAGGCCGGCAATGACAGAAGAGTCGCCACTGTGCGTTATTTATCCCAAGAGAGGGAAAGGAAAAGCTCAGAGAAAACCTAACGAAAAAAGGGATAAGATCGGTCATCGCAACCAAATCTCGGGTTCGGGAGTCGGTTACGCAAGGGGAAGGTTTTAGCACCCGTCACGTCCGTCGTACTCGACGGGATCCACGCTTGTTGTCTATCTAAAAGGGTGATTGAAACTATCTAGCTAAAGTCTCAAGGACAAAAGAAAAAGAAGTGACTCGGCAAAGCAACGGCGCTTTGTGCCTACGTATCTCAACTGAAGTGAGAAGTCAGAGTCAACGTAGTTCGGCTAACTACGAGTGAAAAGGGCGAAGGTTGCTCGCCAAGACGTCGCGTCTTGTGCCTACGTACTTTCATCTGGTATGAAATATCATAGCAAACGTAGTTTGGGCTAAAAGGGAACATAGGTTTGTTTAACTGTTTTACCCGAGTAAGTTTAACAATCAGTTCTAGCAGTTTGGTGTATACAGCTCGACCATTGGAGACTTAGGCGTTACGTTTGCGATAGAACCAAGACTTAACAACACTCTCCTTATGAACATGATTTTCCAAGATTAAAGTCCCCAAAGGGAAAAAAGAAGTTTGAATGATTTGTTTTTGTGTTTTTTAGAGGAGAAGTGTTTTTGGATTGTTTGCAATTCATATCGCACTAGAGACTATGACTTAGGAGTGAATGTGTCGCATATCACCCAAAGGGTGCTATACTAAACATCCAAGCCATTGAAGAAAAACTCCTCAACAACCCTTTCCCAAATTCTTAAGGCTCTTAACGCACAATAATCGTTAACCTTTATTAGGTGTTTTATGTTTGTTTTGAAATGAGAAGAGAAAGGACACTAAAGGGGGACTAAATCCAAACCTAAAGTTGTCATGCAATGGTGATCCTAAGATTGAGATGAAGGAATGCTACCTAATGTTATCATACATGGTTAAGATCCTAATGTCTATCATAATCTCCCTTGAACAAGAGAGATTAGAGGTCCTAGGGGAAAGGAGACAAAAGAAACAACAGGAAACAACATAAACATGCAAGAATGCAAACATGGAATGCAAATGAGGGAGGAAATTGGTGTGGGGCAGTAGCCTCCACAATATCATCTCAACCTCAAGCAACAATATGATAAATGCAAGAGATGAAGGGAACAAGAAATGCATCAAAAGAAACACACAAGTGCATCAAAAATTGGATGAAATGGCCTAAACCAAACAACATCAATCATAATGCCAAAACATAAACACAAATGAAAGACAAAGAAGTCCTAAAACAAAGTGAGTATGGGAGGCTATATGAGGACAACATGGAACTCATAATTTGCACTCAACCATAAGCATCACAAGAAAGCACAAAGAAGTCCTCATGGATTCATCATTTTAGGCATGCTTCAAGTACCTCCAAAGGAGGGACCAAGCTACCTCAATTGAGATTCCAAAGTCATTGGATAGCAATAGAAGTGAAATAAGAGTTCTCAAAAGAAAAAGCAAGTAAACCACAAGGAAATGCAAGCAAATTTCCAAAGGAAAGCAACCATGTTTCACATAGAAACCCTAATTGGAAACTCAAAAGTAAACAACCAAATGAACAATCAAAATACAATATAAAGACCTAAAAATGAGCAAAAATCATCCTTAGCATGTTAGAAACATGAAACAATAGGCATTGAAGGCTCAAAGGATCCAAAAATGTCATATCCAAGTCAAACTAGGTCGAGATGTGTGTATGAACCTCCCTTTGGGTAACTTGACTTGCAAGTTACTCTAAAATTAGGAAAATGATTCAAAAATTATCAAATAAAATGCAAGAAGCTCATAAACATGTTGGCAACCAGAGGCCAAGAGATTGCAATCAAAATCAATTCACAACACCACCAAAGAAATTGATTCACAAGGGTGTTCCATTGTGAATGAGGATTGCCAAGGGTCAAATGAAGTGCATCAAAACTCAACTCAAAAGTCAACCAATAAGGGGCAAAATGGTCCTCAAAATTTCATCAACTCATCATTGATATGAGGATTGAATTTTATTCATTGGATCAAAAGGAAATGAGTGAAACAAATTCAAGAACAAAACATGTCAAGATTTAGGTCAAATAAAACACTTACAATGATAAATTCCATTTTTAATTGAAAACTAATTCATAAAATAAAATAAAAGACATCTCAAGGAGTCCAGAACATATTTTTTGGAATTTTATCACTATTGGAAGTATTTTAAAATATTTTAAATCTAAACAGAAATAAATTAAAATAAAAAGAAAAGAAAATAAAAATAAATAAAAGCTGGGTGCAAAAAGCAACCCAGCAACGTTGGAAATCAATGGGCCAGCCAGGGGGGCACAGATAGCAAGCCCAATCCATCAGAAATGAAAAAGAAATAAAAACGTGTGGATACAATGTGATGAGTCAACCAAGGTCCATGGTACACCCAGGCTTCAGACCGTGTGATCAAAACGTAATCAGATCAAGGGGCTCACAACACTCCATGTCATTTAATGAAATTCCAGTTGGATCTGGAGTGTGTGGTCAAAGCAAGTGCCCCATAGGTCTTAATCAGAACCATTAAAATGAAAAGTAAGCGCATCCAAGAGACAGAAATGAAACACGTGGCTCAGGCGAGGTTCAAAAAGTGGAGGGAGAACCAGACGGCCGGAACCACTGTTCCGGTCGTCTTCTCCGGCGAAACCCTCAAACCAGTCACGACCAGCAAACCCATATGCCTCAAAAATCAACCAAAATGAACAAATAAATAGGCAAAATTGATCTCCAAGTTACGTGGATCATGAATCCAACCCCTATTTTCATTGATCAGGCTTAAATAAAGCAAAACGAAAAGAAACAAAAATGAGCTCAAATGAAAAAAAGTTAACAAACAGCCATGAAATCAATCCAGAATCCAACTACACATCAAGAGGTTTACAAATATGCAAGAATGGCGTGATTACAATGCATAAACAGAGAGATATTTTGAAAGAAAAGAAACCTAAAATCAAGCTTCCACAGAGCTTGTTTCTTTAGCAAAGCTTGAAACAAAACGCCCAGAAATGTTCTATGAAGCTCAAGGAATGTTTTGAAATGTTTTATTTGGATTGAAACTCAGTGAAAGTTGAAAAACGATTTTGAATTTTTCACCACTTTCTCTCAATGTGCTCTCACTCAATCTCTCACCAAAACCAGTTCTGAAGACTTGTGAACAATCCTGAGATTAAATATGATGGATTCTGATTGAAAGAAAGCCCAATTCTATACTCCTTGGGCCCAATTAGATTTTCACTTTTTCACTTCATGGCCATTTCAATAGTGCACGAAAATCACCTTGATCAGCTGTAAAAATGGATCAGCTAACTTGCATTTGAGGTAGGTTGATCAAAGGGCTGAGAATGGTTCCTTGATTTGATCTTATGGCAAGGTTTGGATATGTTACTTAATCTTGAAGAAAGCTTGAAAATGGCCACCAAGATGAACTCAAATCTCAAATCCAAAGTTGGAATTGTGTTTTAAATGTATTTGGCACTAAAAAAATGCACAAGGTTGGTACAAAATGATTCCAAATGATTTTAATTTGATTTTCCCTTTTTAAGGCCTTTTTCATGGAAATTCCTTTAGGGATTCTTCAACCCAAGCCAAACCTTTGATGCCTTGATGTTTGGTTGAGCAAATGACCCCATTTGGAGAAAGTTTGAAGTTGGAAAGATTTCCATTTGAAGTGTGCAAAGTGGTGAAATGGACCTATAATGAAAATGACCTGTAATCCTGCTTTCCCAAAATACCCTTGCCTTGCAAGCCTCATAACTTGAGTTCTACAAATCAGATGAAGGACTTCAAGTACTCTTTAAAAATCTAAGATCATGAGGAACAACTTTCATGTTCATCAAGAGTTGAGGAGAAACATCCTTCTAGTTCAAAAATGGCTTGGAAGTTGGTTGACTTTTAATTACCAAAATCACATTAATCTGAGGACCTGTAACTTGTCTGCTTCATAACTTGAATTCTATAAATCCAATCAAGGACTTCTAGTACTCAAAAGAAATATAAGAACATGCTCTACAGGTTTCTTGCTGGGGTCAAGATGAGATGAGACTTGTATCTTGAGATAGGTGCTCTTGAAGTTAGGCATTGAACAGGGGATTTTACACTAAGAACCCTAATTCAGATACTCCTCACACCTTTGATTCTTGATGAATTGATCTTGAAATGATATCTCATGTATCTCAACATAACATTCCATGACCATAAAGACTTGGAATTGAGTCTTAATCTCCTTCAATTTCACAGTTGACTTAGGGTTGACCTGATGAAAACCCTAATTGCACCATCTTCCATTGTAGCTCTTCACACTTGGTATAAACACTTGAATGAACTCCACAATGACCCTCAAGGCCTCCAATGAGCTTAAATGATCACCTCCCTTCATAACCATGGGCTTGTGATCCCTAGATGACCTTCTAATGGCCTCCTAGACAGGAGGTGAACCACATACACTTATCTTCCTATCCAAAAGGCTTTGACTTGTCTCTGATGATGATAACCCCCTTGTTGACTTGAATACAACCTCTTCATTAGGCTTAGAACCCTTGGAAAATTCCTCTTGTTAGGCACACACATATCTTGATCCCTTGTAAAATGCAACATGCTATGCAATGCAATATGCTAGAACAAAGAAATGAAACATAAACCAAGTAAAGAAGAGGTTGGGCAAATTTTGGGGTACAATAATGACGTCGAGGAGTATTTTGAAGTTTTAGAGTCATTAGCCTTTATGGTTAATTTAGAGGGTCTTGCTCTGATATGTAACATCGGGTTGGGTTCCTTGAGTTGATTGTATATCATTGGGTTATTTTACTGATGTTCCCTTATGAGGAAAAGATTGAGTTATGTTTTGAGTTCCGCTGTATATGATCTTTTGATGTATTTTGAGAAAACCCGTATGTTATGGAGTATTGACCAATTTTGTTGACTTTGAGAAATGTACGCCCTTTTGTGGCTTTTTAATGAAAGTTAATATTTTACTCTGAAATTCGTGTTATTTTTCCGTAATATATGTGGGGTAGAATAAGGGTGTTACATTAGTGGTATCAGAGCAAGTCGGTCCGCCCGGCCAAGTTGTCTAATGTGTGTGAAAACACTGTCGGTACATGTTTGTTGCCTAACCTTTGTCTGCAGAAGTGGGAATGAAACAAGTGGAGGAGAAGCTGTGCTTCTCCAGGACGCTGCAAGTGTGAAGTGGCGGCTCAGTGTGTGGTTGAACACTCTTATAGTTTGGTAAAGATGGTTTATACCCCATCATGATTTTCGGCTGTCTATTGACAAATTAAGGAATTGATCAGCCTTAATCTGTTGTTGATAGTAGACGGGGTCATGTTGGATGGGATAGGCGTGTCTTGCAAGCTTAGATGACGTGAGTAGTGAATTGTCTTGAGTTAAGCTAAGTGCTTAAGAATTGTTTTGATGAGTCGGCGCAGGACAATGTTGAGATGTTTAATTTTGATGGGAATTTTGAGTGTTACTGAAAGTGGGGAAGTTGGTGGTTTGTCGATTAATTATGGTTGTCTGGAAGTTATCCTGACAAGATAGTGATATACAGCCAGGACGTGAAGTGGAGTTGTGATCGACTTAGTTACGAAAACTAGTCCGAGATTGAGAGCTCCATATTATATGTCTGTTTGGATGGTCAAGGGATTAAATGGATTGAGTAGTTTGAGGCTTGTGTATGGTGTGTGGGCTAAGGAAACAAATTGTAAGGTCGAGTATATTAAAGGTGGACGATGACATTTGGTGAGTATTAGAGGAAGTCAGAGGTGGAATGCAATATTGGTATAATTAGGCCTTTAAATATTTCAAGAGTTGAAGATGTGTTGAATGGCCTTGTATGTGTGAAATTGTTGTTGTACGTCAAATTCCGAGATCACATCTTTTTACAGAATCGAAATCGGACATCCAGAAGTCAGGTAACGGTCGAAAATAGAATTTAGGACTGTCAGGTTCGCTAGGTCCTTCGCCTAGTGAACAACCGCTCGCTTCTGTGTTCGCCTAGCGAAGATGTTTGGGGCAGAAGAATGTTGTTTTGGTATTTTTGTCGTAACGGGAGAACCGTAACTCGGAATGACGCACGGTTTAAAGCGTTGGAAAGCTAGTCCAATGCTCTATGTGATGATGAATTAGTGGCATGGAATTAAGTTATTTATTGATGGAATATATTTGGGTGTTGCGGTAAGTGCGGAAGGTGCGGTTTGTGTTTCCGCCATAACTCGCAAATTGAGTGTCTATTTGGCATGGGATTTTCCATACTTATTTGAGCGAGTCAGTGGTTGTGTTAACCGATGATATTTTAATATATTCAAAGAGTATAGAGGATCATGTTGAGAATCGGGAACTTGAGTTATCAGTGTTGGAGAAGAAGCAGGGATATGCCACTGTGAAGAAAGTTCAAAGAGTTTTTGGGAGAGATGTCAATAGCTCGTGTGTTGATTTTTGCCGAATCCGACAGAACTATTCGTTGTGTTTTGTGATGCTTTATTGATGTGATTGGGAGATATGTTAAGTGCAACATCAGCGAGTTTTAGTTATGCTTTAAGGCAATTTAAAGTACATAAGAGGGATTATCTGACGAGTGATTTAGAGTTGGTTGTTGTTGTATTTGTGCCGGAGTTGGAGGCTTCAATTGGTTAGTTTGAGATTTGAAATGTTTGGTGATATCAAGAGCTTAAGGTAATTGCTTGATTTGGAAGAGTTGAATATGAGGCAGAGAAAATAATTGGAACTCTTGAAGGATTATGGTTTTGGATTGAATTACCATTCGGGTGAAGCAAACGTGGTAGCTTATGCATTGATTTGGAATTCTTTGCATATACCAATGATGATGGTAAAAGAGTTAGAACTGATTGAGCAATTTTGTGATATGAGTTTGGGTTGTGAAGAGACTTCTTATGGAGTTAAGCTTAACACGTCGGAGCTTACTAGTGGTGTTCTTGATGAGATTCAAGAAGGTCATAAATCTGAATTGAGTAGGCAGGTTGGTGGAATTTGATGAATTAAAGTTGAAGAGTTGATTTGCAGATTTATGGAAATGGTACCATGAGATGTCTTGATAGAGTTTGTGTCCCAGATATTATTGAGTTGAAATAAGAGTATTATTGAAAAAGGACATTGAGGTAGATTGAGTATTCATCCCGGTGCTATGTGTCGCACCTCGAAAATTCATTCGAACATACGACCCTCGCGCGAAAGGCGCGGAAATGCGGTTCGACAGAGTCCCCACCGAACTTTATTTTTCCCGAATGAACGGGAGAGGAAAATATCGAGAAAACCTCATAAACGCGGAAGGAACACGGTCTTCGCCACCATATTCCTGGGTTCAAGAGTCGGTTACACGAGGGGAAGGTATTAGCACCCCTCGCGTTCGTTTTACTCAACGGGAACCTCTTAATTCGAGTTGTGATGACTGTTAGCTAAGCTTAATTCTTCTCTTCTCACTACTAAATACTAAACGATACTATAAAGGCTAAAGACGCTAAGGGAAAGGGGATGGTTAGAGGATAGGGTGCTCGCCAAGGATTAGGGCCTTTGTGCCTATGCATGCTCATTCAGACGAGAATGAGAAATCAGAGCGTCGTAGTTTGACTATGGGAAAGGATGGGGGAAAATGGAAGATGGAGAGGATTGTGCTCGCCAAGATCATCGCAATCTTGTGCCTACGTATCTTACATTCAAGAGTGAATGAAGAATCAGAGCAGTCGTAGTTCGTGGTAACGACCACGAAAAGGATATGGGATTGAATTGGTTTGAAGATGGGTACGGATGATGATTACTCGAAGCTTAAGAAAGACTTCTCGGGCCCAAGTAATCGGGAGAGTGAACCAAAGACTTGGAACTCTCTCTTTTTCATCTTGAAGATAAGGTTGTGTTAAAAAAGGGTGAAGTTGAATTGATAACGATTACTTGAAGCTTAAGAAATACTTCTCGGACCCAAGTAATCAGGAGAGCGAACCAAAGACTTGGAACTCTCTCTTTTTCATCGCAAAAGAAGGTTGTTTGAATGGGTGAGGTTGATCGGATGACGACTACTTGAAGCTTAAGAAAGGCTTCTTGGACTCAAGTAGTCGGGAGAGCGAACCAAAGACTTAGAACCCTCTCTTTTTCATCGTGAAAAGAAAGTTGTTTGAGTTTGAAATGGTGTTTGGAAGGATGAGTAATTGGATGATGGTTGAACGTTGTCGAGTTGTTAATGTTATTTAAAGGCGTCAATTGCTCACACACGAATAAGATAACTCGCATCTAAACAACCAAAAGCAAGATCAAAGACTTGAACCTACCCTTTACACCTTGAAAAGAATTGAATAGTTGTTAATTGATTGATAGTTTGTTATGAAAATCTACTTGACGTTGGATCAAGGGTTTGACTTATTATCGCGTGCAAAGCGTGTAATGGACACGGTTTGAAAAACGGGACCGACTTGACTTACGCATCAAGGGTCAAATTGTGTGCAATAGGTTGATGGCGAATGCGTATGAGCACTCGACTTACAAGGGTTTGAAAATGGCTCGATGACGAATCGAGAATTAATTTGAAAATAGTTTGATCCGCTCTAGTCCCTATGGGTGCTCCTAGGAGATAAACTAATAATCAAAGAAATGCGAAACATACATCAGAATGGGAGAGGGGTACATGTAAGTTACACGGGATTGCACGAAATAAAGGGGTCTCATTATAAGGTAGCCCAAGAGAAAGCCGTGTGTGTGCATTGTGTCCTAAACTACGCCTTGAGCAAAGTCGGGCACGACTCAAAATTAGGGTTCCTGCAAGTAACCAATGATACAACAGTCCACCAATTCGGCTTTTAAAATTTCGATAGTTTATTAATGTTTTCGGATATGGGTGAATAAGAATGAATAATATGATATGACAATATGAATATGGCAATATAATATAACAATAATATTTAACAAAAATTAAAGTTATTGATTAGTTTAATGAATTGAATCGAGACACGAATGAATGGGATCTCGTCTTAATCGCAAACATAATGCCGATTAATCGAAGGTATCATATCACGATCCCAAAGTAAGGAAAATGACCCCAATGGTCATTCCCCATAGATTTGAAATCGAGAAGGTTACAACTTCGATATGCGACGCTTACGAATAAAAGACTTCATCGATCCAAAAATCGAAATAAAATCGAAAGAAGAAGGTGGTCTCGGATCCTTTATTTCACGCCAATAATTTGACGGTTAAACGTTGGTAATCTCGTCATCGACCCTAAAAAAAAAAGTTGAGATAATTAATTAAAAACAAAGATTTAAAAAACATATATTTTTTCAAAAATAAAGTTTTTTCAATATTATTAATAAATATCTTTTACCAAAATAAATATTCTAAACAAAAAAGAAACTGAGGGGGTATACTAAAAACAACAGGATGTAGAATCATGTGGGCTTCAAAAAGAAGCCCATCATCCACATCGGTGCTTGCTGCAAACGAGATAGGGGGAGAGGTGTTTGTCAAAACTCAGAGTAAATAAATTGAAGTGGAAAAAGTGATAAGTCATCAGATGGGTCTAAGGCCCAGGTTACTATCAACACAACAACAACAACAAAACGGTGGAAGTAAACCCAAGAACCCAAAAGCTGATTCAACGAACACGGACCCCACCGCCTGAGAATTCGTACCAGAATGGAGGACGGAAATGTAGCAAAGCCTTCCTCCCCGTAACACGACCATAAATGAAATCGATGTTCACCCGTCTATCTCTCGAAATTTCAACCTGGTTTATCTTTCAACTTCAGATTTCCGGTTCATGAGTGAATAAGGTTTGGACCATCTCAGTTCGCTTTCGTCTAACCTCTTTTCATCTCTCACTTTTTTTCTTCTATTTTTGAATCTGGTTTCTGTTTGTGGTAGGTTTGTGAGTTTTGTGAGGTTTGTGAGTATTTTGAAAGAATATTTGAAGGTTGATTTGTATTAGTTGGATGTAAGAAAAGAGGATTCGAGGAATGGGTTTCGAGTTTAATGGGGATTTGAAGGTTACAGATGGCGAAGGATATGAATGTTGAAGAAGGTTTATATTGGAGGGTATAGAGGTTGTTTTGAGTTTGTGTATGAAGGATGAGTTGAAGTTTTAAAGATCTGCGGTGAGGGTTTTAGGTTTCTGAGAAGAGTGAAGGATTTGATTGAAGTTTGGAGGTGAGGTTCTGTTGTTGGAGAAGATTATTATTGAGGAAGTATGGTGATTTCGTTTGATTGGGTTTGCGGTTTATAACAAAAGGTGAGTTCTTTAAAACTCTTTCTTCTTCTGTTCAACTTCTGGTTTTTCAGATTTAGAGTTGAAGGGTTTGGTTTTGTGGATTGAAGATGTTTGAAGTTGAAGAAAATGAGTTTGGAAAGTGGTTTAGAGTTAGGTTCAGAAATGGTTGTTGAGCTGTGGAAGAAGGAAAATCTGGGTTTAGTTGTAATGAAGGGTTTTATGAATAGAACGCAGTGAAGACAGTGGGGTTGGGTTATGATTGTTCGGATTTGAGGTTGAAGGAGAAGAGGGTTAAATGGTTGGGGTTCAATTAAAGGGAATGAAGGTTTTGAATCTGAAGCTTGAAGAAAAAATCTTAAGGTTGAAGACTGGAGAGAAAGTTTGTGTGGGTTGCTTTTTGGAGGTTGTGTTGTTCTCCCCTTTGTTTTTGCAGCCAGGGGCACGTTATGGTGATGTTCTTGTCTCAAGATGGGAGGAGGAACCATGACTTTTTCTGAACAGGTTTATACGTCTGTTTTTGTGAAATTTTCCTATTTGTTTGCTAGTAGATGCCGTGTGGGATCCGCATAGCTGTTCAATTTTTAAAACTCTTTGATGGTCTTTAATCCTTTTGCCTTCTAGTCTCCTTATTTTCTCTGTTGTAATGCTTTTGTAGGATGTACGGTTAGCATGTTGTGATTTGAATAAAATGGAAAGAGACAAAATACACAAAGCTGGTTTTGTGAATTGCTTTTTTTGCTTTCTCTGCTGTTGCAGGTACATGGTTGTAGGTGTGCGCTGCATCGTGGTCATCTGGTGTGGTACCATTCGTCTGTGCTGGGTGGAATCAGAGAGTGGCCTTGAAGGATGGTTGGTTTTTTTGCTCCACTGTGTCTGCCAATTCTTTCTTCTTTCTTTTTTGTTATGCTTTTGTTTAATATTTTGTCCTTATATCACAGGCTGTCATGCTCTCATGAATCGTACCCGCGGATTTTTGAAAGGTGAGGCCCTCCCTTGCGTTTGATGCGTTGTGCGTCATTGATTTTGGTACTGACTGTGTACTACGGCCTGAAGTTTATGTCCCCTGGTATTACTTAACGTTGGGTCACCTTTGAAGGTCCGTCATGCTGTCGTTTTTTTGTAAAAAAAAAAAGGCTTGCAATTTCGATGAAGTGTCCTTTGTGAGATTCTTTCCACCTCCTTCTTAACAAGTCACAGACAGTTTGGAGCAACCATAGGTTTTGCATAATCTACTCCAGTGATGTAAAAACAATGGGCTTCTGGCCTCTTTTCCTTTTGGGATATGAACTCATATATGTAGCAACTTTGGAGAACAATTCTTCATATTTCTTGTAATGAACATGATTTTCCATGAGCATGATCTTCCATTGATTTGGCTTAAAATGCATCCGTATTCCCTTTTTAATTTTCATTTTGCTTGCACAATTGTTCTTGTAATAACATAAGCCCCCTCATTGTAACGTGTGAGCCTTAATTAGTGACTTGGGATTGTTGCTTTGACTTATGACTTGGGATTGTTGCTTTGACTTATGACTTGGGATTGTTGCTTTGACTTAGTTTGTAACCAAAGACTTAAAGAAAATTGGAATACTCACATGATTCTTTCTAAATGGGCTTCAAATAATAAATAAAACTAATGGCCTTTTTTTTAATATATTTTTGTGGTTTTGGCCCAAATGAATTTTTTGAGAATTTTGGTGTATGATAATTGAGAATACAAGTGGTTAAAAGGTTGGGAAAATTTGGATGAAATGGAGAAAGGATTGAAATTGGATATGAAAATGGGTTTTAGAGTAAACCCAAAATGCACCTATACACCTCTTGATAATTCTTGACAACCAATTTTCAACAGTATTGAACTCTTTGCATAACATTTAATCTGATCCATATGGCGGTTCCCCCACTTGACTTTATCCTCTGCAAAGTATAGTAACATATGTGAATTAGTGATTTAAGCTTCGTGACACTTCTTCTATTTTGAAAGATGGCTCTATATTAGGTGATGAACAAAGATTGCAACAGGACTTGACCATTAAAATCATGGTTCATGTTTGTAAGCCTTGAAAAGGTACTACACTCTACCCTAGCAACACTGTGGGTATATTTTTTTGAATTTTCTGGATAATAATAGGTGGATATACAAAAAATGAAAATTATACACAGGTAGGACAAATTTTGGGTATGACACTATGAAGATGTAACCGAATTTGAGGAAATTATTTTGATGGCCATAGATGAAGAGAGAAGTGGTTGAGTTTGTATATGCTGGTTAGACTTGTCGGAAGTCGAAGAATAAACGTCAGAGACCGTTGGGTATGATGCAACCGTTGGATATTCTAGGGTGGAAATCGGGTAGTATTTTCATGGATTTTTTGTTGGGTTTTCCGAAGAATTGGAGGGATATGATTTTAATTGGGTGATTTCGGATAGATTGACTAGATTGGCTCTTTTCTTACCAATGAGGATTAATCATTCTATGTTGAAGCTAATTGAGATGTATATCGATGAAGTTGCGAAGTTGTATGAGATGTCGTCGAATATTGGGTCAGATGGGAATCTTAGTTTCATCGATATTTTGGGAGAGTTTGTAGAGACTTTGAGTACCATGTTGAAGTTGAACTCTGCCTATCATCCGTGGACGGATGGACGGGCAGCGAGAACTATCCAGCCTTTAGAGGATTTGTGGAGAGCTTGTGTGTTGGATCAAGATGGATCGTGGGATAGTTAATTATCGTTGATTGAATAATAGTTAGCATTCTAGTATCGGAATGACACCGTATGAGGATTTATATGGTAGAAGGTGTAGGACTCCTTTGTGTTGATATGATTCAGGCGAGAGTGTTGTGCTCGAACTTGAGAATTGTGTAAGAGACAACTGAAAAGATCAAAAAGATCCAAGAAAAGACGTGTTTTGAGAGTTACGATGGTGACTGGTGTTGGTCGAGCTTTGAAGTCTCGGAAGCACACACTATTTTTTGTTGATTTGTATCGGAAGTCACGCAACGGAAGCGTGGGAGAAGTAGAGTGTTAGACTGTTTTACCACTGTCGCTTGTGAATTTACATGATGTGGCATGTGCCTAGGTTGAGGAAGTACATTTATTCGGATGGATGGTGTACAAGTGAGAGATAATTTGACTGTTGAGGCATTTCTAGTTCAGGTTGATGAACGAGAAGCAACTTTGAGGTAAAGAGATTCCTTTGGTGAAGGTAGTTTGGGAGGACCAGCTGGAGAAAGTTGGAATTGGGAACTTGGAGATCAGTTGAGGGAGTCGCATCCGACTTTGTTTCTTTGAGGTAATTTTCGAAGACGAAAATTCTTTTAAGTGGGGGAGAGTTGTAACACCCCGAATTTAATTGGAATATTTTAATTTATTTATTTAATTGAGAATATTCGTATTTTTGGTGTTTTCGGTGGTTTTGAGAATTATTGAGGAATTATGCATATTGGAGTATTTATTTTGGAATAATAGTATGTAATATGGATTTATTAATATTATTATGAATTAAAATAAATATAAGAGAAATAAGGGTAAATTGGGCATTATGAAGAGTTAGTAAGGGTATTATGGGAAAAGCCCAATTGTGTGGCCCAAGTCTAAGTTTGACAAAATAGAATTCTGAAGGTTTGGGATTCATTTTTTGGTTAACCGTGAAAAGAATGGAGGCCAGAGCTCTGAGGAGGGATCAGTGGAGGCAAAAGCTTCGGAAGGTTGCCGGAGTTAATCGTGAAAGCTTTGAATCGGCTAAGGTATGGGGAGTATCGCATTTCATGATTTTCTATGTATGCCTTTCGGTGTGTTTATGGTGAAGTTTATGATTTTGGGTATTCTGGGTTGATCGTGGGAAATTAAGGGAAGCTGATAATGAAACCTTGGGGGTTGTGGTTAGTGGTTAGTATTTCTGACTGTTTGATGTGTAACCTGAGAAAGGAAATCTTAGGCCTTGGTGGCCAAAACCTTGGATCGTTATATGGTTGACCCTGTAGGAATATAAATATTCAAATGTGAGTAACTCTGATGCACTCAGAGCAATTGCAAGGAATAGTGTTTTAGGCAGTGCAAATGTTGCTAGATTGGCCTAATAAACCATAGATTCGGTACCATTATAACCATATGACATTGGGGATGCGTTAATGATGTTTTGGGGGCATTGGGTAAGTAAATTGTATGAGTTTTGGGTAGAAATCAATTCTGGTGCGTAGCAAGTTTTGCTGTCATCGCACTGTTCGCCTAGCGAGCAAGCCAGCGAAGGTTCTCTACAGGCTCGCCTAGCGAGTAACCCAATGAAGGTTCGTTACCAACTCGCCTAGCGAGTGAACCAGCGAACGTAGCAGAGTTCGTGAATATTAATTGTTCTACAGCGATGTCGTGATGTGTGATTCTGGGATTCCTGTGATGAGTTATTATGAGTATGACAGTGGGGTTGCATGAGTAAAAATTCATAGTATGAGGATTACCGTGAGTGGAATTATGATGAATTAATATGAGGCAATATGAGATGATATTAGGGATTAATACATGAATACTACGTGATGATATGACGAATTAACATGAGTAGAACTGTGAAGTTTATGTGATTGATAGGCGATAGTGTGAGGATTACCGTGAGTATAATTTGATAAATTAATATGAGATGATATGGGGGTTATTATGAATTAATATGGAATAATATGGGATAATATGACTATGAGCTAATATGTGATTTATACGAGATTATATGATGACATGATGTGTGAGAATGATTATTATGATGAATTATGATGATATGTTGTATGATGATTAATATGATGAATTATGATGATATGCTGCATGATGAGTAATATGATGAATTATGATGATATGCTGTATTGATGATTAATATGATGAGTTATGACGTATGACGAGTATGACGAATATGATGAATGATGATGCACCATATGTCCTTATTATGAGGATTATTTTGATGTGTGCATCATGCATTCATGTGCATGCGGACTTCGGTTCAGGACCTCGATTACTTTGGCTTCAATCCCAATGTGTGGATGTGAAGTATTTTGATGTGCTTCGATCCTATTGATGGGGATCTATGGAGGGTTGATGGCCCAGTGTCCATCGCGCTGTGATGATTGGTACCACATGCATTTAGTTGTGTCGCATTGCATCTATGAGTCTTTGTGTATGAATTATGACGTTATGGCCTATGAGGCATATTTGAAGGATATCAATGTGTTGAATGTAATTATGAGTAATATGCCGTTTATGCATTAATTGTCATACATTGATTATTATGAATTGTCTTACTCACCCTGCCTGTTTGAATGTTACCTCCACGTGGGTAACGTGCAGATGAGCAAGTTTAGTCGTGGATGTCGTCGAGGAGTATTTTGAAGTTTTAGAGTCGTTAGCCTTTATGGTTAATTTAGAGGGTCTTGCTCTGATATGTAACATCGGGTTGGGTTCCTTGAGTTGATTGTTTACCATTGGGTTATGTTACTGATGTTCCCTTATGAGGAAAACATTGAGTTATGTTTTGAGTTCCGCTGTATATGATGTTTTGTTGTATTTTAAGAAAACCCGTGTGTTACGGAGTATTGACCAATTTTGTTGACTTTGAGAAATGTACGCCCTTTTGTGGCTTTTTAATGAAATTTAATATTTTTCTCTGAAATTCGTGTTATTTTGCCATAATATCTGTGGGGTAGAATAAGGGTGTTACAAACGGCCTCCTGGAGTAGAACTCTACTCGGGGAAAAGTCCACTTTGCTGGGAATTAAGAATAACATTCATCGGAAAATTATCCCAAATATCTCACTTTGAAGAATACCAATGACCATTGGATTCTGCTACGGATGTCTACCATTTTTGAATTACTCATCGAGGGAATCAACATTAATCTCTGCTTGGGGAGAGAAGTCAATGACATAGATCCTGTCAGGGAACAATGCTGAGCGTGCCCCGCTGCTGGGGGAATAACCTCAATCGTAACCCGCTGGGGAATAAGTGCACACTACCATTGGTGGGACACTTCTGACCTGGAAACAGTTCCTGGTGGAGTAAATCATGTAAGTGACAAACAAAAACATGTCCCATATGTAACAATGGCTATTTCGGTTATCTTCCGTGACATCATTCAAATAAGTCATCATTTTAATCATGATTAGCAAAGCCCCAAAAGTTTTTGTATGCAAAGTTTATCAAAAATATCAGACATCTTTTCGCAAACAAAACAGTAAAAAGCAAAAACAAGAAGAGAAAGCTCTATGTGAAAAATACTTCATTTATTAAAAGGCATGTAAATAGGAAAATTACAATGGATGCAACTCCTGAAAAGTGGAAATCGCGCAAAAAGTACAAATGCAAAATATATATAAATGTCGGTAATGTGGAAACAGACAACCACCATGTGTCGATTCGATTATGACCCGCATGACTTTGATGTTTCACCAATGTTTCGCTTTCTGGAAAAAACTGACTTATTAACCCTCGGGTTCTCCAAGAATCCAACTATGCTCGCGAGTCAGATGCAGACCGTAGTCATTTGCTTTTAAATCCCTAAGTTTTTCCTGAATCTCCCTTGCGGGTTTTCGATCCACCTGGATACCCATTTTTTCCAAAGTTGCCTTTTCAGGTTTTCAACTTCGCGGGTTTATCCATTTTTTCTTTTTATCCCTATATTTTTCCGGAACTTATTCTTTTTATGGTTCGCCGGGATGCCCCATTTTTGCCTGGACCTTTATTTTATTATGTCCAACGGGTCTCTTTTAGGCAAAGTATTTTTCGACTACGTCCGCATTCACAAGGGACGTAGAATCTTCACCGTCCATAGTTGACAGTAACAAGGCTCCTCCAGAGAAAACATTCCTTACCACGTATGGACCTTCGTAATTGGGAGTCCATTTGCCCATGTGATCTTTTTGTGGAGGGAGGATCCTCTTCAGTACTAAGTCACCTGCTTGAAAATGTCGAGGGCACACCTTCTGATTAAATGCCTTCTTCATCCTACTCTGATACAACCGGCCATGGGCGATAACCGCCAATCTCTTTTCGTCAATCAAACTAAGTTGATTCAACCTAGCCTTTACCCATTCTGCTTCATCAAGCTTCACATCAACCAATACCCTTAGAGAAGGAATCTCGACTTCTAATGGTAGGACGACTTCCATACCATACACTAATGAGAAAGGAATTGCCCCAGTCGACGTACGCACCGAAGTACGATAGCCATGTAAAGCAAAAGGCAACATCTTGTGCCAATCTTTGTAAGTCACCACCATTTTCTGTACAATCTTCTTGATATTCTTATTGGCTGCTTCAACAGCACCATTCATCTTCGGACGGTACAAAGAAGAGTTGTGGTGTTCAATCTTGAAACTCTGGCACAATTCTTTGATCATCTTATTATTCAAATTCAAACCATTTTCAGTAATGATTCATTCATGCACTCCATATCGGCAGATAATATCCTTCTTTATAAAACAAGCAACTACTTGTCTAGTCACATTGGCAAATGAAGTTGCTTCTACCCACTTGGTGAAATAATCAATTTCTACCAAGATAAAGCGGTGCCCATTGGAGGCTGTCAGTTCAATCTTGCCAATCATGTCGAGGCCCCATATTGCGAAGGGCCAAGGAAACGTCAAAACATTTAGAGGACTCGGTGGTAAATGCATTTTGTCAGCATAAATTTGACACTTATGGCATTTCCTAGCATACTTAAAACAGTCGGACTCCATAGTCATCAGTAATAACCTGCTCTCAACAACTTTCTGGGCATCGCATGCCTGCCAGCCTGTGTACCAAAAGAACCTTCGTGGACTCCTTCCATTAGCAGACTTGCTTCATTTTCGTCCACACTGTGTAGCAATACCATATCAAAATTTCTCTTGTACAACACATCATCCTTGTTCAAGTAAAAGTTTCCTGACAACCTCCTCAGAGTCTTCTTATCTTTATTTGATTCCCCAGGCAGATACTCTTGATTCTTAAGGAAATTTCTGATGTCAAAATACCAAGGCTTCCCATCTGATGCTTCTTCTACTACAAATATGAAAGCTAGCCTGTCGAGGCGCATGATAGTGATCATTGGAGCTTCATTCCAGTAATTTACTTTATACATCAACGATAACGTTGCAAAAGCGTCCGCCATCTGATTCTCAGCCCTTGCTACATGATGAAATTCTACCCTGTCAAAGAAAGGCAACAATCTTCTTACATAATTCATATAAGGCACCAGGTTGGGTTGACGGGTTTTTTCACTCTCCTTTGATCTGATTGACGACTAGAGCTGAATCACCATACACATCCAGATTCTTGATTCTCAAATCAACATCTTCTTCTATACCCATAATGCACGCTTCATATTCAACTTCACTATTAGTGCAGGCAAACGTTAATTAGGTAGTAAACGGTATGTGCGAACCGTGAGGAGTTGTAATGATTGCCCTAATTTTGTTACCATATGAATTAACAACACCTTCGAAAACCATCCTCCACTGAGAGCCTATCTCGGAACCTTCGTCTGGTAGAGGCTCGTCACAATTCTTCATCTTCAAAAACATTATATCCTCGTTGGGAAACTCAAACTACATTGGTTGATAATCCTCAATTGGTTATTCTGCAAGATATTCTGACAACACACTCCCCTTAATGGCTTTCTGGGAAACATATTGAATATCGTACTCTGCCAGAACCATCTGCCATCTGACAATTCTCCCTGAAAGCGCCTGCTTTTCAAATACGTACTTGATCAGATCCATCTTCGAAATCAACATGGTTGTATGATTTAACATGTATTGGCTTAGGCGTTTGGTTGCCCAAGCGAGTGCACAACATGTCTTCTCTAGCATCGAGTATCTGGACTCACATTCCGTGAACTTCTTACTCAAGTAATAGATAGTATGCTCTTTTCTGCCTGTCTCGTCGAGTTGAACGAGTACACAACCCATTGAATTCTCAAGAACCGTCAAGTACATAATCAAAAGCCTTCCTGCAGCTGGAGGCATCAGTATTAGAGGTTCCTGCAAATATTCTTTTATTTTCTCAAATGCCCTTTGACAATTTTCGTTCCAAACGACCGCTTGATCTTTCTTTAACAATTTGAATATTGGTTCACAAGTGACTGTAAGGTGAGATATGAACCTTGCAATGTAGTTCAATCTCCCCAGGAAACCACAAACCTCTTTTTCTGTTCTTGGCTCAGGCATTTCTTGTATTGCTTTTATCTTTGCATGATCTACCTCGATTCCTCTTTCACTGACAATGAACCCCAACATCTTTCTTGATCTCACTCTGAAAGTGAACTTATTTGGATTTAACCTCAACCTGAATTTCCTTAACCTTTCAAACAACTTCAACAGATTAATCAGATGACTTTCCTCTGTGTGCGACTTCGTAATCATGTCATCAACATACAGTTCAATATCATGATGAATCATATCATGAAATAGAGTCACCATCGCCCGCTAATAAGTTGCCCCTGCATTTTTCAATCCAAAAGGCATAACTTTGTAGCAAAAGGTCCCCTACGGTGTGATAAAAGTAGTTTTCTCCATGTCCTCTAGAGCCATTTTGATTTGGTTATACCCAGAGAAGCCATCCATGAAGGAAAACACAGAGTACTGAGCAGTGTTATCAACTAAAACATCAATGTGGGGAGCGGGAAATCATCCTTTGGGCTCACTCTATTCAGATCTCGATAGTCGACACACATCCTGACCTTTCCATCTTTCTTAGGTATAGGAACAATATTAGCAACCCATGGAGGATAATTTGTGACAGCAAGAAAACCGGCATCCAACTGCTTCTGAACCTCTTCTTTAATCTTGACTGCCATGTCTGGCCTGATTCTTCTCAACTTTTGTTTTACAGGTGGACATTCTTCCCGAAGGGGTAGACCGTGCGTCATTATGTCGGTATCCAACCCTGGCATATCTTCATACGACCAAGAGAAGACATTTGTTGATAGAACCCTTGCAATTCATGAGTGGTGAAAATAAATCACCTCCCACTATCTTCTTTAAAACAGCCTTCAGCAACCTACCACAGCCATATATCAAATTGTATACAGTATACAAAAAACAGACCAATCTTCTCCCAGAACTACCAGAGTTCTTTCATCAGAAAAATATGCAGCGGAACCACCAAAAGAACATCTTCAACATGCCCTAAACAAGATGTCAGAACATCTTATAGGACATCATATAGAAGTAGCCACTCTTCCTTTAGCAAAACATTCAGCAGGTCATAGAAGCTCCTATATCAGAGGGCACAACAACAAATACAAAGAATCATTCACAAACTTCTCCTTAACCCCATAAGCAGCAACTCCAAATATTTAGCATGATCAGCAAATCAGCTACAACTTCTCCTTGTTTAAACCACCAGAAAGTATGTCCCAAGATCTCATCCAGAACAGACAGGATGCCTGCTCCGATACCAATTGAAATTCTGGTATGCAGATCTCAGATGTCCTAAGAGATGCTAAGAAGATTGATCTCTACTAAAACAGAACAAGGACAGAACATGAGCAATCTAAATCCCTTTAAAAATTAACAGTGTCATGACATCTATTGTAACATCTGCAGACTGACAAAACTATTTATCTAACCATTTAAAATGTGCAGAATTGTAAATGTTGAAAGATAAATAACACAATGAATTGTTAACCCAGTTCAGTGCAACATCACCTACATCTGGGGGCTACCAATCCAGGAAGGAAATCCACTATTAGTAGTATTAATTCAGAGTTAAACTCCCAATTTACAACCCCTCACTTAATCCCTACCCAATGCAATTTCTGCCTAGAACCCACTAGACAAGGGACACCTCTCACTTCCCACAATCACAGCAGTGATAAATAATTCAATACAAAAAGAAGACTTTAGAAGACACTCTTCAAAGTCACAATACTTGATTTTGCTTAACGGCTTCAATCAAGACCAATACAATCTTTCTTACAAGCTTTAAGTGAATAGTTAACAATTAATAATTAACAATTAACAATTAACAATTAACAGCTAACAATAGGTCTACCACGATGCATCCAAAGATACAAAGGGTGACTTACAAAGTCACACACAAAAGACTCTCAAAACCCTAAACCCTTATTTTACACTCAAGTTTTTCTTGTTGTGAGTGCTTGTATTCCTTTAGGGTTTTCGCCTCCTTAAATAGTAATGCATACTGGGCTTGGGCTGGTAAAAAATAACAGCAAGAAGAGAAGATTCAATCTTCATAAATAACAGATTTGATTTGATCAATTGAATCTAATCATATCATTCTTCAAATCTTCAATCAATCTTCTGATAATAACTTCATATCAAATCCAATCTGATCCACAACAAGTGTATCAGAAACGCCCATAATAAGCCATTAAAAACACACAGATTCTATACCAGAAAAGTGCAGCCAGCTTGCACAAAATGATATGGACATACAAACATATTCATGACAGACAGATGTCACGACATCCTGTAGGATATCTTGTGATTACACCTAGTTTTACCAAAATGCCTGGCAATCAAGTCAAATTCCAAATCTTCTGCAGAATCTTCTTCATAACAGTAGAAACAAATATTTTGTAGTTTCCTAAAAAGTCTCAAAGATCCTTTTTATGAACTCCAATTAAATATGCACTTTGTTCCTAATAAATTTCTTTGACCTGCGCATATTGATGAGGTATATCCAACAGAATCTCATCAAACCAAAACACCTCTGTCAAGAGATATAAAATAGTAGCTCCTGTTGTACCAGAGAAAGATGTCACGACATCTATCTCGACATCTTGATTAAAACACATGACAACAGTTCTGTCTTGACATCTTGATTAAAACAAATGACAGCAGTACTGCCAAAACAGTAGATGAAGATGTTATGGCATATTACTTAACATCAGTGCAAAATCCTGTTTTACCAAAATTTAGCCAATCATAGAATCATGGAACTAACAATCTCCCCCTTTGGCAAATTTGTGCTAAAACAACCAAGACATGATAGATCAGCAACAACAGTAGTTTTATCAAATACATCCAGCCTCATAAACTATCATGCTCCCCCTTAATAGTTGCATCCAATAACATTAACACTTTACTCCCCCTTTGTTTAGCCAAAAAGTTGACAAAAATTGGAGTAAATGTACACACATATAAACTCAGATGCACACATCAATCAGAGCCAAACCCAAAAACTGAATCATAATCACCATGCATCAAAGCAAGACTTAGCTGAAAAACTGCACATGGTGTTCGGATATCCTAGTCTGACATCTCTCAATCTCCTAAGAGATACACAAATATTCTGCAGAGAAAAATAAATTCTCCCAGACAATAATCAATGTTGTTCCCTAGGTCATTCATAAGAAGCAAGCACAATCCTAGTTCAAACCAACAACCTCATAAAGTCAGACCCATAATCACATTGTCAAGGTAAACAGGTACACTAGACAGCACAATGTCAAGACATCTTGTCTGACATTACAACCTCATCAGTGGTCCAAGAACACCAGCTTGCCTGAGAATCAGCAAACTTTGTACAGGCTACAGCAATGCAGCTACATATCAGACAGGTACACAACTCTCCCTGTCATGCATAAACAACACTCCCCCCAAAAGAGAAAACCCAAACACATGAAGACTTGCTTCAACATCTTCATATTCACACACTAGAAGCACATGCAACTCCACACCCCTTGTTTCACAAACCATGCTAGACCCAATCCTAATAGTAGAAGTAGTCACAGGATAGTCATAATTATCTGATACCATTTTCCTTGACTTCCATATGCACAAGATCAGAGTTGATGGTGTCTTGATCTTCATCTTTTCCAGTCATACAAATATAAGACAAAACACCTGGATAAAGGCCCAAAAACCTGATTTGATCCATTGATACCCAATGACAGAACCAAAAAGAATATACTGTCAGGTTCACCATGAGCTAGAGCAGTAATACAATGTCACAACATCTTGTCTGACATTCCACCCTCATACAATCACAAACTTCTTGAAACCAAAAAGAATCCAGCAATAGATCCTAGATAGAATTATAACTCCCCATAGTTCTCTAACACCTTAACAAGAATGGAAAACATAAGACTCATCTTCATATTTTCAAGAGCTCACTCCCTGTTCAGCACACTTACTGAACGCATTCACTCACTGCTTGAACCACATGCAACTAGTACACCCATCAGACAGAAGCTCTCCCCCTATCTTTTTAACAAAGGATGCTACAAGATTACCACATTATCTCTCATGACCAACTCCATGCTCATACCAAACATATCCACTTCTTTCTAGAGTTACTTGCAGCAAAAGAACCATTTCTCTACAAGAATTCTGACTTCAGACTGAGTCAGAGAACAAGATATACACCCTATAATCCAAGACATTCTTTACCTCATCATTCTCCCATATGATAAGTTAGAACACTTCTGTTTCAACTAGTGAATATCAGCTTCCACAACCTGGACCCCAAGTTCAGCAATCAAAATGATTATTAATCCAAGACAATCTTAGTCTCATCATTCTCCTGTATGATAAGATGTAACACTTCTGATTAAACTGGTGACTATTTTCGCATCGCTGCGAAGAGGGGCCGGTAAGGATAGAAGACTCGCCACCATTTGTTATTTATCCCAAAGAGAGGGAAAAGAAACAATCAGAGAAAACCTACAAAAAAGGGAAAAGATAGGTCATCGCAACCAAATCTTGGGTTCGGGAGTCGGTTACGCAAGGGGAAAGTATGAGCACCCCTCACGTCCGTCGTACTTGACGGGATCCACGCTTGTTATCTATCTAAAGGGTGTTAATCTATCTAAGATACAGGCCACAGGGACAAAAGAAAAGAAAAGAGACTCGATAAAGCATTGCCGCTTTATGCCTACGTACTCCCTCGTGCAATGGGAAAGTCAAAGTCAACGTAGTTCGGAAAACTACGGGTAAAAGGTGGGGACGGTTGCTCACCAAGACATCGCTACTTGTGCCTACGTATCCTCGTCTGGTACGAGAAATGAGAGCAAATGTAGTTCGGGCTAACACAACCACAGGTTGGTTCAAGTGTTTTAATCGAGTAGGGTTAAACCTCCGTTCTAGCAGTTAGGTGTATTGCTGCTCAACCATTGGAGACTTAGGCTTTACCTGTTTGCGGTAGAACCAAGAGTTAACAACACTCTCTTTAAAAATGGTTTTCAATTAATCCCAAAGGATAAAAAAAGGTTTGATGTTTGTTTTTGAGTCTTTTATGAAGAAGAAGTGAATTGAATTATGTTTGTAATTCATGTTGCACTAAAGACTATGACTTAGGAGCGAATGCGTCGCATATCGCCCAAAGGGCATACGCTAAACACTCTAGACAATTGAGAGCAGGCCCCCCAATCATCATTTCCCAAATGCTTAAGGCTCGTAGAGTACAACACTCATTATCCTTTATTACATGTTTTGAAGAAGTTTTGAGATGAGAAGAGAGAAGACACCACTAAGGGGAAACTAACTCAACCCTAATGTTTTCATGGAATGTGCTCCTATGATTGAGATTAAAAAGGGAAAAGACTATCCTAATGTTATCATGCTTGGATGAACACTTAATGTCTCTCCTACTCCCGAGGGACTAGGAATCCTAAGGGATCATGGCAAAGAAAACCAAGTAAACACAAGATAAATCAATCACAGATGAAAAGGAAGAAAAGGATGCAAACATGAAATGCAATACAATGAAAAGAGGGAGGAAAAAAGTGTGGGGCAGTAGCCACCACAAGCACATCTCAACCTCTTGAAAACAAACAAAGAGATGAAAAACAAAATAGAAATTCAAGCAAAAGAACTTAAACAAGTCCAAGCAGAAGTGAGATGAAATGGGAGAAGTTACAACTCCTACAACCATTCAAACATCAATCACCAACCTTAAAAGGTAAACAAATAAGAAAGAGAAGAAGGAATGATCAAGATGAGGATGGGAGAATAGGATTGGGAAGCAAGCAACACAAGAAGAATCTCAACCAAAAGCATCAAATTGATCATAAAAAAGAAAGCACAAACAAGTTCTAAAAGTGGCCTCTCATTCAAAGCAAACACAAAGTACAAACAATGAGTACCAAATCACCTTGAATGAGTTCCAAAGTACAAGGGACAAAAGTGAGAACAAGAGAAGAAGGTTCAAAAACCAAAGAAGAAGCAAAGCCAAGACAATTTACAAAGTAGGGCAAGGTAAAGAACCAAAGTTCAAAACACTTTCAACATTCAAATGCAAATTGAAAGCCCTAATTAAAAGTAACTTGCAACACAAACCAAACAAATGTGTGACCTATAAAATTAAAACCAGCATCCTAAACATGTCAAGAATGTGAATCAAGAGGCATATGATGCAGATGGGATCCATAGGAGTCATCTCCCAAAGGAACTAAGTCAACTAGTTTGTTTGAACTTCAACTAGGGTGACTTGACTTGCAAGGTTCACCAAAAATAGAAGAATTTTTCAATAAATCTCAAATAAAATTTACAAAACTCCTAAACAAGTTGAAAACTAGAGGCCAAAACAACCAAATCAAATTCCATTCAAGGCATCACCAAATGATTTGATCAACTAGGGCGCTCCTACTTATGGAATTATTATCGAGGGTCAAACAAAAGCAACACAAAGTCAAACAAAAATAGGTTAAACCTTGACCAAAATTAGCCTCAAAGGCACCTCAATCCATCATCAAAATGGAGAAGAAGCCTCACTCATTGGTGATTGCAAATGGTCTACAAGACAAGCATGAACAAAGAAGAACTATATTAAAAACACTTCCAATCACAAAATTCAAATTAAATTTAAAAATAAAACAAAATAAAAATTAAAAATTATGAAAAATTAATTAAGAATTCAAAGTGTTTGAAAATACTTTTTGTTGAATTTTCTAATATTTGGAAGTGTTTTTAATAATTAAAAAACAAAACATAAAATAAAAGAAATAAAATAAAAGCATAAAATGGAAGGAGGTGCAAAAGTAATTTAGAATACAAAGGATTCATGTTGAAGCGCATTTGGGCTGAACAAATTGGGGGTGGCAATAGCACAGAAAGCCTAATCCACAAGACAACGCTGATTAAATGAAATGCAGCATTTCATTTAATCCATGTGGATTCAACGCGCCCAGTAAGCATAGTCAAGCCAATGAGAAACACACACGCGCATGGTCAACAAGTCAACTTAGTGCCACTTCAGATCTGAGGTCAAATAACCAGACGTCGGAGCCCTAGCTCCGATCGTCTTCTCCGGCGAGGTGGCCAGAGCTCAGGTTATCAAGTCTTCACCAAACTTCACAAAATTTATACCTAAAGAAGGCTGAAGTCACGTAGGTCATGAATCCAAGATCCAATCATCCATATCCTTCATAAATTAAGAGAATCGAAGCCCACAAGTTTGAGATGCACATCTGAAAACTCAAGCAAACATGAACGATAATGAATCAAACATGGCCTACACGAGGTAGGGCTTCAAATGCAACCAATATGAACCTAGATCATGGCCTAGAATGAGAGAAAAGTTGGTTGGAAACTTACTGAACAGAGACAATCCATTGGTACTTCTCGGGCGTGTAAGCTTGCTCCAAATGATCCAGATCCACTCCAAATTCTTCAAGGAAGCTTAATTGCACTTCAATTTGCTTTGATTTGCTGAGAAAAATGAAAACCAATTTTGAAATCTCTTTGAGAATTTGAAAACTGAAATTGCTCTCTCCAAGTTCAATTTGCACTTCTGAGCCCTTAAAGCTCGTTTTGAACTTATATATGTTGAATATCTGATCAATTGGAAGGCCCATGAAACCTTACTTGGATGAATTTTAAAAAATGCCAAAAATGGAAGCCACTCATGCACACGTGAATATCCTTGCATACACTCATGGGAATCACTTGGTTTTGCAGCTGGTGAGTTGAATTTCACATTGGAATGGACTTGGGCTTTGTATGTGATCCAATTAGTAAGTTCCAAAGTGAAACTTCTTTGTGAAGTAAGTTGTAATTTCACGTGTTTTGCTCACCCATGTGCCAAACCAATTTGTGCATTTTACTTATTAATGTATCTTGAAGAGAAATGAATCAAAATATGACATGTAAATGACCTATAATGTATTCAATTGAAATCACATTTTAAAGTTCATTTTTCACTTGAAATTTCCACCCAATGTTCACAACCATCCATAATTCACACAATCCTTGAGTTTCATGATGTAAAAGAGGTCCCTAGGAGTAACTTTCATGTTGGTTGAAAGCTCATTTGAAGTACACAAGTGCATGAAAATGGCTTATGTAACAAATGACCTATAATTAAACTTTCCCAAAACACCCTTCCGTTGTAAGGTCCATAACTTGAGTTCCACAAATGATATCAAGGACTTCTAGGACTTTTAGGAAAGCTAAGATCATGAGAAAAAAATTTCATGTTCACCTAAAGTTGAGGAGAAACATGATTCTAGGTCAAAAGTTCCATGAAAGTGAGTTGACTTTTGTTGACCAAAAAATAAGTTCATCTGAGACCTATGACCTGATGCCATCATAACTTGAGTTCCACAAACCCAATGGATGATTTCTAGTACTCAAAATAAAGATATGAACATGCCCTACAAGTTTCATATTTGTAAGTAAATGATATTGAACTTTTATCATGATGTAAATTGTCCTTGCAGTTGAGCACTAAAGAAGGGGATTTTACACTAATATCCTCTGAAACCCTAATTTAGTAACTTCTTGAACTCTTGATTCTTCTTTATTTGAACTTGAAATGACATCCTAGATGTCTCAACATAACTCCCCATAGCTCCAATTACTTAAAACCAAGTCTCAAACTCCCTCAAGTCCACAGTTGACCTTGAGCTGACCAGATGAAACCCTAGGTGCACAACCTTTCACTGTAACCTCTTGCAAGTGAAATAAGTGTTTAGATGAGCTCCACAATAGCTTCTAGAGCACTCAATGAGCTTCTCACACACCTCTTATCCATAACCATGAACTTTTGAACCCCTGATGATCCTCTGTTGACCCGCAAGATAGGAGGTAAGCATCATACATCCATCTACTCTTTCAAAGAGCTATGGCCACTTCCTGATGATTGTAGGCACTTGATGAATTGAATAAACACTCTTGCTTGAGTTTGAAACCCTTGAGACTCTTATCTTGAATTACACACCCACTTGACACCCTATAAAGGATACTGTTATGCAAATGCAAATGCTAAATAGAAAGGAAACATAAGCCAAGTAAAGAAAGAGGTTGGTCAAACTTTGGGGTACAACAACTGCCCCTATTCAAACGAATTGGACATGAATGAGTGAAAAGCGAACGACTTTCAAACAATCAAGGTAAAAGACGGTTGAATACCAAAGAACCCAGAAATTTTTCAACCGCAGAAATAGAACTGCAAACTTGTCATTGGGAACAAAAATCTACGGAAATAACTGAATCTGCTAGTTGCAACGGCAACAAGCTAACTGATTACTAATCAAGAAGCCTCGACAATAATTCGGAAGAAACATTTGCTAACATGCAGGCAATGACACTAAGTCAGAAGGATCATATGATATCACCATCAGGCATCTGTTTGAACAAAACAGGCATCGAACCCAAAGGCCTGCTCAACCCGAAGTTGAGAAGAACATATGACATCGCCGCCAGTCATCTGTTAAATAAAAACCAGGCACCGAACCCGAAGGCCGGCTCAACACAAAGTTGAGAAGAACATCTGACATCACCGCCAGGCATCTTTTAAATAAAAACAAGCATCAAACCCGAAGGCCGGATCAACGCGAAGTTGAGAAGAACATCTGACATCGCCACCAGGCATCTGTTAAATGAAAACAGGCATCGAACCTGAAGGCCGGATCAACACGAAGTCGGGAATCTCTGCTAACCAGCAGGCATCTGTTAAATAAAAACAGGCATCAAACCCGAAGGCCGGATCAACACGAAGTTGGGAATCTCTGCAAACCAGCAGGCATTCGCTAAATAAAAGCGAGCATCGAACCCGAAGGCCGGCTCAACACGAAGTTGAGAACATCTACTAACCAACAGGCATTCACTAAATAAAAGTGAGCGTCGAACCCGAAGGCCGACTCAACACGAAGTTGATAAGTGAATTTAACAACAATTCACAAGGAACTTCCGCTGGAGAGAGAAACTTAAACAAGCAACTATGTGGGGGAACAAATGGGAAGATAAACACATTTGTCAAAAGATTTCTCCGGTGGTCTGGATACCACACAGGCTCAAGAATTAACTGATAATATACCGGGTCTAGATACCGCGCGCTAAAGGGATATAACATCATTTGCCGGGGTCTGAATACCGCGCAAGCAAAGTAAAATCAACCGCTTGCGGAAGATATACATGAAAATAAAGAGGTAACAACCTGGCTTATCTTTCAAATGCATATGTTTGAATATGGCGTAATGCTCCATATGAAATGGAAATGCTACGCGTTTGTAAGGATGCTATGCACAAATGCAAAATGCAACAGAACCAAATCAGCAAAATAATGTTGAAGAGACAAAACCAACTCCGTCGGGGAGAGATGGGATATGCCAATTATGATTGGACTTAAGCCGGGAAAAACAAGCCCTGGGTGACCTCCTGAAAAAGAATTTTCCTGGGTAACACTGTTCTGACGAGAACACAATCCGCTCGGCTGGGAATCAAATCAACTCCTGCTGAGGGAAACACCCTGGATGGCCTTCTAGAATATCACTCTTCTAGGGAACAAATGACCCGGCTGAGGAAAGATAACCAACCGTTGGAATCAAAACCAACCTACTAGGGAAATCAACGACCCTGCGGGGGAACCACAAACAAACATTGAGATTAACCTGCGCTCTAACAGGGAAAGCAGCTCTGAATGGCCTCATAGAACACCGAAACCTTCTAGGGTATAAAGCAAACATTTGGGGATAAATCCACTCCACTGGGGATCCAAGTACACCCTGCCGGGGATTAATCAGTGGGAAACCAACAATCAAGATACATCCCAACAGCTAGAGATGCACCAACAAACTTTGTCATAAACACTTCCAACCTGCGGGGAAGAACCTACTATGCTGAGGAAGGGTATACTCTGGTGACTTCGCTGGGGAATAAGCAATAAGGTAAACATCATCAACCTCTGCTTGGGGATTAAGTCAGCAATCAAACTCTGAGGGGATACAAAGTCAAACATATCTGGACTCTGTGGGGAAATAAAATTCTGACTTTGCTCCGCTGCTTGGGAAAGAGTTCCACATCTGCCTGGTGGAAAGAAATCCAGTCTTGACTCTCCGAGGAGTAAGTGCATTCCTATAATCTGCTAGGGATATGGGCGCACACTTTGTTCTTTCGAATAAACCAAACTTGAACTGCTGAGGAATACGTGCATACAGACAAATTGCTGGGAAGAAGTGTATACAGTCAACCGCACACTTAACTTGTATATCCTTTCATGTGGAAACAAAACTCTCGCTAGGGACAAGATGTATTTTTCCCACTGAGCTAAATGCACAAATTCCTCCTGCCTGGGATGAATGAGTCTCAACTACACACCTTCTTTCTGTGGGGATGGTGATCCTACCGGGGATACACCTCTGAAAAACTTGCCATAAGGGTAACGACCCTGCACATGAACAAACAACAAGATATCCTGCACAATGGAAACTATCTCGGTCATCATCCGTGACATTGTTCAAATAAATCAAAGTTTTAATGATTATTGGCAAAGCCTGCAAGTTTATGTATGCAAAGTTTTATTAAAAACACCGGGCGTTTTTTCGCAAACGAAACAGTAAAGCCAAAGCAAGAACAACAATTTACTGAATACTATAAGTTTTATTGACAAATGGCCTGTAAATAGGTCGATTTTACAACAGATGCAACCCCTGTAAATCCTCGAGGACGCACCTTCTTATCAAAATCTTTTTTCATCCTGCTTTGATATAAACGACCATATGTAATGGATGATAACCTCTTATCATCCATCAGGCTGAGCTGATTCAATCTATTTCTCACCCATTTTGCCTCATCAAGCTTGACGTCGACCAGAACTCTCAAAGAAGGAATCTCGACTTCCAATGGTAGGACAACTTCCATACCATACACCAGCGAGAAAGGAGTTGCCCCGATTGAAGTACACACCGTGGTACGATATCCATGCAAAGCAAAGGGCAACATCTCGTGCCAATCTTTGTAGGTTACAACCATCTTCTGCACTATCTTCTTTATATTCTTGTTGGTCATGTCGCTACTGCGAAAATCGAGGCCGACAATGATAGAAGAGTCGCCACCGCACGTTATTTATCCCAAGAGAGGGAAAGGAAACGCTCAGAGAAAACCTAACGAAAAGAGGGATAAGATCGATCATCGCAACCAAATCTCGGGTTCGGAAGTCGGTCACGCAAGGGGAAGGTGTTAGCACCCCTCACGTCAGTCGTACTCGACGGGATCCATGCTTGTTGTCTATCTAAAAGGATGATTGAAACTATCTAACTACAGGCTTGAGGAAAAAAGAAAAAAGAAGTGACTCGGCAAAGCAACGGCCCTTTGTGCCTACGTATCTCATCTGAAGTGAGAAGTCAGAGTAAACGTAGTTCGGCTAACTACGGGTGAAAAGGGGAGAAGGTTGCTCGCCAAGACATCGCGTCTTGTGCCTACGTACTTTCATCTGGTATGAAAGATCAGAGCAAACGTAGTTCGGGCTGACGGTACCACAGGTTGGTTCAAGTGTTTTAAATTGAGTAGGATTAATAATCAGTTCAAGCAGTTGGTGTATGCAGCTCGACCATTGGAGACTTAAGCGTTACCGTTTGCGATAGAACCAAGAGTTAACAAAACTCTCCTTATAAAGATGATTTTTCAAGGTTAAGGGTCCCAAGGGACAAAAAAGAAGTTTGACTATTTGTTTTTTGTGTTTTTTAGGAGAAGAAGTGTTTTGAATGAATGTTTGTAATTCATATCGCACTAGAGACTATGACCTAGGAGTGAATGCGTCGCATGTCACCCAAGGGGTGCCACACTAAACACTCTAGCAACTGAGAGGAAACCCCTCAATCACTATTTCCCAAGTAGCTTAAGGCTCGTAACGTACAATACGCATTAGCCTTTATTAGGTGTTTTAAGATTGTTTTGAGATGAGAAGAGAGAAAGGAGGACTAAACCAAACCTAAATTTGTCATGTACAATGCTCCTAAAGTTGGGGTGAAAAGGGAGAACTAACCTAATGTTATCATGCATAGGATTGAACACCTAATGTCTCTCCTACTCCCATCCTAAACGAAGGGACTAGGAATCCTAGGGTGATCATGGCACAAGGCCAAGTAAACACTAAATAGATCACTCACAAAAGAAATGAGAAAGAAAATAAATTAAGATTCAAAATAAAAATGATAAAATAAAATGGAAAATAAAATAACACATTAAAATAATAAAAAGATGATTTTTGGTTTTTCATAAAATATTTAAAACTAATAAAAAAAATAGAACAAATTAAAAAGAAAAGAAATAAAATAAAGGAAATAAAATAAACATGTCATAAAAAAAATAAGGAAATGCCTTCACTAGGAGTTGAACTCCTCACCTTGGCATTACAAGCACCACACAAAACCAACTCTACCACTCACACACGCGTGTAAAGCAAAGGAAAAGGAAAAAACAAAACATAAAATGTGAAAAATAAAAGAAAAAGAGCCAAAAAAACTCCCCCGACTGGGCTCGAACAGGGGACATGGGTGTGATATGGCAAGGCATTAACCACTGGGGTGGCGATACATCCGTGTATTAATGCCACCCCATCTCAATAAGTACCAAAACAAACACGCAGGTTGGGAAAAGTTGAAGGCAAAACCAAGGCAAATTGTGTCATACGGTTTCAATCCAAACTCTCTCAATTCTTAATAAATTTCCATGAAATAAAAGTCCATTCCACCTGAATTTTCATGAGGATCACGATGGTGCTGTTAAAATTTTCAAAAGATGCCCACAAAATAAAATCTGATTGAACACACAAGGTGAGGTCTTGAGATGCATTAGAAGAAGATCCACAGATTGAAACAGGTGCAATTAAAGGTAGAAAATGGTTGGAGCAAGTTTCAAATGTGTAATAGAATGAGTTCTAACAAGAAGACTTGTTCAAGACACATTAAAGTGGAAAGTTAGTATGTGAGTTGTAAGTTGGTGAAATGTGTTTGAAATGGACTTGGCATGCACAAGGTTGAGATCCTATGCTGTCAAGAATTCTCATGACAGTCCTAATGACTTAAACAGCAACAGTCCTATAGTAACAGTTCTACCCTCAAATGATGGTTACCAATGCAAACACACAGCTCTCAATGAGAGGTTCAAGCTCAACATGCTAATACAACAATTTCCAACAGCCTGTAGCAATATCTGAGGTCAAGTTAAATTGGTTTTGAACAAAAAAGAGGTAAACTTGATGAGAAACCAACTAACACATCCTAACAGCAAAACTGGTTGTATGTAGCGTGCCAAACAAAACTGCATTAAGTCATCAATGCTTGAAATTCAACCCTAGCCTGAATTCAACTAGACACACAATGATATCACTCTCCTCCAAAAATTCAACACAAGCAGAAAAAGTCCTACTGAGTTCGATCATCCTAGCCTCACCTAGCCCACTGACATATTCACTAATGGTTAACAACAACAAAAGCTCCATCAAGAACCAAACTCAACTAAACAACCAACCAGCACAAACCTTCTTCAAAGCTCTAACCAAAACTGAGGCACACAACAGAAAGTGAGGTATTGCTAAAACCAGGACACTAAACATATGCCCTAAAGACTATCCAGTTGTCATGAGTTGAACATACTCAACTCAAAAACAAATGATAATTCAAACTGTGGACTTAACATCAAAAAGCCTAATCCACTCAAACCAATCAAAACCTATGAGGCAGCTACTAAACTATCATCACTATTCCACAACACAATGAGCCATCCATTCTACACATCTCAAACATGAGTTGTCAGGTCTAACACAACCTCTAACAGCAGCTCTAAACATTGTCTAATCTTACTAAAAAGTCGGCCACACAATAAGTGGAACAAAATCCTCTGTGCCAAAATGAACTGGCAGCAAACAAAGGCTTTACATAATAATGCTAGAAACTTACCCTCATCATGCATTCAACAAATAAGTCAAGCAACCTTGCTTGAAACAGAAACCAATACCAATCATTGGCATAACAGGCATGAGTTAGCAAACTCAACCTCTAGAAACAGTTAAGAGCAAGATTTAACATGGTTGGAAATGATAGGTCATAGCAGCATGATATAGCAGTTACTTACGAATTGGAAACAACCCTAGCATAGGAATCAAATTCAAACAGCTACAACCACATGCTTTGGTACTTCAATGCCAAAACCCACAAATGTAACCTTAAATGATGAACTAAAATTCCAATGTAAACCATCATGAATTGGCAAGTTCATATTCTAGACAGCTCTAGCAGTACTACTAAAATCTTACAGTAATTGGTAAACTAAGACTTGAAAATGGCTTGGCAGAATCAGAACATCTCCAAAATCTAGTTGGCCAACCAAAACTAAATGCCTCAACTGCATCCACATATTCTGACTAAACAAAATGGGTTGCACACCAGCAAGCATAACCATGATGCTAAAACTCTCACACAAGTCAAACACAAAATTCTACCAAACACTACAACCTTACCTCACCTAGACTGTCAAGGAAGATTGGACAGTCCTGAGGACCAAAGCAAAATGTCAACGAAGTTGAAGCACTCTAGATTATTATGAAATCATGGTAACAACCCTCTCTTGTGCACAGAGTCCTCTCTACACCATCTCAAACACTAACAGGTTTCAAAAGGTTAACAGTCATAGACCTCTACATGAATCACCACTAAAACTCAGAAACTAACCTTCAAAAGTCTAGAGGCAAACAAAAATCTAGAACATCAAAACAGATGTAAACTTGCTATCCAAATCTAGCTCACCAAACAGTCACAGCAGCAAAAATGCTCTCAAGGGTTTAGCAGACCACAAACCTCAAGATCACAAACCTAGCTATCTACTTCTAAACAACAAACTCAAGTGTCAAGCACAAAACTAACAAAGCCAACCAAGGGAGTATTGTTGGCAGCCAAAGACCTAAACAGAAATAACCACCTAATGAAAACAACAGCATTCTAAAGGTCAACATGAGCACAACATAAACCAAAGCAAACCCAGCTCACACACATAACCAAAACCAGCTGCTTTCATGGTCCCAAACGTAAATGAAGCACACAACCAGTTTACACTCTCATGGCAGTTACCCCTGGTCATCCAACCCTATTCTAACAGTAAAATCAGATGGAAACCAAACCAATATCATGTGTAAAAAACCTCTAGCAACAGTTGTGAAATGACCAAATCTGTTCTAGCAGCAGTCAAATACATTTGACAAACTTCAACACAGCAGTAAACAACAGTCTAGAAAGAAATTAGTTTTAAAACAGGATCAACAGCCCAGCTCCTCACTACATTAGCAGAAGCCAATTTACACCAGCATAGACACCAATGGCCAACAACAATAAGGGCTCAGCACCAACCACACTAAAAACTCATTCAAACAGTCAGCCAACTCAAAATGCCTCTCATGACAGTTCCAAAATTGATAATCCAACCTTGCCTCACAAACAACTCCTAGCAACATTGGACAACTAAATGTCATGAAATCAACCTGTTATGAATTCCAAGTCTCAACAGCCTCTAAATAAAAAGCACATCAGTAGGGAGAGCTTAATGAGTCCCTAATCCAAATTCAACCCTGCTACCTGTCGCTTTCGCGAAAATCAGGTGCCGGCACAACAGAAAAGTCGCCACCTTTCGTTATTTATCCCTTAGAGCGGGAAAGGAAACGATCAGAGAAACCTGACGAAAAAGGTATAAGACAAGGTCATCGCAACCATTGTCTGGGTTCGGGAGTCGGTTACGCAAGGGGAAGGTATTAGCACCCCTCACGTCCGTCGTACTCGACGGGATCCACACTTGTTGTGTTTACTGGACGGGTTGGTTTTATCTATCTACCTATCAAGGCTGGTCTGAAAAGAAAAGAAAAATGACTCGGCAAAGCGTCGCACTTTATGCCTACGTATTCTCATCAGAGAACGAGAAATCAGAGTCAACGTAGTTCGACTTACGACGGGTTACGGGGAAGGTAGCTCGCCAATACATCAGTATTGTGCCTACGTACTCTCAACAGGTATGAGAGATCAGAGCTTATGTAGTTCGGGACACTACGCATTATTTTCTGTCTTTTACGGAAGAAGTGTTTTTTATGTGTTTGCAATTTCAATCGCACTAAAGACTATGACCTGAGAGTGAATGCGTCGCATGTCACCCAAAGGGTGCCATACTAAACATCCAGACTGTTGAAAAGAAACTCTCCAACAATCCTTTCCCAGATAGCTTAAGGCTCGTAACGTACGAAAGAAATCATTCATGATTACTGTATCTTAAGCTGTTTTGAGATGAGAAGAGAACAGGCTCAACTACCGGGAGACTATCAAGTCCTAATGTTGTCATGCCAAGGATTCATCCTATGGTTGAGGTTTGAACAGGGAACTCCTAGAAGTTATCATGCATAGGTTTCAACCTAAAGTTCTATCATCACTTCCTTATCAAAGGAAATGAGAGTCCTAAGGGATCATGTCAATGATACACAGAAACAGATAAAGCATCAGCTTAAACAGTAAACAGTGAACGACTGTAAAATGCATGCAATGCAAGTGAGGGAGGAAATGTGTGTGGGGCATCAGCCTCCACAAGCTCATCTCAACCTCAAGCCAGAATGAATAACAGTAATCATACTGAAAGATAAAACATGCTATCAAGCAATATACAGTAAACTGCAATCATACAGAAGGAATAAAATCATGCTGTCAAGCAAAACAAACCACATGGGCAAGGGAGATGGGCTCTACCGAATACCCGCAAGCAAAGCCATACAGTAACAGTACAAGCAGAGGGAGCAACTCAACCTCTAGTGCAATCATGCTCATAGATTCTACCTAGTTTAGATATGGACTTATTCTAATGCATCAAGCAAATCAAACAAGGTACATCAATACAGAAAAACAGACAAGAAAGCAGATCAACTCCTCTCTCAAATCCAAGCTTCAGCTCTTCCAACAACAACTCAGTCTTCAGACTTCCATTACTCTTGACAAATATCAATTTGCTTCTCCAGGTTTCAACCCTTCAACACAAGTTTCAACTTATCTTTCTTCTCTAAGCTTCAGCTCCTTAATCAGTTCCACCTTCAGGCTTCACCCTTAATCACAAGTATCAACTTGATTCCTTCAGGATCTCCAAGCTTCAAAGTAAGTATCAACTTCCTTTGTTCTTCAAGCTTCAGCTCTTCAGTCAATCTCAATTGAATCCTCTTCTTAAGTATCAACTTAGGTTTCAAGCTCTCAAGCTCTCTTTGCTTTACCAGTCTCAACTTGGCCTTCTCTTACTACAAGCTTCAGCTTCTCAGGGTAATCTTCAATCACTTAGAAGTGTCAACTTCATCCTTCAATCTTTAAGCCTCAGCTCTTCATTCAGTCTTTACTGGATCTTCAATGGGTCTTCAAGTATCAACTTGCTCTTGCTCTTCAAGCTTCAGCTGCTATGGCAATGTTCAGGGAATCATCCTCTTCCATACTCCTCAATGAAGTCTTCATCTTCACACTCAAGCTCAACATCTCTCAAGATACTCAAACCAGAGGAAATTACTTAACTGGATAAGCTGGGATATTAAACTGCTTATTGACCACCCAAGGTGACCTATAAGGGTTTAACATCAGGACTGGTTCCCTCAAAAGTTCTACTTCCTAGGTACCATCACTTATCCCTCCAAAGGAGGGAGGTGTATATCATGGAAGGACTTTGAATCATAGGAAGGAATGGAGGTGAAAGATACCATCCATGTTTGAGAAAGGAATCAATTAAGTCTAAGCTCTTCTTAATCCCTAACCCTAAAACAACAACAAAACAAACAAGATTCTCAAGCTCTCAAGCTCCTCAATCAATCTCCAAGTCTTCTACTATGCTCCTCCATGCTCCTCAAAGCAAGACCAAGCCCAAAAACCCACAAAGCAAGGCAAAACCAAAATACAAGCCCACAAGGGCAACACAAACAACAATCAACTACAAAAATCACTTAAAAATAGCATACTATTATATTAAAATCTAATATAATTTCTAGGGGATCCTATATACCTACCCTTAATACCCTATATGTCCCAATATCTAACTTGACCTAGAAACCCAAAATTCTAGTGTTTTTGTGGACCTATGTTAAGGATTAACCTAAATCTACACAACCTAAAATCATCTAAGCAAAACTAATCAAAAATTAATCACACAATTATGGAATAAATCCAGATGGGTGATAAAGTCCTAATCTAACTATCCTAAAAAGAATGGCCTAAAAATATGAAGGGAACTAGCTAAAAAAAATTCTACAAATCTATGCATCAACATAAAAGAATTAAAAAGCTATTAAAAGAGAAAATACACAAAAAAATATTAAAAATGCATGAAATGCAAATATTTTGATTTTACAATTTTCTAGACATGAACATGAAATGGGAGAAAAAATCCCCATGCAAAAATCATTAATTTTCTATTTATTATGATTTTTCAAAGATTAAAATAAAATGGAGAAAAAGAAATTAAAATGGATAAAACCTTGGTGCAGATAGCAACTATGTTCAGTTCAATTCATGCATGGGCTCAAAATGGGGGTACAATTAGTAAGGCGTGCTAGGCCCAGTTTCATCAGAAAATCAATTAAGAAATTACAAAGAAAAAGAAAAATGAACGGTGCATTAAGTAATGAAATATAGTTCATAATCCAGGTGGGCCATGAATGGGGGTGGGGTTATCAATTGAGCCCAAAACCTCCTTTTAATGAAACGACGCGTTTTGGTATCTTCAGATTTCCCTCTCCAAATGAAGTTAAATCTCAGCCGTGAGATCTCCACCCAGTCAACGAGTCTTGCCTCATCCAACGGCCATCTCATCATCATCTTCCTCCAGCTAGGGTTCACAATGAGGAAGCCATGGAAACAGAGCTCCATAGCTCAATCTTCACCAATTCGTATCACCTCAATTCTCCATGAAAAACTGAAATTCAAAACCCTAATTTGTCCAGAATTTCACCCTGAATCTAACCATGGCCTTGAAATCAATTGAAATGCCCTAATTCTCCAAACCCGATCCCAGATTAAAAATAAGCTCAGACATCAACTTCAACAATTCTTGAAATTAATTACCTCAGAATGATCACCACTTCACACTGGTTAATTCTTGATATCAAATTCATGCTATAGCTCACTATATCTCATGTTCTTGGTCCAAACAAAAATGGTGTCATCAACTGAAACCTCACCAATTGATCTCAAACTTCCCAGAATCCATCACCTAATTGTCTCTAACCGTTCTAACCTAACAATTCTCCCTAATCATGCTTAAATCATGGTGTAGAAGAAAAGTTACTAACCTGTCAAATCTTGATTAACAGATAGGGTAAACCTTCACTGCAAGCTCTCAAACTCTTCAGAATCGATCCTTGAATGATGATAAAGCTTCTGTTTGCAAAAGATTGGACCAAGAAAGCTTGAATCTCCAAACCCGATGGTGACTTGCAACCTTCAAAATCTAAAAGCTATCTCCTCAATTCTCCATGGTTTTGCCTTCAATTTGGTCTGCACAGCTTCAGTGTGATCAATGGAATGTGTTTGGATTGAAAGAAGGAATGGAAATGAATCAGAATGTGGAATTTGATTTCAACTTGCAATGGAAGCAAGTGAAATGGCTATCTCTCTCTTCTCTCAAATCTCTCACCAACCTTGCATCTGAGCAAGTTCTAAATCATATATAGAATGGTTTAGACTCATCTAGAACCATCTGGAATCATCCAATGAGAAATTGGAATTCTCATGTCATGAGTTTATGGATTCATCTCATCTCATGCCAAGCCTCTTGCAGCAACTTGCCTTGGCTTGAAAATCTCCTTAAATGAGATATATGACATGTTAAGACACTTTACTAGCTTGTACATTGCCTTTCCTTGAGTTTTGCATTTGTACCTTATTATGCAAGCAAGCATTTTCCAAAGCAACCCCATGATCTAGGCCTCAAATCAAAAAAGTGGCTGAACCATTGTTTCTAAAATGTCCTTTAGAGTCAAAATGACCTATTATATGCCATGGTTTGGATGTGTAACTTGGAAATTTCAATTTCCAACTTGAACTTTTTTAACTTATGCCTCCATTTTAGGTCATTTATCACTTTTTGCTACAAGCCTTTTCAACATCTCATGACCTCCCTACTAGCCTTAAAACATCATTTTAAGCAAGGTTGATGTTGAAGATTTTTCCATTTGAAGCTTGGAAATAGGAGATATGGCCTTATGCTTGAAATGACCTATAATATCCAAATGACCAAAATGCCCTTGACTTGTCAAAGCCATAACTTGAGTTCTATAAATCTTATCAAGGACTTCTAGTACTCTCTAGAAATCTAAGAAGATGAGGAACAACATTCATGTTAACCAAAAGTTCATAGGAATCATCCTTCTTGGGTAAAAGCTGGATGCAAGTTGGGTGACTTTCAAGCCCCAAATTCACATACCTCAGATGACCTGTAACTTGTCAAAGTCATAACTTGAGCTCTACAAATCCTATCAAGGACTTCTAATACTCAAATTAAATCTAAGAGCAAGCTCTACAACATTCATGTTGGGGGTAAGATGAGATTACAATCACACCTTGAGCTAAACTGCCTTGAAGATAGGGATCAAACTAGGGGATTTTACACTGTCAAGCCTTAGAAACCCTAGCTTAAAACTTCTCACACTCCTCAATCATGATGAGTTGGTCTTGGAATCATCCTTATAGCATCTCAATTCATCCATCCATGATCACATGGCTTCTTGGATTAGGTCTCAACCCTCTCCAAATCATCAGTTGACCTAGGGTTGACCCAGTCAAACCCTAATTATACCACTCATGGCTAAGTCTTCTGAATCTTGTACAATGACCTCTCTAGGCCTCATGATGGCTTTCAAGACATCTCATAAGCTCTCTCAAAGCTTCAAGTCCATCCTCATAGCCTCAGAATCATCTGAGGAGCTCCCACAACTCTCAAGTTATGAGGCACACAACCTTAGTTTCAACCAATCTCTCTGAGGATCTCTTAACTTCTCTGACAAAGATATCAACCTTTGAACATTTGAATAACCTTCTTGGCTAGCTTCAAAGTCTCATATAACTCTTGATGGGTAGTCATACCTCCTGATCTACTGCACACATATCAATGAGATGCAGATGATAATGCTAGTGAACACAAGCTAGGTACATAAATGTTGGTCAAATTTTGGGGTGCAACAGATGCCCCTATTCAAACGGCTTGAACCTGACTGGGTGAGGAGCGAACGGCTCTCAGCCAATCAAGGTGCGAGACGGTTGAATACCGATAAACCCGGAAATTTGCCAACTACACAAGTACACGGTACTCTGATGGGAACAAATCTTCGAGAACTGAAATAATAGTTGCACGACAACTAGCTGGAGAATTGGTCACACGGTAGCCGGTAATACATGGTCGATCATGCCATCAGGCATCGAGATTCCTCGGGACTCATCAGGTCAGTAATCATGTTGATCATGCCATCAGGCATTCGAAGAAAACTTTCGGGCATCAGCCGGACTTCATCAGTAAGTCGGAAATAGAATTCTTGGTCAATCATGAACCAATTGGGGATACCCAAACTTCTGCCATCAGGCACTCCGCATCAGCTGAGAGAACTGCTTTGTTAACACGGTCAGACTTCAATCATGAAGTCTTCAAGGGAAGTTTCAACTTCGCTGGTCAGAAACCTACTGGGGATGACGCACCTCCGCTGGGGATTCTGGAGAACTATCAAGTAACTCCGCTTCGGGGATCCAGAAATCATTCTGGATGAATCAACTCTGCTGAGGACTTCAAGAATCATCTTGGACAAATAACTCCGCCGGGGGCCTTCAAGAATCATCTTGAATCGATGACCCTGCTGGAGATTTTAGGAATCATCCTGAGCAAACACTCTGCCGGGGACTTCAAGCATCAGCTTGAGCAACCAACTCTGGCGAATGTACTGGGGTCTTAAGAATCATCTTAAGCAAGCAACCTCAAGAATCATCTTGAGCAAGAAGACTTCGCTGGGGACTTCAAGAATCATCTTGAGCAAGCGACTTCGTTAGGGAGAATTTCAGGAATCATCCTGAGCAATCAATTTTGCGGCGGAACACCTGCAAAACAAGAACGGTAACAACCTAGATCATGTTTATTATGCATATGCTTCGGCAATGGCGCAATGCTCCACACGGTGTAAATGCTATGTGTTTATGATAAATGCTATGCAGTCATGCACAATGATGCGATCCCGTCAGCAAAATAAATGCCGAAGGGAGAATCCTCCTGTCAAGGAGAAAGAACTACTCAAATAGAGGAATCATCCTGCTGAGGAGAACAAGGTCACGCCAATCTCAATTGGACTCTGCAGGGGAAACAACTTCAGTTGACTGCCGCAGGGGGACGAAGCTCTACGAGAACCTGGACCTGCTGAGGGAAAGCGATATCAATCGCGAGCATAGACTGCACGACCTTCACGGCTACTTCCCTGGGAATAACGACTCCGGTGGGGAAATGTGGCATCATCTATTCAACACTCCACTGGGGAAAACCATTCATGGCCCGAGCGGCTTCCAAGCATTCGGCTCTCTTGGGGATCTGCAAACTTGGCTGAGGAAGAAGAAATCATTCTGCTTACCAGGGAGAGTACGACTCTGTGGGGGAATCTCAATTCCACTGGGGAAGAAGGAATCATCCGGCTTCGGGGGAGAGTACGACTCTGTGGGGAATCTCAATTCTGCCGGAGACTTCAGTCTGGTACCATCAGTTGCTGCACACTTCAGTATGACTCAGTTGAGGAGATGACATTCCTTTAGGATGCATCTGATTGGGGAGAGAATCTTCTCTGCCTGGGGAGACATATTAATGCTCGCGATCTCGCGTTCAGACTCTGCGGGGAGAGGCTGCTGAGCTTTGCTGGAGAAGGAGGAATCATCCTACTTGGGGATACGCACGGCGCACTGTCTGGAATATGATACACCTGTAACAACACAAACAAACAGACAAGATACCCTTCTCAAAGGGACCTATCAAGGTTATCATCTTGTGACAATGTTCAAGTAATTCATTGTTTCAACAATCAGTGGCCTAGACCAGTAAGTTTATGTATGTGCATTTTATCAAAAACATCGGCGTTCTTTTTCGCAAACAAAACAGATAAATGCTAAACAGGCAAATAGAATTGCTGAATAGTATACATTTTATTGATAACGAACCCCTGAATGGGTAAAAATGTTTTACAATAGATGCAAGCTCCTGGAATGAGGAAGCCGCGCAAAAATAAAACATAAATATACATCAGTATATACAAATGTCGGCAACAAGGCGTAGACGAACACCATGAGTTGATCCCTCTATGACCCACTCGACTTCGATACTTCTCCGACGCTTCAGCTTCAGAAGAGATTGATTCAGATAAACGGCCCTCAGGTCTTCCAAACCACTAAACAAAGAAAGTCTACACGCGGAGCGCAGTCATTTGCTTTTTCAAATCCCTAACTTTTGCGTGAACCGCCCTTTGCGGGTTTTCAGTTCACCGGGATACCCTTTTTTGCCAAAGTCGCCCTTCCGGGTTTTCGACTCTGCGGGTGTACATTTTTTAATTTATATCCCTAATTTTTGCCCGAACCTTTTTCATTTTTTATGGTTCGCCATGATGCCCCATTTTTGCCTGGACTCTCTTTTTACTGTCCAGCGGGTTGCTTTCAAGCAAAGTATTTTTTAACTGCGTCCGCGTTCACCGGGGATGCAAAATCTTCACCATCCATCGTGGATAACAACAAAGCTCCTCCCGAGAAGACCTTGCTGACGACGTACGGACCTTCATAATTCAGAGTCCACTTGCCCCGGTGATCGGAGTGTGGAGGAAGAATCTTCTTCAGGACGAGATCACCCGTCTGAAAGCTTCTGGGACGCACCTTCTTGTCATAAGCTTTCTTCATTCGGCTTTGGTACAGACGACCATGCGCAATCGATGCTAACCTCTTCTCGTCCATCAGGCTGAGTTGGTTTAGTCGGTTCGTAATCCATTCTGCCTCGTCGAGTTTCACATCAACCAAAACTCGCAAAGAAGGGATCTCCACTTCTAATGGTAGGACTGCTTCCATACCGTACGCCAAGGAGAAAGGAGTTGCCCCGGTTGAAGTACGTACCGTTGTACGATAACCGTGCAATGCAAATGGAAGCATCTCGTGCCAATCCTTGTAGGTCACAACCATCTTCTGAACAATCTTCTTGATGTTCTTATTGGCCGCTTCAACGGCGCCATTCATTTTAGTCCGGTAAGGAGATGAGTTGTGGTGTTCAATCTTGAAACTCTTGCACAACTCCTTCATCATCTTGTTATTCAGATTCGAACCATTATCAGTAATGATCTGCTCGGGAATTCCGTAACGACAGATGATGTCCCTCTTTATGAATTTAGCCACCACCTGCTTGGTCACATTAGCATACGAGGCTGCCTCCACCCACTTGGTGAAGTAGTCGATGGCTACTAGAATGAAGCGATGACCGTTAGATGCAGTGGGCTCGATCTTGCCTATCATGTCGATGCCCCACATGGAGAACGGCCACGGGGAGGACATGACATTTAACGGGCACGGCGGCACATGAACTTTATCAGCATAAATCTGGCATTTATGACATCTCTTCGTGAATTTGAAGCAATCCGATTCCATCGTCAGCCAGTAATATCCTGCTCTCAGGATCTTTCTCATCATAGCATGCCCATTGGCGTGCGTACCAAATGTGCCTTCATGGACTTCTTCCATGAGCATACTCGCCTCTTTCTCATCTACACATCTGAGTAGCACGAGATCGTGGTTTCTTTTATATAAAACTCCATCAGGATTAAGATAAAAATTTCCAGACAGCCTCCTCAGAGTCTTCTTATCCTGGGTTGACGCACCCGCAGGATATTCCTTAGTCATAAGGAAAGTATGGATGTCATGGAACCATGGCTTGCCGTCGGCGGCTTCCTCGATTGCAAAGACGAATGCAGGTCTATCAAGACGAGAAAGGACAATTCTTGGAGCTTCATTCCAAAAATTGACTTTATACATTGAAGCCAGCATGGCTAAGGCATCAGCCATCTGATTTTCAGCCCTGGGCACATGATGGAGTTCCACTCGATCAAAGAACGGAAGTAGCCTTCTGGCATAGTTCATGTACGGCACCAGATTCGATTGACGAGTCTCCCACTCCCCTTTAATTTGGTTGATCACAAGCGCCGAGTCACCATATACGTCTAGGTTCTTGATTCTCAAATCAATTGCCTCTTCTAGACCCATGATGCATGCTTCGTACTCTGCTTCATTATTGGTGACTGGAAACGTCAGTCTCGCAGTGAACGGGATGTGGGATCCGTGGGGAGTCGTGATGATTGCCCCAATGCCACTTCCATAAGAATTAACCGCCCCATCGAATATCAATTTCCACTGGGATTTCCTATCTGGCCCCTCGTCGGGCCACGGCTCATCGCAATCCTTCGCTTTGAGAAACATGATATCCTCATCAGGGAATTCAAATTTCATCGGCTGGTAATCCTCGATCGGCTGTTCGGCAGGGTAATCAGACAATACGCTTCCCTTAATGGCCTTCTGGGCAACGTACTGAATATCATATTCCGTCAACACCATTTGCCATCTGGCAATCCTGCCGGAAAGCGCTTGCTTCTCGAAGACGTACTTGATTGGATCCATCTTCGAAATTAGCATGGTGGTGTGATTGAGCATGTACTGTCGTAGATGTTTGGCAGCCCAAGCTAGTGCACAACACGTCTTCTCCAGCATCGAGTAGCGAGATTCATAGTCAGTGAACTTCTTACTCAAGTAGTAAATGGCATGCTCCTTTCTGCCCGTCTCGTCGTGCTGACCGAGAACACACCCCATACTATTCTCCAGAACTGTCAAGTACATGATTAGAGGCCGTCCAGCCACTAGGGGTATCAAGATTGGAGGTTCCTGAAGATACTGCTTTATCTTGTCGAATGCCTTCTGGCAATCCTCATTCCAGGCAATCGCCTGATCTTTCTTTAAAAGCTTGAACATCGGTTCACACGTGGCCGTGAGCTGAGAGATAAACCTTGCAATGTAGTTTATTCGGCCCAAGAAACCACGAACTTCTTTTTCTTTTTTTGGCACTGGCATTTCTTGTATCACTTTAATTTTCGCAGGATCAACCTCGATGCCTCTTTCGCTTACGATAAACCCCAGTAACTTTCCGGACCTTACTCCGAAAGTACATTTGTTAGGATTCAGCCTCAACCTGAACTTCCTAAGCCTCTCAAAAAGCTTCAGCAAATTGACCAGATGTCCCCCCTACGTTTGGGACTTCGCAATCATGTCATCAACATAGACTTCAATCTCATGATGAATCATGTCATGAAACAAAGTTACCATTGCTCGTTGGTAAGTGGCCCCTGCGTTCTTCAGACCGAAAGGCATTACCTTGTAGCAAAATGTTCCCCATGGAGTGATAAACGTCATTTTCTCCATGTCCTCCGGCGCCATCTTGATCTGGTTGTAACCGGAGAAGCCATCCATGAACGAAAACACGGAGAACTGGGCTGTGTTGTCGACCAACACATCGATATGAGGCAGCGGGAAATCATCTTTAGGGATCGCCCTATTCAAATCCCGATAATCGACGCACATGCGTACCTTACCGTCCTTCTTCGGTACAGGCACTATGTTGGCGACCCACGGAGGGTAAGTAGTGACCGCTAAGAAGCCAGCATCAAGCTGTTTCTGCACTTCTTCTTTGATCTTAACGGCCATATCTGGTCTCGTCCTCCTAAGCTTCTGCTTGACGGGAGGGAAATCTTCTCGTAGCGACAAGTGGTGGACCACGATGTCCGTGTCAAGTCCGGGCATATCTTTGTATGACCAAGCAAAGACGTCACTATACTCTCTTAGCATCTCGACCAATCTCTGCTTGACATCAAGCTGTTTCTCCTCTTGTTTCAACAAGCGGGCCAACTCTTCAGGAAGGTCTTCGTCTTCATCAATCTCTTCTTCGGCTTGATAGATTGGGCAATCGAAGTCAAAGTGAGTCGTAGAAGGTCCAGAGTCGATGTCATCTGTTATGTGGATCCTGCAATAACAAGGGTTAAACTTAAAACAAGGATATGCAGGTTAGTACAAACCCCATTGCCATTTTATTGTTTTTCAAAACAAATATAAAACAGGAATAACAGAGATCACAATATTTGAATACAAAGAAAACGCATCTGATTTATTAACAAAATGCAAGTACATAATCCAACAAGGCCCTGACAATAAAACCACTATGCCCCGGGTAAGGCATAGGGTTGTACAATGATTGGAAAAAGTAAATCATTACTCTTCGCTTGCCATCTGGATTATATCCTTGGCGGACCAATTGTTGAGGCCCTCGCCTGGCTTGCTTGGCTGGATCCAAGAGTCGAGGTCACAGTCGCTATCTCCGCTGCCTTCAGACACCGCGTTGATGCTTTCGAAAATCATTCCGCCACTGGTAAACTGGATCGACCCTTTACCTCGAGACGCACCGCTAGAAGAAGAAGAAGAAGCTTCAGCTCCAGGAGAATATCCCAACCCAAACGTATCTTGCTTGTTAGGTATCTCCAAAATTCGCCCCCAGCCTGGGGTAGATTCGGCTTGGACAACGGCCCGATCTTCCTTGAACGAGGAGAGAGTCATCTCTGGCTTTTCAGTGACTACAGGAGCTACGTCCTTCACTTTGACAGCTTCGAACGCTTGACATAGAGTCTCATGGATTTCACCATCCATCTCCACATACTTGAAGGACGACAAATGGCTCACCATTATGTCTTCCTCGCCGCAAATGGTTACGATGCTACCTCCGACAACATATTTGAGCTTTTGGTTCAACGTGGAGGTCACGGCACCAGCAGCATGGATCCACGGCCGGCCCAAGAGACAACTGTAGGCAGGCATGATGTCCATAATATAAAAAACCGCGTCGAACGTTTCTGGCCCGACTTGGATTGGCAGGGTCACCTCCCCGAAAACATGGCGTTTAGTTCTGTCGAACCCGTGTCCACCAACACGTGCGACATAATCGTTCCCCTACACTCTATCGAGATGTGCAGGGCGCTATTGTGATTCCTCCCTTTTGGCGTCAGCTCTAAGTCTGTGAAACCTAGCCCATTTCTAGCATTTACATGGGCCACGACCTCTTCTAGCTGATTCACCGATATTTCTTGCGGTACATAAGCGGCGTTCAACACCTTCAGCAGTGCGTTGCGGTGTGCTTCAGAACACAGCAACAAGTTCAGAATAGAAATCTTCGAGGGCGTCTGATGGAGATGATCCACAATCTTGTAGTCACTCTTTTTAATCAACCGCATAAACTCCTCGGCATATTTAACAAGCAAGTCTTTTTCTACCCCACACGGGACCTCTTCAACGACTTTACTTTTGCCTTTATCGGCCGCATCAGCTCTGACCGCTTGATCCGCTACGACCTCTAGTGGTGCAAACATTCTTCCGCTGAGAGTAATACCATTGATTCCCGCAAGATTCTCCACAGTCGACCCAAACGGTTCCAGCTCCAACCTCTGTCCGTTGTAGTAGACTTCAGCCCCATAATGCCACGGAACGGCGTTCGTTCTCTCGAAGGGTATCGACCCAGCTTTGGTAATAGTAATCGTGGGCGGTCTGGGCGTAGAAATGGTTATCGGCCGGCGAGGGATGGTGATGGTGGCGACTTCATCGGCCTGCTTCAGCACTACCTCTCCTGATCCACTTTCAGCCCTCCGGCTAAACTGCAGAATCCCTTCAGTCACTGGACTTTGAATTCCTTCTACCAACTGCTCACATCCATCAGAACGTGTGGCACAGTCCATGCATAACTCTCCGCAACCTGGAAAGAACCCTCTTTTCAGCAACTTAGCTTTAACGAAGCTAAACGGCATCTTCAAATCTCTGACATCAGTCAACAAATCTGCGCTCTCTTCTTCGATAATGGCGTTCACTCCGCCTCCCCTATGATTCGGCATAGGATTCTTCGTGACATTGGGCACATTATCGGAGAAGTTGATGATCTTGGCATCCACCATGTCCTGCACCTTATGCTTGAAGGCTTTGCAGTTCTTGATTGTGTGGCCTGGTGCCCCTGAGTGGAACTCACAAGTGGCATTCGCGTCGTACCCTGGCGGAGGTGCCCCTGTCAAGGGAGCCAGCGTCCTCTTCTGGATCAACTGTAGCTGAAGCAAAGTCTGCAATAGTTGCGCGTACGACATGGGCGGTGTCTCGAAGTGACGGTTTGCTAAAGGTGCCCGATTCTGATACTTCCTGTATCCCTGTTGATTCGGTTGCTGCTGTTGCTGCTGCTGCTGCGGAGCTGCCAGGATATTTATACTGGCCACCTACTGATGAGGACCTTTACCCTTTCTTCGAGCGTTGGTCACAGCGCTCGTCTCTCCTTCCCGTCTTTTGCCAGCATAAGGTTTCTTTTTGCCTCCCCCAGCTGAGGATGACTCACCTTGAATTTTCCCGATCTTGATCCCATTTTCGACGTTCTCACCCGTGATAATGAGATCTGAGAACGTCCCAGACATACCGCTGACCAACTTTTCATAGTAAACCCCTGGGAGGGTGGCTACAAACATCTGCACGAGCTCACGTTCAACCATCGGCGGCTGAACCCTGGCTGCCAACTCACGCCACCGCTGGGCGTACTCCTTAAATCCTTCATTACTCCTCTGCGACAGGTTCTGCAGCTGAACTCGGTTCGGGGCCAAGTCGCTATTGTATTGGTAGTGGTGCACAAATGCTTCAGCAAGATCCTTCCATGTGCGCACACTAGTGGGCTCCAGACTCATGTACCATTCGAGGGATGGCCCGGAAAGACTGTCTTGGAAGAAGTGCATTAGCAACTTCTCGTCTTCGGAATGAGCAGACATCTTCCTGTAGTACGACCTCAGGTGGACACGAGGGCAAGTGGTGCCCTTATACTTTTCAAAGTCAGGTACCTTGAACTTAGGAGGCACCTTGAAATCAGCAATTAATCCTAGCTTGGACATATCAACACCCAAAGTATTCTGATTCTCGATATCTCTCATCTTATCTTCAAGTGCCTAGAATCTAAGCCGTGCTTCAGCATTCAGCTCCCCTTCAGCACCTTTCTGAGAGAACACATCGTCCTAACGATCCTCTAGCCATGGCTGAGGCACAAACAGATTCCCGACGCCTGCATTGCCGTTGCCCGGCCCGACATTGACATTAGCTCCCAGACTTCCATTACAGACGCCCGTCGTATTGAGTCCGATGTTGGCCATCACATTGCCGTTAGCACTGCTGTTTCCCTCGGTCACGGGGACACCATTCTGCGGAGTTTCAACTGGTGGAGGAGTAGGCACAGTCCCCCCATGGAGTACGCCATTGCTATCAACCCTGGAAATCAAAGGCTGAACCAAAGTTCTGAGCTGATCCTGGCCATTGGCGACCGCTTGCATGAGCTCCATGAAGCGATCCATCCTTTCGCGGAGTTCCTGAACATCATTTTGCACTTGCTCCATGATTCTGGTCTGATTAGCTCTAGTCGGATAGCGGCGAATAGGTCTCTGATCAATCCTGGAACCACCGGAAACAACCTGAAATAACCTGAAAAACCTGTAAACACAAAAGGGTTAGGAAAAACAACAAAATGCTCATCATGCAAATGCTTAATGCAAATGCATGCGTGTGTCTGTGTGTTAGGGAGATCTCCCCCGATCCTAGTGCCTGAGTGCCAGTGCTGATAATAAGAAGAAGTCCGAGTCCAATCATGGAAATAACAATCTCATATATAAAGAAAGCCCATCAAGGCAGTACACAACATCAGCGAGTACAAGATGAATCAATAGTGTGACCTCAGCCAACAAGCCTGGTGATGGTCAGCATACAACAATGATCAAAACAAAAGGAATACAAATAGTCAAGTACGGCCACGGGCGCGATACTCTTCTAACAACTCCTTCGTTTCTGGATGATCAGGCAGAGTGAGTAACCCTTTGACGAGTAACTCCCTTTGTACAATGGTGTATTGAAGTCCTTCGACCGAACCTTCCCATGCTCCTTCGCTGAAGAAATCTTCTAGCTTCCGCTTCTTGGACTCAAACGTCAGTTTGCGCTCCTTCAGGTTAGCGAGAGCTTTGTTGAGCTGGCCTTCGGCGGCGTATCTGCAAGCGGTTTCTTCATCAAACCTCTTCTCACTGTCTTTCACCTGGGCTTCCAGCTTGGAGATCTGTAGCATCAGCTTATCCTCCCGCTCTTTTCTGGTGGCCAGGGAAGCCTTCCAGTGCTGGTTGAACTTGGATATCCTCCGATATGCTTCGTCCAAGTGCTGCTTCTTCGTAGCCAGTACGTCGTTGACAACTTTGAAGTCTTGACCCATGCGCTCACGCTCGGCTATCTGCTTAGTCAGGTCTGTCCCCAGCCGGTTCACCAGCTCTGTTTTCCTTTTGAAAGAATGAACGGCTTCGTTCCTCTCGCTTCGGAACTGAGCCAACTCTTTCTCCAGTTCCTCATTTGCCCGCTTCAATTCATCTCGCTCAGCCAACACCTGATTATGCTGCTGAATGGGCACAGTAGTAGGCTCTTCAATCATTGGAGGGCTTTCTGGCTTGGCACGAGGAAACGGCATCCCTATAGCATCTGCCCTGGCTCTGATCCAAGTCGCATACGGAGGGTAGGCTTGATTGTTGCTTCTTCCCAGCAATGGTTTTCCTGGCTTACAGATGCCATTCCACGCGCGCTGAAGCTTGGATAACAGATCCCCCTCTAGAAGACCAGTGAGGTACAGAGATTCCTGCATCTCTTCATCCTTCGGCGGAGCTCTCAAAGCGTAGGCGAACTGTCGGACCAACAACGACGGATTGTAGTTTATACAGCCCTTCCTGCCTATCATAGGCACGTTTGGAAACCCGTTGCAGCTGAAGATCACCTCAGTACCCAACCTATCTCTGTCAAACCAGTCAATATCCTCTGCAGATAAGCTCATCAGACGCTCGGACCACTCAGCTGTGGCTGCAGACGAGACAAAAGGACCCCTCTTGGGCAGATGGCTATCAAGCCATTTGTAAAGCAAGGGTACGCAACATGAAACATTCTTGCCCCTCCTGTTCTTGTTTTTGTAGTGGATAGAATGGTAGACATCTCATATCAAGGTAGGGATTGGATTCCCTGATGCGAAGATGTGAAATGCATCCAAGTCTACAAAATCGGGCATATTAGGGAACAGAATAATGCCATATATGCATAGAGCGAGGATGGCATTGAACGCGACCCAACATCCGTCCTTGGCGCACTGCTGAGCCTTTCCCACTAGAAACTGCAAGGAGAACCCGGGAACCTTGTTCCAACTAGACAACACCAACTCGGAGGCATCCAGATGAAGTGAAGGAGCTAAACCAGCCAGATCAGGCTCAGCATCCATATGAACAAAAGGCATCTGCCTCTTGATAGGCACACCTAGCAAATCAGCATACTCTTCCAGCGTGGGTGCGAGAACAAAATCCTGGAAAGTGAAACATCTCACTGGAGGGTCGTAGAACTGCAGCAGAGCGTGCAACCCATTTACCTCGAACGCAGAAGGTTTATGAACCAAACTGAGCAACCTGCCGTAGGATTTTCTGAACTCATCCCTCACAAAATCATCTGCTAAAGCTATCAAACCAGTAAACTTAACCACATCAGGGGCAGGGAACTTGTAAGCCACGGTCTTCCTCAGAGAACCCATAACAATACAATAGGAGGCAAGAAACCCTGGATCGGGGAAAATGGTACCTGCAACATAGACACACGTTAATGAAATGCAAATGTATGCAAAATAATGTAAAATGCAATCATGCAGCAGGAGATCAAGGCAACTGTGATGTGGAGATTTTGTATCAACAAAACCATAATCCTGCTCTATCAAGAACAGCCACTGCATCTGATAATAAGAGAACCCCGGTATCGGACCACAAATCTGCTCTGTCGAGAACAATCATCTGATAGGGCCATATACACAAGATCATAATTCTGCTCTGTCAAGAACAAACGTCTGATAATAAAGACCTCTGATATAGGACCAAGAAATCTACTCTATCAAGAACACACATACATCTGCTGATGAGATCTTCAGACCCCAATCGTAATTCTGCTCTGTCAAGAACAAGCAACTGATGACCAAAACTCTGCTCTATCAAGAACAAACATCTGGTAATAAAACTCTGCTCTATCAAGAACAGACACCTGATAATGAGATCCTCAGACCCCAGTCATAAACCTGCTCTGTCAAGAACAAATACACATCTGATGATAAGATCCTCTGATCAAAACCTGTTCTATCAAGAACAAATACACATCTGATGATAAGATCCTCTGATCAAAACTTGCTCTATCAAGAACAACCATATATCTGCAGATGAGAACCTCAGATCCCAACAAAACTGATCCAGTATCAAGAAAACCAGGTGGTCTGAAGGTCAAAGTTTCCTGCAATAAACCCAACCCTGCTCACAGGTATGGACCTAAACTGACTCAAGTTCGGCATCCTATGCGTTCATCAGCGTCACAGACATTCAAGAGGGGTGATACGATACCCAGAAGGTGTGGCATCACCAGCTCATGAAGCGGCCTCACTCGGCTGAATCACAATTGATCGGTCCCCAGAGTCGACAATCCACCAAACCAGCAACCGTTTCAACCCAAAGGGTTGAAAGAGAAGCCAACCGGGAGAACCTCGTCTGAGCGTGGATTTCATGAGACACTAGTGCCTGCAAAGCAAGCACGCGCCCACTAATTTCCACAACTAATGCTATGTTCACTCAAGCCTGGGTCTGGCTTCTCACTCATCAGAATGCCCCTCCCATAACAGCACAGATAATCATATCATACTGAAAATAAAATGCGGGAAATAAAATGCGATAAATAAACACAACCCTACCAGTAATCATACAAGCACTAGGATTGACTCGCATAGGGGAACCGGAGAACCAGAGACTCTGGGTTCGGTCCCCAGTAGAGTCGCCAGCTGTCGCTTTCGCGAAAATCAGGTGCCGGCACAACAGAAGAGTCGCCACCTTTCGTTATTTATCCCTTAGAGCGGCAAAGGAAACGATCGGAGAAACCTGACGAAAAAGGTATAAGACAAGGTCATCCAACGGCCATCTCATCATCTTCTTCCTCCAACTAGGGTTCACAATGAGGAAGCCATGGAAACAGAGCTCCATAGCTCAATCTTCACCAATTCGTATCACCTCAATTCTCCATGAAAAACTAAAATTCAAAACCCTAATCTGTCCAGAATTTCACCCTGAATCTAACCATGGCCTTGAAATCAATTGAAATGTCCTAATTCTCCAAACCCGATCCCAGATCAAAAATAAGCTCAGACATCAACTTCAACAATTCTTGAAATTAATTACCTTAGAATGATCACCACTTCACACTAGTTAATTCTTGATATCAAATTCATGCTATAGCTCACTATATCTCATGTTCTTGGTCCAAACAAAAATGGTGTCATCAACTGAAACCTCACCAATTGATCTCAAACTTCCCAGAATCCATCACCTAATTGTCTCTAACCGTTCTAACCTAACAATTCTCCCTAATTATGCTTAAATCATGGTGTAGAAGATAAGTTACTAACCTGTCAAATCTTGATTAACAGATAGGGTAAACCTTCACTACAAGCTCTCAAACTCTTCAGAATCGATCCTTGAATGATGATAAAGCTTCTGTTTGCAAAAGATTGGACCAAAAAAGCTTGAATCTCCAAACCCGATGGTGACTTGCAACCTTCAAAATCCAAAAGCTTTCTCCTCAATTCTCCATGGTTTTGCCTTCAATTTGGTCTGCACAGCTTCAGTGTGATCAATGGAATGTGTTTGGATTGAAAGAAGGAATGGAAATGAATCAGAATGTGGAATTTGATTTCAACTTGCAATGGAAGCAAGTGAAATGGCTATCTCTCTCTTCTCTCAAATCTCTCACCAACCTTGCATCTGAGCAAGTTCTAAATCACATATAGAATGGTTTAGACTCATCTAGAACCATCTGGAATCATCCAATGAGAAATTGGAATTCTCATGTCATGAGTTTATGGATTCATCTCATCTCATGCCTCATCTCATGCCAAGCCTCTTGCAGCAACTTGCCTTGGCTTGAAAATCTCCTTAAATGAGATATATGACATGTTAAGACACTTTACTAGCTTGTACATTGCCTTTCCTTGAGTTTTGCATTTGTACCTTATTATGCAAGCAAGCATTTTCCAAAGCAAATCCATGATCTAGGCCTCAAATCAAACAAGTGGCTGAACCATTGTTTCTAAAATTTCCTTTAGAGTCAAAACGACCTATTATATGCCATGGTTTGGATGTGTAACTTTGAAATTTCAATTTCCAACTTGAACTTTTTTAACTTATGCCTCCATTTTAGGTCATTTTTATCACTTTTTGCTACAAGCCTTTTCAACATCTCATGACCTCCCTACTAGCCTTAAAACATCATTTTAAGCAAGTTTTATGTTGAAGATTTTTCCATTTGAAGCTTGGAAATAGGAGATATGGCCTTATGCTTGAAATGACCTATAATATCCAAATGACCAAAATGCCCTTGACTTGTCAAAGCCATAACTTGAGTTCTACAAATCCTATCAAGGACTTCTAGTACTCTCTAGAAAGCTAAGAAGATGAGGAACAACATTCATGTTGACCAAAAGTTCATAGGAATCATCCTTCTTGGGCAAACGCTGGATGCAAGTTGGGTGACTTTCAAGGCCCCATATTCACATACCTCAGATGACCTGTAACTTGTCAAAGTCATAACTTGAGCACTATAAATCCTATCAAGGACTTCTAGTATTCAAATTAAAGCTAAGAGCAAGCTCTAAAAGATTTATGTTGGGGGTAAGATGATATGACAATCACACCTTGAGCTAAATTGCCTTGAAGATAGGGATCAAACTAGGGGATTTTACACTGTCAAGCCTTAGAAACCCTAGCTTAAAACTTCTCACACTCCTCAATCATGATGAGTTGGTCTTGGAATCATCCTTATAGCATCTCAATGCATCCATCCATGATCACATGGCTTCTTGTATTAGGTCTCAACCCTCTCCAAATCATCAATTGACCTAGGGTTGACCCAGTCAAACCCTAATTATACCACTCATGGCTAAGTCTTCTGAATCTGGTACAATGACCTCTCTAGGCCTCATGATGGCTTTCAAGACATCTCATAAGCTCTCTCAAAGCTTCAAGTCCATCCTCATAGCCTCAGAATCATCTGAGGAGCTCCCACAACTCTCAAGTTATGAGGCACACAACCTTGGTTTCAACCAATCTCTCTGAGGATCTCTTAACTTCTCTGACAAAGATATCAACCTTTGAACATTTGAATAACCTTCTTGGCTAGCTTCAAAGTCTCATATAACTCTTGATGGGTAGTCATACCTCCTGATCTACTGCACACATATCAATGAGATGCAGATGATAATGCTAGTGAACACAAGCTAGGTACATAAATGTTGGTCAAATTTTGGGGTGCAACACTACCCTTAATGTCCAACAGCATACCAAGAGCTCCACTTAAATCATATTCAAAACCAGTCAACAGCTACCCAAAACAGAACTACCTTTAAGGATCCAAACAGATGTGAGGTACTCAAAAAAGCAAACAAACACAAGCTTACAAAGCTCCAAAATCATGACAGTATTAAGCATGACATCAACACAGGTTTCATATGACCAAACAAAAAACTCATGACAACATCAGTTTGCTAGCAACAAAACTCAATATCTTCCCTTATGGTTGCAACCTCACACATATTCAACAGAACAATGTTGTACACAAATAAAACATTCTTGTCATCACAAAAAAACATCAACATTTCAAATGAAAAATCAACCAATCCCAAGAACATCAGACACACTCAAACATGTTTTAATGATTTCTGTGCATATGAAAATAGGGAGTTTAGAAATAACTAACCTCTTGAAGACTCCCCAAAGCAAAATAGCAGCAGGTTATCCCTTTCTTGAACAAGCTTTGATGTTTCTCCCCCACTTGATGCAACAGTTGATTCACAAAGCATTTCAAGAGAAGAGTCAACAACTCCTCCTTTTGCAAACATTTTCAAAGTGGTGTTGAGGTGATAAAGTGTTTGAAAAATGGTGAGGAAATGAGTGAGATTCGAAGGAATTCTCAGAGCAACACAAAATGCTAAATCTGATTTCCCTCTCAAATGGTGGCTAGGGTTTCTTCTCACATTTCTTCAGCTTATATATGATGGTGAAAACGTGAAAGTAAGGTTTAACAGTGGTAAATGATCAATGGTGCAGATCTGATATGTTCATGGTTCTTAGGATCAAATGGTGAAGGGAAGCACAGTACATGAACATGTTGGCTTTCTTGTTGTTTTCTGGAGTGGAGGGAACAAGATGGGTGGTCTGCACAGTGGGCAGAATGAGGGTGGCTAGTCTCCTCCTTTTTAGGGCAAGAAATTCAAAATAGTGCACAAATGGTACAAGCTTGGTTTCTCTTGTTATGGCAATGTTTGGTATACAAAGAATGCACCAAGAATACTTATCAGGCGTGTGGCATGCTGCAAGATGTGATGGCCAAAATGCTTCATGAATGGCACTTTGCAACAGCTCCAAGAGGCTCACTTCAAACCACCATAAGTGAATAAATACTCAAGCAAATGATATGATATTTAAACAAGAAATGAAGATTGCATATCCATGAATAACTTTCATGTTCATGAAAGTCCCATTTGATAATTGGAAAGGCACTAAAATTGGGGTTGAAAAGTATGTCATGCAAGCTGGTCACAAATAACTTAGAAAAAATTCTAAGTATGGATTTTGCCTTAATTTTCCCCAACTTTGATTGATCATAACTTGAGCTTCTTAAATCCAATGGAGGACTTCTTGTAATCTTTAGAAAGCTTGGAACACACTCTATAACTTTCATTTGGGGAAACAGACTCTATAGCTTGGAACACGCATAGTGCAAACAGACTCATGCTGGGGAATACAAACCTTGAATGGCCTCCGAGAAAACTTCTGGGTAAAACTGCTCTACTAAGCACAAATCCAATCTGCTGGGAATCAAAATCAAACTCTGCTGAGGAAAACCTCCCAGATGGCCTACCAAAATACAACTCTTCTAGGGAACTAACAACTCGGCTGGAGACAAATAACTCCACTCTACCGGGGAAATCATCTCTGGATGGTCTGCCAGAATATAACATTCCGGGGAACAAACAACTCCACTGGGAATCAAGGAGGACTTCTGAAGGATGGCTCTATTCTGTCAGAGATCCCGCTCTATTGAAGATTTAATCTGCTATCTGTTAGGGATTATGAATAAGATCTACTGGGGAATCATCCCAAGCTCTTTCTGCTGAGGATGGAGATAAACAATCCCAGGGAAGAAAGCTACTCCACTGACTTGGCTGGGGATTAGGTAAGGAGGGAATCAACATCGACCTCTGTTTGGGAAAATGAGAAACAAACTTAACAATAACAACTTCTGCTTGGGGAATGAGTCAACGACCTAGACTTTTGAGGGGAAAAGAGCCAGTCATTCAGACTATGTGGGGAAAACGAAATTCTGAATTCATTCCCCTGCTGGGGGATTATCCCACGCCTACTGGTTGGAGATGATCGTACTCTGCTGGAGATATCATTCTCGACCTACTGAGGATATTCTTGATCACATGTAATCCAAACCCGCTGGGGATGTATTGATCTCGACTGTATATTATCGTTGGCGAGATACTTCTGGTCTGACATCTTCACTTTGTAGGGATAGAGATGTAGCAACTCCACTGGATGTGCCAAGTGTGATTAGGCTTTAGGTTTTCTGTGAAAGGTCAGGTGTAGCTGAGGTTGAGAAATGATTTGTCTGGATACAGGTTTGATGCAGGTCAGGGGGTAATTTCTATGACTTCCTGACATTCGTCTTGAACTTGAAGGTTGACTGAACCTGCTTGAATAACTCTAATAAGCTCTGAATATATGGAGAGGAATGCATCTCTTTTGTTTCCAATTTTGCCCCTGCCTGTGGGACTTCTGTAAAACCTTTCTTGAAAGGAAACCTAAGATTTCTGTACCCTGGCGATTTGATATGAACTGCCTCAGCATTTTAAGCCTCTTCAAGTTAATTGTCTGCTGGATAAGGAGGGCTTTCGTGCTCTAGGGGTAGCTTGCCCCAGCCTTGAAATGACTTTGCCCCTGATTGGCTAATTTGGAGAAGTGCCTCTGACCTCGAGAGATTTATCGAATCTCGACCTGATTGCCCCAGATTAACGGACCTTAGGAAATTGCGTCTTTGACTGGCCTTCGAGAGATTTGATGAATCTCGACCTGGTTGCCCCAGATTAACTGAATCTTGGAACGATTGACTCCTCTTACTTGATCCTTTAGCATGCCCCTGCTCAACAGAGCTCTCCGGTGTTTTGCATCTTAGCTTGATCAAACTTCGCATTGTAGAAACTCTCCTGATGTCAAGTGCTTACTCACAAGTAAAACAATTCATTTTGCAAATGATAATATTAATGCAATGTATATAACAGTTTTGAAATCCAAGTCTGTTCACTGGAAAATAGTTGTAACATAGTAAATGAATCACTTATCAGAATGTCAATATCAATACCCACAAGATAAGAAGAACCCTTTTAGGAGTCAGTTTCGACGCGATCTTTACCGAAGTATGCTTTCGAAACAAATCTGCTTCAATTAGGAATTTTGAAGGTTGGAACTTGGTCAGGTTCACGGTTATAGAAGGAAAGGATATAAGGCTCTAAGTTTGTTTTAACCCACCCATTCTCCTTGATGCTCTTCAATCCTATATTCAACTAATTCGACACAAGCGTTCACCTCTCAGGAGCGATGGTTCAGGAAACCACAAGTTTTTCAAAGTGACAGTCACTCGCTTTAGTGTCTGGAATCACACGACTTGTTCTATATCGTTTTTTTGATTTCCCTATTTTTACCTGGACTAACTCTTTTGAGTTTCTCTTGATTCCGAAGTCCAGCGGGATGCCCCAATTTTTGCCTAAGCCACTTGTTTTCATGTTATCGACTTAGCGGGCTTTTATTGTATATTTTTATTTTCTTTTGATTGATCTTTTTCGGGAACAAATCACGTGACACCAGCTTGTCTAACCTGTTGGAAGAATTATGATTGTCTCACTCCTTGGATAACCATTGTGGTCATTTAGGTACGACCTATACAGGTGTGATTGATCCTCGAACAGGAACGCTCCTTCTGCAATTCGGATATTTGGTCGAATTAACTGACACCTACCCTACCCCAGGTTAAGGTTGAGGTTTTTTTCGTTTTCAGAAAGAAACTCCTACTACTGGGCGCAAAGGGGTTAACTAGGGATTAACTTCTTATCTCTCCGGTGTTTAGGGATTTGAAACAATACATGTACATCATTAACATAGGTTTTATTCGAAAGCATACAATCGGAAGCTTTACATCTTTCAATTTTGTCACCCTCCCTTGAATTCCGCTTAAACAAGCGTTTGGCATCAATGGATTTAATCAAAACATGCATATTCATTTCATTATCATTATCAATCAAAAACAAACACGTTTTACAAATGAAATTAGCACTTAAATAGAAAAGAAACTACAAATGCAAGAAAATGACATGATAAAAAGAGCTGCCAACTTCAGGGAATTGGGCTTTCAAGTCTTGATTTGCTGGTGAACCAACCATCTTCAGAATTGCTCGTCGAAGTTAGTCTGATACTCTTCTGAACATCTGCTTTCGGTAAGTCCCTCCATAACATTAGTTGATGAACCCATATGACTGGATGATGGAAGATCGTTGATTTGAATACCCTGAGGCGTGACTGAGAACACTTTGGAATCAAGCAGAGTCTAAATCTTGCTCTTAAGCACCTTGCAGTCTTCGGTTGAATGCCCCTGTGCCCCAGAATGGAAATCACAATGGGCACTTATATCAAAACCTGGCGGAAGTGGATGAATCTCTGGATTAATCTTCTTCGGCACTATCAATCCACCTCTAATCAAGTCTGGCAATATCTGACTGTACGACAATGACAGCTGAGTGAAATACCTTTTTGGCTTCCTTGGTCTTTGTCGGGCTTCCTTGGTTTGTACGATATGACTGCTGATTCTGGCGGGGAACACATATCTGATGCAAAGACCCAAAAGATTGTTGACTCTGAACAGTTGAAACATCTGGAGACTGAGTCTGAGGTATCGGGGACTCCCTTTGTTCAGGAACTTTCATCCTCAGGCTTGGCCCAGGAACAGGCAACAATTGTGGGCATGGAGACTCTGAAATTATAAATTGCAAGACATACTCCTGACCTGATGCAATTTCAGGGGAGAGAATAGGAACATCCACCACTTTTACTGTGAATGGAATAGGACCACCTGGTACGCTTTTGCCGCCCGGCGCAAATTCGACTGCCTTTAAATCAAGTAAGTACTGAACTTTATGCTTAAAACCTTTGCAGTTCTCGACATCATGCCCCGGTGCCCCAGAATGGAAATCACAATGGGCACTTACATCATAGCCTTGTGGTGGCTCACCAATAAATGGAGACATAGTCCAATGTTTAACCAAACGAAGTTGAAGTAAGAGTTGCAACAACTGAGCATAAGTCATAGGGATCTGGTCAAATATTTTGTCGAGCTGCTCTGTCCTTTGAGCATACCTCCTAATCCTAGGATTGCCTTGGGAAACAAGAGGTAGCTGCTGACGGGAAGATTCTGGAGCCTCAGGTTGTGTAGGAGACCTTTGAGGCACATCATGCTTTGGGAGAGGTTCCACAGGTAAAGGTGGAATAGCCATTTCTGCTGCAGCTTCAGGCACCTGATCGCCTTCCGTTCTTAACCTGTTTCTTATGACTTTTGAGATCAGGCCCATCTGAGTCTTCAACTGATGAACTTCCTCCCTAAGCATCTTCTGGTCCAGACACAAGGCTTGCATATTCACCATAATATGTCCCATTTGGCTTCGTACTTCCCTTAACTCAGCTTGAATTTGCTCCATAGTCACTTATGTCTTCCTTGAAAAGCTAATGTCTAGTTCCGAAGAAAAAATGGATCAGGATAACAAAACCCAATCTCGAACACCTGCTATGTAAATGAAATGCAAATGCCATGCAATGCAATATGAAATGCAACAGAGGATCAAGGTTGTTGTGCCATTGACGGAGGTAAAGCAACACTTTGCATCGGCGAGAAAACCATATAGCACTAGTACATGATCCCACTGTAGCTGATAAGACAAATGGGTAGGCTGGAGGTCAAGGTTTCCTACAAACCTAATCCCTATCACAGGTATGGACCTAATCTGATAAGGTCTGGCATCCTATGCGGTCGTCAGCGTCACAGACTTTCGAGAAACAATGATATGTTCACCATTTCTGGTTTGGCATCATTGTCTCACGAAGCGGCCTCACTTAGTTGACTCCCAAATGATCGGTTCCCAGAGTCGACAATACTTATATCTAAAATTCCTTCGAGCCCAAAGGGCCAGAAAGAAAATTGTTAAAGAGAATCTCGTCTGAGCGCGAATTTCATGGCTAGTTGGTGCATGCAAAGCATACAGGCTCACCACTAATCTCAACTTCTAATGCTAAGTCTATACTCAAGCCTGAGTCTGGCTTATCTCTCAATGGAACAATCCCTCCCCACAACACAACAATAATGAATCATGCGGAAAGTAAAATGCAGAAAGCAAATAAAGATGAAGCACATATGTACACACCCAAAAATAAACAAACAAGCGCTAGGGTTGACTCGCATAGGGGATAATTCTGTCCCCAGCAGAGTCGTCAACTGTCACTACTGCGAAAATCAAGGCCGGTAATGACAGAAAAGTCGCCACCGCGCGTTATTTATCCTAAGAGAGGGAAAGGAAACGCTCAGAGAAAACCTAACGAAAAAAGGGATAAGATCGGTCATCGCAACCAAATCTCGGGTTCGGGAGTCGGTTACGCATGGGGAAGGTGTTAGCACCCCTCACGTCCGTCGTACTCGACGGGATCCACGCTTGTTGTCTGTCTAAAAGGATGATTGAAACTATCTAACTACAAGCTTGAGGACAAAAGAAAAAAGAAGTGACTCGGCAAAGCAACGGTGCTTTATGCCTATGTATCTCATCTGATGTGAGAAGTCAGAGTCAACGTAGTTCGGCTAACTACGGGTGAAAAGGGGGAAGGTTGCTCGCCAAGACATCGCATCATGTGCCTACGTACTTTCATCTAGTATGAAAGATCAGAGCAAATGTAGTTTGGGCTGACGGGACCACAAGTTGGTTCAAGTGTTTTAAATCGAGTAGGGTTAACAATCAGTTCTAGCAGTTGGTGTATGCAGCTCCACCATTGGAGACTTAGGCGTTACCATTTGCGATAGAACCAAGAGTTAACAAAACTCTCCTTATAAAAATGATTTTTCAAGGTTAAGGGTCCCAAGGGACAAAAAAGAAGTTTGATTGTTTGTTTTTTGTGTTTTTTAGGAGAAGAAGTGTTTTGAATGAATGTTTGTAATTCATATCGCACTAGAGACTATGACCTAGGAGTGAATGCGTCGCATGTCACCCAAGGGGTGCCACACTAAACACTCTAGCAACTGAGAGGAAACCCCTCAATCACTATTTCCCAAGTAGCTTAAGGCTCATAACGTACAATACTCATTAGCCTTTATTAGGTGTTTTAAGATTGTTTTGAGATGAGAAGAGAGAAAGGACACACTAAAGGAGGACTAAACCAAACCTAAAGTTGTCATGTACAATGCTCTAAAGTTGGGATGAAAAGGGAGAACTAACCTAATGTTATCATGCATAGGATTGAACACCTAATGTCTCTCCTACTTCCATCCTAAACGGAGGGACTAGGAATCCTAGGGGGATCATGGCACAAGGCCAAGTTAACACTAAATAGATCACTCACAAAAGAAATGAGAAAGAAAATAAATTAAGATTCAAAATAAAAATGATAAAATAAAATGGAAAATAAAATAAAAATATGGAAAATAAAATAACACATTAAAATAACAAAAAGATGATTTTTGGTTTTTTCATAAAATATTTAAAACTAATAAAAAAAAAATAGAACAAATTAAAAAGAAAAGAAATAAAATAAAGGAAATAAAATAAACATGTCATAAAAAAATAAGGAAATGCCTTCACTAGGAGTTGAACTTCTCACCTTGGCATTGCAAGCACCACACAAAACCAACTCTACCACTCACACACGCGTGTAAAGCAAAGGAAAAGGTAAAAACAAAACATAAAACGTGAAAAATAAAAGAAAAATAGCCAAAACAACGCCCCCGGCTGGGCTCGAACAGGGGACATGGGCGTGATATGGCAAGGCATTAACCACTGGGGTGGCGATACATCTGTGTATTAATGCCGCCCCATCTCAATAAGTACCAAAACAAACACGCAGGCTAGGAAAAGTTGAAGGCAAAACCAAGGCAAATTGTGTCATACGGTTTCAATCCAAACTCTCTCAACTCTTAATCAATTTCCATGAAATAAAAGTCCATTCCACCTGAATTTTCATGAGGATCACGATGGTGCAGTTAAAATTTTCAAAAGATGCCCACAAAATAAAATCCGATTGAACACGCAAGGTGAGGTCTTGAGATGCATTTGAAGATCCACAGATTGAAACAGATGCAATTAAAGGTAGAAAATGGTTGGAACAAGTTTCAAATGTGTAATAGAATGAGTTCTAACAAGAAGGCTTGTTCAAGACACATTAAAGTGGAAAGTTGGTATGTTAGTTGTAAGTTGGTGAAATGTGTTTGAAATGGACTTGGCATCCACAAGGTTGAGATCCTATGCTGTCAAGAATTCTCATGACAGTCCTAATGATTTAAACAGCAACAGTCCTATAGTAACAGTTATGCCCTCAAATGATGGTTACCAATGCAAACACACAGCTCTCAACGAGAAGTTCAAGCTCAACATGCTAATACAACAATTTCCAACAACCTGTAGCAAAATCTGAGGTCAAGTTAAATTGGTTTTGAAGAGAAAAGAGGTAAACTTGATGAGAAACCAAGTAACACATCCTAACAGCAAAACTGGACTGTATGTAGAGTGCCAAACAAAACTGCACTATGTCATCAATGCTTGAAATTCAACCATGGCCTAAATTCAACTAGACACACAATGATATCACTCTCCTCCAAAAATTCAACACAAGCAGAAAAAGTCCTACTGAGTTCGATCATCCTAGCCTCACCTAGCCCACTAACCTATTCACTAATGGTTAACAGCAACAAAAGCTCCATCAAGAACCAAACTCAACTAAATAGCCAACCAGCACAAACCTTCTTCAAAGCTCTAACCAAAACTGAGGCACACAACAGAAAGTGAGGTATTGCTAAAACCAGGACACTAAACATATGCCCTAAAGACTATCCAGCTGTCATGAGTTGAACAAACTCAACTAAAAAACAAATGACAATTCAAACTATGGACTTAACATCAAAAATCCAAATTCACTCAAACAAATCAAAACCTATGAGGCAACCACTAAACTGTCATCACTATGCCACAACACAATGAGCCATCCATTTTACACATCTCAAACATGAGATGTTAGGTCTAACACAACCTCTAACAGCATCTCTAAACATGGTCTTAATCTTACCAAAAGCCAGCCACACAATAAGTGGAACAAAATCCTCTGTGCCAAAATGAACTGGCAGCGAACAAAGGCCTTACATAATTATGCTAGAAACTTACCCTCATCATACATTCAACAAATAAGTCAAGCAGCCTTGCTTGAAACAGAAACCAATACCAATCATTGGCATAACAGGCATGAGTTAGCAAACTCAGCCTCTAGAAACAGTTAAGAGCAAGATTTAGCATGGTTGGAAATGATAGGTCATAGCAGCATGATATAGCAGTTACTTACGAATTGGAAACAACCCTAACATAGGAATCAGATTCAAACAGCTACAGCCACATGCTTTGGTACTTCAATGCCAAAACCCATAAATGTAACCTTAAATGATGAACTAAAAGTCCAATGTAAGCCATCATGAATTGGCAAGTTCATATTCTAGACAGCTCTAGCAGTACTACTAAAATCTTACAGTAATTGGTAAACTAAGACTTGAAAATGGCTTGGCAGAATCAAAACATCTCCAAAATCTAGTTGGCCAACCAAAACCAAATGCCTCAACTACATCCACATATTCTGACTAAACAAAAGGGGCTGCACACCAGCAAGCATAACCATCATGCTAAAACTCTCACACAAGTCAAACATAAAATTCTACCAAATACTACAACCTTACCTCACCTAGACTGTCAAGGAAGATTGGACAGTCCTGATCACCAAAGAAAAATGTCAACAAAGTTGAAGCACTCTAGATTATTATGAAATCATGGTAACAATCCTCTCTTGTGCACAGATTCCTCTCTACACCATCTCAAACACTAACAGGTTTCAAAAGGTTAACAACCATAGACCTCTACATGAATTACCACTAAAACTCAGAAACTAACCTTCAAAGGTCTAGAGGCAAACAACAATCTAGAACATCAAAACAGTTGTAAACTTACTATCCAAATCTAGCTCACCAAATAGTCACAGCAGCAAAACTGCTCTCAAGGGTTTAGCAGAACACAAACCTGAAGATCACAAACCTAGCTATCTACTTCTAAACAACAAACTCAAGTGTCAAGCACAAAACTAACAAAGCCAGCCAAGGGAGTATTGTTGGCAGCCAAAGACCTAAACAGAAACAACCACCTAATGAAAACAACAACACTCTAAAGGTCAACATGAGCACAACATAAACCAAAGCAAACCCAGCTCACACACATAACCAAAACCAGCTGCTTTCATGGACCCAAACGTAAATGAAGCACACAACCAGTTTACACTCTCATGGCAGTTACCCCTAGTCATCCAGCCCTATTTTAATAGTAAAATCAGATGGAAACCAAACCAATATCATGTGTAAAAAACCTCTAGCAGCAGTTGTGAAATGACCAAATCTGTTCTAGCAGCAGTCAAATACATTTGACAAACTTCAACACAGCAGTAAACAACAGTCTAGAAAGAAATTGGTTTTAAAACAGGATCAACAGCCCAACTCCTCACTACATCAGCATAGACACCAATGACCAACAGCAATAAGGGCTCAGCACCAACCACACTAAAAGCTCATTCAAACAGTCAGCCAACTCAAAATGCCTCTCATGACAGTTCCAAAATTGATAATCCAACCTTGCCTCACAACCAACTCCTAGCTACATTGGACAACTAAATGTCATGAAATCAACCTGTTATGAATTCCAAGTCTCAACAGCCTCTAAACAAAAAGCACATCAGTAGGGAGAGCTTAATGAGTCTCTAATCCAAATTCAACCCTAATACCCTTAATGTCCAACAGCATACCAAGAGCTCCACTTAAATCATATTCAAAACCAGTCAACAGCTGCCCAAAACAGAACTACCTTTAAGGATCCAAACAGATGTGAGGTACTCAAAAACAGCAAAGAAACACAAGCTAACAAAGCTCCAAAAGCATGACAATATTAAGCATGACATCAACACAGGTTTCATATGACCAAACAAAAAACTCATGACAACGTCAGTTTGCTAGCAACAAAACTCAATATCTTCCCTTATGGCTGCAACCTCACACATATTCAACAGAACAATGTTGTACACAAATAAAACATTCTTGTCATCACAAAACAAACATCCACATTTCAAATGAAAAATTAACCAATCCCAAGAACAACAGACACACTCAAACATGTTTTAATGATTTATGTGCATATGAAAATAGGGAGTTTAGAAATAACTTACCTCTTGAAGACTCCCCAAAGCAAAATAGCAACAGGCTATCCCTTTCTTGAACAAGCTTTGATGTTTCTCCCCCACTTGATGCAACAGTTGATTCACAAAGCAGTTCAAGAGAAGAGTCAACAACTCCTCCTTTTGCAAACAGTTTCAAAGTGGTGTTGAGGTGATAAAGGGTTTGAAAAATGGTGAGGAAATGAGTGAGATTCGAAGGAATTCTCAAAGCAACACAAAATGCAAAATCTGATTTCCCTCTCAAATGGTGGCTAGGGTTTCTTCTCACTTTTCTTCAGCTTATATATGATGGGGGAAACGTGAAAGTGAGGTTTAACAGTGGTAAATGATCAATGGTGCATATCTGATATGTTCATGGTTCTTGGGATCAAATGGTGAAGGGAAGCACAATACATGAACATGTTGGCTTTCTTGTTGTTTTCTGGAGTGGAGGGAACAAGATGGATGGTCTGCACAGTGGGCAAAATGAGGGTGGCTGGTCTCCTCCTTTTTAGGGTAAGAAATTCAAAATAGTGCACAAATGGTACAAGCTTGGTTTCTCCTGTTATGGCAATGTTTGGTACACAAAGAATGCACCAAGAATACTTATCAGGCGTGTGGCATGTTGCAAGATGTGATGGCCAAAATGCTTCACGAATGGCACTTTGCAACAGCTCCAAGAGGCTCACTTCAAACCACCATAAGTGAATAAATACTCAAGCAAATGATATGATGTTTAAACAAGAAATGAAGATTGCATATCCACGAACAACTTTCATGTTGATGAAAGTCCCATTTGATCATTGGAAAGGCACTAAAATTGGGGTTGAAAAGTATGTCATGCAAGCTGCTCACAAATAACTTAGAAAAAATTCTAAGTATGGATTTTGCCTTATTTTCCCCCAACTTTGATTGATCATAACTTGAGCTTCTTAAATCCAATGGAGGACTTCTTGTACTCTTTGGAAAGCTTGAAACACACTCTACAACTTTAATTTGGGACAATGTTTCATTTAACATTAAGAAGGTGATGAAAATTGGCTTGCAAAGTGGTGCAAAAATCTGTTCAAACTTAACAGTTTTGAAATTATTGAAATCCCCAACTTTGATTGATCATAACTTGAGCTCCAAATATCATATGACTATGACTTGGTACTCAAAAGAAAGCTTGAGATACAAGGAACAACTTTGATGTTAGCCAAAAGTTCAGTTGAAACCTTAATCATGAAGAAAAATGGCTTTGAAGATGGTTGTTCCAAACATAAAACTTTCCAAAAATGGAAAGTTTCTAAAACCCTAATTCCAAAAATGGCAACTTTCAACAAGCTTTGATTTTTCATGATTCCCTTGACTTTTATTGATCTAATTCCATCCACTGATCATATTGAACTTAAAGAACATGATCTTGACCTCAAAAAGTCAGGAGTTGACTTTTTCACTGCACAGTTGACTTTTTCTCTAAATCTCCTAATTTTCAATTAACTGATCAATTGAAGCCCTTATGATTAAGATTGATAGTTAATCTCCCATACCCAAACACCTTAGGACATATGGAAGGTCATGGAAACAAATCTGCTTTAAGAAACAAGTTTTATCCTGATTAAAATTGAAACCCTAATTTCACCCTCTTTGCCTAGGCATTGTTCAGATGAACTGAGTGACCATTCCAACTTCACCCTGACCTCTGAGTTATTCAACAAACTTCTACCTCATGTTCACACCAATGATAAAACCTTTATGGACCCCTTGACAATCTTCTGAGGGTTTGTACCAGTGCCTTTGCTTGGGCTTGAAGCCAATAAAGGCTCTCCTCTTGGATGGTACATAAACGAACACTTGATCCCCTGTAAGAACAGAAAAGAGGTTGATCAAATTTTGGGGTGCAACAGCCGCCTCAACAGCGTCGTTCTTAAAACTCTGGAACAGTTCCTTCATTATCTTATTATTCAAGTTCGAACCATTATCAATAATGATTCTCTCAGGCACTCCATAACGACAAATGATGTCCTTCTTGATAAACCGGGCTACAACTTGTTTGGTGACATTAGCATAGGAAGCTGCTTCAACCCACTTAGTGAAATAATCGATTGCCACTAAGATGAAGCAATGTCCATTGGATGCGGTTGGCTCAATCTTGCCAATCATATCAATGCCCCACATGGAAAAGGGCCAAGGAGACGCCATGATGTTCAGAGGACTCAGCGGCACATGAATCTTATCAGCATAAATCTGGCATTTATGGCATTTCTTTGCATACTTGAAGCAATCTGACTCTATAGTCAACCAATAATACCCTGCTCGTAACAGCTTTCGAGACATGGCATGCCCGCCGGCGTGCGTCCCAAAGGCACCTTCGTGGACCTCTTCCATAAGCAGACTTGCTTCTTTTTCGTCCACGCATCTCAACAGTACCAAGTCAAAATTCCTCCGGTAGAGTACACCATCTTGGTTTAGATAGAAATTTCCAGACAACCTCCTCAAGATCTTCTTATCCCGGGTCGATGCCCCTGGCGGATACTCTTGGTTCTTAAGAAAATTTTGGATATCGTAATACCATGGCTTGCCATTAGAAGCTTCCTCTATTGCAAATACAAATGTCGGTTGTCGCATTGTTGCGAAGAGGGGCCGACAGAAGACAGAAGAGTCGCCACCGTTCGTTATTTATCCCAAAGAGAGGGAAAGGAAACGATTAGAGAAAACCTAACGAAAACGGGAGAAGACAGGTCATCGCAACCAAATCTCGGGTTCGGGAGTCGGTTACGCAAGGGGAAGGTATTAGCACCCCTCACGTCCATCGTACTCGACGGGATCCACGCTTGTTGTCTATCTAAAAGGGTGTTAAACTATAAGGAAAGGCCACGGGGAAAAAAGAAAAGAAAAGAGACTCGATAGAGCATCGCCGCTCTATGCCTACGTATTCCCTCGTGCAATGGGAAAGTTAGAGTCAACGTAGTTCGGAAAACTACGGGTGAAAGTGGGGGAAGGTTGCTCGCCAAGACATCGTCGTCTTGTGCCTAAGTATCCTCGTCTGGTACGAGAAATCAGAGCAAACGTAGTTCGGGCTGACACGACCACATATTGGTTCAAGTGTTTTAAACCGAGTAGGGTTAAACCTTAGTTCTAGCAGTTAGATGTATGCAACTTGACCATTGGAGACTTAGGCGTTACCTGTTTGCGGTAGAACCAAGAGTTAACGACACTCTTTTTATGAAAATGATTTTCCAATTAAGATCCCGAAGGATAAAAAGATTTGATGTTTTTGTTTTGTATTTTTTTAAGACAAGAAGTGAATTGAGTTATGGTTTGAAACTCATGTCGCACTAGAGACTATGACTTGAGAGCGAATGCATCGCATATCGCCCGAAGGGCATACGCTAAACACTCTATACAGTTGAGAGGGGGGGCCCCAACCATCATTTCTCAAGTTCTTAAGGCTCGTAGCGTACGACACAAATTATCCTTTATTAAGTGCTTTGAATTGTTTAGGAGATGAGAAGAGAAAGACACAGACTAAGGGGAAACTGGACCCTAAAGTTGTCATACACAATGCTCCTAAAGTTGGGATGAAAGGGAAGAACTACCCTAATGTTGTCATGCATAGGATTGAACACCTAATGTCTCTCCTACTCCCATCCTAAACAGAGGGACTAGGAATCCTAGGGGGATCATGGCACAAGGCCAAGTAAACACTAAATAATTAACTCACAAATGAAATAAGAAAGAAAAGAAATTGACTGAAAAAAAGTGATAAGCCACAAAGCACATTAATTTGTAAATTCAAAATAAAATGATAAAATAAAATGAAAATAAAAAAAGAAGAAAAAATAATTAACACAACAAAATATTAGAAAATGATTTTTTGGATTTTTATGACATTTAAAACTATTTTTTAAAATAAATAACAAAACAAGAAACAATTAAAATAAAATAAAAAGGAATAGAATAAATAAGTTGCTAAAAAGAAAGAAATGCCTCACCCAAGGCTTGAACCCAAGACCTTGGGGGCATAGGCTTAAAACAATACCAATCAAACCACTAAACACAAGTGAAAATAAATGGAAAAGAAAGTAAAAATAATAAAAACATGAAAATAGTGAAAAATAACACAAAGACGCCCCCGCTGGGGGTCGAACCGGGGTTACAAGGCATGACAAGTTCTTAAGGGCAAGGCAATTAACCACTGGGGTGGCGATACATCCGTTGTATCAAGTCACCCCATGCGCATATATACCAAGTCAAACGTGCAGGCTGGGCAAATCCTCATGGCAAGATTCAAGTGAAACTCAAAATACGATTTCATCATAACTTATTCAAATCCTCACCAATTTCAGTGAAATAAAAGTCCGTCTCACTTAATTTTTCACAAGGATGATGATGGTACTGTCCAAATTTCAAAACAACACACACAAAGTAAAATACGAATGGAAGTGCAAGTGAGGGTTTTGAAATGCATTTTCAATGACAAAGTTCAAAACAGAGGCAAACAAGATCAAATAAGGATGTGCACATGTTCCAAATATGTTGTTTATTGAATTCAGATGGTGAGAAGATCCAAGTTCCAACTAAATCAACATGTCATATATGAGTATCAACAAAGCCTAACAACTTGAAAATGGTGCTTTTTAAAACCAACAGTTGTGATATACCAGATGATCCAACATTCTTCACAACATCACCAATGTCATTAAATTCAAACCTTAGCAAGACACACAATCCAACAGTCAATGATTTTTAAAGACTCAAACTGAAAATTGATGGATCAATAGGTGGACAAACCTCAAACAGAATCTAAACAGCAAATTAGATGTATCATGTTTCAACAACATACACCAAGGATTTCAGCAACAAACTTCAAATGGTAGCAAACGTACCAATCATCATGATTAATAAGCTTCACACACAGAAAAACATGACTCAAAATAGTTTTGTTTGAAAACAGAAGCTGCAACACAGTTTGACCTTATAATGCCAAACACTAGTCCAAGACATTGCATTCATGACAGTTACCTAACAAACTAAGAAGAACCAGTTTTGACAGCAAAGAAACTTGGATAGCAAAAACAAACCTCAATATACCAATGTCTCAATAGCAGTATCTTCACCAGTTGTCATACCCAAAATTTGTCCTACCTGTGTATAATTTTTCATTTTTGTATATCCACTTATTATCATCAAGAAATTTCCAAAAAGATATCATAGGGTTAAAACTATTTGAATCAAGTTTCATCTGAGGCTACACCAAATATTTCCTGATCATTAAAATTGGTTCATTTTTACCCAATAGAGATGGCACGATGAATGGATGTCCATGGTTCAAGTTTGTAGTCAAAATTCCTTTTTGATATAAGTTTAAAAATTTTGGTTTGGTGAATAAACTTCAAGGTTCAAGGCCGTGATACACTTAATAATTGAGATGGAATCTCGACAAGGATTGGATTTGATTTCAATGGTTAGTATTGATACATGTCTAGCTATGACATCATTCGCGAAGATGTATTATAAATTTTGGAGCAGTGGTACACACGCGCTTGTATCGTGTTACTTGGTCAAATAAATCAATTGTCATAAAATCTATGAGCCATACAAAAACACCAGTTGATTGAAAGATCACCCCCGTTTATTATGGAAAAAAAATTGCTTCAAGGCATGAGGAATCTTTTTTGGAAGACTAGTTGTGGATAATTAATTTGTTCTGATGTTTTTCCCATAAGACGTATCCAAGTTTTGATTTTTGAGGTCATGGCTTTATCTCAATTCATTTTGAAGTTTGTTCAAGTAGTTTCTAAACATCACTTCAAGTCTATTGTATCTTACAACAAATTTAAGAGGACCAGGTGAGATTATAAGGCTATTCAAAATGCAAGTTGGGTGCTTCAAATGTCATATAGCTGTTTCAAGCATGAGAAATGTACTTTCTTAGGTTATATTGTGAGGTTAGTTCAGGGAGAAATTTGTGTCATGATGTTCACGGGATGGTGGCCTACACAGGATGGTGGCCTACACGAGAACGAGCCTAAAGATACTATCATCAATTCAATTGTTTTTATCTTCAGTGATTACCATCCCTCGAAAGCTGAAGTTCAAACTTATTTCAAATGATAAGGAAGCCATACACAAAGTGACAAGGAGAGCTAGTTTTAAATTTAAAAAAACACAACATTAATGGGTAATTTCAAGACGCGTTCATTATGGAGTCAAGGCACATACAAAACCCATTAAGTCAAAGAGTTAGTTTCTTCAGTATCTTCCAAGTATTCATCCATGCAAGCAACTACATTGTATTTCACTTCACTTCTTTTTGCCAAGCCAAAGGAATAACGTGATCCTACAACCATCAAAACAGTCAAATTGTCACAACATATTTTGAATGAGTGGGGGAATTAAACAACAGCAGGTTACAGGAAAATATGTATGCATGAAAAATTAGAAATAAGGTTAACTATTATACTGGAGATAGTCGGTCAGCTTTACCGAAAGCGTCATGAGAGTGATGATCTCAGGCAGCACTGTGACTGTTTGTTCTGTTTCTACTTACAGTACCAAAGTTCAGGTGGAGTAAGCTTGGAAGCCTGCTTCAGGTATCAAGACCAAACCCATATTAGAAATTCAGTCGGCGGAGAAATGAAGCACTTGCATTCAATGGTGTTGTTTCTTTGAGCTAGCAGCACCTCGGGTTGAGATTGTATCACATGGAGACTCAGTTAAGATTCAATACAAAAACCTGTGGAACAACCATGTGCGCTTCAAAGCCCTCAATTCACGTTGTGTTTGTATCGTCCTCAAAGCAGCAAAACACGGCACGTCAAAGCCACAGCTCCAGCTACTGAATCGCACATAATTCATGTCCAAACTATACACAATAGATACCGCCTGCATTTCACGAAGTAAATAGAAATGATAAGTATTGGTACCAAAGAACAAAACCATCAACAAGAATTTTCATAAAAATCAACCTGTGCGAATTCAGCAACAAGTCATTACGCGCACCAGTCCACGCAAACTCCACAACCACTGCACAATAGACAACACGTACGCATACAAGAAACGGCAGCCAGGAGTATGATCATTGAAGTAAACACACGTGAACCGTAAAGAAGATGTTGCTGATGCCTTGGGGGTCACTGAGATCCCGAGAAAATGCAGCTCATGCGATGAAAGCTGATGCCGGTAACTTTGTTGTTCAAGCCATGTGGAAATTTTCTGCAGCGCACCAATGCAAAGTTCAAGCCAAATTGCAACCTGCTGCTATCAAACCAAAGACCACCAGCACAAACCGTACAACACAGTCCCCCACAAACCACAATGTTGCGCACCAATGCAAGTCACCAAGTTGCAACCTGTTACAATACACGCGCCGTAACCCCGACTTGAATTTGCGACGTGGCAAAACACCGTTCACGAGCTCCTTGCGTCAGCTACCTATCAAACTTGAAAAGATTTATGAAAAATATGGTGGTTCACAAAACTCAACAGATTGTTACGACACTCACGTCGTTACCACAGCTCCAAAACAAACCAGTCATACACCAACAAAGCCGCAATGATTCGTAATGTCGTACAAGACCAACTTCCAACTCCATTATGCAAAACCAACACTAATAAGACTTGGCCCATAGCAGGTGCACAACCCGTACAGCAGCTCCCAATCACCTTCACTTTTTCGATTCACAGCAACATAAGTTGCTCACGACTATGACCTATAAATTTTCACCAGAAAAAAAACAACAAGTCTCTACAGACCACGCACATCACAAGCCCATGATAAGCCATGATATATGCACACCGAGTCTCAAAAGAAACCGGCAGCCAAGCTTCAATTTCTTCCCAAGCCAAATGACTGCCTGCAGCCTGTATCAGTTCACAAACAAAAAAAAAAGAAATAGTTAAAACCCCTGCATAATATTAAGAGACAGTTAGAAAAGGCCAACCCTACTTGCAGCATAATGTCTCGTCAAGCTGTGGCAAGTTCCCAGCCGTATGTATCGCACCAGCCAACCATCTGCCTTGCCTGCAAAGAAAAAACAATACGTGCGCATCAATACATCAATACGTAATGGGTAGTGCGCATAACAAACTTTCCCAACACAATACAAAACCCTGCTGTAAAATTGGAGGATACCGCAAATACGACAACACCAACAGAATTTTATCAGCACAGCCATTTCCTGCACAAACCATAGATGGGCATAGTACCACAATTGAAATTCTTGTTATTTACAGCCTGTAAAGAAAGCAGAGGACAGCAAACAATATGTTATTTTGTACCTGTAAAAATTCACAACACAACAAAATACAGCAGCAGTACAAAATACCTTAAATGCCCCACACAGGACGACCACAAAACGGCAATGCTTTATAATATTTTGGGACCCAATTCCTTGAAACTTCAAGACCATTTTACCCTTCTCCATCTGATATAAAGAAGAAACAAAAAAACTGTTGGGGGGAGACCTAGCCGTCATCTTGAAAAAGCCACAGCTGATAGAATCCCAAACTCGTCAACCATTCTTCTTCAAAACCCCTTCAAAGCCCAAAACCTTATCTTCCTTCTTCCACAAGGGACTCGTGAACCATCCTACAAAACTTTCTGCTGATATCCAGAAATGAAACCCATTTGCTTCTCTTTAACCCGTTAACAATCAGCTTCAATAGCCTCTTTCCTTCTTTAACCTTAAAATCATCTCTCATTCCCTCAAAAGACCTCACAACCTCACGACAATCTCCTTCAAAGATAAAACCCTCTCTTCTTCTTTAACCTTACCCCTAAGGTTCAATTGATACCAGACTCACACAATAAAACCCATAACCTATTCATTTCTTCTAAAACCTCCTCCTTCATTACCTACAAAAAACCTCTGTTATTTCAAAACTCAAACCCACCGTCAACCTTTTCTTCATCATCTTCAATCTAAACCAAAATAAAATCATATTCTTTTCAAACCATTACCTCACTAACCTTCTTCATCGAAACCAACCCTCCTCTTCTTCAACCTCATTTCAACAGCTTTTCCAATCAACCACCAAACCTTCAGATGCCTTTCGTTGAAATCTCCAATCACCCTTTCCTTAATCTTTAAGCTCCTTCAACTCATTCCAAACCGCAAGCTGAAAGTGAATACAACCATAACAGAAACAGAAGGAGTAGAAGGAATTAAAATTTGAGATGAACATTTAATCCAAAACCAACCTAATCCAGAAGAAAACAGAGGTGGAGATCAATTAAAAGGAGAAGGTTGGAACGTTTTGCGGTGATTTACTTCATGCCTTTCGTCGATATTCCGGTCTCCGAGAGAGGAACCCATGCGCGTCTCCGTGGCTTGCTTTGAGAACCTTGTTTTGTCCAAGTTGGTTCGAGGATAAGCCCATGGTGTTGTTTTATCACATTTTTTTGCTAAGTTCATTTTTGAGATGATGGGCCTAGGAGTCCATATGATTCTCATCTAATCCACATTCACACTCCCCTTTTCAGATTTTGTGCACCATTCCTTTTTGGTTATTCTAAGTTTTAAACTATTATATGTTTTCTCTATTAATGTCTATTTCTTTTGCGATATTCGTTTTCGATTTTATTTTTTATTTATTTTTTTGGGTCGATGACGAGATTACCAATGTTTAACCGTCAAATTATTGGCGTGAAACAAAGGATCTGAGACCACTTTCTTTCTCCGATTTTATTTCAATTTTGGATCAATGAAGTTTTTTTATTCGTAAGCATCGCGTATGGAAGTTGATAACCTTCTCGATTTCAAATCTATGGTGAATGACCATTGGGGTCATTTTCTGTACTTTGGGATCGTGATAGGCTACCTTCGATTAATCGGCATTATGTTTGCGATTAAGACGAGATCTCATTCTTTCGTGTCCTGATTTGATTCACTAAACTAATCAAAAACTTTAATTTTCGTTAAATATTATTGTGGATATTATTGTTATATTATCTTGCTATATTCATATTGTCATACTCATTATTCATTCTCATTCACCCATAATCGAAAATACCTAATAAATTATCGAAATCCTAAAAGCCAAATTGGTGGACTGTTGTATCATTGGTTATTTGCAGGAATCCTAATTTTGAGTCATGCCCGACTTTGCTCAAGGCGTAGTTTAGGACACAATGCACACACACGGCTTTCTCTTGGGCTACCTGACAATGAGACCCCTTTATTTCGTGCAATCCCGTGTAACTTACATGTACCCCTAACCCATTCCGATGTATGTTTCGCATTTCTTTGATTATTAGTTTATCTCCTAGGAGCACCCATAGGGACTAGAGCGGATCAAACTATTTTCAAACTAATTCTCGATTCATCATCGAGCCATTTTCAAAACCTTGTAAGTCGAGTGCTCATACGCATTTGCCATCAACCTATTGCATACAATTCGACCCTTGATGCGTAAGTCAAGTCGGTCTCGTTTCTCAAACCATGTCCATTACACGCTTTGCACGTGATAATAAGTCAAACCCTTGATTCAACGTCAAGTGGATTTTCGTAACAAATTATCAATCAATTAACAACTATTCAATTCTTTTCAAGGTGTAAATAGTAGGTTCAAGTCTTTGATCTTGCTTTTAGTTGTTTATATGCGAGTTATCTTATTCGTGTGTGAGCAATTGACGCCTTTAAATAACATTATCAACGCGATAACATTCAACCATCTCCAACTACTCATCCTTTCAAACAACTTCTTTTGCGATGAAAAAGAGAGTGTTCCAAGTCTTTGGTTCGCTTTCCCGATTACTTGGGGTTCGAGAAGTCTTTCTTAAGCTTCAAGTAATTGTCATCATTTCAACCTCATCCTTTCAAACACAACTTCCTTTACGATGAAAAAGAGAGTGTTCCAAGTCTTTGGTTCGCTCTCCCGATTACTTGGGTCCGAGAAGTCTTTCTTAAACTTCAAGTAATCATCATCAATTCAAACTCACCCTCCCAAACGCAACTTCTTTTTTGAGATGAAAAAGTGAGTGTTCCAAGTCTTTGGTTCGCTCTCCCGATTACTTGGGTCCGAGAAGTCTTTCTTAAGACTTAAGTAATCGTCATCCGTATCCACCTTCAAACCAATTCAAACCTGTTTCTTTCATGGTCGTTACCACGAACTACGAACGCTCTGATTCTTCATTCACTCTTGAATATAAGATACGTAGGCACAAGATTGCGATGATCTTGGCGAGCACAATCCCCTCCATCTCCCACTTCCCCCATCCTTTCCCGTAGTCAAACTACGACGCTCTGATTTCTCATTCTCGTCCGAATGAGCATATGTAGGCACAAGGGCCCCGATCCTTGGCGAGCACCCTATCCTCTAACCATCCCCTTTTTCCTTAGCGTCTTTATCCCTTTGGTACCGTTTAGTATTTAGTAATGAGAAGAGAGGATTTAAGCTTAGCTAACATCCATCACAACTCGAATTAAGAGGTTCCCGTTGAGTACAACAGACGTGAGGGGTGCTAATACCTTCCCCTCGCGTAACCGACTCCTGAACCCAGGAATATGGTTGTGAAGGCCGTGTTCCTTCCGCATTTATGAGGTTTTCTCGATATTTTCCTCTCCCGTTTATTCGAGAAAATAAAGTTCGGTGGCGACTCTGTCGAACCGCATTTTCGCGCCTCTTGCGCGAGGGTCGTATGTTCGAATGAATTTTCGAGGTGTGACACCAGTATAAATCGAACAGCCTTGGTTGAAACAATAACAAATATCAATCTTGGCACAATAATGCAAATACCAAATCCAAGTGTTGCCTTGAACAACCAAATGTCGTAACATCTTGACAGCCCTACAAATCTTCTAAAAGAAAAGCAATAGACATGAGTCGACCAAACTCAGCCTTCTAGCACAGTCCAATGACCACACAGTCATAAATTCAAACATGGCCAGAGCAAACTTGAATGATCCAATATAGCAATGATGTTACCAAATCATAAATCCAATAAGGGAACCACAACTAGGCCTAAACAGCTCTTACAAATCTGTCATCAAAACAAGGATGGTGTAGTCCAATCAAAAAGAAACATGGCTCTAAGGATTAGCAAACCCTGATGCACAATAGGTCCACTAGGTGCAAGAAACCTGGTAACAAACTTGGAAATCCCCCATCTCAAGGACATCAACAGTTGGCCAACACAATGCCAACTTCACACATTCTGTCAATAAGAGTTGAAAATTTCAAACTGTCATGACAACTTCCACTTCCTATCCTACTCTAATTCAACCCATACTCCTCAGATGAAAACCACAAACACAACCAATCTCTTAACATGGATTCTAAAAGCAGTTGTGTGATTCATCAAGAATCAACCAGTCCAAAATCAAAGCCTCAACTGCATCCACATATTCTGACCAAAATATGCTGCTTTAATTGTTACAAAAGTTAACCAACTAAAAAACTTAAGCTATGAAACCTAAATAGGCTGAATGAGATGGAGAGGGTGTTACCAAGCCCGGGATGATTGGTTCTCATCAGAATGTTAACACCAAACTTAAGTCAATATGGCCGATGACACCAAATGGTATACCATGGCAGAGGTGAATGTAAAGGTACTGTTACTTGATAGCTATCAAAAATATTGAACCTAAACCCAACCAACAAATGCTAACAGGTCCAAACCTGATCCTACTTTTCATCAGGCATCAGCCAAACAGAAATGATGGGAAGCCACATGGTCTAACCCTCAACAAAAATCTAACAGTAGTTCTGAAGACAGTCTTAAACATATATCCACTTAAACCTCTCAAACATGAAAGGACAGCTCCAACACAACTTCCAACAGCAAGTCTTAAATCAACAAGACTCAAAACAGTCCTAGTGCAACTACCCTAAGCTGGATAGGTTCAAAGTTAATTCCACAAATAAAAGGTACCACACATCAAGATGTAAGTCTATACCCTAGTTGACCAACCTATTCACTAATGGTTAAAAACAACCAAAAGGCCTCCATAAAATCCAACCAACTTGCCTACACAGTTAAACCAACGAAAACTGCTCTCTTAGATCCAACAGTCCATGAGCTCTCATGACAGTATCAACTTGCTAGAAACTAAACTTGAGCTGATAAACTCTATTCTCAAGCATACACACATTGGCAGCAAAACATAAACACCAAACATAGTTCACATGTGTTGCACCCCAAAATTTGCCCAACATTTCTTTACCTAGCTTATGTTTCATTTCATTCACATTAGCATTATCATTTGCATTTCATTGACATGTATGCAAGAGATCAAGAGGTATGATTACCAATCAAGGGCTACACAAGACTTTGAAGCTAGCTAAGAAGGTTATTCAAGTGTTCAAGGGTTGATATCCTTGTCAGAGAAGTTAAAAGAGCCTCAGAAAGAGTGGTTGAAACCAAGAGTGTGTGTCTCCTAACTTGAGAGTTTTGGAAAGCCATCAGATAATTCTGAAGCCATGATGTTGGACTTGAGGTCTTTAGAGAGCTCATGAGAAATGTTGAAGTTCATGTGGGATCGCAGACAAGTCCTTATGCAAGACTAAGAAGCCTCAGCCATGATTGGTGCAGCTAGGGTTTGACTGGGTCAACCCTAAGTCAACTGAGGATTTGAAGAAGGTTGAGACTTAATTCAAGAGCCATGAGACCATGGATTGATACATTGAGATGTTCTAAGGATGATTCCAAGGTTAACTCATCATTATTGAAGAGTTTGAGAAGTTTCAGGCTAGGGTTTCTAAGACTTGACAATGTAAAATCCCCTAGCTCGACCCCTGACTTCAAGACTATTTAACTCAAGATAGGATGTTCATCTCATCTTGACCCCAACATGATTGTCATAGTGCATGGTATTAGATTTAATTTGAGTACTAGAAGTCCTTGATAGGGTTTATAGAACTCAAGTTATGAGCCAGACAAGTTACAAGTCATCTGAGGCATGTGAATTTGGAGCTTGAAAGTTACCCAACTTGCAGGACACTTTTTCCCTAGAAGGATGATTCCTATGAACTTTTGGGCAACATGAATGTTGTTCCTTATTCTCTTAGCTTTCTAAAGAGTTTTATAAGTCCATGATTGGATTTATAGAACTCCAGTTATGGCTTTGACAAGTCAAGGGTATTTTGGGTATTTGGACATTACAAGTCATTTTAGATTATAGGTCAATTTCACTATCTTGCAAGCTTCAAATGGAGTTTTGTTCAACTTGAAAGTTGCTCAAAATGATGTTTTTAGCTTAGCCAAGTATCAAGAGTCCATGGATATGGATTAGACTAAGCATTGGTTGAAGAAATTTCACAAAAAGACCATTTTAATGAAGTAAAAAGGCGAAAATTCAAAACAATTGGTAATTGAATGATTTCAAGCCAAATTTGTGATCATTTTGATTGATATTGATATTCTAAACACTTTTGCATCATTAGAATTTTGAGTTGAGACTCATTTCCTGGCACTTTGGTGGATTGCTTCATGATGAAGTAACATATCAAACACACCTCTTTGATTGAAATCAAAGGAGAAAAACCACTCAATTACATTCCATAACTATCAAGCAAGTGAATTGAAGTGAATTGAGAGCCAGAGAAGGGCAAAATCGTGGATACCATAATTGAAATTTTGGAAGAAACTTGAAACTTGGAAATCACAAATTGGGCCTTGATTGGGCCTCCAAAGGTGTCAAACAGATTATAAATTGATTTTAGATCATTCCCAGAAGCTTCTAGTGCCAATTTCTGTTGAGAATCAGTTAGAGAAAGTGTGTGAAGAAGCTTGAAACTTGGTTTTAGAATTTTGAGATTGAGAGAGTTTCAGAAGGAATTGGACTTCAAGAATTGTTCATCCTCATCCATTGAAGGAATCTGCACCTTTTGGAAGAAAGTGGAGCTCTAGAAGTCACCATATTCGAAGCTTTGCATCAGGTTCTTCCTCTCAAATTTCCTCTTAAATTATGTGTATTTAGAGCTCTAGATACATGCGGTTAATTTAATATTGGAACATAGATGGATTCTGTATAGGTTTAGTGATGAATCGTGAGAGTTTGTGTTATGGTGATCCAAGTTGTCGCTCGGTTATCTCACTTGTTAATGGCCAAAAACGAAAATGAAGTGCGGATTAGTGATCTAGGGAGAGAGACGAGTTGAATGATGTAAAGAAGTGTAAGTTTTGTTGAGGTTGGGGTTCTGGTATGGTTCCCGTCACGAGGTAGGGGATGACCGACGCTAGGCCGGCCACCGTAGGAATTGCTAGAATATATAGTTTGGAATGTCTAGAATATATCCATGTTTTTTATTTTAATTTTCCATTTATTTTGCAATTAATTTCATATTTTCTATTGTAGTATGTTTTAATAATGGGATGATTGTATGCTGAGCTTGTTGATTTTATTTCACACCCATGCTTTTGAATTAAGACTTGAAATTTTGTGTGCTGATTATATACATGTTGATGGTGTTATGTAATTTTTGTTATGATTTTTAGATGATTCTAAATGTGATTTTGAGCTAGTTTTTTAGGAGTATTTTTTGTTGGATCCCTTTAGTGTACCCTTGAGGTTTTAGATTTAATTTGAGCCTTTTTATTTAGGTTTAGCCCCAGATTTTTGGACCATAGCATGTTGATACATGAAGGATGGTATAGTATTTTCCTTGGAATTTTTAGGAATGATTTTCTATTGAGTTCCCATTTTGAAAAATTTTAGGAATTTTTAGGAATGATTTTCCATGATAACTTCTAGGAGTTCCCTGTTTCAAACCTCAACCATAGGATGAATCCTTGGCATGACAACATTAGGACTTGACAGTCTCCCCATAGAGTTCGTTCTCTTCTCATCTCAAAACAACAGTAAAAAAACGTAATAAAGGCAAGTTAGTACAAGCGCGTTACGAGCCTTAAGATACTTGGGAAGTGATGATTGAGCGGTCTCCTCTCAATCATCTAGGATGTTTAGTATATGTCCTTTGGACGCTATACGACGCATTCGCTCCTAAGTCATAGACCTAGTGCTGTACAAACTACAGACAACCATAGAAAAACAGTTCTTCCGTAAAAGACAGAAAACAAACTTCAAACCTTTTGCCCCGTGGGCCCATTATTCAAAGGAAAGCTTTTCTGAAGAAAAGAGTGTCGTTAACTCCCAGTTCTACCGCAAATGGTAACGCCTAAGTCTCCAAAGGTCGAGCTGCGTACACCAAACTGCTGGAACTGCCTGTTAACCCTACTCAAAAAAACAGATGAATATGAACCCCCGTAATCCGTAATATTCCGAACTACGTAAGCTCTGATCTCTCATATCTGTTGAGAGTACGTAGGCACAATCCTGACGTATTGGAGAGCCACCTTCCCCCATCCCGTAACCCGTAGTTAGCCCAACTACGTTGACTCTGATTTCTCATTCTCTGATAAGAATACGTAGGCATAAAGTGCGACGCTTTGCCGAGACATTTTTCTTTTCTTTTCAGACTAGCCTTGATATGTAGATAGATTAAACCAACCCGTCAGATAAACACAACAAGCGTGGATCCCGTCGAGTATGATGGATGTGAGGGGTGCTAATACCTTCCCTTTATGTAACCGACTCCCAAATCTAGACATTGGTTATGATGACCTTGTCTTATACCTTTTCGTCAGGTTTTTCCGATCGTTTCCTTTCCCGTTCTAAGGGATAAATAACGAAAGGTGGAGACTCTTCTGTTTTGCCGGCACCTTATTTTCGCGGTAGCGCCAGTTGGCGGCTCTGCTGGGGACTTCAACGGTTCCCTGTGCGAGTCAATCCTAGCGCTTGCGTGTTAACCTGTTGGGTTGTGTTTATTTATTGCATTTTTCCCATATTTTATTTTCAGTATGATATGATTATTTGTGCTGTTGTGGGAGGGGCTCTGATGAGTGATAAGCCAGACCCAGGCTTGAGTATGTACATAGTTTTAGAAGCAGATTAGTGGTGAACCTGCATGTTAGGCATGCACTAGTTCCCACGCAATCTACACTCAGGTGAGATTCTCTGAGATGGTTTCCATTTCCAGCCCAGTGGGTCGTCGAAAGGATTTCAGATCTAAGGATTGTCGACTCTAGGAACCGATCATTTGTGATTCAGCTGAGTGAGGTCACTTCAAGAGATGATGATGCCACACCTTCTGGGTATCGTATCATCGTTTCTTGAAAGTCTGTGACGCTGATGACCGCATAGGATGCCGAACCTTTTCTGTGATTAGGTCCATACCTGTAAGCGGGGTCGGGTTATTGCAGGAAACCTTAACCTCCAGACAACCTGGTTTTCTTGACAGTGAATCAGTATTGTTGGGTTCAGAGGGTTCTTATCATCAGGGATATGTTTGTTCTTGATAGAGCAAAATTATTGGTCCTCTTTAGGGTTTTGTTGTCAGAGCAGTGTTGTGGTTTTGTTGATACAGAGCCTTGGTCTCCTAACAACGCTCTTGATCTCCTGTTGCATGATTGCATCTTGCATTTTTGCATCCTCATTTGCATATCATTAACGTGTGTCTGTGTTGCAGGTGCATATTTCTCCCCTGGTTCTAGTGATCTTGATCCTCATGGCTGATATGGCATCTTTGAAGAAGACTGTGGCTTACAAGCTACCAACACCTGACATCCGAGAGTTACGAGCTTTGATTTTGTTGGCTGACAAAACAGTGATGGAGAATTTCAGAAAGAGTTATGGGAGACTTTAAGGGATTGTGTGTAAGCTTTCTACGTACGAGTTGAACGGCCTCTACACTCTTCGACAGTTTTACGACCCACAACTCAGATGCTTCACTTTCCCAGACTATACCCTAGCTCCGACCTTGGAAGAGTATTCTGACTTGCTAGGGGTACCTTTGTTGAATCAGATGCCTTATTACCGGGTTGATGGTGAACCTGACTCAGGAAAGTTGATTACCGCTCTTCATGAAGATGATTCAGAGTTGAAAGGGGTGGTGTTCTGAATGATTGGAGTTTATGGGTTCTCTTTGCCTTTCCTGATGGAAAAATCCCGAAAGTTTTCCAAGAAGGGTCGCTGAGACATATTCAATGCCTTCTTAGCCCTTTGCATTTAGGGGATCGTGTTGTTCCCAAGTTATCCAGACTTCATAAGCTTGGGTGCCTGCCATATATTTTCTTCCGGGAATCCAGGGCCCACTCTCCTCGGAGACGTCTACCATTCAGTTCACAGCAAAAATGAAAACAGAAAAGGGAAGAACGTGGCATGTTGTGCCCCTTTACTGTATAAGTAGTTTGCTAGCCATCTTCCTAAGAAGGGTCCGTTCATTGATTCTGTTGAGTCTTCACCCTGGCCTGCACGTCTGATGGGTTTGTCTGCTAACAATATTATCTGGTTTGATAGAGATCTATTGGGAAAAGATATTGGGTATAGTTGTTGTGGCTTTCTTAACGTCCCTTTGGTTGGAAGGAGTGGATGTATCAACTACAATCCCTCTCTGCTAGTACGACAATTTGGGTATGCACTACGAGGTCCTCCTGAAGAGGAAGAGATACAGGAATCTCTGTATCTCACAGGGTTGCTTGAAGGTGACGCTTTGGGTAAGGTACAGAATGCTTGGAGTAAAGTCCAACGAAAGGGGAAAGTCTTGCTAGGAAAAAGCAACAACAAGGCCTTTGATCCATATATGGCCTGGGTCCAAGAAAGAGCCGCCAAGTTTCTAATGTCGTTTCTTGCAGTGGAACCATTGTATCCTCCCGTGCACAAAGAGCCTACCACAGTTGTTATTCAGAAGTTTAACCAGGTACTCCAAGAGAAGGAAGAGCTACGAAAAGCCAACGAAGAGTTGGAGAAAGAGATTGCTCAACTTCGGAGAGAAAAGAACGAAGCCGTACACACCTGCAAGAGGCAGACAGAGATGATCAACCACCTGGGCGCTAATCTGACCAAAGAGGCTGACTCTAGAGAGCGTCTTGGGTTGGACCTGAAGGCAGTGCATGGCATGTTGACAACCAAGAAGCAGGATCTGGATAGGGCATACCGGAAGTTGACCAAGTACGAGAAGTTGTGGAACAACACTTTGACTAGCCATAAAGAGCGGGAAGGAAAAACTAAAGCAACAAATAGCCCAGTTGGAAGCTCAGATTGAAGTCAAAAACAATAAAATAGAGGCTGAAGCCTCACTGCGACGAGACGTCCAATATAGATTGGTTGAGACCAAGGCAAACCTGATGGATTGTCAACTCCGAGCTGATGATAAGAGGAGTAGAGTCGAGAACCTTTATGAAGAAGGTGTTTATAGGGACGTTGCCGAGAATCTCCCAGATTCCATCAGACAGAGGGATTTGCTGATCCAGGGCCTGCTTACTCAGCCTGATCATCCCACTATAAAGAAGTTACTAGAGGATTTCTGTGCCAGTAGTCGCACTTGATTTCTTTGTATTTCTTTATGCATTTTATGCATTGATATGCTGATCACCACCAGGCCTGTTGGTTCGAGTCACGATGGTCGCTTCTGTTGTATATGATTACAGTTGTACGCTACCCGCGCGGGTTTTGCAGATGAGTATAGAAGGATTTCTTTCCATGATTGGATGTTGGACTTTATTTGTCTTGGAAACTAGGATCGGGGGGAATCTCCCCAAGGCACAGACACACGTTTGCATTTGCATGATGTTGCACCCCAAAATTTGCCCAACATTTCTTTACCTAGCTTATGTTTCCTTTCATTCACATTAGCATTATCATTTGCATTTCATTGACATGTATGCAGGAGATCAAGAGGTATGATTACCAATTAAGAGCTACACAATACTATGAAGCTAGCTAAGAAGGTGATTCAAGTGTTCAAGGGTTGATATCCTTGTCAGAGAAATTAAAAGATCCTCAGAGAGAGTGATTGAAGCCAAGGGTGTATGTCTCCTAACTTGAGAGTTGTGGGAAGTCATCAGATGATTCTGAAGCCATGAAGTTAGACTTGAGGTCTTGAGAGAGCTCATGAGAAGTGTTGAAGATCACTTTGAGGCCTAGACAGGTCATTGTGCAAGATTGAGAAGCCTCAGCCATGAGTGGTGCAATTAGGGTTTGACTGGGTCAAACCTAAGTCAACTGATGATTTGAACAAGGTTGAGACCTAATTCAAGAGCCATGTGATCATGGATTGATTCATTGAGATGCTATAAGGATGATTCCAAGGTCAACTCATCATGATTTAAGAGTTTGAGAAGTTTCAAGCTAGGGTTTCTAAGGCTTGACAGTGTAAAAAACCCTAGTTTGACTCCTATCTTCAAGGCAATTTAACTCAAGACATGATTGTCATATCATCTTTACCCCAACATGAATGTTGTAGAGAATGATCTTAGCTTTAATTTTAGTGCTAGAAGTCCTTGATAGGATTTGTAGAACTCAAGTTATGACTTTGACAAGTTACAGGTCATCTGAGGCATGTGAATTTGGAGCTTGAAACTTACCCAACTTGCATGAAACTTTTACCCTAGAAGCATGATTCCTATGAACTTTTGGTCAACATGAATGTTGTTCCTTATCCTCTTAGCTTTCTAGAGAGTACTATAAGTCCTTGATAGGATTTGTAGAACTCAAGTTATGGCTTTGACAAGTCAAGGGTATTTTGGTCATTTGGAGATTATAGGTCATTTCAAGCATAAGGCCATAACTCCTATTTCCAAGCTTCAAATTGGAAAATGTTCAACATCAAACTTGTTCAAAATGATGTTTCAAGGCTAGCCAAGAGGTCATGAGAGCTCGGAATTGCTTGTAGCTCAAAGTTGCAAAAATGACCTAAAATATGGATGATTTTCAAATGAACCAAAGATGGAAATTGGTATTTTTGATCTACATGTCCAAACCAAGGCATGAAATATGTCATTTTGATTCTAAAAAAAATTTTAAGAACATTGGTTTTGCCACAATTTTGAATTGAAGCTTAATTTGTGGACTTGCTTTGAAAAGTAGGTACTTACATCTTAAGTAACAATTGCCAAACCAAAATTCAAGGCATGACCAAGGTCCCTTTCAATCCAAACACATCCAAAATACCATTAGGGGAGAAATCGGAAGGGAATGAGGGTGAATACAAGCTGCTAACAGAATTGGTATGACCATGGCATGTAATTGAACTTTTCATGACATGAGAAATTGAATTTCTCATTAGAAGGATCTAGAGCTTTCTAGATCATCCATACATGGCCTATATATGATGTAGAAGAGGTTCATATTAAAGGTTGGTGATAATTGAGAGAGGAGAGTGAGATTGCACATTGAAATTTCCCATTGCAAATCAAAATCGGTTACAAGGTTTGAAGCCCTTTCAATCCAAGATTTCAATCTCAGAAGCTTGCTCTAGCATTGGTGGATGAGTCCAGATGGAGAATTGAGCAAGATTGGTGGAGAATAGTGTGAGAGCCATTGAAGTTTTTCATCTGCAACTCAGAATCAAATCCAAGAATTGAAGCCATTTCAATCAAGTTTGTTGCATACAGAAGCTTGATTGTGCTCCATTGAAGGTATCTGCAAGCTCTTGAAGGTTGATTTGAAGATTCAACCCCTCTGTTTGCTCGAGTTTACCAGGTATGCAGTTCTTATCCCATGGCTTATTTTAGGAAGAATCAAGAGGAATTAGGGTGTTAGATGCATTGTGGATTGATGTAGGAAGGTTTATGGATCATTAATATGAGAGTTAGTGACCAATTAGGGTTGTTACCATTTTTGGGTGAGATTGTGTTCTTGCGAATCTTGAGGATTTAGATTGAATCAAGGGCATGAGTGGATTCCTTGTGAAAATTGGGGTAAGATTCATGTAGAGACCTCTTGGAATTGAGGCTTGTAGAGAGAGTTAGGGTTGAGGGTGATGACCGGAGCACCACCGGCGACGGCCATGGCTGCGCGTGAGTTTCAGAGGTTCAAAATGAGGAAGATGACTTGATAGCCATCAGATTGTGGTTGGACTTTGACTGAAGGCATGATCCAACGGCCATGGATTGGTTTCAATTTGTGAAGGATTTCTGAACTAAATGAAACGCTGCGTTTCATTTAGGTTGTGGTTTTGGGCTTAAGTCCTAATTGATAACCACACCCCCTTTGTGGCCCAGTCTGGGAATTGAACTGGATTTTATTGCTACCTGCACCACGCATTTGTCATTTTTATTTGGATTTTCTATTATTTTTCATTTTATTCTTGGTTATTGATTAATTCATAAAAAATGGAAAAATAACTCAATTGATCCCATTCTTTTTGCATTGGATTCATGAGTGAATCTAGTATTTTTTTAGATAAAATATAATATTATTTCATGCATTTTCTGATTTTTTGGGATTTTTTACATTTTAATTGATATTAAAATAATCATGCTTGATGGTTGATATTGGTGAATTTGGTTTGATCATGTGATGATGATTTTGGCCTGAATTTTTTGTGAGTAGTTAGCATAGATATGCATGCTCCCCATAGATTTTTCTCACATTTTTGTGATGAATATAAGTGGTAGTTTTAGGTTGAAACTTTAAGAGCTCCATTTTTAGGGTTTATGGTTGATACCTTGTGGTTTGGATTTTATTTTTAGAACTTGGTGGATGATTCAACCTCTGATTTTTGTAGGATAGATTCATGATTGAATTAAGGTCCCTTAGGAATTTTTGTAGGAATTTTCAATGAAGTTTACTATTTTTGCTTGATTTTAGCTTAGGTGCTAGCTTTAGATGATTCTAATTCACTAATTCAACTAGATTAACCTCTTTAGTTCCCTTAGATTAGGGTGTTGCTTTGCTTGTTCTTGGATGATGTTGAAGGCAAGTTGAAGATGCATTGGATTGCTTGAAGAGGCTTGGATGTGAGGATCTCCCTTTCTTTTGGTGTAGTTTTGTTTAGGTGTTAAGATTAGGGTTTTGTAGGCAGAGCTTCTAGATAGATTCTCTTCCTTCATAAACATGGATGATGTTGATCACTTCCATTCTTCCCTATGATGTAAGGTCCCCTTGTAAAGGCCTCATCCCATCTTTGGTAGGATGTGTGGCTCTTTGCAAGTTGGTAGAACCTTTGAGGGTCCCTTTCTCTGATGATAGGATGCTTAGTGGTGACCTTTGGTCCTTACTCTGCTACCAATCATCCAAACTTTGCTCTTGATGGATGCATCTTTCTCCCTTGTTAGAGGATGGAGTTCCTTGCTTGAAGAAGATTGAAGGATGAAGTTGATACTCCTTTGTGTTTTAAGATTATTCTGAGAAGCTGAAGCTTGTAGATGAAGAGGACCAAGTTGATACTGGTAAAGTAGAGAGAACTGAAGCTTGAAGACCAAGTTGAAACTTGTGAAGAAGATCAGATTGAGATTGAGTGAAGAGCTGAGGCTTGAGGAATAAAGGATAAGTTGATACTTATGTTGGTGCACTGAGAGTCTGAGGGGGCCAAGTTGATACTTGATATTAGGGTTGAAGCCTGAAGGTGGAATTTACTGGAGAGCTGAAGCTTGAAGAAGAAAGAATAAGTTGATACTTATGTTTGGTGTGCTAGAAGTTTGGAGAAGCAAGTTGATACTTGCTATTGAAGAGGATAGTCTTGAAGGGTTGTTGAAGACTGAAGACTGAATTGCTGTCAGAGAGTTGCTTTGTTGTGAAGTTGTGGAAGCTGTTGATTTGCTTTCTTTCCTGTCTGTTTGCTTTTTGTGCAACTGTATTGGTGTGACTTGTTTGATTTGCTTGATGCATTAGAATAAGTTCATATTTAGATTGATTTAAGCTAGGAGCATGATTGCACTAGAGGTTGAGTTGCTCCCTCTCCTTGTATTTTTACTGTATAGCTTTGCTTGCTGGTATTCGGTAGAGCTCAGCTCCCTTGCCTATCTGGTTTGCTTGATGGCATTTTATTTCCCCTTCATGATTGAAGTTATTCATATCTGGCTTGAGGTTGAGATGAGCTTGTGGAGGCTGATGCCCCACACACATTTCCTCCCTCACTTGCATTGCATGCATTTTTCAGTCGTTTACTGTTTACTGTTTAAGCTGATGCTTTATCTGTTTCTGTTTATCATTGACATGATCCCCTAGGAATTTCACTTCCTTTGATAAGGAAGTGATGACTAGAACTTTAGGTTGAAACCTATGCATGATAACTTCTAGGAGTTCCCTGTTTCAAACTTCAACCATAGGATGAATCCTTGGCATGACAACATTAGGACTTGATAGTCTCCCCTTAGTTGAACTTGTTCGTTCTCTCTTCTCATCTCAAAACAAATTAAAATACAGTAATAAAGGTTAACTGACGTCGTACGTTACGAGCCTTAAGCTATCTGAGAAAGGATTGTTGGAGAGTTTCTTTTCAACAGTCTGGATGTTTAGTATGGCACCCTTTGGGTGACATGCGACGCATTCCCTCTCAGGTCATAGTCTCTAGTGCGATATTAGTTGCAAACAACCATAAAAAACAGTTCTTCCGTAAAAGACAGAAAACAAACTTCAAACCTTTTTGCCCCGTAGGCCCATCATTCAAAGGAAAGCTTTTCTGAAGAAAAGAGTGTCGTTAACTCCCAGTTCTACCGCAAACGGTAACGCTTAAGTCTCCAAGGGTCGAGTTGCATACGCCAAACTGCTGGAACTGTTTGTTAACCCTACTCGATAAAACAGATGAATCTGAATTCCCGTAATCCGTATTATCCCGAACTACGTAAGCTCTGATCTCTCATACCTTTTGAGAGTACGTAGGCACAATACTGATGTATTGGCGAGCCACCTTCCCCGTAACCCGTAGTTAGTCGAACTACGTTGACTCTGATTTCTCATTCTCTGATGAGAATACGTAGGCATAAAGCGCGACGATTTACCGAGTCATTTTCTTTTCTTTTCAGACCAGCCTTGATAGGTAGATAAATAAAACCAACACGTCATATAAACACAACAAGCATGGATCCCATCGAGTACGATGGACGTGAGGGGTGCTAATACCTTCCCCTTGCGTAACCGACTCCCGAACCCAGACAATGGTTGCGATGACCTTGTCTTATACCTTTTCGTCAGGTTTTTCCGATCGTTTCCTTTCCCGTTCTAAGGGATAAATAACGAAAGGTGGTGACTCTTCTGTTTTTCCGGCACCTTATTTTCGCAGTAGGGACAGCTGGCGACTCTGATGGGGACTTGATAGTTTCCTGGGGATCCAACGTCCCTTATGTGAGTCAGTTTGGGGGATCCAACGTCCCCTGCGAGAGTCAATCCTAGCGCTTGTATGATTACTTGTTGGGTTTATTTATCGCATTTTATTTCCCGCACTTTATTTTCAATATGATATGATTATTTGTACTGTTGTGGGATGGGCATTCTGATGAGTGAGAAGCCAGACCCAGGCTTGAGTGTACCTAGCATTAGTTGTGGAAATTAGTGGGCGCGTGCTTGCTTTGCAGGCACTAGTGTCTCATGAAATCCACGCTCAGACGAGGTTCTCCCGGTTGACTTCTTTTTCAACCCTTTGGGTTGAGGGGGTTGTTGGTTTGGAGGATTGTCGACTCTGGGGACCGATCATTTGGGATTCAGCTGAGTGAGGCCGCTTCAGGAGATGGTGATGCCACACCTTCTGGGTATCGTATCACCCCTCTTGAATGTCTGTGACGCTGATGACCACATAGGATGCCGAACTTGTGTCAGTTTAGGTCCATACCTGTGAGCCGGGTTGGGTTTGTTGCAGGAGACCTTAACCTTCAGACTACCTGGTTTTCTTGATAGTGAATCAGTTTTGTTGATATCAGGGGTTCTCATTATCAGATGTATATGTGTTCTTGACAGAGCAGAATTATGGTCCTGTGACAGAGGTCCTTATTATCAGATGTGTGTTTGTTCTTGACAGAGCAGATTTATGGTCCGATATCAGGGTTTCCCCTCATCAGAGATAGGGTTGTTCTTGACAGAGCTGTATTGTGGTTTTGTTGATACAGAATCTTCACCTTCATCTCCTCAACAGCACAGTCGTCTTGATCTCCTGCTGCATGATTGCATTTTACATTGCTTTGCATACCCATTTGCATTTCATTAACGTGTGTCTGTGTTGCAGGTACCGTTTCCCCCGATTCAGGTTTTCTTGCCTTCTATTGTGCTGTCATGGGTTCTCTGAGGAAGACCGTGGCTTACAAACTCCCCACTCCTGATGTTGTTCAGCTGACTGGTTTGATTGCTTTAGCAGATGATTCTGTGAGAGATGAATTCAGAAAGTCTTATGGTAAACTGCTCAGTTTGGTTCGTAAACCCTCTGTGTTTGAGTTGAATGGGTTGCACGCCCTGCTGCAGTTCTACGATCCTCCGTTGAGATGCTTTACTTTCCAGGATTTTGTTCTCGCACCCACGCTAGAGGAGTATGTTGATTTGTTAGGTGTGCCTATCAAGAGTCATATGCCTTTTGGTCATATGGATGCTGAGCCTAACCTGGCTAGTCTAGCTCCCTCACTTCATCTGGATGCCTCCGAGTTGGTCTTGTCTAGTTGGAACAAGGTTCCCGGTTTCTCCTTACAGTTCTTAGTAGGAAAAGCTCAGCAGTGCGCCAAGGACGGATGTTGGGTCGTGTTCAACGCTATCCTTTCCCTGTGCATATATGGCATCATTCTGTTCCCCAATATGCCCGACTTTGTAGACTTCGACGCCTTCCACATCTTTGCATCAGGGAATCCAGTCCCTACCTTGATAGGAGATGTCTACCATTCCGTCCACTACAAAAACGAGAACAGAAGGGGAATAATGTCTCATGCTGTGTACCCCTGCTCTATAGATGGCTTGATAGTCACCTACCCAAGAAGGGTCCCTTTGCTTCGTCTGCAGCCACAGCTGAGTGGTCTGAGCGCTTGATGAGTCTGTCAGCGGAGGATATTGCCTGGTTTGATAGAGATAGATTGGGTATTCTTTTGCATACTCTTATTTGCATCTGTTCGTTCCATTGGATCTAATCCTTATTGTATCTTGATTCGTTCTCTAAAACAATTGGAAAAGAGCCTATTCAATTCTTTTACTATAGATTACCCCAAAGAAAGAGTTTTCTTTTTCTTAGAATGGAAATGGAATAGAAATATATTTCTAATATAGACTCATGATTCTATTTTTTTTTTTTTAAGTTAATTAAGAAAGTTGTATTTGGTGAATTCAATTCCCGCTTTCATTCCTTCACTATCTATTTCGACATAAACAATAAGAGGACTCTAGGAAAAGACAAATTATCCATCCTAGAATCCTGTTTTCCCTTTGTCTATTTCTACTTTGGTTTTCGAATGTGCCTCTGATAGGCAGGAAGGGCTGTATCAACTATAATCCATCGCTGCTGGTCCGACAGTTTGCTTATGCTTTGAGAGCTCCGCCGAAGGATGAAGAGGTACAGGAATCTCTGTACCTCGCTGGTCTTCTAGAGGGGGATGTGTTATCTAAGCTTCAGCACGCTTGGAATGGTATCAGTAAGCGGGGAAAACCATTGCTGGGGAAAAGTAATAGCCAGGCCTACGCTCCATACGTAACTTGGATCAGAGCCAGAGCAGATGCTATAGGGATGCCGTTTCCTCCTGCCAAGCCAGAAAGCCCTCCAGTGATCGAAGAGCCTACCACCATGCCTGTTCAGCAGCATAATCAGGTGTTAGCAGAAAGAGACGAGCTGAAGAAGGCAAATGAAGAACTGGAGAAAGAATTGGCGCAACTCAGAAGCGAGAGAAGCGAAGCCGTTGATTCCTTCAAGAGGCAGACAGAGCTGGTGAACCAGCTAGGGACATATTTGACTAAGCAGATAGCTGAGGGCGAGCGCATGGGTCGAGACTTCAAAGTTGTCAATGATGTACTGGCCACTAAGAAGCAGCACTTGGATGAAGCGTATCGGAGGATATCCAAGTTTAACCAGCACTGGAAGGCCACCCTAGCTAACGGCAAGGAATGGGAGGATAAGCTGAAGCAACAGATCTCCAAGCTGAAAGCCCAGATGAAGGCTAGTGAGAAGAGGTTTGATGAAGAAACCGCTCGCAGATATGCCGCGGAAGGCCAGCTCAACAAAGCTCTTGCTAACCTGAAGGAGTGCAAGCTGACGTTTGAATCCAAGAAGCAGAAGTTAGAAGATTGTTTCGGCGAAGGAGCATGGGAAGACTCGGCTGAAGGTCTTCAATACACTATTATGCAGAGGGAGTTACTCGTCGAAGGGTTGCTCACTCGGCCTGATCATGCAGAAACGAGGAATTTGTTAGACGAGTTTCGCGCCCGTGGCCGTGCTTGACTATTTGTGATTCTTTTGTCTTGATCATTGTTGTATGCTGACCATCACCAGGCCTGTTGGTTGAGGTCATGCTTTTGATTCAGCATGTACTCAGTGACGTTGTGTACTGCCTTGATGGGCTTTCTTTATATATGAGATGTTATTTCCATGAATGGACTCGGACTTCTTATTACCATCACTGGCACTCAGGCACTAGGATCGGGGGAAACCTCCCTAACGCACAGACACACGTTTGCATTTGCATGAGGCATTTGCATAACGAGCACTTTGTTGTTTCTTCTAACCCTTTTGTGTATACAGGTTGTTTCAGGTCGTTCCAGGATTGATCAGAGACCTATCCACCGCTATCCGACCAGAGAAAATCAAACCAGAATTATGGAGCAAATGCAAACTGACGTTCAGGAACTCCAAGAAAGAATGGACCGCTTCATGGAGCTCATGCAAGCGGTCGCCAATGGCCAGGATCAGCTCAGAACCATGGTTCAGCCTCTGATTTCAAGGGTCGACAACAATGGTGTACTCCATGGTGGGACCGTTCCAACCCCTCCACCTGTTGAAACTCCTCAGAACGGCGTCCCTGTGACCGGGGGGAATGGCAGTGCCAACGGCAATGTGATAGCTAACATGGGGCTCAACGGTAATACGACTGGCGTCGGTAATGGGAATTTTGAAGCTAACGTCAATGTTGGACTGGGCAACGGCAATGCGGGTGTTGGAAATATGTATGGGCCTCATCCATGGTTAGAAGTGATGGAAAATTGCGATCTAAACGCAGCAGAAAACAAAAATTTCCTTTAGTGATCCTTACGAATGAGCATGGTCAGTGATAGAATCGTTACCTCTTTGTGGCGATTCAGATCTTTGATGCAGCGATCACAAGCGTTGATGAAGTGCAACGCCTCTACTCAGTCCACACGAACAGCTTCCGGTCACAGTGCTAGCTGCTTACGAACGGAATTATTTGAGTGAGAAAAGAGAATCAAAAACGAAATTGCATCAAGTGAAAGCTTCATCACAAGGGTTCCTTTTATAGACTCTCTTGTGGGTTGCGGGCTAAAAACCCAATTCACATGATCCATAATAATATTATATATTATTATAATAACTATTATTATAATAAATATATTTATTTTATTATTATTTTATAACCATTATAAAATAACAATAATTATTATTATATTATCCGAATTTCTATTTTTCACTTAAGTGCACCGTACCTTACGGTGTTCCTTTGATTTCTCTATCTCTCATCAAACTGTCCTTATGTGTGTGACCCTGTAGGATTTCGTAACGTTGGTAATTATATTAAATTATATATTTAACATAATAAACAGTAAGCGGTATCTAGCAACACATCACTGCTACCCAAGTCACGAAAATGTCATGTGATCTGACAAAACCTTTTTCGTGATAATATATGTTTGTACAATTACCGTTTTGCCCCTATGTCTATATTGAGCACAAGGCATACACTGTGTCATCCTTGTCCAGTTCAATATTGGGCCCTTAGACATTTCTCCTGTTATGCAGGATTGGCAAATTCCATCTAGGACACTCATGTCCCTCAGCATGCTTCGTGGAGTGCCCATCAACTGTCTTTATGATCATCCAGTTACGGATAATGTTTGATCAGCAATAAAGCACCCGACTCTACATCTAGGGTCCATAGTGGTTTCAGGTCGAAGGGTGGTAATGCACCATTATCACCATGAGAATAACTTATGACACTTTGCATAACATACTATGTAGTATTCTCATAGCGGGTCAATCCGGTATAAATATTACTCCTAATATTTATACCTATGTCAAGACTTGATAACTCTTTATCCATGATCCATGAGATGTGATCATCAGTCTATCTTCATAATAGTCTCAATGCTTTTAATGTTATCCCACTTTGCAATAAAGCTTGACTACGAATATTTTAAGAATAATGTCTTTATGTTTAATGGGATCTCATGATTAAGTCACACTTAACATTTCATTAAACAGACTAACTATTCTAGGGACTTTATTATTATGAAATACAAACATAATAAAGAAATGCCTTTTATTATTAAACGAATAATCCGATACAAGTACCAAAAAGTATTGGCCTCTAGGGCTTACACCAACAAGAAGACCGTCAGGACGATGTGTTCTCGCAAAGAGGTGCTAAAGGGGAGCTGACTGCTGAAGCACGTCTGAGGTTTAAGGCACTCGAGGACAAGATGAGGAATTTCGAAAGCCTGAACACCATGGGTGTTGACATGTCCAAGTTGGGACTGATTGCTGATTTCAAGGTGCCTCCCAAGTTCAAGGTACCTGACTTAGAAAATTACAAGGGCACCACTTGCCCCCTCGTCCATTTGAGATCATATTACCGGAAAATGTCCGCTCATTCTGAGGACGAGAAGTTGTTGATGCACTTCTTTCAAGACAGTCTGTCCGGGCCTTCCCTGGAATGGTACATGAGTCTGGAACCTACCAGTGTGCGCACGTGGAAGGATCTTGCTGAAGCATTCGTGCACCATTACCAATATAACAGTGACTTGGCTCCGAACCGAGTCCAACTGCAGAATCTGTCGCAAAGGAACAACGAAGGGTTCAAGGAATACGCCCAGCGGTGGCGTGAATTGGCAGCCAGGGTTCAGCCGCCGATGGTTGAGCGCGAGCTTGTGGAAATGTTCGTAGCCACCCTCCCAGGGGTTTACTATGAGAAATTGGTCACCAGTATGTCTGGAAGCTTCTCAGATCACATTATCACGGATGAGCATGTTGAAAATGGGATCAAACTGGGGAAAATTCAAGGTGATATGTCCTCGGCTGGAGGAGGAAAGAAACCTTATGGTGGAAAAAGACGGGAAGGAGAGACGAGCGCCGTATCCAACGCTCGAAGGAAGGGTAAAGGCTCTCACCAGTAGGTGGCCAGCATAACCATCCCCGCGGTCCAACAGCCACAGCAGCAGCAGCAGCCGAATCAACAAGGGTACAGAAAGTATCAGAACATGGCACCTCTGTCAAGTCGTCACCTCGAGACACCCCCCATGTCCTATGCTCAGCTATTACAGACTCTGCTCCAGTTAGAGCTGATCCAGAAGAGAACCTTGGCTCTCTTGACAGGGGCACCTCCGTCAGGTTATGATACGAATGCGACTTGCAAATTTTACTCAGGGGCACCAGGCCACACAATAGAAAATTGCAAAGCCTTCAAGCACAAGGTGCAGGACATGGTGGACGCTAAGATCATCAACTTCTCAGATAATGTGCCAAACGTCACGAAGAACCCTATGCCGAATCATAGGGGAGGTGGAGTAAATGCCATTATTGAAGACGAGAGCTTGGATTTGTTGACTGACGTCAGAGATCTGAAGATACCGCTTAGCTTCGTTAAAGCTAAGCTGATGAAAAGGGGTTTCTTTCCAGGTTGTGGAGAGCTGTGTATGGGCTGTGCGACAAGTCCTGATGGATGTGAACAGTTGATAGAGGGGATTCAAAGTCTGACGACCGAAGGAATCCTGCAATTTAGCCGAAGGACCGAAAGCGGATCGGGAGAGGTAATGCTGAAGCAAGATGATGAGGTTGCCACCATCACCATCCCTCGTCGGACGATAACTATTTCTGCACCCAGGCCGCCCACAATTACCATCACCAAAGCTGGACCGATACCTTTCGAAAGCACTAATGTTGTCCCATGGCATTATGGGGCAGAGGTCTACTGCAACGGACAAAAGTTGGAACTAGAACCCTCAGGGTCATGTGCGGAGAACCTAGCGGGCGTTAGCGGAATTACTCGCAGCGGAAGAGTGTTCGCGCCACGTGAGGTCGTGGCGGACAAAGCGGACAAAGCTGATGCAACTGATAAAGGGAAGAGTAAAGTCGTCGAAGAGACCCCTCGTGGGGTAGAGAAAGACTTACTTGTTAAAGACGCCGAAGAGTTTATGAGGTTGATTAAAAGGAGTGACTACAAGATCGTGGATCATCTCCATCAAACACCCTCGAAAATTTCCATCCTGAACCTGTTGCTGTGTTCTGAGGCACATCGCAACGCGCTGCTGAAGGTGTTGAGTGCCGCGTATGTACCGCAGGAAATATCGGTCAACCAGTTGGAAGGGGTCGTAGCCCACGTGAATGCTGGAAATGGGTTAGGGTTCACTGACCTGGAGCTGACGCCGAAAGGAAGGAACCACAATAGCACCCTGCACATCTCGATAGAGTGTAGAGGAACGATTATGTCTCACGTGTTGGTGGACACGGGGTCGTCCCTCAATGTTCTTCCGAAGAAAGCATTGATGAAGTTAGATACTCGCGGAGTGATTTGCACACCCAGTGATCTGGTTGTGAAAGCGTTCGATGGAACCAAACGTCATGTTTTTGGGGAGGTAACGTTGCCAATCCAAGTTGGGCCGGAAAAATTCGACGCGGTCTTTTACATTATGGACATCATGCCTGCCTACAGCTGTCTCTTAGGCCGGCCATGGATCCATTCTGCGGGTGCCGTGACCTCCACGTTGCACCAGAAGCTCAAGTACGCTGTCGGAGGAAGCATTGTGACTGTATGTGGCGAGGAGGATATAATGGGGAGCCATTTGTCGTCCTTCAAATATGTTGAGATGGATGGGGAAATCCACAAAACCCTATGTCAGGCGTTCGAAGCCGTTAAGGTCAAGAACGTAGCTCCTGTAATGACCGAGAGGCCAGAGATGACTCTCTCTTCCTTCAAGGAAGCCCGGGCCGTTGTTCAAGCCGGATCCACCCCAGGCTGGGGGCGGATTCTAGAAATACCTAACAAGCAAGACAAGTTAGGATTAGGATACTCTCCTGCGGCTGAAGCCTCTTCTTATCACATTGCGTCGCGAGGTAAAGGGCTGATCCAGTTTACCAGTGGCGGGGTGATATTTGAAAGTATCAACGCAGTGTCTGAAGACGGCGAAGACAGTGATTGCGACCTAGACTCTTGGATCCAGCCAAGCAAGCCAGGCGAGAGCCTCAACAACTGGTCCGTCAGGGATATCATCCAAATGACAAGCAAAGAGTAATGATTTACTTTTTTCCAATCGTTGTACAACCCTATGTCCTACCCGGGGCATAGAGGTTTTATTGGCAGGGCCTTGTTTGATTATGTACATACATTTTATCAATAAATCAAAAGGCGTTTTTCTTCGTATTCAAATGTTGTGATCTCTGTTATTCCTGTTTTATATTTGTTTTGAAAAACAATAAAATGGCAATGGGGTTTGTGCTAACCTGCATATCCTTGTCTTAAGCTTAACCCTTGTTATTGCAGGATCCACATAGCAGATGACATCGACTCTGGACCTTCTACGACTCACTTCGACTTCGATTGCCCGATCTATCAAGCCGAAGAAGAGATTGATGAAGACGAAGACCTTCCCGAAGAGTTGGCTCGCTTGTTGAAACAAGAAGAGAAAGTTATTCTGCCTCACGAAGAAGAGATTGAGATCGTGAATCTGGGTTCTGAAGAACTTGTCAAGAACGTCAGGATAGGGGCTGCATTGCAGAGTGATGTTAGGCAGAGATTGGTCGAGATGCTGAGAGAGTATAGTGATATCTTTGTTTGGTCATACGAAGATATGCCCGGACTTGACACTGACATCGTGGTCCATCACTTGCCGCTGCGAGAAGATTGTCCTCCCGTCAAGCAGAAGCTTAGGAGGACACGACCAGATATGGCCGTTAAGATCAAAGAAGAAGTGCAAAAGCAGCTTGATGCTGGCTTCTTAGCGGTCACTACTTACCCTCCGTGGGTCGCCAACATAGTGCCTGTACCGAAGAAGGACGGTAAGGTACGAATGTGCGTCGATTATCGGGATTTGAATAGGGCGAGCCCTAAAGATGATTTCCCGCTCCCTCATATTGATGTGTTGGTCGACAATACAGCTCAGTTCTCCGTATTTTCGTTCATTGATGGCTTGTCCGGTTACAATCAGATCAAGATGGCACCGGAGGACATGGAGAAAACTACGTTTATCACTCCTTGGGGAACATTTTGCTACAAGGTAATGCCTTTCGGTCTGAAGAACGCAGGGGCCACTTACCAACGAGCAATGGTCACTTTGTTTCATGACATGATTCATCATGAGATTGAAGTCTATGTTGATGACATGATTGCGAAGTCCCAAACGGAGGAGGGACATCTGGTCAATTTGCTGAAGCTTTTTGAGAGGCTTAGGAAGTTCAGGTTGAGGCTGAATCCTAACAAGTGTACTTTCGGAGTACGGTCCGGAAAGCTACTGGGGTTTATCGTGAGTGAAAGAGGCATTGAGGTTGATCCTGCGAAGATAAAAGCCATACAAGAAATGCCAACGCCAAAAACAGAAAAAGAAGTTCGTGGTTTCTTGGGCAGAATAAACTACATTGCAAGGTTTATCTCTCAGCTCACTGCCACGTGTGAACCGATGTTCAAACTGTTAAAGAAAGATCAGGCGATTATCTGGAACGAGGATTGCCAGAAGGCATTTGATAAGATAAAACAGTATCTACAGGAACCTCCGATCTTGATTCTCCCAGTGGCCGGAAGACCTTTAATCATGTACTTGACAGTTCTTGAGAATAGTATGGGGTGTGTTCTCGGTCAGCACGACGAGACGGGCAGAAAGGAGCATGCCATTTACTATTTGAGTAAAAAGTTCACAGACTGTGAATCTCGTTACTCGATGCTGGAGAAAACGTGTTGCGCACTAGCCTGGGCTGCCAAACGTTTACGACAGTACATGCTCAATCACACGACCATGCTAATTTCGAAGATGGATCCGATCAAGTACGTCTTCGAGAAGCAAGCGCTTTCGGGCAGGATTGCCAGATGGAAAATGGTGTTGACGGAATATGACATTCAGTACATTTCCCAGAAGGCCATCAAGGGAAGTGTATTGTCTGAGTACCTTGCCGAACAGTCGACCGAGGATTATCAGCCGATGAAATTTGAATTCCCTGATGAGGATATCATGTTTCTCAAAGCGAAAGATTGTGATGAACCGTTGCCCGACGAGGGTCCAGATAGGAAATCCCAATGGAAATTGATATTTGACGGGGCAGTTAACTCTTACGGGAGTGGCATTGGGGCGATCATCACAACTCCCCACGGATCCCATATCCCGTTCACTGCGAGACTGACGTTTCCAGTCACCAATAACGAAGCGGAGTATGAAGCATGCATCATGGGTCTAGAAGAGGCAATTGATTTGAGAATCAAGAACCTAGATGTATATGGTGACTCGGCACTTGTGATTAACCAGATTAAAGGGGAGTGGGAGACTCGTCAATCGAATTTAGTGTCGTACATGAATTATGCCAGAAGGCTGCTTCCATTCTTTGATCGAGTGGAACTCCATCATGTGCCCAGGGCTGAAAACCAGATGGCTGATGCCTTAGCCACATTGGCTTCGATGTATAAAGTCAATTTTTGGAATGAAGCTCCAAGAATAGTCCTTTCTCGTCTTGATAGACCTGCATTTGTCTTTGCGATCGAGGAAGCCTCCGACGGCAAACCATGGTTCCATGATATCCAGACTTTCCTTATGACTAAGGAGTATCCTGCGGGAGCGTCAACCCAGGATAAGAAGACTCTGAGGAGGCTATCTGGAAATTTTTATCTCAATCCTGATGGAGTTTTGTATAAAAGAAACCACGATCTCGTGCTACTCAGATGTGTAGATGAGAAAGAAGCGAGTATGCTCATGGAAGAAGTCCATGAAGGCACATTTGGTACGCACGCCGGTGGGCATGCTATGACGAGAAAGATCCTGAGAGCAGGATATTACTGGCTGACGATGGAATCAGATTGCTTTAAATTCGCGAAGAGATGTCATAAATGCCAGATTTATGCTGATAAGATTCATGTGCTGCCGTGCCCGTTAAATGTCATGTCCTCCCCGTGGCCGTTCTCCATGTGGGGCATCGACATGATAGGCAAGATCGAGCCCACTGCGTCTAATGGTCATCGCTTCATTCTAGTAGCCATCGACTACTTCACCAAGTGGGTGGAGGCAGCCTCGTATGCTAATGTGACCAAGCAGGTGGTGGCTAAATTCCTAAAGAGGGACATCATCTGTCGTTACGGAATTCCCGAGCGGATCATTACTGATAATGGTTCGAATCTGAATAACAAGATGATGAAGGAGCTGTGCCAGAGTTTCAAGATTGAACACCACAACTCATCTCCTTACCGGCCGAAGATGAATGGCGCGGTTGAGGCGGCCAATAAGAACATTAAGAAGATTGTACAGAAGATGGTTGTGACCTATAAGGATTGGAATGAGATGTTGCCATTTGCGCTGCACGGTTATCGTACAACGGTACGTACATCAACCGGGGCAACTCCGTTCTCACTAGTGTACGGTATGGAGGCTGTCCTACCGCTAGAAGTTGAGATTCCTTCTTTGCGAGTTTTGGTTGATGTGAAACTCGACGAGGCAGAATGGATTAAGAACCGACTAAACCAACTCAGCCTGATGGACGAGAAGAGGTTAGCATCGATTGCATATGGTCGTCTGTACCAAAGCTGAATAAAGAAAGCTTATGATAAGAAGGTGCGTCCTAGAAGCTTTCAGACGGGTGATCTCATCCTGAAGAAGATTCTTCCTCCACACTCCGATCACCGGGGCAAGTGGACTCCCAATTACGAAGGTCCATACGTCGTCAGCAAGGTCTTCTCGGGAGGAGCCTTGTTGTTATCCACGATGGATCGTGAAGATTTTGCATCCCCGGTGAACGCGGACGCAGTTAAAAAATACTTTGCTTAAAAAATGACCCGCTGGAAAGAAAAAGAATATCCAGGCAAAAATGGGGCATCCCGGCGAACCATAAAAAGGAAAAAGGTTCGGGCAAAAATTAGGGATATAAATTGAAAAGATGTACACCCGCAAAGTCGAAAACCTGGATGGGCGACTTTGGCAAAAAAGGGTATCCCGGTGAATCGAAAACCCGAAAGGGCGATTCAGGCAAAAGTTAGGGATTTGAAAAAGAAAATGACTGCGTTCCGCATATGGACTTTCATTGTTTAGTGGTTTGGAAGACCTGAGGGCCGTTTATCTGAATCAATCTCTTCTGAAGCTGAAGCGTCGGAGAGGTATTGAAGTCGAGTGGGTCATAGAGGGATCAACTCATGGTGTTTGTCTGCGCCTCATTGCCGACATTTGTGTATATACTGATGTATATTTATGTTTTATTTTTGCGCAGCTTCCTCATTCCAGGAGCTTGCATCCATTGTAAAACATTTTGCCCATTCAGGGGTTCGTTATCAATAAAATGTATACTATTCAGCAATTATGTTTGTCTGTTTAGCATTTATCTGTTTTGTTTGCGAAAAAGAACGTCGATGTTTTTGATAAAATGCGCATACATAAACTTACTGGCCTAGGCCAGTGATCGTTGAAACAATGAATTACTTTAGTATTGTCACAAGATGATGACCTTGATAGGTCCCTTTGAGAAGGGTATCTTGTCTGTTTGTTTGTGTTGTTACAGGTACATCATACTCCAGGAAGTACGCCGTATGCGTCCCCAAGCGGGATGATTCCTTCTTCTCCAGCAAGTTCAGTAGCATCTCCCCGTGGAGTTTGAACATGAGATCGTAAGCATTGATATGTGTCTCCCCAGGCAGAGAAGACTCTCTCTCCAATCAGATGTATCCTGAAGGATCATCGTCTCCCCAGCTGAGTCATATACTGAAGTGTGCAGTACTCGATAGTTCAGACTGAAGTCTCCATCGGAATTGAAATTCCCCACAGAGTCGTACTCCCCCCAAGCAGGATGATTCCTTCTTCCCCAACCGAGTTTGCAGTTCCCCAAGAGAACTGAGTCCTTGGAAAGCAGTTAGGGCCATGATTGGTTTTCCCCCAGTAGAGTGTTGAATAGCTGATGTTGTATTTCCCTGCTGGAGTCGTTATCTCCAGGAAGGTTTAGCCGCGAAGGCTGTGCAGTTTATTTCTGCGATTAACATCGTTTTCCTCAGCAGTTGTGGTTTGAATACCCAGATGAGCAGGTTCAGGTTCTCGTAGAGCTTTATTCCCCTGCAGTAGTCAACTGAAGTTCATTTCCCCAGGCGGAGTCCAATTGAGATTGGCGTGACTTCTTTTCCTTGGCAGGATGAGCCCTTCCTCCACCAGAGTGGTTCTTTCTCCTTGACAGGAGGATTCTCCCTTCAGCATTTATTTTGCTGATGGGGTCATAGCATTTTGCATGATTGCATATCATTCACCCTAAACGGGTAGCATTTCCATCGTGTGGAGCATTGCGCCATTGTCGAACATATGCATATGAAACATGAGCTAGGTTGTTACCGTTCTTGTTTTGCAGGTATTCCCCAACAAAGTTGCTTGCTCAAGATGATTTTTGAATTCTCCAGCGAAGGTGTTTGCTTAAGATGATTCTTAAAAATCCCTTGTGAAGTCGCCAGAGAGGGTCGCTCAAGTTGATGCTTAGAGTCCCCGACAGAGTGTTTGCTCAGGATGATTCCTGAAATCTCCAGCAGAGTTATTGGTTCAGGACGATTCTTGAAGTCCTCGACGGAGTTATTTGTCCAAGATGATTCTTGAAGTCCTCAGCAGAGTTGACTCATCCAGAATGATTTCTGAAGCCCCGAAGCAGAGTTACTTGATAGTTCTCCAGAATCCCCAGCGGAGATGCGTCATCCCTAGCAGGTTTCCGAACAACGAAGTTGGAAATTCCCTTGAACACTTGATGATTGAAGTCCAACCGTATTAACGAAGCAGTTCTCTCAACTGACGCGGAGCGCCTGACGACAGAAGATTGTGTATCCCAATTTGGTTCATGATTGATCGAGGATTCTATTCCAGACTTACTGATGAAGTCCGGCTGATGCCCGAAAGTTTCTGCGAATGCCCGACGGCATGATTAACTTGATTGTTAAAAAGTTCCTAATGACCTGATGAGTCCCAAGGAAGTCTGATGCATGACGGCATGATCGACCGTGTATCACCGGTTACCGAGTGACCAGTGACCCCTTGATGAATTGAGGACGAAGATTTACAGCAAAATCAGATGATCATCCTGACGGAGATTGGAGATTAGACCCTTCACCGGTTACCGTGTGACCAATTCCCCAGCAGGTTGCCGTGCACCTGTCATGCTCAGTTTTGAAGATGTTCCTAACAATCAGAGTATCGTTTACCTATGCGTGGTTGGAAAATCACCCGTTACCGTGTAACCAGTGATCCCTCGATGATTTGAGGATGCAATGATATCATATAAATCAGAGAATCATCCTGACGGAGATTCAGATCAGTATTTCCCCAGCTAGTTGTCGTGCAGCTAATATCTCAGTTTTCGAAGATTTGTTCCCATAAGAGTACCGTCTACTTGTGCAGTTGGCAAATTTCCGGGTTTATCAGTATTCAACCGTCTTCTACCTTGATTGTTTGAGAGTCGTTTGCTTCTCACCCAGTCAGGTCCAAGCTATTTGAGTAGGGGCAGCTGTTGCACCCCAAAATTTGCCCAACATTTCTTTACCTAGCTTATGTTTCCTTTCATTCACATTAGCATTATCATTTGCATTTCATTGACATGTATGCAAGAGATCAAGAGGTATGATTAACAATTAAGAGCTACACAAGACTATGAAGCAAGCTAAGAAGGTGATTCAAGTGTTCAAGGGTTGATATCCTTGTCAGAGAAATTAAAAGATCCTCAGAGAGAGTGATTGAAGCCAAGGGTGTATGTCTCCTAACTTGACAGTTGTGGGAAGTCGTCAGATGATTATGAAGCCATGGAGTTAGACTATAGGTCTTGAGAGAGCTCATGTGAAGTGTTGAAGATCACTTTGAGGCCTAGACAGGTCACTGTGCAAGATTGAGAAGCCTCAGCCATGAGTGGTGCAATTAGGGTTTGACTGGGTCAACCCTAGGTCAACTGATGATTTGAACAAGGTTGAGACCTAATTCAAGAGCCATGTGATCATGGATTGATGCATTGAGATGTTATAAGGATGATTCCAAGGTCAACTCATCATGATTGAAGAGTTTGAGAAGTTTCAAGCTAGGGTTTCTAAGGCTTGACAGTGTAAAATCCCCTAGTTTGACTCCTATCTTCAAGGCAATTTAACTCAAGAAATGATTGTCATCTCATCTTGTCCCCAACATGAATGTTGTAGAGCATGATATTAGCTTTAATTTGAGTGCTATAAGTCCTTGATAGGATTTGTAGAACTCAAGTTATGACTTTGACAAGTTACAGGTCATCTGAGGCATGTGAATTTGGAGCTTGAAAGTTACCCAACTTGCATGAAACTTTTGCCCTAGAAGGATGATTCCTATGAACTTTTGGTCAACATGAATGTTATTCCTTATCCTCTTAGATTTCTAGAGAGTACTAGAAGTCCTTGATAGGATTTGTATAACTCAAGTTATGGCTTTGACAAGTCAAGGATATTTTGGTCATTTGGAGATTATAGGTCATTTCAAGCATAAGGCCATAACTCCTATTTCCAAGCTTCAAATGGGAAACTGTTCAACATAAATCTTGTTCAAAATGATGTTTTAAGGCTAGACAAGAGGTCATGAGAGTTCGTAATTGCTTGTAGCTCAAAGTTGCAAAAATGACCTAAAATATGGATGATTTTCAAATGAACCAAAGATGGAAATTGGTATTTTTGATCTACATGTCCAAACCAAGGCATGCAATATGTCATTTTGATTCTAAAAAACATTTTAAGAACATTGGTTTTGCCACAATTTTGAATTGAAGCTTAATTTGTGGACTTGCTTTGAAAAGTAGTTACTTACATCTTAAGTAACAATTGCCAAACCAAAATTCAAGGCATGACCAAGGTCCCTTTCAATCCAAACACATCCAAAATACCATTAGGGGAGAAATTGGAAGGGAATGAGGGTGAATACAAGCTGCTAACAGAATTGGTATGACCATGGCATGTGATTGAACTTTTCATGACATGAGAAATTGAATTTCTCATTAGAAGGATCTAGAGCTTTCTAGATCATCCATACATGGCCTATATATGATGTAGAAGAGGTTCAGATTAAAGGTTGGTGATAATTGAGAGAGGAGAGTGAGATTGCACATTAAAATTTCCCATTGCAAATCAAAATCGGTTACAAGGTTTGAAGCCATTTCAATCCAAGATTTCAATCTCAGAAGCTTGCTCTAGCATTGGTGGATGAGTCCAGATGGAGAATTGAGCAAGATTGGTGGAGAATCGTGTGAGAGCCATTGATGTTTTTCATCTGCAACTCAGAATCGAATCCAAGAATTGAAGCCATTTCAATCAAGTTTGTTGCATACAGAAGCTTGATTGTGCTCCATTGAAGGTATCTGCAAGCTCTTGAAGGTTGATTTGAAGATTCAACGCCTCGGTTTGCTCGAGTTTACCAGGTATACAGTTCTTATCCCATGGCTTGTTTTAGGAAGAATCAAGAGGAATTAGGGTGTTAGATGCATTGTGGATTGATGTAGGAAGGTTTATGGATCATTAATTTGAGAGTTAGTGACCAATTAGGGTTGTTACCATTTTCGGGTGAGATTGTGTTCTTGCGAATCTTGAGGATTTAGATTGAATTAAGGGCATGAGTGTATTCCTTGTGAAAATTGGGGTAAGATTCATGTAGAGACCTCTTGGAATGGAGGCCTGTGGAGAGAGTTAGGGTTGGGGGTGATGACCGGAGCACCACCGGCGACGGCCATGGCTGCGCGCGAGTTTCAGAGGTTCAAAATGAGGAAGATGACTTGATAGCCATCAGATTGTGGTTGGACTTTGACTGAAGGCATGATCCAACGGCCATGGATTGGTTTCAATTTGTGAAGGATTTCTGAACTAAATGAAACGCTGCGTTTCATTTAGGTTGTGGTTTTGGGCTTAAGTCCTAATTGATAACCACACCCCCTTTGTGGCCCAGTCTGGGAATTGAACTGGATTTTATTGCTACCTGCACCACACATTTGTCATTTTTATTTGGATTTTCTATTATTTTTCATTTTATTCTTGGTTATTGATTAATTCATAAAAAATGGAAAAATAACTCAATTGATCCCATTCTTTTTGCATCGGATTCATGAGTGAATCTAGTATTTTTTAGATAAAAAATAATATTATTTCATGCATTTTCTGATTTTTTGGGATTTTTTACATTTTAATTGATATTAAAATAATCATGCTTGATGGTGGATATTGGTGAATTTGGTTTGATCATGTGATGATGATTTTGGCCTTAATTTTTTGTGAGTAGTTGGCATAGACTTGCATGCTCCCCATAGATTTTTCTCACATTTTTATGATGAATATAAGTGGTAGTTTTAGGTTGAAACTTTAAGAGCTCCATTTTTAGGGTTTATGGTTGATACCTTGTGGTTTGGATTTTATTTTTAGAACTTGGTGGATGATTCAACCTCTGACTTTTGTAGGATAGATTCATGATTGAATTAAGGTCCCTTAGGAATTTTTGTAGGAATTTTCAATGAAGTTTACTATTTTTGCTTGATTTTAGCTTAGGTGCTAGCTTTAGATGATTCTAATGCACTAATTCAACTAGATTAACCTCTTTAGTCCCCTTAGATTAGGGTGTTGCTTTGATTGTTCTTGGATGATGTTGAAGGCAAGTTGAAGATGCATTGGATTGCTTGAAGAGGCTTGGATGTGAGGATCTCCCCTTCTTTTGGTGTAGTTTAGTTTAGGTGTTAAGATTAGGGTTTTGTAGGCAGAGCTTCTAGATAGATTCTCTTCCTTCATAAACATGGATGATGTTGATCACTTCCATTCTTCCGTATGATGTAAGGTCCCCTTGTAAAGGCCTCATCCCTCCTTTGGTAGTATGTGTGGCTCTTTGCAAGTTGGTAGAACCTTTGAGGGTCCCTTTCTCTGATGATAGGATGCTCAGTGGTGACCTTTGGTCCTCACTCTGCTACCAATCATCCAAACTTTGCTCTTGATGGATGCATCTTTCTCCCTTGTTAGAGGATGGAGTTCCTTGCTTGAAGAAGATTGAAGGATGAAGTTGACACTCCTTTGTGTTTGAAGATTATTCTGAGAAGCTGAAGCTTGTAGATGAAGAGGACCAAGTTGATACTGGTAAAGTAGAGAGAGATGAAGCTTGAAGACCAAGTTGACACTTGTGAAGAAGATCAGATTGAGATTGAGTGAAGAGATGAGGCTTGAGGAATAAAGGATAAGTTGATACTTATGTTGGTGCACTGAGAGTCTGAGGGGGCCAAGTTGATACTTGATATTAGGGTTGAAGCCTGAAGGTGGAATTTACTGGAGAGCTGAAGCTTGAAGAAGAAAGAATAAGTTGATACTTATGTTTAGTGTGCTAGAAGCTTGGAGAAGGAAGTTGATACTTGCTATTGAAGAGGATAGTCTTGAAGGGCTGTTGAAGACTGAAGACTGAATTGCTGTCAGAGAGTTGCTTTGCTGTGAAGCTGTGGAAGCTGTTGATTTGCTTTCTTTCCTGTCTGTTTGCTTTTTGTGCAACTATATTGGTGTGACTTGTTTGATTTGCTTGATGTATTAGAATAAGTTCATATTTAGATTGATTTAAGCTAGGAGCATGATTGCACTAGAGGTTGAGTTGCTCCCTCTGCTTGTATTTTTACTGTATAGCTTTGCTTGCTGGTATTCGGTAGAGCTCGGCTCCCTTGCCTATGTGGTTTGCTTGATGGCATTTTATTTCCCCTTCATGATTGAAGTTATTCATATCTGGCTTGAGGTTGAGATGAGCTTGTGGAGGCTGATGCCCCACACACATTTCCTCCCTCACTTGCATTGCATGCATTTTTCAGTCGTTTACTGTTTACTGTTTAAGCTGATGCTTTATCTGTTTCTGTTTATCATTGACATGATCCTTTAGGAATTTCACTTCCTTTGATAAGGAAGTGAGGACTAGAACTTTAGGTTGAAACTTATGCATGATAACTTCTAGGAGTTCCCTGTTTCAAACTTCAACCATAGGATGAATCCTTGGTATGACAACATTAGGACTTGATAGTCTCCCCTTAGTTGAACCTGTTCATTCTCTCTTCTCATCTCAAAACAAATTAAAATACAGTAATAAAGGTTAACTGACGTCGTACGTTACGAGCCTTAAGCTATCTGAGAAAGGATTGTTGGAGAGTTTCTTTTCAACAGTCTGGATGTTTAGTATGGCACCCTTTGGGTGACATGCGACGCATTCCCTCTCAGGTCATAGTCTCTAGTGCGATATTAGTTGCAAAAAACCATAAAAAACAGTTCTTCCGTAAAAGACAGAAAACAAACTTCAAAACTTTTTGCCCCGTGGGCCCATAATTCAAAGGAAAGCTTTTCTGAAGAAAAGAGTGTCGTTAACTCCCAGTTCTACCGCAAACGGTAACGCTTAAGTCTCCAAGGGTCGAGCTGCATACGCCAAACTGCTGGAACTGTTTGTTAACCCTACTCGATAAAACAGATGAATCTGAATTCCCGTAATCCGTATTATCCCGAACTACGTAAGCTCTGATCTCTCATACCTGTTGAGTACGTAGGCACAATACTGATGTATTGGCGAGCCACCTTCCCCGTAACCCGTAGTTAGTCGAACTACGTTGACTTTGATTTCTCATTCTCTGATGAGAATACGTAGGCATAAAGCGCGACGCTTTGCCGAGTCATTTTCTTTTCTTTTCAGACCAGCCTTGATAGGTAGATAGATAAAACCAACCCGTCATATAAACACAACAAGCATGGATCCCATCGAGTACGATGGACGTGAGGGGTGGTAATACCTTCCCCTTGCGTAACCGACTTCTGAACCCAGACAATGGTTGCGATGACCTTGTCTTATACCTTTTCGTCAGGTTTTTCCGATCGTTTCCTTTCCCGTTCTGAGGGATAAATAACGAAAGGTGGTGACTCTTCTGTTTTGTCGGCACCTTATTTTCGCAGTAGCGACACATGACAGGGGCCTTACCGTTTTTCTAACCCCCTGTTGATACAAGTTGTTTTAGAATTCTCTCAGGTTGATCCGAACAATGGAACAAGTTCAAGCAGAACTGAGGGAGGTCCGAGGCCAGATGGAGCAGTTCATGAGGGACATGCAGGTGCTCAAAGAGGAGAATAATCAACTGAAGAATCAGGTGGGCCTGATGGCGGAAGTGCTAAAGAACATACTCCGAAGAGAATGTGAGCAAAAGCCCGAGGCTGAAGCCGGCATACTTGCTCCACGAGTATCTGACGAACCCGCACCAAGGCATGATAGGCCTAACAAATCCTCTGCGCAGCATGAAGCTCGAAACGTTTCCCGTCAGCAGCCACGTCTGGTTCCACAAGACAACCCCAGAAGACAGGGTCAAAAGAGGAGACTATCTGACAGAATCCTAGATCCAATTCCGATGGATTATGACCAGTTGTTGCAACTCCTGCTCCAACTTCATTTCGTTAAACTTCGAACGTTGGCTCCAATGACTGGACAGCTGCCACCCGACTGGGACGTGAACGCCCGATGCGGATTCCACTCTGGAGCGCGGGGGCATGATATATTAAAATGTAGAGCTTTTAAGCATAAGGTTCAAGACATGATTGAGTCAAGAACAATTGAATTCGTGCCGGGCGGCATGGAAGCATCAGGCAAATTCATCTCTTATCGTGCAAGTGAGATGGATGTTCCCATGATCTCATCTGAAGATGAAAAGGATCAGGAGTATATCCCGCGGTCTTTGAGGTCTGAATCGCCTTGCCCGCAACTTTGCCATGTTCCTAGGTCGAGCTCCAGGATGAAAGCCCCAGAACAGAGAGGATCTTTACTAGGTCAAACCTCGTCTCCGGATTGTTTCTGCCATACAGAATCGGCAACCTCTCGCTCCGTTGCAGCGAAACTATCGGAGCCCGAATCAGAGTCAACCTCACAGCAGTCGTTCTTCTGATTGAGTCTGAAGACTTCAAGGGTAGCTCCCCTCAGCAGCAAATAAGTGTGAAAGCCCAGTTCCCCGAAAGCTGGCAATCTGCATTTTATCATGTCATTTCTTTACATTTGTAGTTTCTTTCCTGTAGAATTGCAAATTTCGCTTGTAAAGCATGATTGTTTTTCAATTGATATTGATAATGAAATAAATATGCATGTTTTGAACTAATCCATTCGTATTCACTCTATTTCTTTCTTTTATTTCAAACGCTTGTTTTAGTGGAATCTGGGGAGGATGACGAAATCCAATGATGCGAAAGCTTCCGATGCTATGCTTTTGAACAAAAAACCTGTTGATGATGTACAAACATTGTTTCAATTCCCAAACACCGGAGATATAAGGAAGAGAATCCCTTGTTAACCTCATTGAGCCTAGTTGTAGGAGTTTCTTTCTGAAGATAAAAAACCCTCAATCTTAACCCGGGGCAGGGTAGGTGTCAATTAATTTGACCAAGCGTTCAAATTACGAAAGGAGAGTTCGTTCGAGGATCAATCACACCGCTATAGGTCGTACCTAAAAAACCATGACGGTTAAACCTGGCCGATCAGGAGTGGAACAATCACAATCTCTTTAACAAGTCATATGAGCCGATGCCATACGATTTGTTCAAAAAAAAAGAAAAAAAAGAAAAAAATTCGAAAAGTAAAAGCCCGTTAAGTCGAATCTTGAAAGCAAGTGACTTAGGCAAAAATTAGGGTACCCCGCTGGACTTCAAAATTGAAGAAACTCAAGAGAGTTAGTCCAGGAAAAAGTTAGGGGAAAACGAAAAAACGAAAAACGAAAAGATGAAAAGGATTACGAAAGAAAAATCCTCGAAAAGAACGAAATCGTATGGCTTCCGGTGCCCAAACAAATACGAAAAGCGAATGACTGTCACTCCGAAAACTTGTGATTTCCTGAATTGTCACTCAACTTTGAAAGGTGAATGCTAAGGTCGAATTAGCTGAATGTAGGATCGGAGAACATCAAGGAGAATGGGTGGGTTAAAAATGAATTCCGAGCCTTTATCCTTTCTTTCTTAAACCGTGAGCCTGACCACGTTACAACCTTTAAAAGTCCTAATTGAGATAGGTTCGTTTCGAAAGCATACTTCGGTAAAGATCGCATCGGAACTGACTCCTAGATAGGATTCCCAATGCAACGTTGTTTTAGTATTGACATGTTAATGAATGATTTCATATATTTTATGTCATAAATTTTTTCCAGTGAACAGGAATGGATTTTGAAAACTACCATATGCATTGCATTTGATATGTATTTTATGCAGAACGGTTTGTTTTACTAGCGAGTAAGCGCTTGACAGCAGGAAAGTTTCCACGATGGAAGGATTTGATCAGGACGGAATACAAAATGCCTGAGTATTCCGGTGAGCCGGGGCAAGCTACATTGAATGATCGCGGCATGGGAGTCAGCCATCTAGAAATCGTTAATCCGGGGCAATCAGGTCGAGATTCAATGAATCTCTCGCAGCCAAGGGTATTACTCCCACAGACCAACCCATGAGGGGCAAAGTCATGACAAGACTGGGGCAGGTCACCCCGAGAGCATCGAAGCCATCCTTATCCTGAAGGTTATTAACTTGGAGCGCCTCTTCGAGGGTTAAGATGCTGAGGCAGATCCGGGTGCGGAGATTGCAGATTTCCTTTCAAGGAACACCCCTACAGAGATCCCACAGGCTGGGGAAAAAGCTGAAAGCGAAAGAATCGTTCCTCCCCGTGTTGGCATAGATTGTCAGAGTTTGTCAGAAGATTCTGGGGCAAGCCATCTCGATTTCGTTTCATGGCATGTTTTTCCAATCAGGATGATTCCTTCTTCCCTAGCAAGTTCAGCAGTGTTTCCCCACGGAGTCTGAACATGGGACCGAGAGCATTGATATGTCTCCTCCAGCAGAGATAGATTCTCCCCAACCAGATGTATCCTAGGCAGGATCATCATCTCCCCAGCTGAATCATGTGCTGAAGCGTATGTTCATCCCTAGCTGAGTCATGTGCTGAAGCGTATGTTCATCCCTAGCACTGGGTCAATGTGTAGTTTTCTCGAAGAAGACTATTCGCAAGTGTTCAGCTTCCGATAGTTCAGACTAAAGTCTCCAGGAGAATTGAAATTCCCCACAGAGTTGTACCCTCCCCGGCAGGTAGGAGGGACTCCAGCGTCTGGTTGCCTATCCCCAGCCGAGTTTGCAGTTCCCCAAGAGAGCCGAGTCCTTGGAAGCCGTTCAGGCCATGATTGGTTTGCCCTAGTAGAGTGTCAAATATCTGATACTACGCTTCCCCATCGAAGTCGGTATCTCCAGGAAAGTTTTAGCCGCGAAGGCCATGCAGTTTACTTATGCGATTGACATTGTTTCCCTCAGCAGATTATGGTTCGTACACCTAGTTGAGCGAGTTCAGGGTCTCATAGAACTTTGTTCCCCTGCAGCAGTCGTCTGGAGTTCGTTTCTCCAGGTTTAGTCCAATTGAGATTGGTGTGACTTCTTCTCCTCGGCAGGATGATTCCTCCTCTCCACCAGAGTGGTTCCTTCTCCTTGACAGGAGGTTTTTCCCTTCAGCATTTATTTTACTGATGGGGTCGTAGCATTTTGCATGATTGCATAACATTTACCCTAAACGCGTAGCATTTCCACCGTGTGGAGCATTGCGCCATTGTCAAAGCATATGCATATGAAACATGAGCTAGGTCGTTACCGTTCTTGTTTTGCAGGTATTCCTCTGCAGAATGGTTTACTTGAGATGATTCTCGAATTCCCCAGCGAAGTTGATTGCTTAAGATGATTCTTAAAATCCCCAGTGAAGTCGCCAGAGATGGTTGCTCAAGTTGATGCTTAGAGTTCCCAGCAGAGTGTTTGCTCAGGAGGACTCCTGAAATCTCCAGCAGAGTTATTGGTTCATGACGATTCTTGAAGTCCCCGACGGAGTTATTTGTCCAAGATGACTCTTGAAGTCCTCAACAGAGTTGATTCATCCAGAATGATCTCTGGATCCCCGAAGCAGAGTTACTTAATAGTTCTCCAGAATCCCCAGCGGAGATGTGTCATCCCCAGCGGGTGCTAAAAAGAGAAGTTGAAATTTCCTTGAAGACTTGATGATTGAAGTCCGGCAGCAGTGCCAAAGTCCCCTGACTTACTGATGAAGTCCAACTGCGAGGTCGAAGCAGTTATCTCAGCTGACACAGAGTGCCTAACGACAAAAGATTTTATATCTTTAGTGGTCCATGATTGATTAAGGATCTCATTTCAAGACTTACTGATGAAGTCCAACTACAATGTCGAAGTAGTTCTCCTAGCTGATGTAGAGTGCCTGACGGCAAAAGATTATGTATCCTTAGTGGTCCATGATTTACCAAGGATTCTATTTCAAGACTTACTGATGAAGTCCAACTACGAGGTCAAAACAGTTCTCCCAGCTGACGCAGAGTGCCCGACGACGAAAGAATAGATACCCCTATTGGGTTCATGATTGATTGAGGATTCTATTTCCGACCTACTGACGAAGTCTGGCTGACGCCCGAGAATCCCTTTGAATGCCCGACGGCATAATTAACTTGATTGTTAAAAAGTTCCTAATGACCTGATGAGTCCCGAGGAATCCTTCTGCCGCAGTGTCGCAGAATGCCTGACGGCAATATCAGCTATGTATCACCGGTTACCGAGTGACCAGTGATCCCTTGATGATTTAAGGAAGAAGCTGCAGTGAAATCTGATAATCATTCCGACGGAGATTTGAGAGTAGCCCTTCACCAGTTACTGAGTAACCGGTGATCCCTTATTGACTTACTGATGAAGTCCGACAAAGATGTTGTCGACGTGCCTAGTGACACGATGAGTCCATCAGAGTACCGTGTACTTGTGCAGTTGGCAAATTTCCGGGTTTATTGGTATTTGTTGCACCCTAAAATTTGCTCAACCTACTTCACTTGGTTTATTTTTCAATTGCATTGTCATTTGCATAAAAAGTCATGTACATAGTCTAATCATTTGCATAGCATAGCATAGCAAGTCATCCAACAAGGGACCAAGTACTATTCTTATCTCTATGAGCCTATCAAGAGGTTCTTATTCAAATTCAAGCCTATCCAAGTCATCAGTAAGAAATTGAAATCTAAGAAGTCAGTGGATCAAGCAGTGGATCTATCTCCTATCTTGAGTGTATTTGAAGATCATCAAAGAAGTTGTGAGCTGTGAATTGAGCATGGAGGGTATATAGACATCATGGAAGACCTAGAGGGTCATTTTTAAAGTGAGGCAAGTCATTGATGTGATTACAAGAGCTGCAGTTGAAGACAGTCAACTAGGGTTTCATCTGGGTCAACCCTAGGTCAATTGCTTGATTGAAGGACATCAAGGCCTGTTTGAAAGATGTGGGATGCCTCATTTGACATGTAGATATGGATGTGGTGTTTTGCCAAGGAGAAATCAAGAGAAATCAAGAAGAAGAGAGGTTTCTAAATTAGGGTTTCTGTGTAAAATCCCCTAGTTTAGGGCAAACTTCCAAGCAAGATAATTCAAAATGACAGTCTCAAATGGATCCTTGGCCAACATGAAAATTATAGATTATCTCAAGACCTTTAATTTGAGTGGTGGAAGACATAAAGGAGATTTATAGAACTCAAGTTATGGTTCTTGCAAGTTACAGGTCATCTGAGGCATCTGAAATTTTGTCTGTGAAGGTTACTTGTCTTCTATGCAACTTTTACCCCTCAAGGAGCTTTCAAATGGATTTCTGGCCAACATGAAAGTTGTTCCTCATGGTCTTAGATTTCTAGAAAGGTATGGTATGCCTTCATCTGATTTGTGGAACTCTACTTATGTCATTGGCAAGCAAAGGGTATTTTGGTCATTTGGAAATTACAGGTCATTTCAAGCATATGCCTAAAACTCATACTTGCAAGTCTCAAATGAAAAAATGTTCAACATCAAAGTTGTTCCAAATGATGTTTTGAGTCTAGAAAAGTGGTCATGGAGGTTTGAAAATGGGTGTAGCTCATATTTGCAAAAATGACCTAATTAAGGCATGATTTAAGTTCATTAAAGAGCCATTTTTGGGAATTTTTCATTACATGTCCAAATGGGGTGAAATTATAGGTCATTTTGATTGGAGTTAATGTTTTGAGAACATTGGCAATAGTGGATTTTTGAGTTTAGTTCAAAATTTGAGAGTTATCATGGCTTGCTTATGATTAAAGTAACATATGCCAAATCACAAGGGATTTGTGTACAAGAAACTTCCAGCAATTTCTAGATGATTCCATGGGCATCTATATAAACCCTAGAGCTGATCCATGAAGGGGTTGCACTTCATTTTGATCCAAAACACATAGTTTCACTCTCTCTTGCATTTTTTGCAAATTCATTCAAACTCTCCCAATTCTTCATCATTCTGCAAAATTATTGATCCTACCATACTCCATATTCATCATAGACCACATTGCAAGCAAGATCCAAGTGTATTAGTGCAAGATTCGTGTGCTGCAAGTTCATCATCCAAAGTGCAAGAAGAGTTGGTTATGGCAGTTCCAGACATTTGAGCAAAGATCATTGCAAACAGTATCAAGATCCACCTCCATTGATCAATCCTAGAGCATTGCTAGCTGTGAATCCAAGAACTTCACCATCTGTTTTCAGTTTTGCACCAGGTTAGTATCTTCTTCGAATTAGCTTGATTTAGTTAGCATGATGTAGATTGGTTAGGATAAGCATGATCTAGGTGGTTAGATGATTGTTTCTGGAGACTTTAGCAAGATTTGGTGAAGGTTGATGGATGAGCACGAAATCTGTTTGGACATAGAACTTGGTGATTAGGCTGTTAGAATCTTGAATTGTTAGTGATTATTGATCAGTGCAAGGCCATGAAGAGTTTAGTGTACTTAGATCATGGATTGGTGATGATGAAAATTCTGAGTAATTCTGAGGTAGTGATCGTGTTTCATGCTAGAGTGGATATTAATTGATGTTGATACCATAGGCTTGATCAGGGACAAATTTAGAGTGATTTTGCTTTTTACACTTTTGAAATTGATGTTGAAATGAGGCTGCACGAGTGAGGAGAAGAGAGTGTGCTTGATGCTGTGTTCATGGCTGTTTTTCTGCAAACCCTAGACTAGTGGAGAAGATGAAGTTAGGCACGTTGGATTGTGGAGACTTGGTTGACTGGCAAGATGATCCAAGGGCTCACGTTCAAAGCTGAGATTTGGAGGGAAGTTATAAACATGAAACTCACCGTTTCATTTAAGTCAGCATTGGGCTTAGTGGATCAGTTTGATATCCCCACCCCCACTTCACCAGGCCCAACGAATTGAACTGCTTTTTGCTGCTATTCGCACCGCGCGCGTTTTTTTTTCTTTTGATTTGCTGATTAAATTTTGCTTTAATTTTGGGCCTAATTGTTTTGCTATGCACACCCCTGAGTACCTGGCCCATGTGATATTGAACTGGGCGAAGCTGCTTACTGCACCCCTAGCTCATTTTACTTCATTTTGATTTCCTTTATTTTTCTTAATTGTTTGAAAATTCATAATAAATTGAAAATTCCATATTTTTGATTGGTTGTTTTTTTTACCATTTTCATATTTCTGTGTAGAAAAATATCATGTAATAAAATTTCCATTTTATTTTCTTTTAATATTTTTTGCATATTTTCTCTTTTAATGCCTTTTTAATACTTTTAGTTTGTACATAGTTTTTGTAGAATTTCTTTTAGGTGGTTCTCATGATCTTTTTAGGCCAAATTTTTTAGTATAACTAGATACATACCTTAGGTGCCCCCTTGATTTTTATACCAATTTTTTAGGATTTATTTTAGGTAGTTTAGTTAGAAAACATTAGGCTAATCATTTAGGGTTGTGAATATAATATAGGTCTAACAAAGCAAGTTTCTTTTGGGTTTTCTTTAGGACAAATTAAATGATGGGACTATAGGGGTATTGAGGGTAAATAATAGATACCTTAGAAAATGTTAGACTTTCCCCTATTCTATTATTACTATTAGTATATTTTCTATAATTGATTGATTGTGTGGTGTGCCCTCTTTAGGGTTATTTGTTTGACTGTGTGGGGTATTGGGCCTGCTTGGGGTTTGGGTTTGAGCCGAAGACTTTGCTGATGAAGCCATTGAAGACTAAAGGAATGAAGATCAATTTCCAGAGTGGATGAAGAGTATATCTTGCTGGCAGCTGTTGAAGGTTATAGGATCTAGGAGCTAGGTAGAGCTCTAGAATAAAAACTTGATTCACAAACATGGAACGTCTTGTTTGCCTCCATTCTTTCTCTATGATTCAAAGTCTCTTTTAAATATCCACCTCCTTCCTTTGGAAGGATTAGTGAATGTATTTAAAAGATAGAACTTTTGAGAGAAAACTATCTGTATCATGTTAACAGTCAGTAGGCCACCCTTGGAAGGCAATTGACTGCTTAACATCTTATTCATCTTGTTAACTGTTCCTCATCTTGGAGAGTGAGACTTGAAGAAAAGCCATTGAAAGATTGAAGATAGAGACCTTGCTTGAAGACAGATGTTAATGAAGACTGCTTTTGCTGTTTACTTTTGCTGTTTATAATTTTTGATGTATTGTTTGAATTTCCCCGACTGTATTGTTTGCCATTAACCTGTTAGGTTGAAAGTGAATTTTGTTCACTTTTGCCTGTTGTTTTCTAGGTTCGAGGTTGAGTGGGACTCCCTTGCCTCGCTTGTATTGTTGCATTCATGCATTTTACTGCTTTATTGTATATATGCTATTGTTTCTGTTTCCGTTTATCCCTTAGGATCTCTGTTTCTCTCTGCGCAAGAGAGGAGCATGATAGACATTAGGTCTTAACCCATGCATGATAACACTAGGTTAGTTTGATTCCCTTTGCAACCATAGGTTAGAGTTCTGTCTCTTCTTTCTCAAAACAAACAGAAAAACACAATAAGATTTCAAACACAATAAAAGACACTTCTTCCGTAAAAGAATGTGAACTCATCAAAACGTCATTTTTGTCCGCTTGGACCAGTAATCGGAAAAACCCTTTTTCAGAAGGAGATAAAAGCAATCAAAACAGACTTGTGTCGTACGTGGCCCGAACTACGTTTGCTCTGATCTTTCATGCTGTATGAAAGTACGTAGGCATAGGATGCGATATCCTAGCGAGCAACCTTCCCCTCCTTTCCCGTAGGTAGGCGAACTACGTTGACTCTGATTTCTCGTTCCAGACGGGAATACGTAGGCATAAAGTGCGATACTTTGCCGAGTCATTTTCTTTTCTTTTAACCCTTGACCTGTAGAATAGATAGAATAACAATCCGTACTAGAAAACAAGCGTGGATCCCGTCGAGTACGACGGACGTGAGGGGTGCTAATACCTTCCCCTTGCGTAACCGACTCCCGAACCCAGGATTTGGTTGCGATGACCATTCCTTTCCTGTTTTGCGGTAGGTTTACCTCGAGCGTTTCCTTTCCCTCCGTTGGGATAAATAACGCACGGTGGCGACTCTTCTGTTCAGCCGACGCCGATTTTCGCAGTAGCGACAGCTGGCGACTCTGCCGGGGATGATCGGGCGGTTCCCTACGCGAGTCAATCCTAACGCTTGTTTTCCCGTCGAGGATTTTGTATGGATTTATTTTTTCTGTATTTTACTTTCAGCATTATATTATTGTTATTATTGCTGTATTGGGGTGTGACGGGTGTTCTATGATTGAGAGATAAGCCGGACCTGGGCTTGAGTGCACTTAGAATTAGAGTAGAAAGTAGTGGGCGCGTGCCGGCTTTGCTTGCATTAGTGTCCCACGAAATCTACACTCGGACGAGGTTCTTCTGGTTGACTTCTTTTTCTACCCTTTGGGTCGAAGGGGTTGTTGGTTAGTTGGATTGTCGACTTCGGGAACCGATCATTTGGAAGTTGGCTAAGTGAGGCCTCTTCAGGATTTGATGATGCCACTCCTTCTGGGAATCGTATCATCAACCCTGAAAGTCTGTGACGCCGACGACCGCATAGGATGCCATACCGTTGTCAGTTACTAGGACACCTACCTGTGAGAGGGTTTGGGGCTATGCAGGTAACTAGACCTTCAGATACCGGTTTGTTTCTTGATCTGAGATCCTGGGTATTTATGGACAGTTGAGAGGTCTATCAGAGACCAGTCAGAGTTATGTTATGGGGTCTGTTAGAGACCAGAGTTGAAGCTTCATATTGGGTCTGTCTAAGACCACGGTTTGAGGAATTCTGGAGGGTCTATCTGAGACTTTTGATGTGGTTCAGGCTTCTCAGCCATGGCATTTGGTCCCTGTTGCATCTATTTGCATTGCATTGCTCGCATAACCATTATCATGTGCATTTCATTAACGTGTGTCTGTGCTGCAAGTGCATTTGCATATTCCCTGATTCTAGTGCCCGGACTTCTGCTTATTGGTCATGGCTGGTTTGAGAAAGACAGTTGCGTACAAGTTACCTACACCTGACATTACTCCCCTACTTGGTCTGATGTCCCTTGCTGATGAGGAGGTTAGGAGAAGTTTCAGGATGAGTCATGGAAGATTGTTGAGACTGGTCTGCAGGCCAACTGCTGTTGAGATGAATGGGTTGTACACCTTGATGCAATTCTATGACCCTGCATTGAGATGTTTCACGTTTGCTGACTTTATTTTGGGGCCTACCATGGAGGAATACGCGGAGTTTATCGAGTTGCCGGTGCAAAATAAGGTTCCTTTCATCCATCGTGGCGCTAAGCCCCAGCTGGAGGACTTAGCTAAGGCCTTGCACATGAACGCTTCTGAACTATTAGTGACTTCCTGGCTTGGGGTTCCAGGTTTCTCCCTCGATTTTCTGGTTGGCAAAGCTCAAGAATACGCCAAGAGCGGGTGCTGGATAGTCTTTAATGCTATCTTGGCTCTGTGCATCTACGGAATAGTGTTGTTTCTCAACTTACCCAATTTTGTGGACTTGGACGCCTTTCATCTGTTTGCTGCTGGCAACCCGGTACCCACTTTGATTGGAGATCTCTATCATTCATTGCACTACAAAAATGAAAATAGAAGAGGAAAGATTGTTTACTGTTGTGCGCCGCTGTTGAACATGTGGTTTAAGAGCTATCTCCCCCTGAAAGGATCTTTTGTAGATAGTGCAACTACAGCTGATTGGCCAGAGCGCCTGATGAGGCTATCTGCTGACGACATTGAGTGGTTTGACCGAGACTTGCTGGGGTCTGAGCTTATTTTCAGTTGTTCTGGGTATCCTAATGTTCCTTTGATAGGAAGAAAAGGGTGCATCAATTATAACCCATCTCTGTTCGTTTGCTAGTTTGGATACGCGTTGAAGAACCCACCTAGCGAGGAAGAAGTACAGGAATCTTTGTACTTCACCGGTGATTTGAATGGAGAGTTACTAGCCAAGCTTCAGCATGCTTGGATGCGCATCAACAGAAGAGGGAAACCACTGTTGGGGAAGAATGGTTGTCAGGCTTATGTACCATACAAAGTTTGGATCCAAGAGAGGGCAAAACAGTTGCTGATGCCATTTCCAGCTGCACCAGTCCCTGTTCATATTCCGGTGGAGGAACCAACCACTATTACTATGGAGGTCTACGAGCGAGTTGTAAAAGAAAAGGAAGCCTTGATGAAGATCAATGAAGGGTTAGAAAAGGAACTGGCTCAGATGCGTAGTGAGAAGAACAAGGTTGTGCATTCTTTCCAACAGCAGATTGAATTAGTAAACAGGCTAGGTGCTGAATTGACTGAAGAGAAAAAGAAGCGTGAACGCCTGGGGAAAGAATTCAGAAGCTCTCATGACATATTGGAGTCCAAGAAGAAAGCACTCGATGCCGCCCACCGGGAAATCTCTTCTTGTAACAAGACGTGGAATGCTACGCTAACCAACAACAAAAAGAGGGAAGACAAATTGAAGTAGCAAATTTCTGAACTTGAAGAACAGTTGAAGGCTAGCACTAAGCAGTATGAAGAGGAGGTGATGGCAAGATATAGTCTTCAGAATGCATTGAACAAGGCCATCGAAGGCAAGAAAGAGGCTGTGTCTCAGAAGCGGAAGCTAGAGGATCGCTTCGGAGAAGGGGCATGGGAGGAATCTGCTGGTGATTTGCGACGTGTTCTCAAGCGAAGAGATCTACTTGTTGAGGGTCTGCTTTCCTGACCAAGTCACCCAGAGACAAAGAAGTTATTAGAGGAATACCAAGCCTATTGGAGCACTTGACCATTTCATGTATTAATGTGTATGCTTTATTTGCATAGAGCTGACCATCACCAGGATTGTTGGTTGAGGCCATGCCTTCTTATTGTACATTCATTGATATTGTATTCTGGGCTTAATGGATTTCTCTGCAATATATGAGGTGTTTTCTATGATTCGGCTCCGAACTTCGTATTGCTAGCACTGTCACCGCACTGGCACATTCGCACTAGAATCGGGGAATGATATTCCCTAATGCACAGACACATATTGCATTGCATTCACATTCATATTGCATTACAGGTGATTATGGAACGGTATCTCATTTCTTGCACTGTACCAGGTCTTTTCAGGATTGAAAGTCAGCGCCTGCACCGATACTCCACTCGTACCAACTGCCGAAGAATTATGGATCAGATGCAGAATGAAATGCAGGACATGCGTGAGAAGCTGGCGCTATTCATGCAGACAATGGAGACCATTGCGAAAGGCCAGGAGAATTTGCAAGCTTTGGTGCAGCCTTTGTTGGTAAGAAATGCTGGGCACAGAAATGAAGACCATAATTTTGTGCGAGTTAACACTATTCACGGGGATGGTACCCCCACACCGGTGGTTCCACCTGTGGTAAACATACCTGCTGTCAATGTGAACAACGGCGCTACCGCTGGGAACGGTAATGTTGGAATCGGTAACGAGACTGTCGTCAACAACATGGGATTCGGAGATGTCAACCTGGGTGATAATATGGGAGGTAATGGCTTCGGTAATAATGGATTCGGCTTTAATGACCAGGGGTTTGATCATGCTGGGAAGTACGGCTTCAACGCTCAAGGTTTCGGACAGGACAGATTCGGTATGACTAATCAGGGTTATGGCGGATTCGGAAATGGAAATGGTGCCGGGATAATGTCTTTTGGACCTGCTGGGGTCGCTCCGGGGTATGGTAACAGAGGGCGAGGCCCTGTAATGAATCAGACTAGAGTTGGCCGTAACAACGGGTACGATGGATACGGAACTGGGAACGGTAATTGGCTAGAAGATCAGCAAGAGGATGCTTTCTCCGGTGGAGGTTTCGAAGGTCCTATGGATGACTCTCAGAGAATCAAGATGCTCGAGGAGCAGATGAAGGGGGTCGTGAATCAAAGCGTTGTTGGCTTAGATATGACTACAATGGGTCTGGTGCCTGTCCTGAGGGTACCAATAAAATTCAAAGCTCCCACATTCGACAAATATAAGGGGGATACCTGTCCAAAGGTGCACGTGCGGTCATACTACAGAAGGATGTCGGCGTATTCAAACGATGAGAGGATGCTGATGCATTTCTTTCAAGATAGCTTGTCTGGTCCTTCCCTTGAATGGTATATGGGGCTGGAGCCAACACAGATAAAGACATGGAAGCAGCTGGCTGAAGCGTTTGTGACTCACTATAAGTACAACAGTGACTTGGCACCCAACCGGGTCCAATTGCAGGGATTGTCCCAGAAGAAGGGCGAGAGCTTCAAAGAGTATGCGCAGAGATGGCGCGACATGGCTGCTCGAGTTCATCCTCCTTTGGAGGACAAAGAAATGAATGATATGTTCATAGGAACATTTACCGGTATGTTTTATGACAAGTTGTTTCATACTTCTTTGGGCAGTTTCTCAGACTTAATCCTGATGGGAGAGAAGATTGAAAGCAACATTAAATAGGGAAGATTCCAAGCTGAGGAATCCACTTCAGCTGGCAGTAACAGAAGGGCTTTCGGTGGGCGCCGTCAAGGTGATACAAGTGCAGTGTTTGGGGGCCGAGGCTGGGGCAGAGGTCGAAACCAGTACAATCAGCCGCAGCAGGTGGCAAGTGTTACTATTCCATTTCAGCAACAACCAATACAACAACAACAACATCAGCCACAACAGGGGGTACATCCTGCCCAGCGCAAAATCCAGGGGGGCAAACCAAGGAGGGTGTTTGAAACGCCTCCTTCAACGTATGCCGAATTGCTACAGACATTACTGGGTTTGAACTTGGTGGAAAAGAGGACTATGGCGCCGGTAACAGGCACTCCTCCGTACGGTTTCGACGCGAACAAGCACTGTGAATTCCACTCCGGGGCTCCTGGCCACGATATAGAGGGTTGCCACGCGTTCAAGCATGTGGTGCAGGATCTATTGGATAGTAAGGCTATCAATTTTGGACAGGCAGGTCCGAACATAGTGCAAAAGCCCATGCCCAATCATGGGGCAAATGCTATTTTAACCGAGGAGGGTTTGAACTTGATTATGAATGTTGATGACCTCAAGACACCGTTGTGCGAGATAAAGAGAAGGTTATTGCAAGGAGGTGTGTATCTAGGCTGCGACGAGTATTGTTTAGAGTGTTGGACCCAAGCTGGGGGTTGTGCTGAATTGAAGAAGGGTATTCAGACCTTGATAGATGGAGGCACATTACAATTCGACAGAACGGCAGTTGAAGAACCTGCAGAGTTATCAGCGGATGAGCAAAGTGATGTAGCTACTGTGACGATTCCCCGAAAAACAATAACTATAACGGCGCCAGCCAGGCGACCGCCGATCACTATCACCAAGGCAGGACCAATCCCTTACGAGAGCACTAAGGCAGTACCTTGGACTTATGGGTTGGAAGTGTACTGTGATGGGGTGAAAATTGATGTTAGTAAGCTGCCAGTTGAGGTTGTAGACAACGTCGTCGGTACCGGAGGGATGACAAGAAGTGGGAGAATCTTTATATTGCCTGAGGTAGAGGCTGAACGACTGGCGAAAGGAAAAGGAAAGATGAATGAGAATGTCCCGGTGCAGAGGAACGAAAAAGAAACGTCGTTGAAGGATGTGGAAGAGTTTATGCGCCTTATTCGTAAGAGTGATTATAAGATAGTTGAGCACCTTCAACAGACACCGTCAAAGATATCCATACTGTCGTTGCTATTGTGTTCCGAAGCTCACAGGAATGCATTGTTGAAAGTTCTGGATACTTCCTTCGTGCCCCAAGATGTTTCCGTGAATCAGCTGGAGGGGGTGTTGGCGCATGTGAACGCAGGCCATAGCCTGGGATTTATAGATTTTGATTTGACCCCGAAAGGGAGAGAGCATAACATGGCGTTGCACGTCTCAGTTGAGTGTAGGGGCTCAGTCATGTCTCATGTACTGGTAGATACTGGATCTTCCTTGAACGTGCTGCCCAAGAAAGCAATGATGAAATTGGACGTCAGGGGAATCCTTTGTACGCCTAGTGACTTGGTGGTCAGGGCATTTGATGGTACGCGAAGAACAGTCTTTGGATCCATAACGTTACCTCTACAGGTGGGGCCGGAGGTTTTCGCAACTGAATTTTATATTATGGACATTCAGCTAGCATACAGCTGCCTTCTCGGACGACCCTGGATCCATGGTGCTGGGGCAGTCACGTCCACCTTGCACCAAAAGCTGAAATACATGGTAGGGACAGTGTGGTCACAGTCTGTGGAGAAGAAGATATATTGGTTAGCCATCTGTCATCATTCAAGTATGTAGAAGTCGACGGCGAGATTCATGAAACACCCTGTCAAGCCTTTGAAGGGTTGCGCATCAAAGACAAAGTTCCGGGGTCGAGTAAAGCGTCAGAGGTGGCCGTCTCGTCATACAAGGAGGCTCAAGCTCTAGTGAAGACTGGTGAGACAAAAGGCTGGGGCAAGGTTCTGGATATTCCCGTGAAGATGGACAGATTTGGGCTGGGGTATCAACCGTCGTCATCAACGCCTGCTGCAGGGGCACCCCGTTTCAAAGGACCGATAACAATCACAGCTAGTGGAGTATACCACGAGGCCATCAACGCTGTTTCAGATTCTGAAGAAGGAGACAGTGATTGCGACATGGACGCCTGGATTCAGCCGAGCGTGCCAGGACAAGGATTATGCAATTGGTCTATTCAGGAGATTGTTCCTGTGACTCTCAAACAGTAATACTTTGTTTTCTTAATTGTTGAACAATCCGGTGCCTTACCCGGGGCGTCGTGATTTTTCTTAGGGTCGTGCTGTTATGTACATTGCGTTGTTTAATCATTAAATAAAAGGCGTTTTTCATGTACAAATATTGCGATCTCTGTTTTTCCTGTTTTTGTGTTTTACAATAAAATGGCAACGTGGTTATTCGCTTTATACATATTTTGAAGCACTTAACCATTCCTTTTGCAGGATAACATTTTCAGATGACATCATTGAACCGCCTATGACTCGTTTCGACTTTGAGCACCCGGTATTTCAGGCCGAAGAAGAGATTGTTGAAGATGGCGACGTTCCAGAAGAATTGTCTTGGTTGGTGAAGCAAGAAGAACGAGTCATTCTGCCTCATGAGGAGGTCATTGAGATCATTAACCTGGGGTCGGAAGGGGTTGAAAAGAACATCCGTATAGGAGTCGCGCTGCAGAGCAACGTCAAGCGAAGACTGGTTGAAATGCTCAGAGAGTATAGTGATGTGTTCGCTTGGTCGTATGAGGACATGCCTGGGCTGGATACAGATATGGTTGTGCACCGTCTGCCGTTAAAAGAAGAATGCCCGTCGGTTAAGCAGAAGCTTCGCAGAACTAGACCTGATATGGCAGTAAAAATTAAGGAGGAGGTTCAAAAACAGTGGGATGCTGGTTTCCTAGCTGTTACAAAATATCCCTCATGGGTCGCTAATATTGTACCAGTGCCAAAGAAAGACGGTAAAGTGAGAATGTGCGTAGATTACCGTGATCTGAACAAAGCGAGCCCGAAAGATGATTTTCCACTTCCCCACATCGATGTGCTGGTTGACAACACTGCTCAATTCTCCGTATTCTCCTTCATGGATGGCTTCTCGGGCTATAATCAGATTAAGATGGCACCAGAAGACATGGAGAAGACTACTTTCATAACGCCTTGGGGAACATTTTGTTACAAAGTGATGCCCTTCGGATTGAAGAATGCTGGGGCAACGTATCAGCGTGCAATAACGACTCTTTTCCATGATATGATGCATAAGGAGATCGAGGTTTATGTCGATGATATGATTGCCAAATCCCAGACGGAGGAAGAGCATTTGGTGAATCTGCTGAAGTTATTCAAAAGGCTTAGGAAGTTCAGGCTGAGACTGAACCCTAACAAGTGCACCTTCGGGGTGAGATCGGGTAAACTGCTGGGGTTTATCGTGAGCGAAAAAGGAATAGAGGTTGATCCTGCAAAAATAAAAGCAATACAAGAGATGCCGACGCCTAGAACAGAGAAAGAGGTGCGCGGGTTTTTAGGGAGGTTGAACTACATCGCTCGGTTCATATCTCACCTGACAGCTACGTGTGAGCCGTTATTCAAGCTGTTGAAAAAAGACCAGGCTGTCACATGGAATGAAAATTGTCAAAAGGCGTTCGATAAAATAAAACAGTATTTGCAGGAGCCTCCTATTTTGATACCCCCAGTGGCAGGGAGACCCTTGATTATGTATTTGACGGTTCTTGAGGGAAGTATGGGTTGTGTTCTCGGTCAACACGACGAGACAAGAAGAAAAGATCATGCAATATACTACTTGAGTAAGAAGTTTATTGAATGTGAATCTCGATATTCAATGCTCGAAAAAACTTGTTGCGCGCTAGCCTGGGCCGCCAGGCGTTTGAGGCAATACATGCTGAATCATACAACCATGCTTATCTCGAAGATGGATCCTATCAAATATGTATTCGAAAAGCAGGCACTATCGGGGAGAATTGCCCGTTGGCAGATGGTTTTGACCGAATATGACATCCAGTATGTCTCGCAGAAGGCTATAAAGGGGAGAGTATTATCTGAGTACTTGGCAGAACAGCCTATTGAGGACTACCAATCGATGAGGTTTGATTTTCCTGACGAGGATATCATGTACCTAAAGATGAAAGATTGTGAAGAGTCGTTGCCAGACGAAGGACCAGAATTGGGTTCCAAATGGAAGTTGATCTTTGACGGAGCTATAAACGCCTACGGTAGCGGAATAAGGGCAGTCATCACTACTCCACACGGGTCGCACATCCCTTTTACTGCTCGATTGACCTTTCCAGTTACCAATAATGAAGCCGAGTACGAAGCTTGTATCATGGGGCTTGAAGAAGCCATTGATTTGCGAATCAAAAATCTGGATGTATACGGAGACTCAGCTCTGGTCGTGAATCAAATAAAAGGGGAATGGGAGACATGTCAGCCTAATTTGATACCGTACATGAATTACGCGAGGAGATTGTTGCCTTTCTTTGACTAGGTTGAATTGCATCATATACCGCAAGCAGAGAATCAGATGGCTGACGCCCTGGCCACTTTGTCTTCCATGTATAAAGTCAACTTCTAGAATGAGGCTCCCCGAATTGTTATCTCCCGGCTTGATAGACCTGCCTTCGTATTTGCCATTGACGAAGCATCTGATGATAAACTGTGGTATTTTGATATCCTTAATTTCCTGAAAAATAAAGAGTATCCGGCTGGGGCATCCAGTCACGATCAGAAGACTCTCAGGAGATTGGCGGGTAATTTCTATCTGAATCCAGACGGTGTCCTATACAGAAGAAATCACGACTTGGTGCTACTACGTTGTGTAGATGAGAAAGAGGCGAAGCTTCTCATGGAGGAAATACATGAGGGTACATTTGGTACGCATGCTGGTGGGCATGCTATGACGAGGAAGCTGCTGCGGGCAGGTTATTATTGGCTGACTATGGAAACTGATTGTTTCAAGTTTGCGAAAAGGTGTCATAAGTGCCAAATCTATGCAGATAAGATCCATGTGCCTCCGAGTCCTCTGAATGTGATGTCATCGCCATGGCCATTCTCGATGTGGGGAATCGATATGATTGGAAAGATCGAGCCGACCGCTTCTAACGGACACCGGTTCATTCTGGTAGCAATCGATTACTTCACTAAATGGGTGGAAGCGGCATCTTATGCAAATGTGACCAAGCAGGTGGTAGCCAGATTCATCAAGAGAGATATCATTTGCAGATATGGAATCCCCGAGCGGATAATTACTGACAACGGTTCGAACCTGAATAACAAAATGATGAAGGAGCTGTGTCAGAATTTTAAGATCGAGCATCACAACTCCTCCCCTTACCGACCCAAGATGAATGGCGCTGTTGAAGCGGCCAATAAGAATATAAAGAAGATTGTTCACAAGATGGTGGTGACCTACAAAGACTGGCATGAGATGCTATCTTTTGCCTTGCATGGTTATCGTACGACGGTACGCACATCAACCGGGGCAACCCCGTTCTCGTTGGTATATGGAATGGAACCAGTGTTACCATTGGAAGTCGAGATTCCTTCCCTAAGAGTATTACGAGATGTCCAATTAGACGAGGCAGAATGGGTGAAAGACAGGTTGAACCAGCTGAGTTTAATGGATGAGAAGAGGCTAGCTTCTCTAGCATACGGTCGTTTATACCAGAGCCGAATGAAGAAAGCATATGATAAGAAGATACATCCTCGGAGCTTTTAGACGGGTGACCTTGTGCTGAAAAGGATTCTCCCGCCACAGGCAGATCACAGGGGCAAGTGGACCCCCAACTACGAAGGGCCATACGTTGTCAGAAAAGTCTTTTCAGGAGGAGCTTTGTTGTTGTCCACCATGGACGGTGAAGACTTTACGTCGCCTGTGAATTCGGACGTAATTAAAAAATACTTTGCTTGAAACTGACCCGCTGGACAAAAAAAAGAGAGTCCAGGCAAAAATGGGGCATCCTGGCGAACCAAAAACAGAATGAAAGGTTCGGGCAAAAATTAGGGATAAAAATTGAAAAAAAATGTACACCCGCGAAGTTGAAAACCTACACTAGGCGGCTTCGGCAAAAAAGGGTATCCCGGTGAACTGAAAACCCGTAAAGGGCGGTTCACGCAAAAGTTAGGGATTTGAAAAGCAAATGACTGCGGTCCGAATTTGATACTGCGGTGCGCATTGGTGCGGGAGAATATACCTGAGGGGTCGATTATCAGATACAAGCTCTTCGGAAGTGTGAATACCGGGAAAGCACTAGAGTCAGGCGAGTCATAGGAGGATTAGTTCATGATGTTCGTCTGCATCCCGTTGCCGACATGTGTACAAATTTGATTTATCATTATATTTTATGCTTCTTGTGCATACCTGTATATTTGTTGTGCGTAGCTTCCTCTTTTCAGGAGTTACATCCCGTGTACAAAACTCCGCCCATTTAGGGGCCCAATCAATAAAACATGTTATTCAGTATTTGATGCTGGTTCTTTATTGTTTTGTACATGACAACGCCGAGGTTTAATAAAACTAGCAAGTGTATAACGTCGCTGGCCCTTGCCAATAATTGCTAAAACTTTGAATTAACTGAAAATAATGTCATTGACACTAACCTGAATAGATTTGGTTGCATAGACTTGTCTTGTCTTGTTTGTGGTGTTGCAGGGTTCGTAGCCGTATGAAGCGGACGATCCAAAGATTGCAGTACTAACCAGAGGCTTGTAACGGAAAGGCTCGATCCCCACGCAGGTCGCGCTTCTGAGATGACAATGTTCCTTACTAAAGAAGGATCAAATTCCCCAGCTAGTCGCAGCATATCCGAAGGACATTCTCCAGCAGGGTCGTCCACCCTCAGCAGAATTGGCGATTCCGAGATCAAAGGCAGTATTCAGACAGTGCATCCTGAGCAGAATGGTTTAGCCTCAGAAGATTAACATTTCCAACTCGTGAGCTGTACTTAGACAGTTTACCCTTCCCAGTAGGGTCATTTTCTCTCCCCCAGCGGAGTCAGTTGATTTTCCCCAAGAGAATCGTTTCGTCCTCAGCGGAGTTCTCTTTCCAGTAAGTGTTTTCTTTCCTCCCAGTGGAACTCGAAGAGCAAAACTCTTTCCGGCAGAGTTGGCTGTGTGTCCTGGCATTTATTTTTCCGAAATACCGTGTGATACCCGTTCACTCCCCAGCAAGAAGTCCAATCATGATTGGCGCATTCAATTATTCCTCAGTGAAGCGGGCTTGACCCTTCCAGCATTTATTTTGCTGGAATAATTCTGGAACGCCCGGTTACCCCAGAGGAATTGGCATTGTCTTCAGCATTTATTTTGCTGAAGCAGTTTTATGTATCCCAACAGTTCGAGCTTGCAGCTGCATTGGCATATAGTGTCATATTTGCATCTACCGAACAAAACGCGTAGCATTTCCATGTCGAATGGAGCATTACGCCATTGTCAAACATATGCATTCCGAAACATAAGCCAGGTTGGTTAACCCGTTTGTTTTCATGTATTGTTTCCCATGCAGGTTAAGAGAGCTCTTGCTCAAATTAATTGTCAAACATTCAAGATCTCGGCGTGAAACACGTAATGATAATGTCAATCGTGGCATTATTCCCCACAGAGTTGTTTGTTTAAGTTTCTCTTACCCCTCCTGCGGAGTATTTCTTCAAGGTTGTTGTTGTGACAGCATCAAAAGATTTCGTGAATCGATTTTTGGAAGTTGCCGCCTATGTTAACATAGTTGCCTGGCAGTGTGGATTCAGAAAATCCCCAGTAGAGTCCTTATCAGATTTGCTGCCATGTCAGCACTGAAAATTGGAAGACTAGACTCATATTGTGTTACCCATGTGATTGATGGAGCTAGCTGCTGCAAAGATAGGCAGAAAAGCTGTATCAGAGTATTCCCCGCAGTGGTGGCGGAGTCATTTTCCCGTAGTGGTGACGGAGTTATTCCCCGCAGTGGTGGCAGAGTCATTTTCCCGTAGTGGTGACGGAGTTATTCCCCGCAGTGGTGGCGGAGTCATTTTCCCGTAGTGGTGACGGAGTTACTTCCCGCAGTGGTGGCGGAGTTATTTTCCCGTAGTGGTGACGGGGTTATTTCCCGCAGTGGTGGCGGAGTTATTTTCCCGTAGTGGTGACGGAGTTATTTTCCCGTAGTGGTGACGGAGTTACTTCCCGCAGTGGTGGCGGAGTCATTTTCCCGTAGTGGTGACGGAGTTATTTTCCCGTAGTGGTGACGGAGTTATTTTCCCGTAGTGGTGACGGAGTAATTTTCCCGTAGTGGTGACGGAGTTACTTCCCGCAGTGGTGGCAGAGTCATTTTCCCGTAGTGGTGACGGAGTTATTTTCCTGTAGTGGTGGCGGAGTTATTTTCCCGTAGTGGTGACGGAGTTATTTTCCCGTAGTGGTGGCGGAGTTATTTTCCCGTAGTGGTGACGGAGTTACTTCCCGCAGTGGTGGCGGAGTTATTTTCCCGTAGTGGTGGCGGAGTTATTTTCCCGTAGTGGTGACGGAGTTATTTTCCCGTAGTGGTGACGGAGTTACTTCCCGCAGTGGCGGCGGAGTTATTTTCCCGTAGTGGTGGCGGAGTTATTTTCCCGTAGTGGTGACGGAGTTATTTCCCGTAGTGGTGACGGGGTTATTTCCCGCAGTGGTGGCGGAGTTATTTTCCCGTAGTGGTGACAGAGTTATTTCCCGCAGTGGTGGCGGAGTCATTTCCTGTAGTAATGATAAAGTAGTACCCGTAGCGATGGCGGTGTTGTTATTTTTTCCAGATTATCTTCCCGCAGTGGTGGCGGAGTGATGACGATGTTATTTTTCTGTAATGGTGACAGAGTGACTTTCCTGTATCGTTGGCAGGGTCATATTGTGTTGACAGAAGTACTTCCCCAGTGAAGTCGTCCAGGTTATTCAAGTATTGACAAGATAATGTTGAAATCAGATTTGTAGATAATGTTCCCCAAACAGTCGTGCAGTTCATTTCTGCGGTTGGCAAATTTCCAGGTTCTTAGTATTCAACCGTCTCGTACCTCGAATGTTTGAAGGTCGTTCGCGCTTCACCCAGTCGGGTCCAAGTTGCTTGAATAGGGGCAGCTGTTGCACCCTAAAATTTTCTCAACCTACTTCACTTGTTTTATGTTTCAATTGCATTGTCATTTGCATAAAAAGTCATGTACATAGTCTAATCATTTGCATAGCATAGCATAGCAAGTCATCCAACAAGGGACCAAGTACTATTCTTATCTCTATGAGCCTATCAAGAGGTTCTTATTCAAATTCAAGCCTATCCAAGTCATCAGAAAGAAATTGAAATCTAAGAAGTCAGTGGATCAAGCAGTGGATCTATCTCCTATCTTGAGTGTATTTGAAGATCATCAAAGAAGTTGTGAGTTGTGAATTGAGCATGGAGGGTATATAGACATCATGGAATACCTAGAGGGTCATTTTGAAAGTGAGGCAGTCATTGATGTGATTACAAGAGCTGCAGTTGAAGACAGTCAACTAGGGTTTCATCTGGGTCAACCCTGGGTCAACCCTAGGTCAATTGCTTGATTGAAGGGCATTAAGGCCTGTTTGAAAGATGTGGGATGCCTCATTTGACATGTAGATATGGATGTGGTGTTGTGCCAAGGAAAAATCAAGAGAAATCAAGAAGAAGAGAGGTTTCTAAATTAGGGTTTCTGTGTAAAATCCCCTAGTTTAGGGCAAACTTCCAAGCAAGATAATTCAAAATGCAAGTCTCAAATGGATCCTTGGCCAACATGAAACTTGTAGAGTATCTCAAGACCTTTAATTTGAGTGGTGGAAGACATCAAGGAGATTTATAGAACTCAAGTTATGGTTCTTGCAAGTTACAGGTCATCTGAGGCATCTGAAATTTTGTCTGTGAAGGTTACTTGTCTTCCAAGCAACTTTTACCCCTCAAGGAGCTTTCAAATGTATTTCTAGCCAACATGAAAGTTGTTCCTCATGGTCTTAGCTTTCTAGAAAGGTATGTTATGCCTTCATATGATTTGTGGAACTCTACTTATGTCTTTGGCAAGCAAAGGGTATTTTGGTCATTTGGAAATTACAGGTCATTTCAAGCATATGCCTAAAACTCATACTTGCAAGTCTCAAATGAAAAAGTGTTCAACATCAAAGTTGTTCCAAATGATGTTTTGAGTCTAGAAAAGTGGTGTTGGAGGTTTGAAAATGGGTGTAGCTCATATTTGCAAAAATGACCTAATTAAGGCATGATTTAAGTTCATTAAAGAGCCATTTTTGGGAATTTTTCATTACATGTCCAAATGGGGTGAAATTATAGGTCATTTTGATTGGAGTTAATGTTTTGAGAACATTGGCAATAGTGGATTTTTGAGTTTAGTTCAAAATTTGAGAGTTATCATGGCTTGCTTATTATTAAAGTAACATATGCCAAATCACAAGGGATTTGTGTACAAGAAACTTCCAGCAATTTCTAGATGATTCCATGGGCATCTATATAAACCCTAGAGCTGATCCATGAAGGGGTTGCACTTCATTTTGATCCAAAACACATAGTTTCACTCTCTCTTGCATTTTTTGCAAATTCATTCAAACTCTCCCAATTCTTCATCATTCTGCAAAATTATTGATCCTACCATACTCCATATTCATCATAGACCACATTGCAAGCAAGATCCAAGTGTATTAGTGCAAGATTCGTGTGCTGCAAGTTCATCATCCAAAGTGCAAGAAGAGTTGGTTATGGCAGTTCCAAACATTTGAGCAAAGATCATTGCAAACAGTATCAAGATCCACCTCCATTGATCAATCCTAGAGCATTGCTAGCTGTGAATCCAAGAACTTCACCATCTGTTTTCAGTTTTGCACCAGGTTAGTATCTTCTTCGAATTAGCTTGATTTAGTTAGCATGATGTAGATTGGTTAGGATAAGCATGATCTAGGTGGTTAGATGATTGTTTCTGGAGACTTTAGCAAGATTTGGTGAAGGTTGATGGATGAGCACGAAATCTGTTTGGACATAGAACTTGGTGATTAGGCTGTTACAATCTTGAATTGTTAGTGATTATTGATCAGTGCAAGGCCATGAAGAGTTTAGTGTACTTAGATCATGGATTGGTGATGATGAAAATTCTGAGTAATTCTGAGGTAGTGATCGTGTTTCATGCTAGAGTGGATATTAATTGATGTTGATACCATAAGCTTGATCAGGGACAAATTTAGAGTGATTTTGCTTTTTACACTTTTGAAATTTATGTTGAAATGAGGTTGCGCGAGTGAGGAGAAGAGAGTGTGCTTGATGCTGTGTTCATTGCTGTTTTTCTGTAAACCCTAGACTAGTGGAGAAGATGAAGTTAGGCACGTTGGATTGTGGAGACTTGGTTGACTGGCAAGATGATCCAAGGGCTCACGTTCAAAGCTGAGATTTGGAGGGAAGTTATAAACATGAAACTCACCGTTTCATTTAAGTCAGCATTGGGCTTAGTGGATCAGTTTGATATCCCCACCCCCACTTCACCAGGCCCAACGAATTGAACTGCTTTTTGCTGCTATTCGCACCGCGCACGTTTTTTTTCTCTTTTGATTTGCTGATTAAATTTTGCTTTAATTTTGGGCCTAATTGTTTTGCTATGCACACCCCTGAGTACCTAGCCCATGTGATATTGAACTGGGCGAAGCTGCTTACTGCACCCCTAGCTCATTTTACTTCATTTTGATTTCCTTTATTTTTCTTAATTGTTTGAAAATTCATAATAAATTGAAAATTCCATATTTTTGATTGGTTGTTTTTTTTACCATTTTCATATTTCTGTGTAGAAAAATATCATGTAATAAAATTTCCATTTTATTTTCTTTTAATATTTTTTGCATATTTTCTCTTTTAATGCCTTTTTAATACTTTTAGTTTGTACATAGTTTTTGTAGAATTTCTTTTAGGTGGTTCTCATGATCTTTTTAGGCCAAATTTTTTAGTATAACTAGATACATACCTTAGGTGCCCCCTTGATTTTTATACCAATTTTTTAGGATTTATTTTAGGTAGTTTAGTTAGAAAACATTAGGCTAATCATTTAGGGTTGTGAATATAATATAGGTCTAACAAAGCAAGTTTCTTTTGGGTTTTCTTTAGGACAAATTAAATGATGGTACTATAGGGGTATTGAGGGTAAATAATAGATCCCTTAGAAAATGTTAGACTTCCCCCTATTCTATTATTACTATTAGTATATTTTCTGTAATTGATTGATTGTGTGGTGTGCCCTCTTTAGGGTTATTTGTTTGACTATGTGGGGTATTGGGCCTGCTTGGGGTTTGGGTTTGAGCCGAAGACTTTGCTGATGAAGACATTGAAGACTAAAGGAATGAAGATCAATTTCCAGAGTGGATGAAGAGTATATCTTGCTGGCAACTGTTGAAGGTTATAGGATCTAGGAGCTAGGTAGAACTCTAGAATAGAAACTTGATTCACAAACATGGAAGGTCTTGTTTGCCTCCATTCTTTCTCTATGATTCAAAGTCTCTTTTAAATATCCACATCCTTCCTTTGGAAGGATTAGTGAATGTATTTAAAAGATATAACTTTTGAGAGAAAACTATCTGTATCATGTTAACAGTCAGTAGGCCACCCTTGGAAGGCAACTGACTGCTTAACATCTTATTCATCTTGTTAACTGTTCCTCATCTTGGAGAGTGAGACTTGAAGAAAAGCCATTGAAAGATTGAAGATAGAGACCTTGCTTGAAGACAGATGTTGATGAAGACTGCTTTTGCTGTTTACTTTTGCTGTTTATAATTTTTGATGTATTGTTAGAATTTCCCCGACTGTATTGTTTGCCATTAACCTGTTAGGTTGAAAGTGAATTTTGTTCACTTTTGCCTGTTGTTTTCTAGGTTCGAGGTTGAGTGGGACTCCCTTGCCTCGCTTGTATTGTTGCATTCATGCATTTTACTGCTTTATTGTATATATGCTATTGTTTCTGTTTCCGTTTATCCCTTAGGATCTCTGTTTCTCTCTGCGCAAGAGAGGAGCATGATAGACATTAGGTCTTAACCCATGCATGATAACACTAGGTTAGTTTGATTCCCTTTGCAACCATAGGTTAGAGTTCTGTCTCTTCTTTCTCAAAACAAACAGAAAAACACAATAAGATTTCAAACACAATAAAAGACACTTCTTCCGTAAAAGAATGTGAACTCATCAAAACGTCATTTTTGTCCGCTTGGACCAGTAATCGGAAAAACCCTTTTTCAGAAGGAGATAAAAGCAATCAAAACAGACTTGTGTCGTACGTGGCCCGAACTACGTTTGCTCTGATCTTTCATGCTGTATGAAAGTACGTAGGCATAGGATGCGATATCCTAGCGAGCAACCTTCCCCTCCTTTCCCGTAGGTAGGCGAACTACGTTGACTCTGATTTCTCGTTCCAGACGGGAATACGTAGGCATAAAGTGCGATACTTTGCCGAGTCATTTTCTTTTCTTTTAACCCTTGACCTGTAGAATAGATAGAATAACAATCCGTACTAGAAAACAAGCGTGGATCCCGTCGAGTACGACGGACGTGAGGGGTGCTAATACCTTCCCCTTGCGTAACCGACTCCCGAACCCAAGATTTGGTTGCGATGACCATTCCTTTCCCGTTTTGCGGTAGGTTTACCTCGAGCGTTTCCTTTCCCTCCGTTGGGATAAATAACGAACGGTGGCGACTCTTCTGTTCAGCCGGCGCCGATTTTCGCAGTAGCGACAATATTCAACCGTCTTTTACCTTGATTGTTTGAGAGTCGTTCGCTTCCCACCCAGTCAGGTCCAAGCCGTTTAAATAGGGGCAGCTGTTGCACCCAAAAATTTGCCCAACATTTCTTTACCTAGCTTATGTTTCATTTCATTCACATTAGCATTATCATTTGCATTTCATTAACATGTGTGCAGGGGATCAAGAGGTATGAGTATCAATCAAGAGCTACATAAGACTATGAAGCTAGCTAAGAAGGTTATTGAAGTGTTCAAGGGTTGATATCCTTGTCAGAGAAGTTAAAAGAGCCTCAGAAAGAATGGTTGAAACCAAGAGGGTATGTCTCCTAACTTGAGAGTTGTGGAAAGCCATCAGATGATTTTGAAGCCATGAAGTTGGACTTGAGGTCTTGAGAGAGCTCATGAGAAGTGTTGAAGTTCATTTTGAAGCCTATACAGGTCATTATGTGGAGATTAAGAAGCCTCAGCCAGGATTGGTGCAGCTAGGGTTTGACTGGGTCAACCCTAAGTCAACTGAGGATTTGAAGAAGGTTGAGACTCAATTCAAGAGCCATGTAACCATGGATTGATCCATTGAGATGTTCTAAGGATGATTCCGAGGTTAACTCATCATGATTGAAGAGTTTGTGAAGTTTCAGGCTAGGGTTTCTAAGACTTGATAGTGTAAAATCCCCTAACTTGACCCCTGACTTCAAGACTATTTAACTCAAGATAGGATGTTCATCTCATCTTGAGCCCAACATGATTGTTGTAGGGAATGGTCGTAGCTTTAATTTAAGTACTATAAGTCCTTGATAGGGTTTACAGAACTCAAGTTATGAGCCAGACAAGTTACAGGTCATCTGAGGTATGTGAATTTGGAGCTTGAAAGTTACCCAACTTGCAGGACACTTTTTCCCTAGAAGGATGATTCCTATGAACTTTTGGTCAACATGAATGTTGTTCCTTATCCTCCTAGATTTCTAAAGAGTACTAGAAGTCCATGATTGTATTTGTAGAACTCAGGTTATGGCTTTGACAAGTCAAGGGTATTTTGGGTATTTGGACATTATAGATCATTTTGAATTATAGGTCAATTTCACTATCTTGCAAGCCTCAAATGGAGTTTTGTTCAACATGAAAGTTGCTCAAAATGATGTTTTTAGCTTAGTCAATTATCAAGAGTCCATGGATATGGATTAGAGCAAGCATTGGTTGAGGAAATTTCACAAAAAGACCATTTTAATGAATTAAAATGGAAAAATTCAAAACAATTGATAATTGAATGATTTCAAGCCAAATTTGTGCTCATTTTGATTGGAGTTGATATTCTAAAAACTTTTGCATTATTGGAATTTTGAGTTGATACTCATTTCATGACATTTTGGTGGATTGCGTCATGATGAAGTAACATATCAAACACACCCCTTTGGTTGAAACCAAAGGAGAAAAACCATCCAATTACACTCCATGACTATCAAGCAAGTGAATTGAGAGCCAGAGCAGGGCAAAATCGTGGATATCATAATTGAAATTTTGGTAGAAACTTGAAAATTGGAAATCACAAATTGGGCCTTGATTTGGGCCTCCAAAGGTGTCAAACAAATTATAAATTGATTTTAGATCATTCCCAGAAGCTTCTAGTGCCAATTTCTGTTGAGAATCAGTTAGAGCAAGTGTGTGAAGAAGCTTGAAACTTGGTTTTCGAATTTTGAGATTGAGAGAGTTTCAGAAGGAATTGGACTTCAAGAATTGTTCATCATCATCCATTGAAGGAATTTGCACCTTTTGGAAGCAAGTGGAGCTCTAGAAGTCACCATATTCGAAGCTTTGCATCAGGTTCTTCCTCTAAAATTTCCTCTTAAATTATGTGAATTTAAAGCTCTAGATACATGTGGTTAAGTTAGTATTGGAACATAGATGGATTCTGTATAGGTTTAGTGATGAATCGTGAGAGTATATGTTATGATGTTCCAAGTTGTCGTGCGGTTATCTCACTTGTTAATGGCTAAAAACAAAAATGAAGTGCGGATTAGTGATCTAGGGAGAGAGACGAGTTGAATGATGTAAAGAAGTTCAAGTTTCGTTGAGGTTGGGGTTCTGGTATGGTTCCCGTCGCGAGGTAGGGGATGACTGGCGCTAGGCCTGCCACTATAGGAATTGCAGAACCACTGTGTTTTTTCCCTCCGTTTTGATGTTTAAAAACTCAGATCTTATCATGACCGTCTGATGGCGTTGAAGAGTTAAATTGGTAAGCGCATCTCATGGCGTAGACGCGTCCACGTGTGACCTTATTTCCACTTTAATGAAACGCAGAGTTTCATAAGGTGAAACTCTAGGATTTGATTCAAATGCTATCCCCGTTCCTGAGCCCAAATCAATTAACACGCGAAGCGCTATCTGCACCCCCATCAGCGAGGCCCAAGCGAATAACTCATGGATTTACTGATGGCTGCACCTCCCTCCATTTAATTTCCTTATTTCTTTTTCTTTCATTTTTGTTTTAATGCTTGTTTGTTATTAATTCAAGAAAAATAATAAATGTTGTTAATAATTCCTGAAAAAATATGTGGATATAGTTTGGAATGTCTAGAATTTTTCCATGTTTTTTATTTTAATTTTCCATTTCTTTTGCAATTAATTTCATATTTTCTATTGTAGTATGTTTTAATAATGGGATGATTGTATGCTGAGCTTGTTGATTTTATTTCTCACCCATGCTTCTGAATTAAGACTTGAAATTTTGTGTGCTGATTATATACATGTTGATAGTGTTATGTAATTTTTTTTAATGATTTTTAGATGATTCTAAATGTGATTTTGAGCTGGTTTTTTAGGAGTATTCTTTGTTGGATCCCTTTAGTGTACCCTTGAGGTTTTAGATTTAATTTGAGCCTTTTGATTTAGGTTTAGCCCCTGATTTTTGGACCATAGCATGTTGATACATGAAGGATAGTGTAGTATTTTCCTTGGAATTTTTAGGAATGATTTTCTATTGAGTTCCCATTTTACCAATTGGCCTTAGTTTAGGTGATCCTAACTAGGTTAAGTGTATAGATTAGGCTTGTAAATGACCATTAGATGATTCTAGGTCCCATTTCCTCTCTTGATAGATTGGTATTTAGATAAAAACCTCCCTTAGAACCCTTGAATCTTTAGGATAGATGTCCTTAGAAGGTATCATTTGTGGTTTCTTTAGAAGCTTAAATAGGTGGATGATTCTTCCTATAGGGGTAGTTTCCTCTTCAATTTGTTCCTTGTTTGATTGGAATCCTCCTTGTAAGCATGTTTCCTCCTGTGGAGGAATACATTGCACTATCATAAAGGGGTTGAGTCCATGAAAGCTCCCTCTCTCTCTAAGGAAGTGGAGTTGGTTGAGTGTCTGTGGTAAGTTCCTGTGGAACATACCTTGCTTCTCATCTACATTCTCCTAAAATTTTCTTGTTCATTTCTTCTTTGGAATCTTCTTGGGGTAGCATAGTCCCTCCTGTGGGGGGAATGTTGCACGTCTCTTGAAGGAGTCAAACCCTTAGGATTCCCCAAAATCTTTTAGTTGGTTGTGTGTCTGGAATAAGTTCTTGTGGACCTTACCCTTGCCTCCCAACACCCCATCTCTTTCCTTAGGTTAGAAGCCTTGTATGATAACTTGTGGAATGAATCCACTATTTGTCATAAGTCCCTTTCCTCATTCATGATTGAGTGGTGTGTTGCATTAGGATAATGCATGTTTAGATTATTTTAAGCTAGGAGCATGACTGCTTAGAGGTTGAGTGAGTCTCCCTCTGCTTGTTTGCCTTAAGGGTTGAGGTGATCCTCCCCTTGCTTGTGTGTTGTTTTTCTTTTTCTACTTGACGTATTTGCATATAAAGGTTGACTGAGCTCCCTCTGCTTGTTTGTTTTAACTGTTTTTCTTTGCTTGATTTCTTAGAGGTTGAGTGAGTCTCCATCTGCTTGTATTGTTGCATTGCATGTGCATCTTTACTGTTTACTGTTTATCTGTTTAGCTGATGCTTTATTTGTTTATGTTTCCCATTGACATGATCCCCTAGGATTCTCACTTCCTTTGATAAGGAAGTGATGATTAGAACTTTAGGTTGAAACCTATGCATGATAACTTCTAGGAGCTCCCTGTTTCAAACCTCAACTATAGGATGAATCCTTGGCATGACAACATTAGGACTTGACAGTCTCCCCATAGAGTTCATTCTCTCCTCATCCCAAAACAACAGTAAAAAACGTAATAAAGGCAAGTTAGTATAAGCGTGTTACGAGCCTTAAGCTACTTGGGAAATGATAATTGAGCGGTCTCCTCTCAATCATCTAGGATGTTTAGTATATGTCCTTCGGACGCTATACGACGCATTCGCTCCTAGGTCATAGTCTCTAGTGTTGTACAAACTACAGACAACCATAAAAAACAGTTCTTCCGTAAAAGACAGAAAACAAACTTCAAACCTTTTGCCCCGTGGGCCCATAATTCAAAGGAAAGTGTTGCACCCCAAAATTTGACCAACAATTATTTATTCATTGAGTGTTTGAAAGTGGATACCTTCATCAGAAAGTTCAAGAGATCCTCAGAGGAGTTGGTTGAAACCAGGGTTGTGTGCTTCATAGCTTGAGAGTCGTGGGTGCTCCTCAGATGGATCTGAGGATTTGAAAATGAACTTGATGCTTTGAGAAAGTGTATGAGATTTCTTGATGGCCATCATGAGGCCCAGAGAGGTCATTATGCAAGGCTGCAGGAGATTCAGCCATGAATGGTAGAATTAGGGTTTTGACTGGGTCAACCCTAGATCAGCTGAAGATTTGGAGAAGGTTGAGACCTAATCCAAGGGCCATGAGATCATGGAATGATGCATAGAGATATTATAAAGATGATTCCTAGACCAACTCATCATGATTGAAGAGTTTGAGAAGTTTTGAGTTAGGGTTTCTGAGGATTGTCAGTGAAAAAACCCTGATTTGATCCCTATCTTCCAGGCAGTTTTAGCTTAAGATGTGATAGATATCTCATCTTCCCCACAACATGAATGTTGTAGAGCTTGTTCTTAGCTTTAATTTGAGTGGTGGAAGTCCTTGATAGGAGTTGCAGAGCTCAAGTTATGGTTTTGACAAATTACAGGTCAGCTGAGGTGTGTGAATCTGGGTCCTTGAAAGTCACCCAATTTGCAGACAACTTTTTCCCTAGTAGGATGATTCCTATGATCTCTTGGTCAACATGAATGTTGAAGGGCATCTTCTTAGCTTTAATTTTAGTGGTAGAAGTCCTTGACAGGATTTGTGGAACTCAACTTATGGTTTGAACAAGACAGGGGTATTTTGGTCATTTGACAGTTATAGGTCATTTTAAGCAAAGGCCATATCTCCTATTTCCAAGCCTCAAATGGAAAAACTCAAAACATGAAAGTTGTTCAAAATGTGATTTTAAGTCTAGAAAGAAGGTCATGAATTGTTGGAAAAGCTCATAGCATGGATTTGCAAAGTTTGGTAAATTTGAACTAAAAAGGGCTTATAAGTTTAAAAAGTTGAATTTGAAAATTGGTTTGAAAGATCTACAAATCCAAAATGGGTCATCCAATATATCATTTTGATTGGAAACATCATTTTGAGAACATTGGTTTAAACACAATTTTCATTTTAGGCTTTAAAATGGGACATGCTTTGTAATATTAAAACTTGCATATTAAGGCACCTTTGCAAAACTCAACATAAGCCAAAGGTGAGCTTGCTTTTCACACATATCTTCTCATTATCTCATGTAAAGGTATTTTGGCACAAAATTACAAGGCATAAGGCATGATACATGGGATTTTCAACTTATCATCACATGAGATTTTCAAGCTTTTCTAGCACTTTCTAGAAGGATCTAGTTGCTTCCATTGATCATTATAAGAAGAGTGAATCATGATGAGTAAGAGGTTGGTCAAGGTTGAAGGATTTAGAGGAGAAAGAGAGAGAGAAATTGCCATTGAAGAGCTTCCTTCAAGATCAAGCAACTTGGGATTTCTTTCACCACAAGCTTTCTTCTTCAAAGCTCTTGCAAACAGAAAGTTTCTCTCCATTAGAGGAGTGTTTGGCACCAATTGCAAGCCCTGAAACCATCTCCACGAGCACTCACCATCACTTCTTGACAGGTTGGGATTCTTCTCCCTTTCTCTTTATTTATGTGATCTCTGTTGGTTCTTTAGGTATAGAATTGTTAAGCTAGGATAGGTGATCAAATTCTGAGAATTAGGGGGCATTTCGTGGAGTTTGATAGCAGGTGCAAGAATCTGTTATGATTGAGAACAGGCTGGATATTAGGTTTCAAGGCACGAGTGATGGTTCATTATGATGAGCATAGCATGTAGAACGTGATCATGTCATTAATTTTGAGTTTTAGAAGAACTGATTTCAGAGAAATATGGTGGTACCAAGATCTTGTAGCTTTCTGTTAGGATGATCCAGGAAGAATTAGAGAAAACTACTCGTGTAGTTTTGTTCCTTGTAATCAGTAGATCATTTTCCTTTTTGGAATTTTTAACTTTCATTGAGTGTGGAGGGAGAACGAGCCAGAAGAAGATTCGTGCATGCCCATGTGGAACTGAAACCCTAGATGGAAGGTTGGGGACGATGACTCCCCACCGTTGGATCATTCCTTTCAATTGACTTTTTAACCTCATCGTGTGGCTAGATTTCAAAATGAAAACGGAAGGAAACCTCCCAGCTGCAACGCAGCGTTTCATTAAAGCTGAAACCCTGGGCCTGGATCCAACTTGCTACGCGCACCCCCCCCCCTATTTCAGCCCATCAAATAACAACTAGCGTGTCTTGCTGTTTTCACCCCCTCCCCTTTATTTCAATTCTTTTATTTTTTCAATTCCTTTAATATTTTCTTGCACTTTAAAAATTCCTAAAAAATAGAAAATTAAATATTTTTTAATTCTTCTTTTTCCTATATGTTAATAAATCTGTCTAGAAAAATATAAATAAATAAAATTCCCATTTTATTTTCTTTTCATATTTTTAGTATATTTTTCATTTTAATAGATTTTTAATATGTTTAGTTTGATATCCAATCTTGTAGAATTTCTTTTAGGGCTTTCCCTTAGGATTTTTAATTCATTCTTTTTTGTGTAATTAGATATTGAATCATAGTACCCCATAGGATTTAATTCTTGATTTTTAGATTAAAATTTGATTAGTTTAATTAGGGTAGCATTAGGCTATCCTAATTAGGGTTTAGGTTATGCATAGGTAAGGAAATTCATTTTCTTTAGATAGTCTTGTCTTGATTTTTGGGTAGGGGCATATGTGGATGTTATGGATAGATGTTGTAGACCTTTGTGGATAATTGATAGATTTTTCCCCCTTGTTTTAGTATTTTTAGGTATTTTCTGAAGTGGGCTGATGATTTTGTCTGTTCTGTGGTTATCTAATCATCTCTGGGGTTTATTTTGGGGGATTGGTTGTGGGCCTTGTGTTGTCTTGAAGATCTTGTTGGAGAGCATCATGAAGAGAAGATTGTAGATCAAGACTCAGAGACCCAGAGCTTGGATTATTCCCTGTCTGTGAGGTTTGAGATCCTGAAGTTTGAAGGAAGTTCATGGTACTTTCCTGAGGAAGGCACTATGAATGACTTTCATTCTCTCTTCTCACCTCTTTCTCAAGTATCCAATGATGTTGGAGCCAACTTGTGAGTTTAATTTCTCCTGAGGAGGAATGTAAACTGATCACATGTTGTTGAGCCACATGGGGTACAACTCCTAAGTGGAAGCCTCCTAGTACTTTCCTGAGGAAGGTCCTATGGGTCTATTCACTTAGTTCCATTAGTTTATCTAGGATTTCTCAAGTATCCAATGATGTTGGAGCCAACTTGTGAGTTTAATTTCTCCTGAGGAGGAATGTAAACTGATCACATGTTGTTGAGCCACATGGGATACAACTCCTAAGTGGAAGCCTCCTAGTACTTTCCTGAGGAAGGTCCTATGAGTCTGTTCATTTAGTTCCACTAGTTCAGATAGGATTTCCTAAATATCCAGTGATGTTGGAGCCTGCTTGTGAGTTTAATTCCTCCTGAGGAGGAAGGTAAACTGATCACAGTGGTTGAGCCACATAGGATATGACTCCTGAGTATACACCTCCTAGTGCTTTCCTGAGGAAGACACTATGAGTCTGCTTACTTAGCTCCCTTTCTTTGGTAAGCTTGTTCTGAAGCTTGAAGGCTGGGATTGTTTTCTTTTGTTTATGTTTTGCTTTAGGGCTTTGATTAGACTTGATCAGGATTATGTGTTAGGGTTAGGATTAGAGAGTAGATGATTCTTTCTCAAGCATGTGTTTTGTTGGCCTGATGGCACTTCATTTCTTTTATCTGTTATTGCTTAATAGCATGTTGTTTATCTTCAGTATGATTACTGTTATTTCATGACTGGCTTGAGGTCGAGACGAGCTTGTGGAGGCTGAAGCCCCACACACATTTCCTCCCTCACTTGCATTGCATGCATTTTACTGTTAAGCTGATGCTTTTGTCTGTTTTGGTGTATCATTGACATGATCCCTTAGGACTCTCATTTCCTTTGATGAGGATTTGATGATAGACTTTTAGGTTGAAACCTATGCATGAAAACATCTAGGAGTTCCCTGTTCAAACCTCAACCATAGGATGAATCCATGGCATGATAATAGTAGGACTTGATAGTCTCCCTCCTAGTTGGGCCTGCTCTCTTCTCACCTCAAAGCAGTTTAAAATACAGTAATCATGAATGATTTCTTTCGTACGTTACGAGCCTTAAGCTATCTGAGAAAGGACACATTCCCTCTCAGGTCATAGTCTCTAGTGCGGTTGAAATCGCAAACATAATAAAAAACACTTCTTTTAGGAGATAAGCCGTAGTTACCCGAACTACGTTTGCTCTGATCTTTCATACCAGATGAAAGTACGTAGGCATAGGATGCGATATCCTAGCGAGCAATCTTTCCCCCCGTAATCCTTCGTAGGCCGAACTACGCTGACTCTGATTTCTCATTCTCTGATGAGAATACGTAGGCATAAAGTGCGACGCTTTGCCGAGTCATTTTTCTTTTCTTTTTCAGCCAGCCTTGATAGGTAGATAGATTATAACCAACCCGTCCAAGTAAACAAACAAGCGAGGATCCCGTCGAGTACGACGGACGTGAGGGGTGCTAATACCTTCCCCTTGCGTAACCGACTCCCGAACCCAGACAATGGTTGCGATGACCTTGTCTTACCCTCTTTTCGTCAGGTTTTTCCGATCGTTTCCTTTCCCGCTCTGAGGGATAAATAACGAAAGGTGGCGACTCTTCTGTCATGCCGGCACCTTATTTTCGCGCAAGCGACAGCTGGCGACTCTGCTGGGGACCGAACCCAGAATCTCTGGTTCTCCGGTTCCCTGCGAGAGTCAATCCTATCGTTTGTATGTTTGCTTGTTGGGTTGTGTTTATTTATCGCATTTTTACTTCCCGCATTTTACTTCCCGCATTTTATTTTCCAGTTTGATATGATTATCTGTGCTGCTGTGGGAGAGGGATGTTACTATGAGTGAGAAGCCGGACCTGGGCTTGAGTACACACCTAGATATAGTTGCGGAGAAGTAGTAGACGAACCTGTCTGCTGAGCAGGCACAGTTCCCTACGAAAATCTGCGCTCAGACGAGATTCTTGCAGAGGTGCTCCTTTCCGGTCCTGAGGATCTGAGGGGAGTCCAGACGTGAGGATTGTCGACTCTGGGGACCGATCATTTGGAAGTCAGCTAAGAGAGGCCTCTTCATGACTTGATGATGCCACTCCTTCTGGGAATCGTATCGTCACTCATGAAAGTCTGTGACGCTGATGACCGTATAGGATGCCGTACCTTTATCCGTGGATTAGGTCCATACCTGTGAGTGGGATTGGGATATTGCAGGAAACTTTGGCCTTCAGACCACCTGGTTTTCTTGACAGTGAATCAGTTATGTTGATATCAGGGTTCTCGATGGCAGATTTGACTGTTCTTGACAGAGCGAGGGTTTGATCAGAGGATTCTATCATCGGGTGTATGTCTGTTCCTGGTAAAGCAGGTTTCGATCAGAGTATTGTCTTCAGAGGTTTGTCCTAGATGGAGCAGATTTTTGAGTGGGGTCTGAAGATCTCATCAGCAGTTGTTGTTTGTTCTTGATAGGGCAGATTTCTGATTTGGGGTCTGAAGACTTCATCAACAGATGTTCCTTGATCTTGCATCCCGGGTCCTTATTATCAGGCACCTACTCTTGTCAGAGCGGAATGTTGATCTCGATCCTATCAGATGGTTATTCTCAGCAGATCAGATCAGTGGTTTTACACCGGGGTTTCCTTCTCATCAGTGACTGTCGATACCGAATCTCCACAGCAGCCACCTGGATATATTGTTGCATACCTGCATTTTGCATTAGTTCGCATAATCATTCGCATTCCATTGGCGTGTGTCTGTGACAGGTACCGTTTCCCGATCCAGGATTCCTCGCCTCTTATTGTATTACTGCAGCCTCTCTCAGAAAGACTGTTGCGTACGAGTTCTTGGTCCTTGATGTGTCGAATCTGACTATTGCTGATACTATGTGTGAGATTGCTGTTTCCGTGATAGGGCCCAGATTCCCCTCCCTATTATTTTCAGCACTGGTACTAAGGCGCCAGGATCGGGGAAAATCTCTCAAGCACACAGACACACGCTTGCATCTGCATGAAGCATTCTTGCATGACATACATTCTGTTGCTTTTCCTAACCTTTAATCTTGACAGGTTTTTCAGGTACACAGGTTCCGAGCTGCTTTCGATCTCCAGGATTGATCAAAAACTCATCCACCGCTACTCAACTCGCGCTAATCAGACAAGGATAATGGACCAGGTACAGTCAGATGTTCAAGAGCTCCGTGAACGGATGGATCGTTTTATGGAACTGATGCAGGTAGTTGCGAACGGTCAAGACCATCTTCGTACTTTGGTTCAACCTCTGATCTCCAGGGTTGACAGTAATGGCATACTGCACGGCGGGGCCGTGCCCACTCCTCCTCCAGTGGATGCTCCACAGAATGTTGTTCCTGTTGCCGGGGGCAACGGCAGTGCTAACGACAATCTGATGACTAATCTCGGACTCAATGCGGCAGGCGTCGGCAATGGTAGTCTGGGAGCCAACGTTAACATAGGGCCGGTCAACGGCAATGCTGGTGCAGGAAATCTGTTGGTGCCTCAACCGTGGCTGGAGGACCATCAGGATGACATATTCTCTCAGAGAGGTGTAGAAGCAGAGTTGAATGCTGAAGCTCGACTCAGGTTCAAAGCGCTGGAAGACAAGATGAGAGACATTGAAAATCAGAACACATTGGGCGTCGACATGTCCAAGCTCGGGCTGATTGCTGACTTTAAGGTGCCTCATAAGTTCAAGGTGCCTACCTTTGAGAAGTATAAGGGAACTACTTGCCCCCGGGTCCACCTCCGATCTTATTATAGAAAGATGTCCGCTTATTCTGACGATGAGAAGTTGCTGATGCACTTCTTTCAGGATAGTCTTTCTGGTCCATCGCTCGAATGGTATATGGGTTTGGAGCCCGCTACTGTGCGCACCTGGAAAGATCTTGCAGAAGCGTTCGTCCTCCACTATCAATACAATAGCGACTTGGCCCCCAACCGAGTTCAGCTTCAGAATCTTTCACAGCGGAACAATGAAAGCTTCAAAGAATACGCCCAGCGGTGGCGTGAATTGGCTGCTCGGGTTCAACCGCCGATGGTTGAGCGTGAGCTAGTGCAAATGTTCGTGGCTACCCTTCCTGGAATCTACTATGAAAAGCTGGTCAGTGGCATGTCTGGAACATTCTCAGCTCTCATCACTCTGGGCGAGCATGTTGAGAACGGTATAAAGATTGGAAAAATTCAGGGCGAATCATCCTCAGCTGGAGGAGGTAGCAAGAAACCTTACGCTGGCAAGCGTCGAGAGGGAGATGCCAGTGCTGTCACTAATGCTAGGAGAAAGGGCAAGGGCCCTCAGCCTCAGATTGCTAGCATAAACATCCCAGCTGCCCCGCCGCAGCAACAGCAGCAGCCTCAGCAGCAGAATCAGCAGGGGTATAGGAGATATCAGAATCGGGCTCCTACGACAAATCGTCAATTTGAAACTCCACCTATGTCGTATGCACAGCTTCTGCAAACGTTGCTTCAGCTCCAGTTAGTGCAAAGGAGGACAATGGCTCCCTTAATAGGGGCACCACCACCGGGGTATGATGCCAGTGCTACTTGTGAGTTCCATACTGGGGCACCAGGCCATACGGTTGAGAATTGTAAAGCTTTTAAGCACAAAGTCCAGGACTTGGTGGACGCCAAGATTATCAACTTTTCTGATAGCGTGCCCAACGTCACCAAAAACCCGATGCCTCATCATAAGGGGGGCGGAGTGAATGCTGTTATCACTGAGGAGAGTTCAGACTTGTTGACTGATGTCAAAGATTTGAAGACGCCGTTGAGTTTTGTCAAGGCTAAGTTGCTGAAGAAGGGCTTCTTCCCTGGATGCGGAGAGTTATGTATGGCTTGTGCTACACTTCCTGATGGGTGTGAGCAGCTGGTCGAAGGTATCCAAAGTCTGATGTCCGAGGGTATTTTGCAGTTCAGCCGGAGCGTTGAGAGTGCATCAGGGGAGGTTGTACTGAAGCAGGCAGATGAAGTTGCTACCATTACTATTCCTCGTCACCCTATTACTATTTCTGCGCCCCGTCCGCCTACTATCACTATCACCAGGGCCGGACCGATCCCATTCGAAAGCACTAATGCCGTTCCATGGCATTACGGCGCCGAAGTTTACTGCAATGGTCAGAAGATAGAGCTTGAGCCATTCGGATCGACTGTGCAGAATCTTACCGAAGTCAGTGGTATCACTAGAAGCGGTAGAGTATTTGCGCCAGCAGAGGTTGCAGCAGAGAAAGTGGTCCGGGCTGACGCTGTGGATAAGGGTAAAGGTAAAGCTGTCGAAGAGGTCCCTGCAGGGGCAGAGAAGGACTTGCTGGTTAAAGATGCTGAAGAGTTCATGCGACTAATCAAGAAAAGTGACTACAAAATTGTAGATCATCTTCATCAGACTCCGTCAAAGATCTCGATTCTTAACTTGTTGCTGTGCTCTGAGGCGCACCGCAACGCCTTACTGAAGGTATTGAATGCTGCATACGTGCCGCAGGAGATATCAGTAAATCAGCTCGAGGAGGTGGTGGCCCATGTTAATGCTGGTAATGGGCTGGGATTCACAGATCTAGAGCTAACTTCTAAAGGAAGAGATCACAATAACGCCTTGCACGTCTCGATAGAGTGCAGATGTACCGTCATGTCGCATGTCCTGGTGGATATGGGCTCATCCCTTAATGTGCTTCCGAAGAAGGCACTGATGAAGTTGGATACCCGTGGATTGCTGTGCACGCCCAGTGATCTGGTCGTGAAAGCCTTTGACGGAACCAAGCGCCACGTCTTCGGAGAGTTGACCCTGCCAATTCAAGTTGGTCCAGAGACGTTCAATACGGTTTTCTATATCATGGATATCATGCCCGCCTATAGTTGCCTCTTAGGTCGGCCATGGATCCATTCTGCTGGTGCCGTGACGTCCACGCTGCATCAGAAGCTCAAATATGCTGTTGGGGGCAGCATAGTGACCGTCTGTGGTGAAGAGGACATCATGGTGAGCCACCTGTCGTCCTTTAAATATGTTGAAATGGATGGCGAGATCCATGAAACGCTCTGCCAAGCATTTGAAACCGTCAAGGTGAAAGAGGTAGCTCCTGTCGTCGCAGAGAAGCAGGAGATGAATCTCTCCTCGTTTAAGGAAGCTCGGGCCATCGTCGAAGCCGGTTCCACCCCAGGCTGGGGGCATGTCTTGGATATACCAATCAAGCAGGATAAGTTTGGATTGGGGTATTCTCCTGAAGCTGAAGCTTCATCTTCTTCTGGCAGCTCGTCTCGTGGGAAAGGGCCGATCCTATTCACCAAGGGGGGAGTAATTTTCGAGAGCATCAACGCTGCGTCGGAGGACAGCGGGGACAGTGATTGCGATCTTGACGCCTGGATTCAACCGAGCAAGCCGGGCGAGCGCCTCCACAATTGGACCATCAAGGAGATTATCAAGCTGACAAGTGAAGAGTAATGATTTGCTTTTTACAATCTTTGTACTACCCTATGTCCTGCCCGGGGCATAGTGGTTTTACTGTCAGGGCCTTGTTGGATTATGTGTATGCATTTTGTTAATAAATAAAAGGCGTTTTCTTCGTAATCAAATATTGTGTTCCCTGTTATTCCTATTTTATGTTTATTTCGAAAAACAGCAAAATGGCAACGAGGTTTGTGCTAACCTGCATATTCTTGCTTTAAACTTAACCCTTGTTATTGCAGGATCCACATAACAGATGACATCGACTCTGGACCCTCTACGGCTCACTACGACTTTGATTGCCCGATCTATCAAGCCGAGGATGAGATTGATGAAGACGAGGACCTTCCGGAAGAGTTGGCCCGCTTGTTGAGACAAGAGGAGAAGGTTATTCTGTCTCAAGAAGAGGATATTGAGATTGTAAATCTGGGTTTTGAGGAGCTCGTCAGAAATGTCAGAGTAGGGGCTGCGCTGCAGAATGATGTCAAGCATAGATTGGTCGAGATGCTTCGAGAGTATAGTGACGTCTTTGCTTGGTCATATGAGGATATGCCCGGACTTGACACTGATATCGTGGTTCATCGCTTGCCGTTACAAGAAGTTGCCATCAAGTCAAGCAGAAGCTTAGGAGGACGAGACCAGACATGGCTGTAAAAATCAAAGAAGAGGTCCAGAAGCAGTTGGACGCAGGATTTCTAGCCGTTACCACTTACCCTCCGTGGGTCGCCAACATAGTGCCTGTACCGAAGAAGGACGGTAAGGTATGCATGTGCGTCGATTATCGGGATTTGAATAGGGCGAGCCCTAAGGATGACTTCCCGTTGCCTCATATCGATGTGTTGGTCGACAATACAACCCAGTTTTCCGTGTTTTCGTTCATGGATGGCTTCTCCGGTTACAATCAGATCAAGATGGCGCCGGAGGACATGGAGAAAACGACGTTTATCACCCCCTGGGGAACATTCTGCTATAAGGTAATGCCCTTCGGTCTGAAGAACGCAGGGGCCACTTACCAGCGAGCAATGGTAACTTTGTTTCATGATATGATTCATCATGAGATCGAGGTCTATGTTGATGACATGATTGCAAAGTCCCAAACGGAGGAAGAGCATCTGGTCAACTTATTGAAACTGTTTGAAAGGCTTAGGAAATTCAGGCTGAGGTTGAATCCTAACAAGTGCACTTTCGGAGTGCGGTCCGGAAAGTTATTGGGGTTTATCGTTAGTGAACGGGGTATTGAAGTTGATCCTGCGAAAATAAAAGCTATCCAAGAAATGCCAGCGCCGAAAACAGAAAAAGAAGTTCGTGGTTTCCTGGGCCGAATAAACTACATTGCAAGGTTTATCTCTCAGCTCACTGCCACTTGTGAACCGATGTTCAAGCTTTTAAAGAAAGATCAGGCGATTACTTGGAATGAAGATTGCCAGAAGGCATTCGACAAAATAAAGCAGTATCTTCAAGAACCTCCAATCTTGATACCCCCAGTGGCTGGACGACCATTAATTATGTACCTGACGGTTCTGGAGAATAGTATGGGGTGTGTTCTCGGTCAGCACGACGAGACGGGCAGAAAAGAGCATGCCATTTATTACTTGAGTAAAAAGTTCACTGAGTGTGAATCTCGATACTCGATGCTGGAGAAGACGTGTTGTGCATTAGCTTGGGCTGCCAAACGTCTACGACAGTATATGCTCAATCACACCACTATGCTAATTTCGAAGATGGATCCGATCAAGTACGTCTTCGAGAAACAGGCTCTTTCGGGCAGGATTTCCAGATGGCAAATGGTGTTAACGGAATATGATATTCAGTACGTCTCTCAGAAAGCCATTAAGGGAAGCGTATTGTCTGATTACCTTGCCGAGCAGCCAATCGAAGACTACCAGCCGATGAAGTTCGAATTCCCTGACGAGGATATTATGTTTCTCAAAGCGAAGGATTGCGATGAGCCATTGCCCGATGAAGGGCCAGATAGGAAGTCTCAGTGGAAGTTGATATTCGACAGAGCGGTTAATTCCTACGGAAGTGGTATCGGGGCTATCATCACGACTCCTCACGGATCCCACATCCCGTTTACTGCGAGACTGACGTTTCCAGTTACCAATAATGAAGCAGAGTATGAAGCATGTATTATGGGTCTAGAAGAAGCAATTGATTTGAGAATCAAGAATCTAGACATATATGGTGACTCAGCGCTTGTAATCAATCAGATTAAAGGGGAGTGGGAAACTCGTCAAGCGAATTTAGTGTCGTACATGAATTATGCCAGGAGGCTGCTTCCGTTCTTCGATCGAGTGGAACTTCATCATGTACCCAGGGCTGAAAATCAAATGGCTGATGCTTTAGCCACGCTGGCTTCAATGTATAAAGTCAATTATTGGAATGAGGCTCCAAGAATTGTGCTTTCGCGTCTTGACAGACCAGCATTTGTCTTTGCAATCGAGGATGCCACCGACGGCAAGCCATGGTTCCACGACATCCAGACCTTCCTTATGACTAAGGAGTATCCTGCAGGTGCGTCAACCCAGGATAAGAAGACTCTAAGGAGGCTATCTGGAAACTTTTATCTCAATCCTGGTGGAGTGTTGTATAAGAGTAACCACGATCTCGTGCTACTCAGATGTGTAGATGAGAAAGAAGCAAGTATGCTCATGGAAGAAGTCCATGAGGGCACATTTGGTACGCACGCCGGCGGGCATGCCATGACGAGAAAGATCCTGAGAGCAGGGTATTACTGGCTGACTATGGAGTCGGATTGCTTCAGATTCGCGAAGAAATGTCATAAATGCCAGATTTATGCTGATAAAGTTCATGTGCCGCCGTGCCCATTGAATGTCATGTCCTCCCCTTGGCCGTTCTCCATGTGGGGCATCGACATGATAGGCAAGATCGAGCCCACTGCGTCCAATGGTCATCGTTTCATTCTGGTAGCTATCGACTACTTCACCAAATGGGTGGAGGCAGCCTCGTACGCTAATGTGACCAAGCAGGTGGTAGCTAAATTCATAAAGAAGGACATCATCTGTCGCTATGGAATTCCCGAGCGGATCATTACTGATAATGGTTTGAACCTTAATAACAAGATGATGAAGGAGCTGTGCCAGAGCTTCAAGATTGAACACCACAACTCATCTCCTTACCGGCCGAAGATGAATGGCGCCGTTGAAGCCGCCAACAAGAACATCAAGAAGATTGTTCAGAAGATGGTTGTGACGTACAAAGATTGGCACGAGATGCTGCCGTTTGCCTTGCACGGTTATCGTACGACGGTGCGTACATCGACCGGGGCAACTCCTTTCTCCTTGGTGTACGGTATGGAAGTTGTCCTACCGTTAGAGGTGGAGATTCCTTCTTTGCGAGTTTTGGTTGATGTGAAACTCGACGAGGCAGAATGGATTACGAATCGTTTGAACCAACTCAGCCTAATGGACGAGAAGAGGTTAGCATCGATTGCATTTGGTCGCCTGTACCAGAGCCGAATGAAGAAAGCTTATGATAAGAAGGTGCGTCCTAGAAGCTTTCAGACGGGTGATCTCGTCCTGAAGAAGATTCTTCCGCCACACTCCGATCACCGGGGCAAGTGGACTCCGAATTACGAAGGGCCGTATGTCGTCAGCAAGGTCTTCTCAGGAGGAGCTTTGTTGTTATCCACGATGGATGGTGAAGATTTTGCATCCCCGGTGAACGCGGACGCAGTTAAAAAATACTTTGCTTGAAAGAGACCCGCTGGACAAAAAAGAAAGAGTCCAGGCAAAAAAGGGGCATCCCGGCGAACCAAAAACAGAATAAAAGGTTCGGGCAAAAGTTAGGGATATATTGAAAAAAATGTACACCCGCGAAGTCGAAAACCTACACTGGGCGGCTTCGGCAAAAAAGGGTATCCCGGTGAACTGAAAACCCGTAAAGGGCGGTTCACGCAAAAGTTAGGGATTTGAATAAGCAAATGACTGCGTTCCGCGTGTGGACTTTCATTGTTTTGTGGTTTGGAAGACCTGAGGGCCGTTTATCTGAATCAATCTCTTCCGAAGCTGAAGCGTCGGAGAAGTATCGAAGTCGAGTGGGTCTTAGAGGGATCAACTCATGGTGTTTGTCTACGCCTCGTTGCCGACATTTGTATATACTGATGTATATTTATGTTTTCTTTTTGTGCGGCTTCCTCATTCCAGGAGCTTGCCTCTGTTGTAAAACATTTTTGCCCATTCAGGGGTTCATCATCAATAAAATGCACATTATTCAGCAATTCTGCTTGTCTGTTTAGCATTTATCTGCTTTGTTTGCGAATGAAAACGCCGATGTTTTTTGATAAAATGCGCATACATAAACTCACGGGCCTATGCCCGTTGATTGTTGAAACAATTAATTAACTGAATATTGTCACGAGATAATAACCTGGATAGGCCCCTTTGAGGAGGGTATCTTGTCTGTTTGTTTGTGTTGTTGCAGGTGTAGCGCCTTCCAGAAGACGTGTCGTGCGCATCCCCGAAGCAGGGCGAGCCCTCCTTCTCCAGCAGAGTTCAGTAGTCTCTCCTCCGCAGAATCTGAACGCAAATAGTGAGCATTGATATGTCTCCCCGCGCAGAGATGATTCTCTTCCCCAAGCAGACGCATCCTGAAGGAACGTCATCTTCTCAGCTGAGTCGCGTACCGAAGCTCGGATTTTCCCCTAGCACCGGGTCACAAGTGCAAATCTCGTAGGAAGATGTTCGTATACCGAAATATGCAGCAACTGATGGTGCCAGGGTAAAGTCTCCAGCGGAATTGAGATTCCCCATTAGAGTTATGCTCTCTCCTGAAGTTGGATGATTCCCTCTTCCCTAGTGGAGTGTTGGAAACAGCTGATGTTGTATGCCTCTGCAGAATTGTACTCTTCCCCGAAGTCAGATGATTCTTTCTTCCCCAGCGGAATTGAAATTCCTCGTCAGAATCGCGCCCTCCCGTTGAAGTAGAATGATTTCTCTCCCCGGCTGAGTCCGCAGAAAAGCAGAACCTTGGAAGCAGTTGGGACCTTGAGTAGATGTTCCCTAGCAGAGCGTGGGGCAGCTAATGTTGTATCTCCCCAGAGTCGCACTCTCTCCAGCGAAGCATAATGATTTCTGCTTCCTCAGCTGAGCTTGCAGATGTCCAAGAGAGCCGAGTCCTTGGAAGGTGGTCAGACCATGATTGATTTCCCCCCAGTGGAGTGTGGAGCAGCTGAAGTTGCCTCCCCACAGAGTTATCCTCCCCAGAAGAGTAGCCGAGACGGCCACGCAGTTCACTCCCGCGATTGACATCGCTTTCCTTCAGCAGGTTCGGGTTCTCGTAGAGCTTCGTCCCCTGCAGAAATCAGCTGAAGTTGTTTTCCATGCAGCAGTCCGCGGAAGATCAGTTCCCCGGACAGAACCTGATTGATATTGGTGTATCCACGTTCTCCTCAGCAGGATGATTCCTCTGTCTGAGTAGTTCTTTCTCTTTGACAGGAGGATTTCCCCTCGGCATTTATTGTGCGGACGGGATCGCATCATTGTGCATGACTGTATAGCATTTAACACTGCATAGTATTTAACACTACATAGCATTTAACGTTGCATAACATTGCGCATGATTGCATAGCATTTAGCATAAACGCATATCATTCCCACTGTGTGGGGCATAGCGCAGAAGCATATGCATCATAAGCATGATCTAGGTCATTATTATTCTTGCCTTACAGGTGTTCGGCCGAAGGATCGGTTGCTCAGGATGATTCCTGATATTCTCTCCAACAAGGTCGCTTTCTTAAGATGATTCTTAAGACCCCGGTGTAATCCACACGGTCGCTCGCTCAAGATGATTTTTGAGATCCCCAGCGAAGTCTTCAGGTCGAGATGATTCTCGAATTCCTCAGCAGAGTCGTTTGCTTAAAATGATTCTTAAGACCTCAGCGCAGATTCCCGATTTGTTTGCTTAGGGTGAAACTTGAGCTCCCCAGTAGCGTCCCTAGCAAGAGTTGCCCAGGAAGATTCCTGGAATACCCAGCAGAATGAAGTCTCCAGAATGGTTATCGGTTCAGGATGATTTTTGAAGGTGCCCGACGGAGCTTGTGCAAGATGATTCTTGAAGTCCTTAGCAGCGTGATATGTCTGCTCCAACAGTGATGTCTAATCTAAAGATTGACTTCGTAAACGCCTGAAGGCGGTATCAGAAGGTTCCTGTGAGCTCAGATGCCCTTGTTGATGAATCAACGTGTGGCTGAAGACAAGGTTCCAAAGTTTGTAGATGTAACAAGATGATCCGTGTTGGTCTGAAGACCAAGTCAGTTGTCCTGAGGTGATGATTGATTGCGATCAAGTGAATAGTTTTTCTTCTGACTGAAGTCGAAGATGTTTCTCCAGCTGAAGCGGAGTTTTGCCTGAAGGCAAAGTGTTTGAATCCCCGTAGAGTCATGAATGGCTCAGGATACCATTTCTTTGACTGAAGTCACAGATTTCCTAAGCTGAAGCGAAGGTGCCTAAGGGCAAGGTTATCCCCAAGGTCATGAATGACCTAGGATTCATTTTTCGGACTGAAGGCCGAAGTATATCCCTGACTGAAGTCACGGATGCTCTATAGTAGAGGTGGAGTTGCCTGAAGGCAGATCCATGTATCCTTGAAGGCCAAGGACCATTTCTTCAGACTGAAGTCGAAGATACCTCCCGCAGAGTTGCCGACGGGCAAAGTTTATATCCTTGAAGGCCAAGGATGTTTTTTTTCTAGCTGAAGCTGGAATAGCCGACGGGCGGGGTTTCATCTTTCTTCAGAAGAACTTGAAGATTCTCCAGCGGATCTGGAGTGGCCAGGGGCCAGGGTTCCATCTATCTTCAGAAATACTTGAAGATTTTTTTCTAGCTGAGGCTGGAAATGGGCAGGGGCCAGGGTTTCATATATCTTTAATGTTGAAGTTCTACGGCGGGCAGTGTGCAACAGTATTCCGATGTTCGTTATGGTTCTGAGGGTGAACCCCAGATCAGAGTGTGCTCGGTTAGGTCTCTCATTCCCAGCGGAGTGGTTCCAAATACGCAAGTGTACCTTTTGTTCCATTTACCAGGGGTGAACCCCAGGTTGGATGTTTGTTCGACGGCGAGGTTGAACGTTTGGATTTGACGGCGAGGTCAGATCATGTTTGTCCGACGGCGAGGTTGGATGTTTATTCGACGGCGATGTTGAATGTGTCCGACGGCGAGGTTGGATGTTTATTCGACGGAGATGTTGAATGTGTTCGACGGCGAGGTTGAATGTTTGTTGGACGGCGAGGTCAGACTCTTTAAATCCCCAGTAGAGGTGATGTTTGTACGACGGCGATGTCGAGTGTCTCTAAGAGGATGTTTGTTTCCGACGGCGATGTCAGATTCAGTTTTCCAGCGGCGATGTTGGGCATGTCAAGGTGATCCAGTCTTCTGACGGCGATGTTAGGTGATGCAGATCCTTTAGTTCTCCAGCGGCGATGCGGGGTATTCTGTCAGATGTGTTTCTCCAGCGGCGATGCGGGGTATTCTGTCAGATGTGTTTCTCCAGCGACGATGCGGGGTATTTTGACAGATTTAGTTCTCCAGCGGCGATGCGGGGTATTCTGTCAGATGTGTTTCTCCAGCGGCGATGCGGGGTATTTTGACAGATTTAGTTCTCCAGCGGCGATGCGGGGTATTCTGTCAGATGTGTTTCTCCAGCGGCGATGCGGGGTATTCTGTCAGATTTAGTTCCCCAGCGGCGATGCGGGGTGTGTTGATTGTCCAGCGGCGATGCGGGGCACTTTGTTCAGAGATGTATTTTCTCCAGCGGCGATGCGGGGTATTTTGTTCATTGTTGTATTTTCTCCAGCGGCGATGTTGGATATTTTGGTGATTCAGGTTTAGGTCTCCGGCGACGATGTTGGACGCTTGTTTCCCCGAGTTATGGTTGTTCTTGACGGCGATGTCAGGTGATCTGGTGTTCCAGCGGCGATGTTGGGCGTTCCTCAGAATCTTGTCTGACGGTAATGTCAGGCGGCTTAGTCTTCCAGCGGCGATGTTGGGTGTTGTGGTTGTCTGAAGGCAACGTCAGAAGAAGTTAACGGGGATAACTGGCGGCGATGTCAGATTAGTATCTCTCCAGCTAGTTGCCGTGCAGCTAGCATTGCAATATTCGAAGATTTGTTCCCCGCAGAGTACCGTGTGCTCGTGCAGTTGGCAAATTTTCGGGTTTACCGGTATTCAATCGTCTCGCACCTTGATTGGTTGAGAGCCGTTCGCTTCTCGCCCAGTCAGGTTCAAGCCGTTTGAATAGGGGCAGCTGTTGCACCCCAAAATTTGACCAACAATTATTTATTCATTGAGTGTTTGAAAGTGGATACCTTCATCAGAAAGTTCAAGAGATCCTCAGAGGAGTTGGTTGAAACCAGGGTTGTGTGCTTCATAGCTTGAGAGTCGTGGGTGCTCCTCAGATGGATCTGAGGATTTGAAAATGAACTTGATGCTTTGAGAAAGTGTATGAGATGTCTTGATGGCCATCATGAGGCCCAGAGAGGTCATTATGCAAGGCTGCAGGAGATTCAGCCATGAATGGTAGAATTAGGGTTTTGACTGGGTCAACCCTAGATCAGCTGAAGATTTGGAGAAGGTTGAGACCTAATCCAAGGGACATGAGATCATGGAATGATGCATAGAGATATTATAAAGATGATTCCTAGACCAACTCATCATGATTGAAGAGTTTGAGAAGTTTTGAGTTAGGGTTTCTGAGGATTGTCAGTGAAAAAACCCTGATTTGATCCCTATCTTCCAGGCAGTTTTAGCTCAAGATGTGATAGATATCTAATATTCCCCACAACATGAATGTTGTAGAGCTTGTTCTTAGATTTAATTTGAGTGGTGGAAGTCCTTGATAGGAGTTACAGAGCTCAAGTTATGGTTTTGACAAATTACAGGTCAGCTGAGGTGTGTGAATCTGGGTCCTTGAAAGTCACCCAATTTGCAGACAACTTTTGCCCTAGTAGGATGATTCCTATGATCTCTTGGTCAACATTAATGTTGAAGGGAATCTTCTTAGCTTTAATTTGAGTGGTAGAAGTCCTTGACAGGATTTGTGGAACTCAACTTATGGTTTGAACAAGACAGGGGTATTTTGGTCATTTGACAGTTATAGGTCATTTTAAGCAAAGGCCATATCTCCTATTTCCAAGCCTCAAATGGAAAAACTCAAAACATGAAAGTTGTTCAAAATGTGATTTTAAGTCTAGAAAAAAGGTCATGAATTGTTGGAAAAGCTCATAGCATGGATTTGCAAAGTTTGGTAAATTTGAACTAAAAAGGGCTTATAAGTTTAAAAAGTTGAATTTGAAAATTGGTTTGAAAGATCTACAAATCCAAAATGGGTCATCCAATATATCATTTTGATTGGAAACATCATTTTGAGAACATTGGTTTAAACACAATTTTCATTTGAGGCTTTAAAATGGGACATGCTTTGTAATATTGAAACTTGCATATTAAGGCACCTTTGCAAAACTCAACATAAGCCAAAGGTGAGCTTGTTTTTCACACATATCTTCTCATTACCTCATGTAAAGGTATTTTGGCACAAAATTACAAGGCATAAGGCATGATACATGGGATTTTCAACTTATCATCACATGAGATTTTCAAGCTTTTCTAGCACTTTCTAGAAGGATCTAGTTGCTTCCATTGATCATTATAAGAAGAGTGAATCATGATGAGTAAGAGGTTGGTCAAGGTTGAAGGATTTAGAGGAGAAAGAGAGAGAGAAATTGCCATTGAAGAGCTTCCTTCAAGATCAAGCAACTTGGGATTTCTTTCACCACAAGCTTTCTTCTTCAAAGCTCTTGCAAACAGAAAGTTTCTCTCCATTAGAGGAGTGTTTGGCACCAATTGCAAGCCCTGAAACCATCTCCACGAGCACTCACCATCACTTCTTGACAGGTTGGGATTCTTCTCCCTTTCTCCTTATTTATGTGATCTCTGTTGGTTCTTTAGGTATAGAATTGTTAAGCTAGGATAGGTGATCAAATTCTGAGAATTAGGGGGCATTTCGTGGAGTTTGATAGCAGGTGCAAGAATCTGTTATGATTGAGAACAGGCTGGATATTAGGTTTCAAGGCACGAGTGATGGTTCATTATGATGAGCATAGCATGTAGAAAATGATCATGTCATTAATTTTGAGTTTTAGAAGAACTGATTTCAGAGAAATATGGTGGTACCAAGATCTTCTAGCTTTCTGTTAGGATGATCCAGGAAGAATTAGAGAAAACTACTCGTGTAGTTTTGTTCCTTGTAATCAGTAGATCATTTTCCTTTTTGGAATTTTTAACTTTCATTGAGTGTGGAGGGAGAACGAGCCAGAAGAAGATTCGTGCATGCCCATGTGGAACTGAAACCCTAGATGGAAGGTTGGGGACGATGACTCCCCACCGTTGGATCATTCCTTTCAATTGACTTTTTAACCTCATCGTGTGGCCAGATTTCAAAATGAAAACGGAGGGAAACCTCCCAGCTGCAACGCAGCGTTTCATTAAAGCTGAAACCCTGGGCCTGGATCCAACTTGCTACGCGCACCCCCCCCCCCTATTTCAGCCCATCAAATAACAACTAGCGTGTCTTGCTGTTTTCACCCCCTCCCCTTTATTTCAATTCTTTTATTTTTTCAATTCCTTTAATATTTTCTTGCACTTTAAAAATTCCTAAAAAATAGAAAATTAAATATTTTTTAATTCTTCTTTTTCCTATATGTTAAAAAATCTGTCTAGAAAAATATAAATAAATAAAATTCCCATTTTATTTTCTTTTCATATTTTTAGTATATTTTTCATTTTAATAGCTTTTTAATATGTTTAGTTTGATATCCAATATTGTAGAATTTCTTTTAGGGCTTTCCCTTAGGATTTTTAATTCATTCTTTTTTGTGTAATTAGATATTGAATCATAGTTCCCCATAGGATTTAATTCTTGATTTTTAGATTAAAATTTGATTAGTTTAATTAGGGTAGCATTAGGGTATCCTAATTAGGGTTTAGGTTATGCATAGGTAAGGAAATTCATTTTCTTTAGATAGTCTTGTCTTGATTTTTGGGTAGGGGCATATGTGGATGTTATGGATAGATGTTGTAGACCTTTGTGGATAATTAATAGATTTTTCCCCCTTGTTTTAGTATTTTTAGGTATTTTCTGAAGTGGGCTGATGATTTTGTCTGTTCTGTGGTTATCTGTTCATCTCTGGGGTTTATTTTGGGGGATTGGTTGTGGGCCTTGTGTTGTCTTGAAGATCTTGTTGGAGAGCATCATGAAGAGAAGATTGTAGATCAAGACTCAGAGACCCAGAGCTTGGATTATTCCCTGTCTGTGAGGTTTGAGATCCTGAAGTTTGAAGGAAGTTCATGGTACTTTCCTGAGGAAGGCACTATGAATGACTTTCATTCTCTCTTCTCACCTCTTTCTCAAGTATCCAATGATGTTGGAGCCAACTTGTGAGTTTAATTTCTCCTGAGGAGGAATGTAAACTGATCACATGTTGTTGAGCCACATGGGGTACAACTCCTAAGTGGAAGCCTCCTAGTACTTTCCTGAGGAAGGTCCTATGGGTCTATTCACTTAGTTCCATTAGTTTATCTAGGATTTCTCAAGTATCCAATGATGTTGGAGCCAACTTGTGAGTTTAATTTCTCCTGAGGAGGAATGTAAACTGATCACATGTTGTTGAGCCACATGGGATACAACTCCTAAGTGGAAGCCTCCTAGTACTTTCCTGAGGAAGGTCCTATGAGTCTGTTCATTTAGTTCCACTAGTTCAGATAGGATTTCCTAAATATCCAGTGATGTTGGAGCCTGCTTGTGAGTTTAATTCCTCCTGAGGAGGAAGGTAAACTGATCACAGTGGTTGAGCCACATAGGATATGACTCCTGAGTATACACCTCCTAGTGCTTTCCTGAGGAAGACACTATGAGTCTGCTTACTTAGCTCCCTTTCTTTGGTAAGCTTGTTCTGAAGCTTGAAGGCTGGGATTGTTTTCTTTTGTTTATGTTTTGCTTTAGGGCTTTGATTAGACTTGATCAGGATTCTGTGTTAGGGTTAGGATTAGAGAGTAGATGATTCTTTCTCAAGCATGTGTTTTGTTGGCCTGATGGCACTTCATTTCTTTTATCTGTTATTGCTTGATAGCATGTTGTTTATCTTCAGTATGATTACTGTTATTTCATGACTGGCTTGAGGTCGAGACGAGCTTGTGGAGGCTGAAGCCCCACACACATTTCCTCCCTCACTTGCATTGCATGCATTTTACTGTTAAGCTGATGCTTTTGTCTGTTTTGGTGTATCATTGACATGATCCCTTAGGACTCTCATTTCCTTTGATGAGGATTTGATGATAGACTTTTAGGTTGAAACCTATGCATGACAACATCTAGGAGTTCCCTGTTCAAACCTCAACCATAGGATGAATCCATGGCATGATAACAGTAGGACTTGATAGTCTCCCTCCTAGTTGGGCCTGCTCTCTTCTCACCTCAAAGCAGTTTAAAATACAGTAATCATGAATGATTTCTTTCGTACGTTACGAGCCTTAAGCTATCTGAGAAAGGACGCATTCCCTCTCAGGTCATAGTCTCTAGTGCGGTTGAAATCGCAAACATAATAAAAAACACTTCTTTTAGGAGATAAGCCGTAGTTACCCGAACTACGTTTGCTCTGATCTTTCATACCAGATGAAAGTACGTAGGCATAGGATGCGATATCCTAGCGAGCAATCTTTCCCCCCGTAATCCTTCGTAGGCCGAACTACGCTGACTCTGATTTCTCATTCTCTGATGAGAATACGTAGGCATAAAGTGCGACGCTTTGCCGAGTCATTTTTCTTTTCATTTTCAGCCAGCCTTGATAGGTAGATAGATTATAACCAACCCGTCCAAGTAAACAAACAAGCGAGGATCCCGTCGAGTACGACGGACGTGAGGGTTGCTAATACCTTCCCCTTGCGTAACCGACTCCCGAACCCAGACAATGGTTGCGATGACCTTGTCTTACCCTCTTTTCGTCAGGTTTTTCTGATCGTTTCCTTTCCCGCTCTGAGGGATAAATAACGAAAGGTGGCGACTCTTCTGTCATGCCGGCACCTTATTTTCGCGCAAGCGACAGAAATCTTTTCTGAAGAAAAGAGTGTCGTTAACTCCCAGTTCTACCGCAAACGGTAACGCCTAAGTCTCCAAGGGTCGAGCTGCATACACCAAATGCTGGAACTGCCTGTTAACCCTACTCGAAAAAACAGATGAATCTGAACCCCTGTAATCAGTATTATCCCGAACTACGTAAGCTCTGATCTCTCATATCTGTTGAGAGTACGTAGGCACAATACTGACGTATTGGTGAGCCACCTTCCCCCATTACCCGTAGTTAGTCGAACTACGTTGACTCTGATTTCTTATTCTCTTATGAGAATACGTAGGCATAAAGTGCGACGCTTTGCCGAGTCATTTTTCTTTTCTTTTCAGACCAGCCTTGATAGGTAGATAGATTAAACCAACCCGTCAGATAAACACAACAAGCATGGATCCCATCGATTACGATGGACGTGAGGGTTGCTAATACCTTCCCTTTGCGTAACTGACTCCCGAATCCAAACATTGGTTGCGATGACCTTGTCTTATACCTTTTCGTCAGGTTTTTCCGATCGTTTCCTTTCCTGTTCTGAGGGATAAATAACGAAAGGTGGCGACTCTTCTGTTTTGCCGGTACCTTATTTTCACGGTAGCGCCAGCTGGCGACTCTGCTGGGGATCGACCCAACGTCCCCTGTGCGAGTCAATCCTAGCGCTTGCGTGTTTATCTGTTGGGTTGTGTTTATTTATCGTATTTTATTTCCCGCATTTTATTTTCAGTATGATATGATTATCTGTGCTATTGTGGGAGGGACTCTGATGAGTAATAAGCCAGATCCAGGCTTGAGTATGTACATAGTCTTAGAAGCAGATTAGTGGTGAACCTGCATGTTAGGCATGCACTAGTTCCCATGCAATCTGCACTCAGACGAGATTCTCTGAGATGATTTCCATTTCTAGCCCAGTGGGTCGTCGAAAGGATTTCAGATCTAAGGATTGTCGACTCTGGGAACCGATCACTTGTGATTCAGCTGAGTGAGGCCACTTCAAGAGATGTTGATGCCACACCTTCTGGGTATCGTATCATCGTTTCTTGAAAGTCTGTGATGCTGATGACTGCATAGGATGCCGAACCTTTGTCAGTGATTAGGTTCATAGCTGTGAGCGGGGTCGGGTTATTGCAGGAAACCGTAACCTTCAGACAACCTGGTTTTCTTGACAACGAATCAGTATTGTGGGTTTCAGTAGGCCTTTATTATCAGACTGTGGTATTTTCTTGCTGAAGCAAAATTGTGACCTGCCACTTCACAGCACAGCACAACACCCTTGATCTCTTGCTGCATTTTGCATTTGCACTTACATTTTCATATTGTATTGCATCTAATACGTATCTGTGTTGCAGGTGTGCAGTTCCCTCTCGATTCTAGCAATCTTGTCCTTTCTATGTCCATCATGGAGCCCAATGTGAGAAGAACTTTGGCCTACAAATTCCCTACTCCAGACATTACTACTCTGAGGAGTTTGATTTCTTTGCCTAGTAAGGAAGCGATGAGAGACTTCAGAGGAACCTATGGGAAGCTGCTCAGCGTTATGTACAAGCCATTTGTGTATGAATTGAACGGAATCCAGACTCTGCTTCAGTTTTATGATCCACCGTTGTGTTGCTTCACATTTCCAAGCTATGTGTTGGCCCCTACTCTAGAAGAGTTTTCTGTCATATTGGAGATACCCATTCTTGCTCAAGTACCCTTTTGGCCTATTGATCAGGAGCCAGATCTGGCTAAGATTGTTGCAGCTCCGCATATTGAGGTTTCTGAATTGAGAGGAAAGACCGTTAAGAGAAATGGAGCCTGGGGGTTCCCATTATCTTTTCTAGCTGAGAGAGCCCGACACTTCGCCAAGAAGGAATGCTGGGTGGCATTCAAAGCTATTTTGGCCCTGTACATATATGGTATCATGTTATTCCCCAATATTTCAGATTTTGTAGATGTGGATGCTCTTCGTATCTTCGTCTCAAGGAATCCAATCCCAACCTTGCTCGGAGACGTGTACCATTCAGTGCACTACAAGAACGAAAATAGAAGAGGCAAAGGTGTCTCCTGTTATGCTTCACTGTTCTACAGGTGGTTTGTCACTCCCTTACCGAAGCATGGTCCTTTTATAAAGACTGTGGAGACGAAAGAGTGGTCTGAGCGTTTGATGAGCTTGTCTGCCGAAGGCATTGATTGGTTTGATAGAGATCGCCTGGGGAGTGAAATCATCTACAGTTGTAGGAATTTTCCTAATGTCCCTCTTGTGGGTAGGAAGGGTTGTATCAACTATAATCCCTCTATCGCTATTAGACAGTTCGGGTATGCTTTGAGGGGCCCTCCTAAGGACAAAGAGGTACAAGAATCTCTATACCTCACTGGTGCTTTAGAAGGAGATGATCTGGTCAGATTTGAACATGCCTGGAATAACGTTCACCGCAAAGGAAAGACCTCGTTGGGGAAAAGCAATAATCAGGCTTATCCTCCTTATGTGGACTGGATTCGTAATAGAGCAGAGAAAGTGTTGATGCCTTTTCCTCCTGTCAAGTAAGACTGCCCTCCAGAGCCTACCATGATCGAAATCCAGAAGTATGAGCAGCTTCAGGCTAAGAATGAAGAGCTAATCAAAGCCAATGAAGAGCTAGAAAATGAGATCGCCCAACTCCGAAGAGAAAAGAGCGAAGCCGTCTACACCTGCAAGAAGTAGACAGAGATGATCAACCACCTGGGCGCTAACTTAACCAAGGAAACTGATTCCAGAGAGCGTCTTGGGTTGGACTTGAAGGCAGTGCACGGGGTATTGACCACCAAAAAGCAGGAGCTGGATAAGGCGTACCGGAAGTTGACCTAGTACGAGAAGTGGTGGAACAACACTTTGACTAGCCACAAGGAGCGGGAAGAAAAGCTGAAGCAACAGATAGCCCAATTAGAAGCTCAGATCGAAGTCAAAGACAAGAAGATAGAGGCTGAGGCCTCACTGCGACGAGATGTCCAATATAGGTTGGTTGAGACCAAGGCAAACCTGATGGATTGTCAACTCCGGGCTGATGCTAAGAGGAGTAGGGTGGAGAACCGTTCTAAAGAAGGTGTTTCTAGGAGCGTTGCCGAGAACTTCCCAGAGTCCATTAGGCAGAGGGATCTGATGATCCAGGGCCTGCTCACCCAGCCTGATCATCCCGATATGAAGAAGCTACTAGAGGATTTTCGTGCCCGTGGCCGCACTTGATTTCTCTGTATTTTCTTTTGTACATTTCATGCATTGATATGCTAATTACCACCAGGCCTATTGGTTGGGATCACGATTGTCGCTTCAGTTGTATTCAGTTACTGTTGTACGCTACCCTCGTGGGTTTTCTCTGATATATATATATATATATGAGGGTTTTCTTTCCATGATTGGACAGTAGACTTTATTTGTCTCGGAAGCTAGAATAGAGGGGGACTTCCTCCTAATACATGGATACGCGTTTGCTTTTTCATGAATCATTTGCATAACAGGTACCTCGAGTTGTTTTCCTAACCCTCTGTTGATACAGGTTATTTCAGGTTTGTCTTAGGTTGATCCGAGTAATGGAACAGGTTCAAGCAGAACTGAGGGAAGTCCGAGGCCAGATGGAGCATTTCATGAGGGACATGCAGGTGCTCAAATAAGAGAATAACCAGCTGAAGAATCAGGTGGGCCTGATGGTGGAAGTGCTAAAGAAGATACTCCAAAGAGAATGTGAGCAAAGACCCGAGGCTGCAGCCGACATTCTTGCTCCACGGGTATTTGACGAACCCGCACCAAGGCATGACAGACCTAACAAATCCTCTGCGCAGTATGAAGCTCGAAACGTTTCCTATCAGCAGCCACGTCCGGTTCCGCAAGACAACCCCAGAAGACAGGGTCAAAAGAGGAGACTATCTGACAGAATCCTCGATCCAATCCCGATGGATTATGACCAGTTGTTGCAACTCCTGCTCCAACTTCAGTTGGTTAAACTTCGAACGTTGGCTCCAATGACTGGACAACTGCCACCCGACTAGGACGCGAACGCCTGATGCGAATTCCACTCTGGAGCACCGGGGCACAATATATTGAACTGTAGAGCTTTTAAGCATAAGGTTCAAGACATGATTGAGTCAAGAACAATTGAATTCGTGCCGGGCAGCATGAAAGCATCAGGCAAATTCATCTCTTGTCGTGCAAGAGAGATGGATGTTCCCATGATCTCATCTGAAGATGAGAAGGATCAGGAGTATATCCCGCGATCTTTGAGGTCTGAATCGCCTTGCCCGCAACTTTTTCATGTTCCTGGGTCGAGCTCCAGGAGGAAAACCCCTGAACAGTGAGGATCCTCACTAGGACAAACCTCGTCTCCGGATTGTTTCTGCCATACAGAATCGCCAACCTCTCGCTCCGTGGCAGCAAAATTATCGGAGCCCGAATCAGAGTCGACCTCACAGCAGTCGTTCTTCTGATTGAGTCTAAAGACTTCAAGGGTAGCTCCCCTCAGCAGCAAATAAGTGTGAAAGCCCAGTTCCCCGAAAGCTGGCAATCTGCATTTTATCATGTCATTTCTTTACATTTGTAGTTTCTTTCCTGTAGAATTGCAAATTTCGCTTGTAAAGCATGATTGTTTTTCAATTGATATTGATAATGAAATAAATATGCATGTTTTGAACTAATCCATTCGTGTTCACTCTATTGCTTTCTTTTATTTCAAATGCTTATTTTTGTGGAATTCGGGGAGGATGACGAAATCCAATGATGCGTAAGCTTCCGATGCTATGCTTTTGAACAAAAAACCTGTTGATGATGTACATGCATTGTTTCAATTCCCAAACACTGGAGATATAAGGAAGAGAATCCCTTGTTAACCCCTTTGAGCCTAGTTGTAGGAGTTTCTTTCTGAAGATAAAAAACCCTCAATCTTAACCCGGGGCAGGGTAGGTGTCAGTTAATTTGACCAAGCGTTCAAATTACGAAAGGAGAGTCCGTTCGTGGATCAATCACACCACTATAGGTCGTACCTAAAAAAACCATGACGGTTAAACTTGGCCGATCAGGAGTGAAACCGTCACAATCTCTTTAACAAGTCATACGAGCCGATGCCATACGATTTGTTCAAAAAAAAAAAGAAAAAAAATCGAAAAGAAAAAGCCCGCTAAGTCGAATCTTGAAAGAAAGTGACTTAGGCAAATATTAGGGTACCCCGCTGGACTTCAAAATTGAAGAAACTCAAGAGAGTTAATCCAGGCAAAAGTTAGGGGAAAATGAAAAAATGAAAAACGAAAAGACGAAAAGGATTACGAAAGAAAAATCCTTCAAAAGAACGAAATCGTATGGCTACCGGTGCCCAAACAAAGACGAAAAGCGAATGACTGTCACTCCGAAAACTTGTGATTTCCTGAATTGTCACTCAACCTTTGAAAGGTGAACGCTAAGGTCGAATTAGCTGAACGTAGGATCAGAGAACATCAAGGAGAATGGGTGGGTTAAAAATGAATTTTGAGCCTTTATCCTTTCTTTCTTAAACCGTGAACCTGACCATGTTACAACCTTTAAAAGTCCTAATTGAGATAGGTTCGTTTCGAAAGCATACTTCGGTAAAGGTCGCATCGGAACTGACTCCTAGATAGGATTCCCAATGCAACGTTGTTTTAGTATTGACATGTTGATGAATGATTTCATATATTTTATGTCATAAAATTTTTCTAGTGAACAGGAATGGATTTTGAAAACTGCTATATGCATTGCATTTGATATGTCTTTTATGCATAACAATTTGTTTTACTAGTGAGTAAGCGCTTGACAGCAGGAAAGTTTCCACGATGGAAGGATTTGATCAGGACAGAATGCAGAACGCCTGAGTATTCCGGTGAGCCGGGGCAAGCTACGTTGAATGATCGCGACATGGGAGTCAGCCATCTAGAAATCGTTAATCCGGGGCAATCAGGTCAAGATTCGATGAATCTCTCGCAGCCAAGGGTATTACTCCCACAGACCAGCCCATGAGGGGCAAAGTCATGACAAGAGTGGGGCAGGTCACCCCGAGAGCGTCGAATCCATCCTTATCCTGAAGGTTATTAACTTGGAGCGCCTCTTCAAGGGTTAAGATGCTGAGGCAGATCCGGGTGCGGAGATTGCAGATTTCCTTTCAAGGAACACACCCACAGAGATCCCACAGGCTGAGGCAAAAGCTGAAAGCGAAAGAATCGTTCCTCCCCGTGTTGGCGTAGATTGTCAGAGATTGTTAGAGTTTGTCAGAAGATTCTGGGGCAAACCATCTCGAGTTCGTTTCATGGCATGTTTTTCCAATCAGGATGATTCCTTCTTCCCCAGCAAGTTCAACAGTGTTTCCCCACGGAGTCTGAACATGGGACCGAGTGCATTGATATGTATCCCCTAGAAGAGATAGATTCTCCCTAACCAGATGTATCCTAGGCAGGATCATCATCTCCCCAGCTGAGTCATGTGCTGAAGCGTATGTTCATCCCCAGCACTGGGTCAATATGTAGTTTTCTCGAAGAAGACTATTAGCAAGTGTTCAGCTTCCGATAGTTCAGACTAAAGTCTCCAGGAGAATTGAAATTCCCCACAGAGTTGAACCCTCCCCGGCAGGTAGGAGTGACTCCAGCATCTGGTTTCCTATCCCCAACCGAGTTTGCAGTTTCCCAAGAGAGCCGAGTCCTTGGAAGTCGTTCAGGCCATGATTGGTTTGCCCCAGTAGAGTGTCGAATATCTGATACTACACTTCCCCATCGGAATCGGTATCTCCAGGAAAGTTTTAGCCGCGAAGGCCGTGCAGTTTATTTCTGCGATTGACATCGTTTCCCTCAGCAGATTGTGGTTCGTACACATAGTAGAGCGAGTTCAGGGTCTCGTAGAACTTTGTTCCCCTGCAGCAGTCGTCTGGAGTTCGTTTCCCCAGGTTTAGTCCAATTGAGATTGGTGTGACTTCTTCTCCTCGGCAGGATGATTCTTCCTCTCCACCAGAGTGGTTCCTTCTCCTTGACAGGAGGTTTTTCCCTTCAACATTTATTTTGCTGATGGGGTCGTAGCATTTTGCATGATTGCATAGCATTTACCCTAAACGCGTAGCATTTCCACCGTGCGGAGCATTGTGCCATTGTCAAAGCATATGCATATGAAACATGAGCTAGGTCGTTACCGTTCTTGTTTTGCAGGTATTCCTCCGCAGAATGGTTTGCTCGAGATGATTCTTGAATTCCCCAGCAGAGTCGCCAGTTGGCGCTACCGCGAAAATAAGGTGCCGGCAAAACAGAAGAGTCGCCACCTTTCATTATTTATCCCTCAGGACGGGAAAGGAAACGATCGAAAAAACATGACGAAAAGGTATAAGACAAGGTCATCGCAACCAATGTCTGGATTCGGGAGTCGGTTACGCAAGGGGCAGCTGTTGCACCCCAAAATTTGTCCAACATTTCTTTACCTAGCTTATGTTTCATTTCATTCACATTAGCATTATCATTTGCATTTCATTGACATGTATGCAGGAGATCAAGAGGTATGATTACCAATCAAGGGCTACACAAGACTTTGAAGCTAGCTAAGAAGGTTATTCAAGTGTTCAAGGATTGATATCCTTGTCAGAGAAGTTAAAAGAGCCTCAGAAAGAGTGGTTGAAACCAAGAGTGTGTGTCTCCTAACTTGAGAGTTGTGGAAAGCCATCAGATGATTCTAAAGCCATGAAGTTGGACTTGAGGTCTTAAGAGAGATCATGAGAAATGTTGAAGTTCATGTGGGAGCTCATACAAGTCCTTATGCAAGACTAAGAAGCCTCAGCCATGATTGGTGCAGCTAGGGTTTGACTGGGTCAACCCTAAGTCAACTGAGGATTTGAAGAAGGTTGAGACTTAATTCAAGAGCCATGGGACCATGGATTGATACATTGATATGTTCTAAGGATGATTCCAAGGTTAACTCATCATGATTGAAGAGTTTGAGAAGTTTCAGGTTAGGGTTTCTAAGACTTGACAGTGTAAAATCCCCTAGCTCGTCCCCTGACTTCAAGACTATTTAACTCAAGATGTTCATCTCATCTTGACCCCAACATGATTGTTGTATGGCATGTTCTTGGCTTTAATTTGAGTACTAGAAGTCCTTCATAGGGTTTATAGAACTCAAGTTATGAGCCAGACAAGTTACAAGTCATCTGAGGCATGTGAATTTGGAGCTTGAAAGTTACCCAACTTGTAGGACACTTTTGCCCTAGAAGGATGATTCCTATGAACTTTTGGTCAACATGAATGTTGTTCTTTATCCTCTTTGATTTCTAAAGAGTACATGAAGTCCATGATTGGATTTGTAGAACTTAGGTTATGGCTTTGACAAGTCAAGGGTATTTTGGGTATTTGGACATTACAGGTCATTTTGAATTATAGTTCAATTTCACTATCTTGGAAGCTTCAAATGGAGTTTTGTTCAACTTGAAAGTTGCTCAAAATGATATTTTTAGCTTAGCCAAGTATCAAGAGTCCATGGATATAGATTAGAGCAACCATTGGTTGAAGAAATTTCACAGAAAGACCATTTTAATGAATTAAAAGGGGAAAATTCAAAACAATTGGTAATTGAATGATTTCAAGTCAAATTTGTGCTCATTTTGATTGGAATTGATATTCTAAACACTTTTGCATCACTAGAATTTTGAGTTGAGACTAATTTCATGGCATTTTGGTGGATTGCTTCATGATGAAGTAACATATCAAACACACCTCTTTGATTGAAATCAAAGGAGAAAAACCACTCAATTACATTCCATAACTATCAAGCAAGTGAATTGAAGTGAATTGAGAGCCAGAGCAGGGAAAAATCGTGGATACCATAATTGAAATTTTGGAAGAAACTTGAAACTTGGAAATCACAAATTGGGCCTTGATTGGGCCTCCAAAGGTGTCAAACAAATTATAAATTGATTTTAGATCATTCCCAGAAGCTTCTAGTGCCAATTTCTGTTGAGAATCAGTTAGAGCAAGTGTGTGAAGAAGCTTGAAACTTGGTTTTCGAATTTTGAGATTGAGAGAGTTTCAGAAGGAATTGGACTTCAAGAATTGTTCATCATCATCCATTGAAGGAATCTGCACCTTTTGGAAGCAAGTGGAGCTCTAGAAGTCACCATATTCGAAGCTTTGCATCAGGTTCTTCCTTTCAAAATTACTCTTAAATTATGTGCATTTAACACCTTAGATACATGCGGTTAGGATATAATTGAAGCATAGATGGATTCTATATAAGTTTTAGGGTGAATCGTGAGAGTTTGTGTTATGGAGTTCCAAGTTGTTGTTTGTGTTTCTCTCTAAATATTAGTTAAAAGAGAAAATGAAGCATGAATTAGTGATCTAGAGAGAGACAAGTAAATTGATGTAAGAAATTGCAGGTTTCGTTGAGGTTGGGGTTCTGGTGTCGTTCCCGTTGCAAGGTAGGGGATGACCGGCGCTAGGCCGGCCACCGATGGAAATTTCAGAACCACCATGGGAGTTTTCCGTCCTTTTTGATGTTTAAAAGCTCAGATCAAGTCGTGTCCGTTGGATCTCATTAGATGGTGGACTTTGTATGATAATCTCATGGCCAAGGCGCGTCCACGTGTATCTCCCACTCATGCATTTCCCAGCTTTAATGAAACGCAGAGTTTCATAGAGTGAAACTCTGGGCCTAATCCTGATTGCTACCCACACTCCCCATTCCTGAGCCCAAATCAATTAACACGTGAAAACGCTACTCTCTACACCCCCTGGCGTTGTTTCAATTAGAAGAATATGAAGCTGAATTGATATTCAGTTGGGCCCATTCCCCACGTGCTATCCACACCCCTCATGCGCAAGGCCCAAGCGAATAACTCATGGATTTACTGCTGGCTGCACCTCCCTCCATTTAATTTCCTTATTTCTTTTTCTTTCATTTTTGTTTTAATGCTTGTTTGTTATTAATTCAAAAAAATGTTGTTAATAATTCCTGAAAAAATATGTGGATATATTTTGGAATGTCTAGAATATTTCCATGTTTTTTATTTTAACTTCCCATTTCTTTTGCAATTAATTTCATATTTTCTATTGTAGCATGTTTTTGATAATGGGATGATTGTATGCTGAGCTTGTTGATTTTATTTCTCATTCATGGTATGGAATTAAGACTTGAAATTTTGTATGCTGGTTGTAAACATGTTGATGATGTTATGTGATTTTTGTGATGATTTTTAGATGATTCTAAATGTGATTTTGAGCTGGTTGTTTAGGAGTATTCATTGTTGGATCCCTTTAGTGTACCCTTGAGGTTTTAGATTTAATTTGAGCCTTTTGATTTAGGTTTAGCCCCTAATTTTTGGACCATAGCATGTTGATACATGTAGGATAGTGTAGTATTTTCCTTAGAATTTTTTAGGAATGATTTTCTATTGAGTTCCCATTTTACAAATTGGCCTTAGTTTAGGTGATCCTAACTAGGTTAAGTGTATAGATTAGGCTTGTAAATGACCTTTAGATGATTCTAAGTCCCATTTCCTTTCTTGATAGATTGGTATTTAGATAGAAACCTCTTTTAGAACCCTTGAACCTTTAGGATTGATATCCTTAGAAGGAAACATTTATGGTTCTTTAGAAGCTTAAATAGGTGGATGATTCTTCCTATAAGGGTAGTTTCCTCTTCAATTTTCTTTGCTTGATTGAAATCCCCCTTGTGAGCATGTTTCCTCCTGTGGAGGAATACATTGCACTATCATAAAGGGGTTGAGCCCATGAAAGCTCCCTCTCTCTCTAAAGGAAGTGGATTTGGTTGAGTGTCTGTGGTAAGTTCCTGTGGAACTTACCTTGCTTCTCATCCCCATTCTCCTAAATCTCTCTCATTCATGTCTTGCTAGGAAACTTCTTGAGTTAGCATAGTCCCTCCTGTGGGGGGAATGTTGCACATCACTTGAAGGAGCCAAACCCTTACGATTCCCCCAAATCTCTGTTAGTTGGTTAAGTGTCTGGGATAAGTTCCTGTGGACCTTACCTTTGCCTTCCAACACCCAATTTCTTTCCTTAGGATAGAACCCTTGTATGACTACTTGTGGAATGAATCCATTATTTGCCATAAGTCCTTCTCCTCATTCATGATTGAATGGTGTGTTGCATTAGGATAGTGCATGTTTAGGACAGTAAGTGTAGATGCATGACTGCATTAAGAGGTTGAGTGGGTCTCCCTCTGCTTGTTTGCATTAAGGGTTGAGGTGATCCTCCCCTTGCTTGTGTGTTGTTTTCCTTTTTCTAATTGACGTATTTGCATAATAGAGGTTGAGTGTGCTCCCTCTGCTTGTCTGTTTTGACTGTTTTTGTTTTGCTGGATTGCTAAGAGGTTGAGTGAGTCTCCCTCTGCTTGTATTGATGCATTGCATGTGCATCTTTACTGTTTACTGTTTATCAGTTTAAGCTTATGCTTTGTCTGTTTCTCTATACCATTGACATGATCCCCTAGGAATCACTTCCTTTGATAAGGAAGTGATGATTAGAATTTTAGGTTGAAACCTATGCATGATAACTTCTAGGAGCTCCCTGTTTCAAACCTCAACCATAGGATGAATCCTTGGCATGACAACATTAGGACTTGACAGTCTCCCCATAGAGTTCGTTCTCTCCTCAACCCAAAACAATAGTAAAAAACGTAATAAAGGCAAGTTAGTATAAGCGCGTTACGAGCCTTAAGCTACTTGGGAAATGATAATTGAGCGGTCTCTTCTAAATCATCTAGGATGTTTAGTGTATGTCCTTCGGACGCTATACGATGCATTCACTCCTAAGTCATAGTCTCTAGTGCTGTACAAACTACAGACAACCATAAAAAACAGTTCTTCCGTAAAAGACAGAAAACAAACTTCAAACCTTTTTGTCCCGTGGGCCCATAATTCAAAGGAAGCTTTTCTAAAGAAAAGAGTGTCGTTAACTCCCAGTTCTACCGTAAACGGTAACGCCTAAGTCTCCAAGGGTCGACTTGCGTACGCCAAACTGCTGGAACTGCCTGTTAACCCTACTCGAAAAAAACAGATGAATCTGAACCCTCGTAATCCGTATTCTTCCAAACTACGTAAGCTTTGATCTCTCATATCTGTTGAGAGTACGTAGGCATAATACTGACGTATTGGCGAGCCACCTTCCCCCATTACCCATAGTTAGTCGAACTAGGTTGACTCTGATTTCTCATTCTCTGATGAGAATACGTAGGCATAGAGCACGACGCTTTGCCGAGTCATTTTTCTTTTCTTTTCAGACCGGCCTTGATAGGTAGATAGATTAAAACCAACCCGTCAGATAAACACAACAAGCGTGGATCCCATCGAGTACGATGGACGTGAGGGGTGCTAATACCTTCCCCTTGCGTAACCGACTCCCGAATCTAGACATTGGTTGCGATGACCTTGTCTTATACCTTTTTGTCAGGTTTTTCTGATCGTTTCCTTTCCCGTCCTGAGGGATAAATAAAGAAAGGTGGTGACTCTTCTGTTTTGCCGGCACCTTATTTCGCGGTAGCGCCAGCTGGCGACTCTGCTGGGGACTCCAACGGTTCCCTGTGCGAGTCAATCCTAGCGCTTGCGTGTTAACCTGTTGGGTTGTGTTTATTTATCACATTTTTCCCGTATTTTATTTTCAGTATGATATGATTATCTGTGCTGTTGTGGGAGGGGCTCTGATGAGTGATAAGCCAGACCCAGGCTTGAGTATGTACATAGTTTTAGAAGCAGATTAGTGGTGAACCTGCATGTTAGGCATGCACTAGTTGCCACGTAATCTGCACTCAGACGAGATTCTCTGAGATGATTTCCATTTCCAGCCCAGTGGGCCGTCGAAAGGATTTCAGATCTAAGGATTGTCGACTCTGGGAACCGATCACTTGTGATTCAGCTGAGTGAGGCCACTTCAAGAGATGATGATGCCACACCTTCTGGGTATTGCATCATCGTTTCTTGAAAGCTTGTGACGCTGATGAATGCATAGGATGTCGTACCTTGTCAGTGATTAGGTCCATACCTGTAAGCAGGGTCGGGTTATTGCAGGAAACCTTAGCCTCCAGACAACCTGGTTTTCTTTACAGTGAATCAGTTTTGTGGGTATCAGAGGGTTCTTATCATCAGAGATATGTTTGTTCTTGACAGAGCAGAATTATTGGTCCTCTTCAGGGTTTTGTTGTCAGAGCAATGTTGTGGTTTTGTTGATACAGAGCCTTGGTCTCCTCAACAATGCTCTTGATCTCCTGTTGCATGATTGCATCTTGCATTTTTGCATCCTCATTTGCATATCATTAACGTGTGTCTGTGTTGCAGGTGCATATTTCTCCCCTGGTTCTAGTGATCTTGATCCTCATGGCTGATATGGCATATCTGAAGAAGACTGTGGCTTACAAGCTACCAACACCTAACATTCGAGAGTTACGAGCTTTGATTTTGTTGGCTGACAAGACAGTGATGGAGAATTTAAGAAAGAGTTATGGGAGACTTCGGGGGATTATGTGTAAGCTTTCTACATACGAGTTGAACGGCCTCTACACTCTTCGGTAGTTTTACGACCCACAGCTCAGATGCTTCGTTTTCCCAGACTATACCCTAGCTCCGACCTTGGAAGAGTATTTTGACTTGTTGGGGGTACCTTTGTTGAATCAGATGCCTTATTACCGGGTTGATGGTGAACCTGACTCGAGAAAGTTGACTACCGCTCTTCATGAAGATGATTCAGAGTTGAAAGGGGTGGTGTTCCGGAAGATTGGAGTTTATGTGTTCTCTTTGCCTTTCCGGATGGAAAAAGCCCGAAAGTTTGCCAATAAGGGTCGTTGGGACGTATTCAATGCCTTCTTAGCCCTTTGCATTTAGGGGATCGTGTTGTTCCCAAGTCATCCAGACTTCATAAGCATGGGTGCCAACCACATATTTGCTTCCGGAAATCCAGGGCCCACTCTCCTTGGAGACGTCTACCATTCAGTTCACAGCAAAAATGAAAACAGAAAAGGGAAGAACGTGGCATGGTGTGCCCCTTTACTGTATAAGTAGTTTGCTAGCCATCTTCCTAAGAAGGGTCCGTTAATTGATTCTGCTGAGTTTTCACCCTGGCCTGCACGTCTGATGGGTTTGTCTGCTGACAATATTATCTGGTTTGATAGAGATCTATTGGGCAAAGATATTGGGTATAGCTGTTGTGGCTTTCCTAACATCCCTTTGGTCGGAAGGAGTGGATGTATCGACTACAATCCCTCTCTGCTAGTACAACAATTTGGGTATGCACTACGAGGTCCTCCTGAAGAGGAAGAGATACAGGAATCTCTGTATCACACAGGGTTGCTTGAAGGTGACGCTTTGGGTAAGGTACAAAATGCTTGGAGTAAAGTCCACCGAAAGGGGAAAGTCTTGCTAGGGAAAAGCAACAACAAGGCCTTTGATCCATATGTGGCCTGGGTCCGAGAAAGAGCCGCCAAGTTTCTAATGTCGTTTCCTGCAGTGGAACCATTGTATCCTACCGTGTACAAAGAGCCTACCACAGTTGATATTCAGAAGTTTAACCAGGTACTCCAAGAGAAGGAAGAGCTACGAAAAGCCAACGAAGAGTTGGAGACAGAGATTGCTCAACTTCGGAGAGAAAAGGACGAAGTCGTACACACCTGCAAGAGGCAGACAAAGATGATCAACCACCTGGGCGCTAATCTGACCAAAGAGGCCGACTCTAGAGAGCGTTTTGGGTTGGACCTGAAGGCAGTGCATGGCGTGTTGACCACCAAGAAGCAGGATCTGGGTAGGGCATACCGGAATTTGACCAAGTACGAGAAGTTGTGGAACAACACTTTGACTAGCCATAAAGAGCGTGAAGAAAAAACTGAAGCAACAGATAGCCCAGTTGGAAGCTCAGATTGAAGTCAAAAACAAGAAAATAGAGGCTGAAGCCTCACTGCGATGAGACGTCCAATATAGATTGGTTGAGACCAAGGAAAACCTGATGGATTGTCAACTCCGAGCTGATGATAAGAGGAGTAGAGTCGAGAACCGTTCTGAAGAAGGTGTTTATAGGGACGTTGTCGAGAATCTCCCAGATTCCATCAGACAGAGGGATCTGCTGATCTAAAGTTTGCTCACTCAGCCTGACCATCCCGCTACAAAGAAGTTGTTAGAGGATTTCTGTGCCCGTAGTCGCACTTGATTTCTTTGTATTTCTTTATACATTTTATGCATTGATATGCTGATCACCACCAGGCATGTTGGTTGGAGTCACGATGGTCGCTTCTGTTGTATATGATTACAGTTGTGCACTACCCGCGCGGGTTTTGCAGATGAGTATAGAAGGATTTCTTTCCATGATTGGATGTTGGACTTTATTTTTCTTGGAAACTAGGAACGGGGGGGAATCTCCCCAAGGCACAGACACGTTTGCATTTGCATGAATCATTTGCGTGACAGGTGCCTTACCATTTTTCTAACCCCCTGTTGATACAGGTTGTTTCAGGTTTGTCTCAGGTTGATCCGAATAATGGAACAAGTTTAAGCAGAACTGAGGGAGGTCCGAGGCCAGATGGAGCGGTTCATGAGGGACATGCAGGTGCTCAAAGAGGAGAATAACCAGCTGAAGAATCAGGTGGGCTTGATGGCGGAAGTGCTAAAGAACATACTCTGAAGAGAATGTGAGCAAAAGCCCGAGGCTGCAGTCAGCATACTTGCTCTACGGGTATCTGACGAACCCACACCAAGGCATGATAGGCCTAACAAATCCTCTGTGTAGCATGAAGCTCGAAACGTTTCCCGTCAGCAGCCACATCCGGTTCCGTAAGACAACCCCAGAAGACAGGGTCAAAAGAGGAGACTATCTGACAAAATCCTCGATCCAATCCTGATGGATTATGACCAGTTGTTGCAACTCCTGCTCCAACTTCAGTTGGTTAAACTTCGAACATTGGCTCCAATGACTGGACAGCTGCCACCCGACTAACACGCGAACGCCCGGCGCGAATTCCACTCTGGAGTGCTGGGGCACGATATATTGAACTGTAGAGCTTTTAAGCATAAGGTTCAAGATATGATTGAGTCAAGAACAATTGAATTTGTTTCGGGCGGCATGGAAGCATCAGGCAAATTCATCTCTTATCGTGCAAGAGAGATGGATGTTCCCATGATCTCATCTGAAGATGAAAAGGATCAGGAGTATATCCCGCGGTCTTTGAGGTCTAAATCGCCTTGCCCGCAACTTTGCCATGTTCCTGGGTCGAGCTCCAGGATGAAAGCCCCTGAACAGAGAGGATCCTCACTAGGTCAAACCTCGTCTCTGGATTGTTTCTGCCATACAGAATCAGCAACCTCTCGCTCCGTTGCAGCGAAACTATCGGAGCCCGAATCAGAGTCAACCTCACAACATTCGTTCTTTTGATTGAGTCTGAATACTTCAAGGGTAGCTCCCCTCAGCAGCAAATAAGTGTGAAAGCCCAGTTCCCCGAAAGCTGGCAATCTGCATTTTATCATGTCATTTCTTTACATTTGTAGTTTCTTTCCTGTAGAATTGCAAATTTCGCTTGTAAAGCATGATTGTTTTTCAATTGATATTGATAATGAAATAAATATGCATGTTTTGAACTAATCCATTCGTGTTCACTCTATTGCTTTCTTTTATTTCAAACGCTTGTTTTAGTGGAATCCAGGGAGGATGACGAAATCCAATGATGCGTAAGCTTCCGATGCTATGCTTTTGAACAAAAAACCTGTTGATGATGTACAGACATTGTTTTAATTCCCAAACACCGGAGATATAAGGAAGAGAATCCCTTGTTAACCCCTTTGAGCCTAGTTGTAGGAGTTTCTTTCTGAATATAAAGAAACCCTCAATCTTAACCCGGGGCAGAGTAGGTGTCAGTTAATTTGACCAAGCGTTTAAATTACGAAAGGAGAGTTCGTTCGAGGATCAATCACAACGCTATAGGTCGTACCTAAAAAACCATGACGGTTAAACCTGGCCGATCAGGAGTAAAATAGTCACAATCTCTTTAACAAGTCATACGAGCCGATGCCATACGATTTGTTAAAAAAAAAATAAAAAAAAATAAAAAAATCAAAAATAAAAAGCCCGCTAAGTCGAATCTTGAAAGCAAGTGACTTAGGCAAAAATTAGGGTACCCCGCTGGACTTCAAAATTGAAGAAACTCAAGAGAGTTAGTCTAGGCAAAAGTTAGGGGAAAACGAAAAAACGAAAAACGAAAAGACGAAAAGGATTACGAAAGAAAAATCCTCGAAAAGAACGAAATCGTATGGCTACTGGTGCCCAAACAAAGACGAAAAGTGAATGACTGTCACTCCAAAAACTTGTGATTTCCTGAATTGTCACTCAACCTTTGAAAGGTGAACGCTATGGTCGAATTAGCTGAACGTAGGATCGGAGAACATCAAGGAGAATGGTGTTGCACCCCAAAATTTGACCAACCGGGTCTCGCATTTGGCTCGATGTTTCGACGCATAACCGCATTCGCATCTGCATATCGCATACATTGCATTGTTCATTTGTTTTGATTTTATTAGGGATCACAGCTCCCGTCTCGTGTTTCAGGTGTTTTTGATCAGTAGAATTGATTTTTGGGATATTTCGGTGCCCTCTTATTTTTTACCGATTATTTTTGTGTCGTTCGGTGCTCATTTTGTCCCTCTGGGAATTATCTTGATTTTTCTGGATTTTATAGGATTTTTTAGGGCTTTAAATAGTTTTTAAATCATTTTTTAGGATTTAATAGGATTTTTGATATTTTTTAATTCTTTTTAAATCAATTTTTAGCATTTTATAGAATAAATAGATTTTAAATTCATTTTAGGATTTAATAGATCTTTTATAGATTTTAATATTTTTAGATAATATAGGATTTTGTTAGAATATTAGTATAATTTTTAAATAGAATTTAAATAGAAATAATAATAATAAATGAATAGGTTTTTCCTTATTAAAAATAAATAGGTTTTGTTTTCTTTTATAGAATAATAGTTTTTAGATTTTAATATAGGGTTTATTAGAATTTTATTAGATTAGATTAATTAAGATTAGTTTAGTTAATTGAGATTAATCAAGATTAGATGATAATTGGGCTTTTTAATATTGTCTTTCAGTTTTTTTGTGCAGATTTTTGATCCATTTTCGTTGGGCTTAGTTCAGTTTCGTATGGCCCATTCATTGGGTTTTGTCCAGAAAAAGTACAGCCAAGGTCCAATGCATATGCAGAATACTCCAGCGTAATCCACCAGATTCCAGGTATTTCTGGAAAGATCCAGAACTTTCCAGCGCAGCTCAGTATAAATGCCACATGCAACACGTGTCCACGAGGAGGGACCCCACATTGCTGCACCAAATCACGCCACATCACCCCTTCAGACTCTCCCTCTTCCCTCCACGTTTCACCCACCATCCTCTCTCTGTGCCACGCCGTACCACACGCGTCACGCATGCATGGATCGCCCCCACTAACCACCACCACGTGGCTTCATCACGCTGCCTCGCCTGAGACACACCTCCGGCCGGCCTGCATGGCCGGCGGCAGCCGTCCCTCGCCGGAAAAACCATCACAATCCCAGATTCCGTTAACCATCAACATCTTCTTCCCAACATCCATCCATCTTCATCTTCCTAAACCTCCTTCTCCGGTCATCTTCCTCCGATCATCCTCCATCTCAACCTTCGTTCAACCACCAGATTCCCAGTCCATATTCATCATCATCATCAGCGATCTGTTTCATCTTCATCGACTTCACCAGAAACCTCAAGAAAATTCCAGAAATGTATTCATCATCTTCATGTGTTCATCAAGGATTTTCCAGAAGAACCACCAGATCCCTAGATCTTCATAGAGCTCCATCAAGAACTCTCAGAAATCCTCAAAGGATCCTCAAGAATACTCATCTCCTTCAATCCAGAACCCTAACGTTCATCATCCTTCGTCAACCTCTCCAGAAAACTCCAGAACGATGAACATCACCATTATCTTCATCCAAGAACTTGTTTCCAGATCCAACAGCGCATCAACCTTCAACAATCATCGCCGTTCCCAGATAATCAACGACGACCTCAAGGATCTTATGCGCCGTTCTTCATCGTTTTCGTTCACGAAAACTCCAGATCCAAGATCACCTTCAACGTTCTTCAATGGAAGTCCCAGAAGATTTCACCAGAACACTTTTCCAGAAGCGCGCATGAACGTGAATCAAGAAGTTGGAGTTTAGGAGAATAACGAAGGAAGATTGAAGGTGGAGTTGAGTCCGACGGCGGCGCCGTGAGCAGAGAGGAAGGAGCTAGGGTTCTTTGGGTTTGTTCTGAAGGAGAAAGGAGGAAGAGATCAGGCTGGAGAGATTGGGCCCCAGGCCCAATCAGTTTTTTCTCCAAAACCCCCCACACGTTTTTCTGAGGAATGGGCTGGGCCCAAGGCGTTTTTGCCAGCATACACCCCAGATTGCTTCCACACACCCCCTGCGTTTTTTTTGGGCTGGGCCCTTCTGTTTTATTTTATTTTTTTGCTGTGTTAACATCCCTTGTAGTCCAGTACCCCCCCTTTTTTGTTTTCTCTTGTTTTTATTTTGTTTACCAATAAAGAAAAAAAAGAGAGACGTATTATAGAAAAAGAAGAGAAAAGAAATGTTATAAAAAAAATATTGAAAAAAGAAAATCATATTAAAGAAATATTTGAGAAAAATAGAAAAAGAAAATAAAAGAAGTATATTTGAAATATTGTGAGAAGAAAAATAGAGAGATATTGTGAAGAAAAATAGAGAAATATTTGTGGAAAAAATGGAGAAAAATATTTTGAGAAAAGAAAGATAGGAGAAAAAGAAAAGGAAAAGAGAAAAAATATTAAAGTTTCGATTTAATATTTTTCAAGCATTTCTTTTAGGGATATTTTCATAGACCTTGTTTTCCGACTTTTAGGATAGAATTAGAGGCCCATTTGTTAGGGGGCTATTTTCATTCGACTTTTCAAGATAGAATAGGATCGTTTCCTAGGAGATTTATTTCGATATTCAACCCATTGTAATCATTTTTCAGAGATGAATAAAACGAGATTTGAGCTGTGGTCCGATAGTAGCCGAACTACAGCTGCTCTGATTCTTCGTACCAGACGAAGATATGTAGGCATAGGATGCGATATCCTAGCGAGCACACTAACGACTAACTGTTGTTCTCTCGCGGCTGTGCGATCGAGACTTTCCCGCTGACGATTAATTGCAAACCCTTTTTTCTCTCTTGCCCGAGTGCATTTGAGACTCAGCCATAGTTGTGACCATAGGTTCCCGACCCTGTGAAGCCAGTTGTTTTTCTCACTGCTGTGTGAGACTGTTTGTTTAGCCGTAGTTAGTCTGAACTACGCCAGGCTCTGATCTTCCATCCAGTGGAAGTACGTAGGCACAAGACGCGATGTCTTGGCGAGCCAGTTTTCCCCGTAGTCCCGAACTACGTTGACTCTGACTTTCTCTCTTGAGAATACGTAGGCATAGAGTGCGACGCTCTATCGAGTCAATTCCCTTCCCTTTAGATTTAGCAGCCGTAGATAAGATTGTTTTGCATCCAGTAGACAACCCAAGCAAGCGTGGATCCCGTCGAGTACGACGGACGTGAGGGGTGCTAATACCTTCCCCTTGCGTAACCGACTCCCGAACCCAGGCTATGGTTGCGATGACCATGCCTTTTCCCCGTTTTTTGCGAGGTTTACTTCGAGCGTTTCCTTTCCCGCTCTGAGGGATAAATAACGCACGGTGGCGACTCTTCTGTCAGCCGGCGCCGATTTTCGCAGTAGCGACAGCTGGCGACTCTGCTGGGGACTGCGATAGTTCCCCATGCATGTGGGATCCAACGTCCCTCGAGAGAGTCAATCCTAGCGCTTGTTTGCTTGTCTATTTGGTGCTTATTTATCGATATTATCTGTTGCTGTTGGGCTGTTACGGGTGTTCTATGATTGAGATAAGCCGGACCTGGGCTCGAGTATGAGTATACACCTAGATATAGTTGCGGAGAAGTAGTAGACGAACCTGTCTGCTGAGCAGGCGCAGTTCCCTACGAAAATTCGCACTCGGACGAGGTTCTCGCAGAGGTGCTCCTTTCCGGTCCTGAGGATCTGAGGGGAGTCCAGACGTGAGGATTGTCGACTCTGGGAACCGATCAATTGGAAGTCAGCTAAGTGAGGCCTCTTCATGAGATGACGATGCCACTCCTTCTGGGAATCGTATCATTCCTCATGAAAGTCTGTGACGCTGACGACCGCATAGGATGCCGTACCTTGTCAGATATAGGTCCACACCTGTGAGTGAGGGGGGTTTTTTGTGCAGGAAACTTGACTTTCAACCTACCCGTTATACTGGTCTTCTTTTCAGAGAACGTCTCCGTCAGCAGCGCAGCAGTATTCAGATTTTGTGTGGGGGCTGTGGTCCCATTGTTTGCTGCATTTTGCATATCATACGCATACCAGTGTTGCATTGCATATCATCCTCCAGCTAGCCAGAGTTCTGATCCAGCCTTTGTTTCCTGAAGGTGATTACCCGGAGTTTGGATTGAGCAGCTTTTGATTGTCAGAAGACCTACCCAGGGGTTGAGTAGATTTGAGCAGAATCAAGTGTCGAAGTCAGCTGAAGATTATTGGTAGCCATGTCTGAAGGCAATTTCCAGTCTCCTAATACCTTGACAGGGTTCACTGTGGCGTCCAACCCTCTGTATGATTCCATGGAAGATTTCCCGCAAGTGAACAACGTTGCTGCAGACCAAGTTGTACAGCCTTCTGTTGAGAACCAAGATCGGCATGAGCAGTTTGTTGCCCAGAATGAGCGTCCTCCTCCTGTCAACAATCAAGGTGTTGCTTTCCCTGTGATGAATTACCGAAGAGATATTCCAGCAGCTGGGATGGTAGATCCAAGAGCCCTTGACGATGGTAGAAGACTCCGAGTGTTGGAAGAGCAAATGAAAGCTTTGAAAGCCAAAGATGCTGTCAACCTAGATGCTGTAGGCATGTGTTTGGTTCCTGACCTGGTGTTGCCTTACAAGTTCAAAGTGCCGAAATTTGAGAAGTACACGGGAGATAGCTGTCCAAAGCTGCATTTGATGATGTTCTGTCGAAGAATGACTGCGTTTGCGCGAAATGACAAATTGATGATCCATTGCTTTCAAGATAGTCTGACTGGGGCATCTTTGAGGTGGTATATGCAGTTGGAGAGGAATCAGATTCAGTCATGGATGGATTTAGCCAGAGCTTTTCTGAAGCATTACGATTACAATCTAGACATTGCTCCTTATCGCATGCATTTGCAAGAGTTGTCTCAAGAGATCAATGAGCCTATCAGGAGGTATGCTCAGAGATGGAGAGAATTTGCTGCTAGAGTGCGTCCCCCGCTGTTAGACCAAGAGCTGGCAAGCATGTTTGTGGATTCCCTACAATATCCGTACTTCAAAAGATTGCTCGGAGTTCCGGCAAGTTTCTCTGACGTGGTAGCATTAGGAGAACGCCTTGAGTACTCCATAAGAATGGGGAAAATTCAGATTACTTCATATGATCAAGCTGGTGAAACTGAATACCCTTGTGACTATCAGAGTGAAGAAGAAGTGGTGATCAACTCAGTCATGCCAAAGATTGAATATCCTCGAAGCGAATCAGTGAATTTTGTTGGTTCATCATCTTATCAGAGATCAGTACCTCCCGTGGCTTGTTATACTGAACAGACAGCCGTGCCTGGGGCACCATATCAGGAATCTTATGTCGCTTCCATTGCAAATCAGCGAACTCGTGGCCGAGGTTATCAGAATCAGCGTCAGAATCAGAACAGACCTCGCAACAACTTGGAACGAAGGAAAGCTCCTTTTCACCCAGTGCCTATACCGTATAGCCAGTTGCTACCATCTTTGATTCAGAAGTCTTTGGTGGAGCCGAAAGCTCTTAAGCCAGTTCCAGAACCTTACCCTCCTGGGTACAATCCCCACGTTCAGTGTGGTTATCATGGCGGCTCTCCGGGGCATTCGACGGAAGATTGTAAAGCATTTCAGGCGAAGGTACAGCAGTTGATTGATCAGGATCGCATTTCCTTTCGAGAAGGGTTTCTGTTTGTTCATCCCTAGCCGCTCAGCTGTCTAAGCTCGTAAATTCAGAGGGTGTTCCCCAGCATAAGCCAGTGGTTCAGACAGGCAGGCGCCTCAGCAGTGGCAGTTCTGAAGCCTTTATATCATTTGCATTTGTAGTTTCTTTTTCTGTTAGTTACTACCTGCTCTTTAACATTGTATGTTTCGAATGGTGATAATAATAAAGTGACTATGCATTTTTCTGAATTAATCATGTCGCTGTCGCTCATTTACTGCATTGCACTGACACTTGCATTCTACTCACTCCATTTTTTCGCTGTGACTAGCAAAGTTAGGAGGGAGGATGATGAAACTGAAACTCATAACCAATGATTGTATGCTTTCAGATAAGACCGTACCGATGACGTACAAGGCATTGTTTCAAATTCCCCAAACACTGGAGATATAAGGAGTTAGTCCCTTGTTAACCACTTCGAGCCAGGAAGTAGAAGTTTTTTCGGACTTTTAAAAACCCTCACATCTTAACCCGGGGCAGGGTAGTTGTCAGTTAGCTTGACCGAGCATTCAAGTCTTGCAGAGGAGTGTTGTCTTTCAAGGACCAATCAGTTTATACATTTCAAGAGGTCAAACCTCACTAATCAGGAGTGAGACAGTTACAATCCTTTCGGAGCAATCAAGACAACCAGTGTCGCACGACTTTGTTCCAAAAGAAAGAAAGAAAGAAAGCCCGCTAAGTAAAAAGAAAGAAGAGCTAGAAAGCCAATACTTAGGCAAAAATCAGGGCATCCCGCTGGACTTCAAAAGAAATCGAAAAAATCGAAAAGAACTCCAAATGAGTCAGTCCAGGCAAAAATTAGGGAATCAAAAGAATGGAAAAGAAGGGATTAAAAAGAAATTTTCCCCAGCAAATCACGAAGTCGTGTACACAGACACCGAAAGCGAAGAAGGGGTAACTATCACTCTAGAAGAAAAGCTTGTGAATTCCTTAACTGTGGTTCTTACCAGTCAACATAATTCTCGAAGAGGCGAGTGCTTGTGCCAAGTTAACAGAACCTTAGGATCGGAGATCATCACGTAGACGGGGTGGGTACAAATCAAAATTTGAGCCGAATATCCTTTGTTTCACGAACCGGGAACCCGACCACGATACAACCCTCAAAAGACCTAATTGAGGTAGGGTTAGTCTGAAGCGCATTACGATAAGGTTGAGTAACCTGACTCCTTCTTGACTTGCTAGTCATATCTTGTTGTATTTTCACTGACCACGTAAGCACTGCGTTTGAACTTTGGTTCATTCGTCACTTTCAATCATATGCATGTAAATGAGGGACAGCTCAAATTTTTCAGAATCTGCATGAGCATTGCATTAAGATTACCATTCGTAGACAGCCGATTCTAATTGCAGGTTAGTAGTTGGCATGAAAGAAATTCCACCAGGGAGTAATCAAATAGGACTGAGTAATCAAGCAGTCTGAACCAGAATGGTGCATGTTGTGAAGCCCAATGAATCAGGGGCATTATCTTCCAGTAAGTTCAGTATCAGTCAGTCTGAGGACAAGTCCCGAAGCTTCAGTTGAGCAGGGGCAGTGTGTTTGAAAAGCAGTTGATCAGAGGGAGTCTTCTCGGGAGCCAATCAGGGGCAATTATGCAGAGCGCTGAGATTTGAAAGCAAGTACTTCAGGTGGATAATCAGATCAGGTTGAGTCGCTCATCGCTCATTCAGGGGCAAGTCATTGCAGAGAATGTTGAAATCAACTGGGTTGTTAGGTGTTTAATTGGAGATTGAATTCTTTTGTCATGCAGATACCGGGGCAAGTATTCTCGAAGTATTCTCGTAGCAAGGTGTTCGGAGCAGGTATTCCCAAGAGTTAGATTGGGGCAAGTTGAATGGTACTGGGGCAAGTTGTGCAAGCCAGTCTTTCTATCCCCAGCTGAGTGTACCAAGGGCAAGTCATTCTGTTTATCTCCAGCCAGAGTTGAGTATCGGGGAATCATGTCAATACCCTTATCGAAAACCTTTCAAATAAGAAGGTCTTGTTGTCATTGGATCATTATCCTGCAGTTTAAACCTGTTGCGTGTCAGTAACCAGTCGTTTCCAAAGTCCAGTTCTCGCCTGGCAAATCGGTAACCAGTTCTCGTCTGGCCCACCTTCCGTAAGCATCAGTTCCCGTCCTGGTGCAGTTTATTGTAAGCAGCAGTTCCCGTCCTGGTGCAGTTTATGGGTAACCAATTCTCGTTTGGTCACCGTTTCTTCAAGTGTTGTATCAGTTCTCGCCTGGTACATGTCGTCGCATAATCAGTTCTCGTGTGTTTTACCCTATGTGTTATACCAGTTCTCGCCTGGTGTACGTGAGCTTTCAGCCAGTTCTCGCCTGGTTGTCTATACCTCAGCTCGTTATCCAGTCAGCTCGTCTGATGTTCAAAAACACACAAAATCAATTTTTCTAACCTATTTCCCTATCAGTTCTCGCCTGGTAGTCTACCTTTGAATGATAGTTCTCGTCTAGTATTTCTTACATCTTTCCCTGTGTACATAGTCCATGTTTATTCTAAATCAGAAAAGCAAAACAAAAAACCTAAAGGTACCTGACACAATATTTCCCAATGACCCGCATGTTGTCATGTTCCCCGATACAAAGCTCGACAAATACTAGTGCTTCGAGTAATGTTTGAACTCCTTGTGGGTGTTGTTAAATCAGAATTGCCACTCTTCAGCAGATGAAAGTTGTTTATTATCCCCGGAAGAGTCGAGATTGTCTTTTACCCCGTATCAGAGTAGGATCAGGAGTATCCTCAGCAGATTAAGATTGATATCCTTGATATTAGGAGCATTTCCAGCAGTGTGCTGCGCGCAATCAACCTCAGTTTGGGTCAATCCCCGCAGAGCGTAATCAGTCGCCAATGGTTTGAAGAAAGCATCCCCGAGCAGAGTTGTCTGTCTTTCCCCCAGTGAAGTCGTCAAGCAGGGTTGCCTTTTCATTTCTCCAGCAGGGCAGTTATCCTCAGTGGATTTGATTTCTCGTTTCCAGCATTTATTTTGCTGAAATGGTTCTGTGACTTCAGTTCATCCCCAGTAGAGTTGGCGTTTCCTTCAGCATTTATTTTGCCAAGTGGTTTTCAGACCTGGTGTTCTCTGGCAGCTCGGGCCTGCATTAGCATTAGCATATATAGTCATTGTATATAACAAAACGCATAGCATATTCATGTCATATAGGGCATCGCATTTTCAAACAAAACGCATAGCATTTACATATCATATAGGACATTGCATCATTATCAAGCATACGCATGTCGAAACATAGACCAAGATGGTTGCCTATTGGATTTCGAATATTGTTCACCTGCAGAGTTGTGTGGTTCAGCTTCTCGACTTCCCTAGCGGAGTGATTCTTCATATTTGGGTGTTACGTCAGCATCGAAAAAAAAAAAACAACAACAACAACAACAACAAGGAGATTGACATATATCAGACTTCTGAAGCTGCCCCCTTTGTCAAAACAGGTGCAAGGCAGTTCAATTCAGAATTCCCCAGGAGAATTGTCCTCAAGTTCACAATGAACTGTGAGTCGACCAGATTTGATCCCACGAAAGAGATGGGAATCAAGGTGTTTGCTTTATGAAGCATTATTTCAATACTTGTGGCGTCACACAGGTGTTGAAGAGAAGAAGAAAATTGTATCAGAAAATTGACCAGATGTTGCCGTTACAACCAAACTTCAGTTTATTGGAAGCTATTCCTCAAGCAGCTTTGCAGTATATTCTTGCGGTTGGCAAATTTTAGGGTTCCATTTGTATTCAACCGTCATCTACCTTGAATGTCTGAAGGCTAAGCGCTCTTCACCCATTCAGGTCGAAGTCGCTTGAATAGGGGCAGCTGTTGCACCCCAAAATTTGACCAACCGGGTCTCGCATTTGGCTCGATGTTTCGACGCATAACCGCATTCGCATCTGCATATCGCATACATTGCATTGTTCATTTGTTTTGATTTTATTAGGGATCACAGCTCCCGTCTCGTGTTTCAGGTGTTTTTGATCAGTAGAATTGATTTTTGGGATATTTCGGTGCCCTCTTATTTTTTACCGATTATTTTTGTGTCGTTCGGTGCTCATTTTGTCCCTCTGGGAATTATCTTGATTTTTCTGGATTTTATAGGATTTTTTAGGGCTTTAAATAGTTTTTAAATCATTTTTTAGGATTTAATAGGATTTTTGATATTTTTTAATTCTTTTTAAATCAATTTTTAGCATTTTATAGAATAAATAGATTTTAAATTCATTTTAGGATTTAATAGATCTTTTATAGATTTTAATATTTTTAGATAATATAGGATTTTGTTAGAATATTAGTATAATTTTTAAATAGAATTTAAATAGAAATAATAATAATAAATGAATAGGTTTTTCCTTATTAAAAATAAATAGGTTTTGTTTTCTTTTATAGAATAATAGTTTTTAGATTTTAATATAGGGTTTATTAGAATTTTATTAGATTAGATTAATTAAGATTAGTTTAGTTAATTGAGATTAATCAAGATTAGATGATAATTGGGCTTTTTAATATTGTCTTTCAGTTTTTTTGTGCAGATTTTTGATCCATTTTCGTTGGGCTTAGTTCAGTTTCGTATGGCCCATTCATTGGGTTTTGTCCAGAAAAAGTACAGCCAAGGTCCAATGCATATGCAGAATACTCCAGCGTAATCCACCAGATTCCAGGTATTTCTGGAAAGATCCAGAACTTTCCAGCGCAGCTCAGTATAAATGCCACATGCAACACGTGTCCACGAGGAGGGACCCCACATTGCTGCACCAAATCACGCCACATCACCCCTTCAGACTCTCCCTCTTCCCTCCACGTTTCACCCACCATCCTCTCTCTGTGCCACGCCGTACCACACGCGTCACGCATGCATGGATCGCCCCCACTAACCACCACCACGTGGCTTCATCACGCTGCCTCGCCTGAGACACACCTCCGGCCGGCCTGCATGGCCGGCGGCAGCCGTCCCTCGCCGGAAAAACCATCACAATCCCAGATTCCGTTAACCATCAACATCTTCTTCCCAACATCCATCCATCTTCATCTTCCTAAACCTCCTTCTCCGGTCATCTTCCTCCGATCATCCTCCATCTCAACCTTCGTTCAACCACCAGATTCCCAGTCCATATTCATCATCATCATCAGCGATCTGTTTCATCTTCATCGACTTCACCAGAAACCTCAAGAAAATTCCAGAAATGTATTCATCATCTTCATGTGTTCATCAAGGATTTTCCAGAAGAACCACCAGATCCCTAGATCTTCATAGAGCTCCATCAAGAACTCTCAGAAATCCTCAAAGGATCCTCAAGAATACTCATCTCCTTCAATCCAGAACCCTAACGTTCATCATCCTTCGTCAACCTCTCCAGAAAACTCCAGAACGATGAACATCACCATTATCTTCATCCAAGAACTTGTTTCCAGATCCAACAGCGCATCAACCTTCAACAATCATCGCCGTTCCCAGATAATCAACGACGACCTCAAGGATCTTATGCGCCGTTCTTCATCGTTTTCGTTCACGAAAACTCCAGATCCAAGATCACCTTCAACGTTCTTCAATGGAAGTCCCAGAAGATTTCACCAGAACACTTTTCCAGAAGCGCGCATGAACGTGAATCAAGAAGTTGGAGTTTAGGAGAATAACGAAGGAAGATTGAAGGTGGAGTTGAGTCCGACGGCGGCGCCGTGAGCAGAGAGGAAGGAGCTAGGGTTCTTTGGGTTTGTTCTGAAGGAGAAAGGAGGAAGAGATCAGGCTGGAGAGATTGGGCCCCAGGCCCAATCAGTTTTTTCTCCAAAACCCCCCACACGTTTTTCTGAGGAATGGGCTGGGCCCAAGGCGTTTTTGCCAGCATACACCCCAGATTGCTTCCACACACCCCCTGCGTTTTTTTTGGGCTGGGCCCTTCTGTTTTATTTTATTTTTTTGCTGTGTTAACATCCCTTGTAGTCCAGTACCCCCCCTTTTTTGTTTTCTCTTGTTTTTATTTTGTTTACCAATAAAGAAAAAAAAGAGAGACGTATTATAGAAAAAGAAGAGAAAAGAAATGTTATAAAAAAAATATTGAAAAAAGAAAATCATATTAAAGAAATATTTGAGAAAAATAGAAAAAGAAAATAAAAGAAGTATATTTGAAATATTGTGAGAAGAAAAATAGAGAGATATTGTGAAGAAAAATAGAGAAATATTTGTGGAAAAAATGGAGAAAAATATTTTGAGAAAAGAAAGATAGGAGAAAAAGAAAAGGAAAAGAGAAAAAATATTAAAGTTTCGATTTAATATTTTTCAAGCATTTCTTTTAGGGATATTTTCATAGACCTTGTTTTCCGACTTTTAGGATAGAATTAGAGGCCCATTTGTTAGGGGGCTATTTTCATTCGACTTTTCAAGATAGAATAGGATCGTTTCCTAGGAGATTTATTTCGATATTCAACCCATTGTAATCATTTTTCAGAGATGAATAAAACGAGATTTGAGCTGTGGTCCGATAGTAGCCGAACTACAGCTGCTCTGATTCTTCGTACCAGACGAAGATATGTAGGCATAGGATGCGATATCCTAGCGAGCACACTAACGACTAACTGTTGTTCTCTCGCGGCTGTGCGATCGAGACTTTCCCGCTGACGATTAATTGCAAACCCTTTTTTCTCTCTTGCCCGAGTGCATTTGAGACTCAGCCATAGTTGTGACCATAGGTTCCCGACCCTGTGAAGCCAGTTGTTTTTCTCACTGCTGTGTGAGACTGTTTGTTTAGCCGTAGTTAGTCTGAACTACGCCAGGCTCTGATCTTCCATCCAGTGGAAGTACGTAGGCACAAGACGCGATGTCTTGGCGAGCCAGTTTTCCCCGTAGTCCCGAACTACGTTGACTCTGACTTTCTCTCTTGAGAATACGTAGGCATAGAGTGCGACGCTCTATCGAGTCAATTCCCTTCCCTTTAGATTTAGCAGCCGTAGATAAGATTGTTTTGCATCCAGTAGACAACCCAAGCAAGCGTGGATCCCGTCGAGTACGACGGACGTGAGGGGTGCTAATACCTTCCCCTTGCGTAACCGACTCCCGAACCCAGGCTATGGTTGCGATGACCATGCCTTTTCCCCGTTTTTTGCGAGGTTTACTTCGAGCGTTTCCTTTCCCGCTCTGAGGGATAAATAACGCACGGTGGCGACTCTTCTGTCAGCCGGCGCCGATTTTCGCAGTAGCGACAAATGGGTGGGTTAAAAATGAATTTCGAGCCTTTATCCTTTCTTTCTTAAACCGTGAACCTGACCACGTTACAACCTTTAAAAGTCCTAGTTGAGATAGGTTCATTTTGAAAGCATACTTCGGTATTGATCGCATCGGAACTGACTCCTAGATAGGCTTCCCAATGCAATGTTGTTTTAGTATTGACATGTTGATGAATGATTTCATATATTTTATGTCATAAAATTTTTCCAGTGAACAGGAATGGATTTTGAAAACTGCCATATGCATTGCATTTGATATGTCTTTTATGCAGAACAGTTTGTTTTACTAGCGAGTAAGCGCTTGACAGCAGAAAAGTTTCCACGATGGAAGGATTTGATCAGGACGGAATACAGAATGCCTGAGTATTTCGGTGAGCCGGGGCAAGCTACGTCGAATGATCGCGGCATGGGAGTCAGCCATCTAGAAATCGTTAATCCGGGGCAATCAGATCGAGATTCGATGAATCTCTCGCAGCCGAGGGTATTACTCCCACAGACCAGCCCATGAGGGGCAAAGTCATGACAAGACTGAGGCAGGTCACCCCGAGAGCGACGAAGCCATCCTTATCCTGAAGGTTATTAACTTGGAGTGCCTCTTCGAGGGTTAAGATGCTGAGGCAGATCTGGGTGCGGAGATTGCAGATTTCCTTTCAAGGAACACCCCTACAGAGATCCCACAGGTTGGGGAAAAAGCTGAAAGCGAAAGAATCGTTCCTCCCCGTGTTGGTGTAGATTGTCAGAGATTGTCAGTTTGTTAGAAGATTCTGGGGCAAGCCATCTCGAGTTCGTTTCATGGCATGTTTTTCCAATCAGGATGATTCCTTCTTCCCCAGCAAGTTCAGTAGTGTTTCCCCACGGAGTCTTAACATGGGACTGAGAGTATTGATATGTCTCCCCCAGCAGAGATAGATTCTCCCCAACCATATGTATCCTAGGCAGGATCATCATCTCCTCAGCTGAGTCATATGCTGAAGCGTATGTTCATCCCCAGCACTGGGTAAATGTGTAGTTTTCTCGAAGAAGACTATTCGCAAGTGTTCAACTTCCGATAGTTCAGACTAAAGTCTCCAGGAGAATTGAAATTCCCCACATAGTTGTACCCTCCCCGGCAGGTAGGAGTGACTCCAGCGTCTGGTTGCCTATCCCCAGCCGAGTTTGCAGTTCCCCAAGAGAGCCGAGTCCTTGGAAGCCGTTCAGGCCATGATTGGTTTGCCCCTGTAGAGTGTCGAATATCTGATACTACGGTTCCCTGTCGGAGTCGGTATCTCCGGGAAAGTTTTAGCCACGAAGACCGTGCAGTTTATTTCTGCGATTGACATCGTTTCCCTCAGCAGATTATGGTTCGTACACCTAGTTGAGCGAGTTCAGGGTCTCGTAGAACTTTGTTCCCCTGCAGCAGTCGTCTGGAGTTCATTTCCCCAGGTTTAGTCTAATTGAGATTGGTGTGACTTCTTCTCCTCGGCAAGATGATTCCTCCTCTCCACCAGAGTGGTTCCTTCTCCTTGACAGGAGGTTTTTCCCTTCAGCATTTATTTTGCTGATGGGGTCGTAGCATTTTGCATGATTGGATAGCATTTACCCTAAACGCGTAGCATTTCCACCATGTGGAGCATTGCACCATTGTCAAAGCATATGCATATGAAACATGAGCTAGGTCGTTACCGTTCTTGTTTTGCAGGTATTCCTCCGCATAATGGTTTGCTCGAGATGATTCTCGAATTCCCCAATGAAGTCGCCAGAGATGGTTTCTCAAGTTGATGCTTAGAGTTCCCAACAGAGTGTTTGCTCAGGATGATTCCTGAAATCTCCAGCAGAGTTATTGGTTCATGATGATTCTTGAAGTCCCCGGCGGAGTTATTTGTCCAAGATGATTCTTGAAGTCCTCAGCAGAGTTGATTCATCCAGAATGATCTCTGGATCCCCGAAGCAGAGTTACTTGATAATTCTCCAGAATCCCCAGCGGAGATGTGTCATCCCCAGCGGGTGCTAAAAAGAGAAGTTGAAATTTCCTTGAAGACTTGATTATTGAATTCCGACAGCAGAGTCAAAGTCCCCTGACTTACTGATGAAGTCCAACTGCAAGGTCGAAGCAGTTATCTCAGCTGACGCAGAGTGCCTAACGGCAAAAGATTGTATATCCTTAGTGGTCCGTGATTGATTAAGGATCCCATTTCAAGACTTACTGATGAAGTCCAACTACGATGTCGAAGTAGTTCTCCTAGCTGACGTAGAGTGCCTGACGGCAAAAGATTATGTATCCTTAGTGGTCCATGATTGACCGAGGATTCTATTTCAAGCCTTACTGATGAAGTCCAACTGCGAGGTCAAAGCAGTTCTCCCAGCTAACACGGAGTGCCCGACGACGAAAGAATAGATATCCCTATTGTGTTCATGATTGATTGAGGATTCTGTTTCCGACCTACTGACGAAGTCTGGATGACGCCCGAGAATCCCTTTGAATGCCAGACGGCATAATTAACTTGATTGTTAAAAAGTTCCTAATGACCTGATGAGTCCCGAGGAATCCTTCTGTCGCAGAATGCCTGACGACAATATCAGCTATGTATCGCCGGTTACCGAGTGACTAGTGATCCCTTGATGATTTAAGGAAGAAGCTGCAGCGAAATCTGATAATCATCCCGACGGATATTTGAGAGTAGCCCTTCACCAGTTACCGAGTAACCGGTGATCCCTTATTGACTTACTGATGAAGTCCGACAAAGATGTTGTCGACGTGCCTAGCGACACGATGAGTCCATAGGTGACGATAAGGAATTCTTCTGCAGTGGCGCAGAATGCCCGACGGCATAATCAGCCATCCTTCACCAGTTACCGAGTAACCGGTGATCCCTTATTGACTTACTGATGAATTCCGACAAAGATTTTGTCGACGTGCCTAGCGACATGATGATTCCATAGGTGACGATAAGGAATTCTTCTGCAGTGGCGCAGAATGCCCGATGGCATAATCAACCATCCTTCACCAGTTACCGAATAACCGGTGATCCCTTATTGACTTACTGATGAAGTCCGACAAAGATGTTATCGATGTTCCTAGCGACATGATGAGTCTATAGGCAACGATAAGGAATTCTTCTGCAGTGGCGCAGATTGCCCGACGGCATAATCAACCATCATTTACCAGTTACCGTGTGACCGGTGATCCCTTGATGATTTGAGGAAGAAGCTGCGGTGAAAGCTGATGATCATCCTGATGGAGATTTGGGCCAGTATCGTGCAACTACCGTTTCAGATTTCAAGACTGTCCTACCCACCGAAGTATCGTTTACTTGTGCGGTTGGTAAATTTCCAGCTACCGTATGACCAATTCCCCAGCAGAGTTATCGTGCAACTGTCATGCTCAATTTTGAAGATGTCCCTACCAATCAGAGTGTCGTTTACCTGTGCGGTCGGCAGATCGCCAGTTACCGTGTAACCGGTGATCCCTTGATGATTTGAGGACACAAATGGTCATCCTGACGGAGATTTAAGATTAATCCTTCACCAGTTACCGTGTAACCGGTGATCCCTTGATGATTTGAGGACGCCATGGTATCAAATAAATTAGAGCGTCATCCTGACGGAGATTCAGATTAGTATACTCCAGCTAGTTGTCGTGCAACTATCATTTCAGTTTCCGAAGATTTTTCCCCATCAGAGTACCGTGTACTTGTGCAGTTGGCAAATTTCCGGGTTTATTGGGATTCAACCGTCTTTTACCTTGATTGTTTGAGAGCCGTTCGCTTCTCACCCAGTCAGGTCCAAGCCGTTTGAATAGGGGCAGCTGTGGCACCCCAAAATTTGCCCAACATTTCTTTACCTAGCTTATGTTTCATTTCATTCACATTATCATTATCATTTGAATTTCATTGACATGTATGCAGGAGATCAAGAGGTATGATTACCAATCAACGGCTACACAAGACTTTGAAGCTAACTAAGAATGTTATTCAAGTGTTCAAGGGTTGATATCCTTGTCAGAGAAGTTAAAAGAGCCTCAGAAAGAATGGTTGAAACCAAGAGGGTATGTCTCCTAACTTAAGAGCTGTGGAAAGCCATCAGATGATTCTAAAGCCATGAAGTTGGACTTGAGGTCTTGAGAGAGCTCATGAGAAGTGTTGAATTTCATTTTGAAGCTTAGACAGGTCATTATGCGGAGATTAAGAAGCCTCATCAATGATTGGTGCAGCTAGGGTTTGACTGGGTCAACCCTAAGTCAACTGAGGATTTGAAGAAGGTTGAGACTTAATTCAAGTGCCATGTAACCATGGATTGATACATTGATATGTTCTAAGTATTATTCCGAGGTTAACTCATCATGATTGAAGAGTTTGAGAAGTTTCAGGCTAGGGTTTCTAAGACTTGACAGTGTAAAATCCCCTAGCTCGACCCCTGACTTCAAGACTATTTAACTCAAGACAGTATGTTCATCTCATCTTGACCCCAACATGATTGTTGTAGGTCATGGTCTTAGCTTTAATTTGAGTACTAGAAGTACTTGATAGGGTTTATAGAACTCAAGTTATGACCCAGACAAGTTACAGGACATCTGAGGTATGTGAATTTGGAGCTTGAAAGTTACCCAACTTGCAGGACACTTTTTCCCTAGAAGGATGATTCCTATGAACTTTTGGCAAACATGAATATTGTTCCTTATTCTCTTAGCTTTCTAAAGAGTACTAGAAGTCCATGATTGGATTTGTAGAACTCAGGTTATGGCTTTGACAAGTCAAGGGTATTTTGGGTATTTGGACATTACAGGTCATTTTGAATTATAGGTCAATTTCACTATCTTGCAAGCCTCAAATGGAGTTTTGTTCAACATGAAAGTTGCTCAAAATGATGTGTTTAGTTTATCCAAGTATCAAGAGTCCATGGATATGGATTAGAGCAAGCATTGGTTGAGGAAATTTCACAAAAAGACCATTTTAATGAATTAAAATGGAAAAAATTCAAAACAATTGATAATTGAATGATTTAAAGCCAAATTTATGCTCATTTGGATTGGAATTTATATTATAAACACTTTTGCATCATTATAATTTTGAGTTGAGACTCATTTCATGGCATTTTAGTGGATTGCTTCATGATGAAGTAACATATTAAACACACCTCTTTGATTGAAATCAAAGGAGAAAAACCACTCAATTACATTCCATAACTATCAAGCAAGTGAATTGAAGTGAATTGAGAGCCAGAGCAGGGAAAAATCATGGATACCATAATTGAAATTTGGGAAGAAACTTGAAACTTGGAAATCACAAATTGGGCCTTGATTGGGCCTCCAAAGGTGTCAAACAGATTATAAATTGATTTTAGATCATTCCCAGAAGCTTCTAGTGCCAATTTCTGTTGAGAATCAGTTAGAGCAAGTGTGTGAAGAAGCTTGAAACTTGGTTTTCGAATTTCGAGATTGAGAGAGTTTCAGAAGGAACTGGACTTCAAGAATTGTTCATCATCATCCATTGAAGGAATCTGCACCTTTTGGAAGCAAGTGGAGCTCTAGAAGTCACCATATTCAAGGCTTTGCATCAGGTTCTTCCTCTCAAATTTCCACTTAAATTATGTGCATTTAGAGCTCTAGATACATGCGGTTAAGTTAGTATTGGAACATAGATGGATTCTGTATAGGTTTAGTGATGAATCGTGAGAATTTGTGTTATGGTGATCCAAGTTGTCGCTCGGTTATCTCATTTGTTAATGGCTAAAAAAGAAAATGAAGTGCGAATTAGTGATCTAGGGAGAGAGACGAGTTGAATGATGTAAAGAAGTGCAAGTTTCGTTGAAGGTTGGGGTTCTGGTATGGTTCCAGTCGCGAGGTCGGGGATGACCGGCGCTAGGCCGGCCACCGTAGGAATTGCAGAACCACCGTGTTTTTTCCCTCCGTTTTGATGTTTAAAAACTAAGATCTTATCGTGACCGTCTGATGGCGTTGAAGAGTTGAATTGGTAAGCACATCTCATGGTGTAGGCGCATCCACGTGTGACCTTCTTTCCACTTTAATGAAATGCAGAGTTTCATAAGGTGAAACTATGGGCTTTGATTCAAATGCTATCCCCGTTCCTGAGCCCAAATCAATTAACACGTGAAACGCTATCTGCACCCCCATCAGCGAGGCCCAAGCGAATATCTCATCGATTTACTGCTGGCTGCAACTCCCTCCATTTAATTTCCTTATTTATTTTTCTTTCATTTTTGTTTTAATGCTTGTTTGTTATTAATTCAAGAAAAATAATAAATGTTGTTAATAATTCCTGAAAAAATATGTGGATATAGTTTGGAATGTCTAGAATATTTCCACGTTTTTTATTTTAATTTTCCATTTCTTTTGCAATTAATTTCATATTTTCTATAGTAGTATGTTTTTAATAATTGAGAAATTGTGTGTTGAGCTTGTTGATTTTATTTCTCATTCATGGTATGGAATTAAGACTTGAAATTTTGTATGCTGGTTGTAAACATGTTGATGATGTTATGTGATTTTTGTGATGATTTTTAGATGATTCTAAATGTGATTTTAAGTTGGTTGTTTAGGAGTAGTCATTGTCGGATCCCTTTAGTGTACCCTTGAGGTTTTAGATTTAGTTTGAGCCTTTTGATTTAGGTTTAGCCCCTGATTTTTGGACCATAGCATGTTGATACATGTAGGATAGTGTAGTATTTTCCTTAGAATTTTTTGGAATAATTTTCTATTGAGTTCCCATTTTACAAATTGGCCTTAGTTTAGGTGATCCTAACTAGGTTAAGTGTATAGATTAGGCTTGTAAATGACCATTAGATGATTCTAGGTCCCATTTCCTCTCTTGATAGATTGGTATTTAGATAAAAACCTCCCTTAGAACCCTTGAATCTTTAGGATAGATGTCCTTATAAGGTATCTATTGTGGTTTCATTAGAAGCTTAAATAGGTGGATGATTCTTCCTATAGGGGTAATTTCCTCTTCAATTTTCCCTGCTTGATTGGAATCCCCCTTGTGAGCATGTTTCCTCCTGTGAAGGAATACATTGCACTATCATAAAGGGGTTGAGTCCATGAAAGCTCCCTCTCTCTCTCTAAGGAAGTGGAGTAGGTTGAGTGTCTGTGGTAAGTTCCCGTGGATTTTACCTTGCTTCTCATCTCCATTCTCCTAAAATTTTCTTGTTCATTTCTTCTTAGGAATCTTCCTAAGGTAGCATAGTCCCTCCTGTGGAGGGGAATGTTGCACGTCTCTTGAAGGAGCTAAACCCTTAGGATTCCCCAAAATCTTTTAGTTGGTTGAGTGCCTGGGATAAGTTCCTGTGGACCTTACCCTTGCCTCCCAACACCCAATTTCTTTCCTTAGGATAGAAGCCTTGTATGACTACATGTGGAATGAATCCATTATTTGGCATAAGTCCTTTTCCTCGTTCATTAATTGAGTGGTGTGTTGCATTAGGATAGTGCATGTTTAGGATAGTTTAAGCATAGGTGCATGACTGCTTTAAGAGGTTGAGTGAGTCTCCCTCTGCTTGTTTGCATTAAGGGTTGAGGTGATCCTCCCCTTGCTTGTGTGTTGTTTTTCTTTTTCTATATGACGTATTTGCATAATAGAGGTTGAATGAGCTCCCTCTGCTTGTCTGTTTTGTCTGTTTTTCTTAGCTTGATTGCTAAGAGGTTGAGTGAGTCTCCCTCTGCTTGTATTGTTGCATTGCATGTGCATCTTTACTGTTTTCTGTTTACTGTTTAGTTGATGCTTTATTTGTGTATGTTTCCCATTGACATGATCCCCTAGGATTCTCACTTCCTTTGATAAGGAAGTGATTATCAGAACTTTAGGTTGAAACCTATGCATGATAACTTTTAGGAGCTCCCTGTTTCAAACCTCAACCATAGGATGAATCCTTGGCATGACAACATTAGGACTTGATAGTCTCCCCATAGAGTTCGTTCTCTCCTCATCTCAAAACAACAGTAAAAAACGTAATAAAGGCAAGTTAGTATAAACGTGTTACGAGCCTTAAGCTACTTGGGAAATGATAATCGAACGGTCTCCTCTCAATCATCTAGGATGTTTAGTATATGCCCTTCGGACCCTATGTGACGCATTCGCTCCTAAGTCATAGTCTCTAGTGTTGTACAAACTACAGACAACCATAAAAAACAGTTCTTCCGTAAAAGACAGAAAACAAACTTCAAACCTTTTTGTCCTGTGGGCCCATAATTCAAAGGAAGCTTTTCTAAATAAAAGAGTGTCGTTAACTCCCAGTTCTACCGTAAATGGTAACGCCTAAGTCTCCAAGGGTCGAGCTGCGTACGCCAAACTGCTGGAACTGCCTGTTAACCCTACTTAAAAAAATAGATGAATCTGTACCCCCGTAATCCGTATTATCCCGAACTACATAAGCTCTGATCTCTCATATCTATTGAGAGTACGTAGGCACAATACTGGCATATTGGCGAGCCACCTTCCCCCATTACCCATAGTTAGTCGAACTACGTTGACTCTGATTTCTCATTCTCTGATGAGAATACATAGGCATAAAGTGTGACGCTTTGCCGAGTCATTTTTATTTTCTTTTCAGACCGGCCTTGATAGGTAGATAGATTAAAACCAACCCGTCAGATAAACACAACAAGCATGGATCCTATCGAGTACGATGGACGTGAGGGGTGCTAATACCTTCCCCTTGTGTAACCGACTCCCGAATCCAGACATTGGTTGCGATGACCTGTCTTATACCTTTTTGTCAGGTTTTTCTGATCGTTTCCTTTCCCGTCCTTAGGGATAAATAACGAAAGGTGGCGACTCTTCTGTTTTGCCGGCACCATAAAATCCAACCAACTTGCCTACACGGTCAAACCAAAGAAAACTACTCTCTTAGATCCAACAGTCCATGAGCTCTCATGACAGTATCAACTTGCTAGCAACTAAATCTGAGCTGATAAACTCTATTCTCAAGCATACACACATTGGCAGCAAAACATAAACACCAAACATAGTTCACATGGACAGAGGAAAACTTGCCATAATAATGTAAAGTTAACAACAAAAATCAGTATATTTCTCATGGAAACAACTTGCAAAAATTAACACAACAAGATTGTACATTCACAACCACAGACTTGTCATCACAATACACATCAAAATTTCAAATGAAAGTTAACAAACACTTAACACAAAAAAAAACCCAAACATGTTTCAATGATACTTATGCATATAAAATAGTGAGTTTAGAGATACCTACCTCTTGTAGACTCCTCACAGCAAGCTAGCAGCAAGATATCCCTCCCTCCTTTGAGCAAGGTTTGAAGTTTCTTTTATAAACAACAGTTGTTTTTCTTTTTGAGGACAGTTGAGAAAAGTGTTAGCAACCCCTCTTTTTGTAAACAGTTTGAAGGTTGTGTTATGGAGAGTATGGAATGGAAAGAAGCTTGGGAAATGGTTCAATATTGAGGGAATTTTGAAGGCAAGAATCAAGGGTGCAAAAGTTCAACTTCTGATTTTCAATGCAAAATGGTGGCTAGGGTTTTTTCTCAGCTGCTCTTTAGCTTAAATACAGAGTGAAATCAGGCTTGGAGGAGTTTCACCATGGTAAAAGTTGAATGGACCAGATTTCACAATTTCAAAATTTATTTCATCAATGGTGAGGATGGAGAGATTGTACATAAGCCAGCTTGCACATGGAGCTATTTTGGTTTGAGCAGAATGAGCAGCATAGTATGGCTGTATGCAACAGAATAAAGCAAATTTGTCCCTTTCTTGTTTGGGCAAAGGATTTGAAAAATGGACAAAATGGTACATTGGGTGTTTGGCTGTTTTTGGCAAAGTTTGGTGGGCTTCAAAGCATCATCCCATGCGCATGAAAATGGGACATGAGTGTGCAGCACATCTGAAATGCAAAACCTGCCCAAAAGACTTGTAATACATGCATGGAAAACATGTTCAAAACACCAACTTTGGGGCAATATAACTTTGTGCACAAAACTCCATTTGTTTAGATCTTGTGCTCAAATGAAAAAGGGAATGGAGTAGAACAAATTTCATGTTGGTGGAAGTTCCATTTGATCATTGGAAGGACATGAAATTTGAGGTTGAAAAGCATGCCAAGCAAGCTGCCTACAAATAACTTAGAAAAAATTCTAAGTATGGATTTTGGCTTATTTTTCCTCAACTTTGCACATCCATAACTTGAGCTTCACATATCATATTGAGGTTTTCTTGGACTTTTTGGAAAGCTTGGAACATGATCTATAACTTTCATTTGGTACAAAGTTTCATTTGACATCAAGAAAGTGTTGAAAATTGGCTTGAAAAGTGAGTCCAAAAATCTGTCCAGTCTTGGCAATGTTGAAATCATTGAAATCCTCAACTTTGAATAATCATAACTTGAGTTCCAAGTATCATATGGTTATGAATTGGTATTCAAACGAAAGCTTGAAATACGAGGAACAACTTTGATGTTTGATCCAAGTCCATTTGAAACCTTGATCATGAAGAAAAATGGCCTTGAAGATGGCTGCTTCAACCATGAAACTTTCCATAAATGGAAAGCTTCTAAAACCCTAATTCCCCAAAATGGAAACTTTCAACAACTCTTGATTTTTCATGATTCCCTTGGCTTTTCTTGATCAAATTCCATACATTGGCCATATTGGACTTGAGGAACATGAATTTGACCCCAAAAAGTCAAGAGTTGACTTTTTCACTGCACAATTAACTTTTTTCCCAAATCTCTTGATTTTCAATTGACTGATCAATTGAAGCTCTTCTGATTAAAATTGATGATCAATATCCCATCCCCAAGCACCTTAGGACATATGGAAGACCATGGAAACAAGTTTTTCTCCAAAAAACAAGTTTAGCCTGATTAAAAATGAAACCCTAATTTCACCCTTTTTGCCTAGGCATTGTTTAGATTAACTGAGTGACCATTTCCACTCCACCATGACATCTGAGGTACTCAACAAAATTCTAACTCATGCTCACACCAATGGTAAAACCTTATGAACCCCTTGAAAACCCTCTGATGGTCTTTTGACAATGAGCTATGGCACACCTCTCCCCTTTAGGAGCTTTGATAACTTCATGATAACACCCACTTGATGGCTTGTACCAGTGCCTTTGCTTGAGCTTGAAGCCAATAAAGACTCTTCTCTTGGATGATACACAAACACACACTTGATCCCCTGTGAGGACTATGCTATGCAAATGCAAGATGCTAAAATGCAATGAAACATAAGCCAAAGATTAAGAAAAGAGGTTGGTCAAATTTTGGGGTACAACACCGGCCTATCAAGGCGCGAGATGACTATTCTTAGAGCGTCATTCCAGTAGTTCACCTTGTACATTGAGGATAACGTCACCAGAGCGTTTGCCATCTGATTCTCCGCTCTTGGCACGTGATGAAACTCTACTCGGTCAAAGAAAGGCAACAGCCTCCTTGCGTAGTTCATATAAGGAATTAGATTGGACTGCCGAGTCTCCCAATGTCCTTTAATTTGATTAACAACTAAAGTTGAATCACCATAGATATCAAGGTTTTTGATTCTCAAATCAATCGCTTCTTCAATACCCATGATACATGCTTCATACTCAGCTTCGTTGTTGGTGCAGGGAAATGTCAACCTAGCAGTGAATGGTATAGGAGAACCATGGGGAGTCGTGATGATTTCCCCAATTCCACTACCGTAGGAGTTAACAACACCGTCAAAGATCATTTGCCACTGGGAGCTTTTCTCAGGACCTTCATCGGGTAGTGGCTCATCACAATCCTTCATCTTCAGAAACATGATTTCTTCGTCAGGAAATTCAAATTTCATTGGTTGATAATCATCAATCGATTGCTCTGCAAGATACTCTGACAGAACACTCCCCTTAATAGCCTTCTGGGAGACGTATTGAATGTCGTACTCTATTAAAATCATCTGCCACCTGGAAATCCTTCCCGAAAGTGCTTGCTTTTCAAAGACGTACTTAATCAGATCCATCTTCGAGCTCAACATGGTTGTGTGATTTAGCATATACTGTCTCAGGCGTTTGGCAGCCCAAGCGAGTGCGCAACACGTCTTTCCTAATGTTGTACCCCAAATTTTACCCTCATATCATTTTGCATTGCCTGTGTATTATATCATGTCTATTATTTTTCATAATACCCAATTTATCAGCTGAAATAAACTTGTTGGAATTACAGTCGAATTGGTCAAACTAAAAGTCAACTGTGTGAAAAATCAGCGGACAACAAATTTTAAAGTCGAGCCTGCAAACGTTAGTCTTATTAATCTACGTTTCACGTAGTTTAACCTGACGTGCTCATTTAAATTTTTCGACCACTTTTCGGTCGTATTTTTAGACAGTTTAAGTCAATTTAGCGGGTAAAATTTATTTCAAAATTTGACAAAGCGTCGTATTTTTCCGAATGGTATATTTTACGCTGATCATTTTGGTGTATTCGTTTTATTTTTTTTATTTTTTTAAGCACTTCGATACCGGTCCAATTTTTTCATTTTTTTACCGTTTTTATTTATACTTTTAAATAATATATTTTTTAATTAATCAATTTTTTTAGTTAATACCCTTTCTTATTTTATATTTAATTTTTAAATTTTGATTTTTTATTTTAATTATTTATTTTAATTTTTTTTTAGAAACTTGTCAAATAAGTCTCATAAATTACTTACTTTTTAGAAACTTGTCAAATAAGTCTCATAAATTATTTACTTTTTAGAAACTTGTCAAATAAGTCTCATAAATTATTTACTTTTTAGAAACTTGTCAAAAAAGTCTCATACACTCTTCTTTCTTTTCCAACCTATATAAAGGAAGCAACCACACCACAAAATCTCACACTTCATGCTCTTTTCCTTATCACACTTCCACATAAACTAAAAACTCACTATCCACCATATTCTATCATCACTCTTTCATACACAATATCTTCCATTATATGAATAACTCACCTTCATTTTTTCAATAATAAACCACCACCTACATTTCTTTTTCTTCATGCTACCTCTAACCTCACATAAAATATCACCCTCCAAGTAGACACAATACTCCCTCATCTAATCTTTATCAGGGTTTTTTTTTCTTCTTCTTTTCTTTTAATTTATTCATTTATTTAGTTTATTTTAATTTGTAAAATATTTGGAAAGACAAAAAGGGATTTTTAATTATTTATCTTTTATTAGTTAATTGTTAAATATTTAAAAATGCAAAAATATATGTTGTAATTATTAATTAATTTAAATATTTGTATTTAATTTGATTAATTAAATTATTACTTAATCTTGTTAAATATTTATATTTAAATTGATTAATAATTTTGTTGGTTGTCTGATTCTATTTGTGACTGATTTTCTTCCATGTACATGTTACTTTACTTCTATTCCTTGTTGACCTAATCCAAGGGAAGGGACTGTGTGTTGACTTATTGTCATTGTGGATGTCCCTTGCTTACATGTCTTAGTTGTTCTTGGTTCTTAGAACCTAACAAATCGTAGTTTCACGAACTATGAACGCTCTGATTTCTCGTTGAGAATACGTAGGCACAAGATGCGATGTCTTGGCGAGCTAACTAACCCACCAACCAACTTCACACTTTTCCAATTAACCCATTAATTCACTAACCACTAACTTCCTCTTACCTTTCTCAATTTAGGATATGAGTCTCCGTACTCACATTTAGCGTCCCGTCGTGGACATCTTTTACCCTTTTATCCTAACCTTAGGATCTGAGTCGCCGTACTCATGTTTAGCGTCCCACCGTGGACATTCTCTACCATAACAATCTCAACTTAGATTCAGGAGTCGCCGCACTCCATGTAAGTACTTCCCTATGAATGCTTACATCCCCTTGGAACCTTGACCACAGTCAAGAGTTCCTCCCCCCTAGATAGGGGAACTACGGTTGCTCTGATTCCATTCCCGTCAGGATACGTAGGCACAAGATGCGATGTCTTCGCGAGCATACTTTACATACTTTACATACTTTACATACTTTACATACTTTACATACTTTACATACTTTACAAACTTTATACATACTTTATACTTTATATCTTTACCCCTAGCACTTTTCCTTTAGCAAGCAAACTTTAGCAAACACAAATATTAACAAGAGGTTTCTGTAGAGTACTACAGATGTTTAGGATGTGAAATACCTACCCTAGGCATAACCAACCCCCGAACCTTTAGATCTCTATTTGCTTAGCTTTAAGCCTTGCTTTTTGCTTTGCACTTTTATAGGTTTTTTCTTTCTTTAAACCTTGCCTTTTTGGATAAATTAAAATCCGGTTGTGAATTTAAGAATTAAGATTCAAGTTAATCAATAGCTTGGTATCACAATTCTCACCGCAACAGAAATGGCGACTTCACTGGGGACATCCCCTAAGAGGGTTAAGCCCACCTTTTTTATATTTGTGTTTGCTATATGTTTGCTTGTTTGTATATTTGTATATTTGTACATATATCTGTCGGTGCTTGGGTCTTCTGTGTGCAGGGTTGTTACCTTGAGTAGTGAGCATAAGTCCTATACCCGGACTCGAGTGTACTTATGATAGGAAGGTGGTATATTCAAGAAGGCTTATAGGGAGTTGATTCCCGACCAAGCTGACTTGAGAAACCACCACTCAGTGGAGGCCCTCTTGAGAGTAGCTTTGTTTAACGAGTATTCGTGAAAACATTACTACTTTCAACCTAGGAGTCTGTGACACTGAGGACTTTAGTTACCTTTTACCCCCACTTGGCCTTTTAGGACGTAGTGCGATGGCTATGAAGGAGTATTCTCGAAGTAGTTGATACGCGATACTACACTCAGACGAGACTCTCTTGAGAATATTATTGATTTCCAAGTAGTTGGTGTGTCGATAATATCTGAAAGATGGGTCGAGGACTTTGGGAACTTTGTTAGAACCCGTTGTGCAGGTGCTTTACCCATAGTACACACCCTATGGTTGGTTCTTTACCCAGACTCCATATTGTGATCTCGAACCTTTGATCATGTTATGTGTGTTTTGCATCCCGTCTTGCATAGCATTGCATTGCATTTACATCTTTGCATGGTTCATTGCATACCTCTGTTGGTCCAGTCGCTCATCTCCAACTGTCTTCATCATTCTGTGTGCCTTTGAGTCGTCAAGCTGATTCCTCGACACCGATATCGGACTAGAGCTAATTACAGACGCAAGATATTAGAGCAAGAAGTTCATAATGTAGAAATCCAAATGGAGATCGTTGATTTGAAATCAGACGGGACAGCTCATTAATCACTAAGCCATGTTTCTTATTGTTTGCACTTTCCTTATTTTGTACTAGTTGTTTGCCTTCAAATTATGTTTGTACTTTTGTATTAATGAAATGAGCATTGCAACTTTTGATTCAATTCATTTTGTCTAATATTTGCATCTTTATGCTTTATCTTTTAAAAATATATACACTTTTTGTTTAAACTTTTGATATGCAAATATTTGATGGAGGATGATGAAAACGTTATACCCATAACTGTTGTCAGTATGCTTTCAATCAAACTTTGTTGACGATGTAAGGCATTGTTTCAACTCCCAAACACTGGAGAAATAAGGAAGATAATCCCTCGTTAACCCCTTCGAGCCTAGAAGTTGGATTTTCTTTGTTTACAAAAACCTGCAATTTTAACCTTGGGGTGGGTAGTTCTCAGTTAACTTGGCTGTGTGTTCACGCAAGACAGGTTGCAACCACAATTTATTTTCCTTCGCACACAACAAGCAAGTGTCGGAGATGTTTTTCAATACCAAAAAGCCGATGATGGTTCACCGTAATCATTAAGCCAGAAAGTCACTCTCTTTCTTTCAAAATCAATCAAAAGAAAAGCCCGCTAAGTCAACACCTATGAAGGAGACTTAGGCAAAATTGGGGCATCCCGCTGACTGTAAGCTTAAAAATGGAAACAGTTCAGGCAAAAGTTAGGGACAATAAAAGAGGAGATTTTTAAATCTTTACCATGAAAATCCTCAATGAAAAAACAACCAAATGTTGTAAAGAAGTAGTGACTGCTGTTTCAAGGGTCCTTGGACTTCTGGACCATTATCATGGCTATAATCAGTGCAATTCCTATAGGAACCTGAGTGCATACTCTGAGTTAACTGAGCATAGGACTGAAGATCATCACGAAGATTGGGTGGGCACAAATAAACTTTGAGCCTTTATCCTTTGTTTCTTAAACCGTGAACCAAGCCACGTTACAACCCTCAAAAGACCTAACTGAAACAAGGTTATTTTGAAAGCATACTACAACAAGGTTGCGTAAACTGACTCCAAAAGATCTTTGCAGATCATTTGTTTTGGCATCATACCTTTTGCTTTACCTGTCACTTTTAAATGTCTTGAACCACCGTGTTCTGACCAATGACTTATTTATTTTGCATCTTTCAAAAATGATGTTGATTTCAAAAGTTGCATGAACTTTACATTACCATGTTTGTATGAATACTTTTGTTTGCAAACTGGCTTTCCTCTCAAGGAATTTTCAAACAGTTGAGAAACTTGGTCGGTGATCCTATCAGAGGCAAGTTCTTTTCACAACCTGTCGAAGAATCAGTTCAATATTTATTCAAGGCAAGGTCTTTTTAAATGTGGTTTATCCAGAAGATATTTCAAGACTCGGACTGGGGCAAGCCTTCCAAGCACCCAGCAGATCAGCCATCTTCAACAAGTTGAAGCGATTATCAGTTCATCTACAACAGACAGCTAAATTGGGGCAGTTTACTTGAAGAATCCCCAAGCAGTTATTCATCCTTCCTACAAGGATCATCAATTTGACACAATTTACCAGTGTGGTAGAGATATGTTCAGCGGTAGCATCTTTAGTCCCCAAGAAGAATGAAAGTGATCTCCGTGTTGAGGAATCAGTCTTCCAGTCTTGTCTTCTCACTAAAAGAGTCGAGCCTTGTCGTTGGCGTTTGCATTTGCATTTGATCATATATCATCTGCATAATTCATATACATATGCATAACATGAGTGTTTCATCCTCATTTGCATTTCTCCCAAGGTCGTGTTTTATCCACGTCTTACCTTGTGATCAAAGTCCAACTCACTTGACACCTACCAAACAGATTTTTGTGTCGTGTCTATCTGATGTTCTTCCAGATATGACATTTCCTATCCGATGTTTTTCCGGATATGTTTCTCTATCTGATGTTTTTCCAGATTGAGTCTTTGTTCTAATGTTTTTCCAGAACTTATCTGATGGTTTTCCATATATTTACCTTGATTCTGATGTTTTTCCAGAATCTATCTGATGTTTTTCCGGATATGTTTCTCTCTCTGATGTTTTTCCAGATTGAGTCTTTGTTCTGATGTTTTTCCAGAACTTATCTGATGGTTTTCCAGATATTTACCTTGATTCTGATGTTTTTCCAGAATCTATCCGATGTTTTTCCGGATATATTTCTCTCTCTGATGTTTTTCCAGATTGAGTCTTTGTTCTGATGTTTTTCCAGATTGAGTCTTTGTTCTGATGTTTTTCCAGAACTTATCTGATGGTTTTCCAGATATTTACTTTGATTCTGATGTTTTTCCAGAATCTTTCCGATGTTTTCCCGGATATATATATCTTTGTTCTGATGTTCTTCCAGAACTCCTTTGTTGCTTATCTGATGTTCTCCCAGATATGTCTTCAAATACCCTTCTAAATGTTTCAGATATATCTTCAAAATATATGTCTTCAATGTGCTTCTTTGATATGTTCCGGAGTTTATTCGATGTTTTTTTCGAGTATCTCTGGTATATTTCAGAGTTCATTCGATGTTCTTCCGAATGTCTCTGATGTTTGATTCTGTGTTCCTGCTATATTTTCCAAGTTTCTCTTCACCTCATTCAAATGATCTTATGAATGTTGTGACTCTTTTCTATCCAGTTCCGTTCATGGATGATGACTGTTGCTTCCTCAGTGTTGTTGTATTTCCCTAGTGGTTACTCGTTGTGTCGTCTCTGTCCCGTTTTACTTTCGTATTTGTCTGCATTTTAGCATCTCATCATTTTCATCATACTAGAGTTCATGGCATGTCAGCATCGCATTTTTTTCTTTCTCTTGTTCATAGCATAGCAAGTCATTGCATCTAAGGGAAAAATTTCCAGTTATCTGTATTTAAATACCTTCCACCATGATTTCATGAGGATTTTCATCACTCATGTCATCCGGTGAGGATATTTAAATAGGGGCAACTGTTGTACCCCAAATTTTACCCTCATATTATTTTGCATTGTCTGTGTATTATGTAACACCCCAATTTTTAGTAATTATTTATTAATTAAATTAATTGATTAATTATGTGATTTTAGGCCTAATTGAATTAACTAATTTATGTGATTTATTTGATATAATTGAATTAGTTGATTTATTGAATTTATATAAATTATTTGATTTATTTGAGTTGTTTGAATTAATTGAATTATTGGACATATTCGAAATAATTGATTTAAATTTATTATTTAACTTATATGATATATTCTAATTTGTAGAATAATATAGAATTGTTAGATTAATTGATTGGACCTATTTGGGGGTGTGAATAGACATGAGTTATTAAGCCCATTGAAATTACTAGGTTAATTAAAATTGTGAGAATTATATAAAATAAGAGAATGGGATAAAAGAGAATAGAAAGAAAGAAAAGATAGAAAGGAGAAAAGAGGCAAAGAGAGGAGTGGAGAAGAAGAGGAAGAAACTCAAGAGAAAGAGCAAAAGTTCAACAAATTCAAGGTAAGGGTGGGTTTTGTAAGAACACAGATTGTTTCTTAGTTATATCTCTATGTTTTGATGATAACACTTATGAATTTTGTATTCAAGAATTATATACTCTAAATTTGTTCTAGACTGTTTGCTACAGGTACTAAAGAAAATACTCTTAAGATAGCAAATTTGGATCTGAACAATGTTATTATGAAAGGCTTCATAAGTTCAAGAGCATCTTAAGTGAAGATCTGAACGCTGCTCCTAGAAGAATCTGATCACTGTTTCTTGAAGATTCTGAAGCAGGAGCCTCTAAAGCATAGAAGACTCTGCTCTGAGAGATTTACACGCTCAAGCACACAAGCTGCACATACTCTGATTCAGCTCAATCTGAAGAACATCCAAGACTCTGAAGATCCAGAAGATCTCTACTCTGGAGACTCTGAAGTTTCAGATTCTAATGTTGAAAGCTGAACTTACTTTGTGAAGAAGATTTAAATATGTACGTTGGCTTATCTCAACAGCTCTTTCCTCCTTTGTGCTAGACACAAGGACACAGACAAAAAGGTTTTATCTGTGCATTCCATTCTAAGGAAAGTTTCTGCAAAGTGAAGACAAAAGGCATCAAGCTTGTTTCAGCACAGCCTCCAACGTAAAGACAAAAGGCTTCAGGCTTTTCTGCACAGCCTTCAACGTTAACAAGACTTCATGGATCTAAGTGCCTATATAAAGAATTCCACTCCATCTTCTTCAGTATCGAACTTCTAGCAAAATTCTCTCACCAAAGCAAAACTCTCAAAGCTCTTATTATTTTATTTTGCTATAACTTTGTTCTTAACTTAAGAGAAATATCACAGTTGTGATAACAGCTTATTAGAAGCATTCATACTCTTGTATAAGTTTTACCTTGTTTGTAAAAGGTTTTCCTTAAGAGGATCCAGTTGGGATCAGTTGCTCTTGAGAAGACTAAGAACAGTTGTTCTTAGGTGTTGCTATTGTAATCTGTTTGATTAAATAGTGGATTAAGTCCTTGACAGAGAAAGGCAAATCACTCTTGATAGGGTGGACTGGAATAGTTGTATTCAACGAACCAGGATAAAAATATCTGTGTTTAAATCTTTGATTTTTAGTCTTACTTATTCAACCCCCCCCCCCCCTTCTAAGTAATTTTCTCACCTTCAGTTGGCATCAGAGCTCCGGTTCTGCGTGTGCTCCACTTAACCGTGACAGTTAAAGATCCAGTGAGAAAGATACTTTGATATTTATTTGGTTGTCAATATGGATAATACTTCTACATCAACTTACAACAACAAATATGAAGGAGATAGGATCAGTACTAAGCCACCCATGTTTGATGGGGAAAAATTTGACTATTGGAAAGATAGAATAGAAAGTTTTTTCCTTGGGTATGATGCAGATCTTTGGGATATGGTCATTGATGGATATGAACATCCTACTGGTGAGGATGGCAAAAAGATTGATAGAAAATCAATGACTGAAGTACAGAAAAGAGATTTCAAGAATCACCACAAAGCCAGAACTATATTGCTTAATGCAATCTCTCATACTGAGTATGAGAAGATTACTAACAGAGATACTGCTCATGACATGTTTGAGTCACTCAAAATGACTCATGAGGGAAACTCTCAGGTTAAAGAGACCAAGGCTCTGGCGCTCATACAGATGTATGAGGCATTTAAAATGGAAGAGTCTGAAAATGTAGAAACTATGTTTTCTAGATTTCAGATTCTTACAGCTGGTCTGAAAGTTCTGGATAAGGGCTACTCAATGTCAGATCATGTCAAGAAGATCATCAGAAGTCTTCCCACCAGATGGAGACCAATGGTGACCGCATTGAAGATGGCAAAAGATCTGAACAAGATATCTTTAGAAGAACTTATCAGTTCTTTGAGAAGCCATGAAATTGAGCTGGAGGAAGATGAACCCCAGAAGAAAGATAAAGGTAAATCCATAGCTTTAAAATCTAACAAATCTGTTAAAGCTTTGCAGGTAAAAGAAGAAAGCTCTGAAGAATCTTCTTCTAAAGAAGAAGATGAACTGTCCATGCTTTCCAGAAGAATCAACAAGCTCTGGAAGCACAAGGGAAAGAAGTTTAACAACTTCAGAAAAGCTGACCACAGGAAGGAATCTTCTGGACACAGAAGATCTAGAAAGAAAGAGGTCACATGCTATGAATGCAAGGAACCTGGGCATTACAAAAATGACTGCCCCAAACTTCTCAAGGAGAAACCCAAGAGAAAGTTTGATAAAAAGAAGAAGGTTCTTATGGCAACTTGGGATGATTCAGATGAATCTGAATCTGAATCTGAAGCAGAAGAAGAGTGTGCCAACATGGCATTAATGGCTGGAATAGAAGATAAGAATGAAGAATCATCATCTGAATCTGAGTCTGACTCTGACTCTGACGCTGAAGAGGTAATGACTAAACTTACCAAAGAAGAACTTATAAAGGTGTTATCAGAAGTTCTGAAAAGCTATAATAATATCAAACTCAAAAACAAGAAGCTGAAAAGCAATCTTGAATCTGAGATTGATAATCTGAAAACAGAACTTGTTGAGCAGAAAGAAAGAAATATAAAAATCAAAAATGATTTGGAAATTGCCCAACAAGAATCTGACTCTGAAGCTAAGTCATCTGAAAATATTTTGGAAAAATATGACTCTAGCTTTCAGAGGTTCCTCACTAAAAGCATAGATAGAAGCAAGATGGCTTCTATGATCTATGGAGTTAGTAGGAATAAAAGAAAGGGAATTGGATTTAAATCTTCTTCTCTTGAAAAAGATGTAAGACCAATACCTGTAGATGATCTGATCATTAAGATAACTCCTTTATACTCTAATTTTAAATTTGGTCATTTAAATGATATTAAACACACGAGTTCTGAAAAGAATACTCATGTGTTTAGATCTAAGGCTAGTCTAAACAAAAATTATGTTGAAAAACAAAAGTTTAGACAAACCTACAAGGCAACTAACCCTAAAGGACCCAAGAAGATCTGGGTACCTAAAGACAAAATAATCCCTGTTGCAGATGTCCTTAGCAGCAAGGTCAGAACACCAATCATGGTACCTGGACTCTGGATGCTCACGACACATGACAGGAGAAAGGTATATGTTCCAAAGCCTGGAACTTAGATCTGGAGGGGACGTGAAATTTGGAGAGAACCAGAAGGGCAAGATCATTGGCTCTAGAACAATAGGTAATGGCAACCTACCCTCTATTTCTAATGTTCTGTTAGTTGAAGGATTGAAACATAATCTATTGTCCATAAGTCAATTAAGTGACAATGGTTATGATATAATCTTTAATCAAAAATGTTGCAAAGCTGTATGTCAAAAGGATGGTTCTATCCTATTCAATGGAAAGAGGAAACACAACATTTATAAAATTAACCTTTCAGAACTTAAAGTTCAAAATGTAAAATGCCTCTTATCTGTGAATGATGAGCAATGGGTCTGGCATAGAAGATTGGGGCATATTAATATGAGACGTATATCTCAGATTAATAAACTCAATCTGGTCAGAGGACTTCCTAAGTTGAAGTTCAACTCAGATGCTCTGTGTGAAGCATGTCAAAGAGGTAAATTTTCAAACTCACATTTTAAATCAAAAAATGTTGTTTCTACCTCCAGACCATTGGAATTACTTCACATTGATCTGTTTGGACCAGTGAAGACTGCATCCATCAGAGGCAAGAAGTATGGGTTAGTCATTGTAGATGACTACAGCAGATGGACATGGGTAAAGTTTCTAAAACACAAGGATGAGTCTCATTATGTGTTCTTTGACTTCTGCAATCAAGTCCAGACTGAAAAAGATTGTAAAATTATTAAAGTCAGAAGTGATCATGGTGGAGAATTTGAAAATAAACATTTTGAAAAATATTTTTCTGAAAAAGGCATTGCACATGATTTCTCCTACCCTAGAACTCCACAACAAAATGGAGTTGTAGAGAGGAAAAATAGAACATTGTAAGAAATGGCCAGAACCATGATCAATGAGACAAATCTGGCAAAATATTTCTGGGCAGAAGCAATTAACACAGCTTGTTATATTCAGAACAGAGTGTCTGTAAGACCTCTTCTGAAAAAGACTCCCTATGAATTGTGGAGAAACAGAAAGCCTAACATTGCTTATTTTCATCCTTTTGGATGTATTTGTTTTATGCTTAATACTAAAGATAATCTGAACAAGTTTGATTCCAAAGCACAGAAGTGTTTCATGCTTGGTTATTCTGAATGCTCTAAAGGCTACAGAGTATTCAATACTGAAACACAGATTGTGGAAGAATCTATTCATGTTAGATTTGATGATAAGCTTGGCTCTGAAAAGCCAAAGCAGTTTGAAAGTTCTGCAGATAGAGAAGTGATTCTCACAGACTCTGAAGGGTCAGAGGCAGAAAAGGCAATAAACAAAGAATCTGAAGCAACCCCAGATGCTACACCTTTGACCTCCCAACTAAACAACTTGCATATTTCTGAAAGACCAACTGTCAGAGGATCTTCTTCAAGAATCAAAGCTTCTCATCCAGAAGATATGATAATTGGAAAGAAAGATGATCCAATAAGGACAAGATCATTTCTCAGAACTTCTGAATCTTCTTTATTTGGCTTAGTGTCAATGATAGAACCAACATCTGTAGATGAGGCTCTGGAAGATAATGAATGGATTATAGCTATGCAAGAAGAGCTGAATCAATTCACCAGAAATGAAGTTTGGGATCTGGTTCCTAGACCTAAAGGATTCAATGTTATTGGAACAAAATGGGTCTTCAGGAATAAGCTGAATGAAAAGGGAGAAGTAGAAAGGAATAAGGCAAGGCTGGTTGCTCAAGGATACAGTCAACAAGAAGGTATTGATTACACTGAGACATATGCTCCAGTGGCAAGGTTAGAATCTATTTGTCTTCTTATTTCATTTGTTGCACAGAATAACATCACTCTATATCAGATAGATGTTAAAAGTGCTTTTCTTAATGGTATTATAGAAGAAGAAGTATATGTCCACCAACCTCCTGGTTTTGAAAGTGAAAACTTTCCAGATCATGTTTTCAAATTAAAGAAATCTCTTTATGGATTAAAACAAGCTCCCAGAGCTTGGTATGAGAGGTTGAGCAACTTCCTTCTGAAGAAAAATTTTATCAGAGGAAAAGTGGATACAACTTTATTCTGTAAAACTGTTAAGAAAGATTTGTTGATTTGTCAAATTTATGTAGATGACATTATTTTTGGATCAACAAATATTACGCTTGGAAAGGAGTTTGCTAAATGTATGCAGGAAGAATTTGAAATGAGCATGATGGGAGAATTGAGATTCTTCTTGGGAATCCAAGTCAACCAGACTCCAGAGTGCACCTACATACATCAAACCAAATATGTTAAAGAGCTTCTGAAGAAGTTCAACATGGTTGATAGCAAAATGGCAAAGACTCCAATGCACCCTACAAGCACTCTAGGTAAGGAAGAGGTAAGTAAGAAGGTAGATCAAAAACTCTACAGAGGTATGATAGGATCTCTTCTATACTTGACGGCTTCTAGACCAGATATTTTGTTTAGTGTCTGCTTATGTGCAAGATTCCAATCAGATCCTAGAGAATCACACTTAACAGCTGTTAAGAGGATTCTAAGGTATCTGAAAGGTACTGCTAACATGGGTTTGTGTTACAGAAGATCTGATGAATTTTCATTAGTTGGAATCTGTGATGCTGACTATGCTGGAGACAGAGTTGAACGTAAAAGCACTTCTGGAAGCTGTCAGTTTCTTGGAAGTCATCTGATCTCATGGTACAGCAAGAAGCAACCTACCATTGCACTATCAACTACAGAGGCAGAATACATTGTTGTTGCTGGATGTTGTACTCAGATGCTCTGGATGAAGAGTCAATTAGAAGATTATCAAATCTATGAGAGTAATCTTTCTATCTTCTGTGATAATACTTCTGCTATATGTTTGTCAAAAAATCCAATCTTGCATTCTAAGGCAAAACATATAGAAATTAAACATCACTTCATCAGAGACTATGTTCAGAAGGGTGTAATTAATTTAGCTTTTGTTGATACAAATCATCAATGGGCTGATATCTTCACAAAACCCCTTGTTGAAGATAGATTTAAGTTCATTCTGAAAAATATTTGTATGGATTCTTGTCCAGAGTAATATTTATCAAAGGCAACCTCTCAGATGCAAAATGTTTAATGATCTGAAGTATTTCATCTGACTATTCGTTCATTTATATTCATTCAATTATTTTTGTGTGAAACTCTGAACTAACAAGCTCAGAAGATCTGAAAGTTGGAAACGTTTCATTTCTTGAGAGACATCAGATGCGTATACAAAGCAAACACGTGTCACTCAGTATCTGAAATGATGGAGTGCTCAACTGAATTGACGTTTGAGGTATTGCTTTGAAAATCTCATTTTTCTTGGTTTTCCCCCCAGCTGTCATAAATTTAAAGTGAAATGATTATTTTCATTAAATGCTGTCCAAACGTGTGTAAGTGTCTTTTGTTGTGCCCTATGCTTGATTATTGGTTCTCTATAAATATCACCTATCACACTATTTTCACACTTTCCACATTCACTACATTCATGCGTTTCTGTTCTCTTTTCAATCTCTACCAAAACCCTAAACCTAAACCAAGATCTTCTTCTTCTTCAATGGCGTCTACTTCAAACACTGCTGTAAAATCCAACAAGACTATAATGTACAAAGAACCAGAACGAACCTTATTCACTCCAGTGGCAGATCTTGAGGTTCTATGTGAAAGCTTCATTGATCTTGATTCGTTAAAGGAAAATGGGTTCGACCTAACTCCTGCCATTAAAGCTCAAGGTTGGGAGAAATACTTTGAAAGACTGATGGGTCCTGTATTTCCATCACTGGTAAAGGAATTCTGGATTCATGCAAGCGCTGGTCCTAAGTTTATTCATTCATCGGTTGTTGGAATGGAGATAGTTATTACTGAGAAACTGATCAGGCAACTGTTCAGTTATACCGAATCTGATGGAGTTTCAAACCTTGCTTCTTCTCGCATAATATGGCTAGGGTTTATGAAGAAATTACTATAGCTGGAATGCCATCAAGTAAGGTTAAATATCTGAAATCCATTTATAGGATCTGGGCAAAAATATTTATGAGTATATTTTTTCACAGAAAACCATCCAACTCACCAGACTATGTGAGTTCGGAACATCTGTATTTCATGTACTGCATTAGCCAGAATGTCAAAGTGGATCTACCGTATCTAATCTTCAGTCATCTACTAACTCATGTCAAAGAAACCAGAGAGGAGGTAAGAGCTAAAGCTGGTAAAGTTAGAACTTGGATACCCCTGCTAATGTCAAAGAACCAGTCATCTGAAGAGGTTCAAGGCAGAAGAATTCCTGTGGAAGACTTTCCACTATTCAGTGCAGATGAACAAAAAGAATTTGTCTGGTTGTACATTACTGAATGTCTAAAGGAAGGAATTCCTCTACCTGCTAATCTTGTTCAGAAACCAGGAGAAGAATTGCCAAATCTGATGAAGGAAAGGCGTAGTAAGAGGAAAGCTGAAGAAGGATCAGTTCAGAAGAAGAGAAAAGCATCTGAAGTTTCAAGAAAGAAGAAGAGAGAAGGAAAGAAAGCCAGAATCAGTTTTAGAGAAGCCACTCTGGAAGAGATAAGAGACACCATTCAACAGGTATTAGCATCTGATCCTACACCTACTATTCATTCACCCCTTTCATCACCACAACTCTCTCCAAACCTTAGACAAAGAACTTCTAAACCCAAACAGTCTGTCAATCTTTCATCTGAACCACTCTCCTCTGAACCAGTAAATTTACAACCATATCCTGTACCAATTCCATTCGTACCACAACCTCAATCAATTCAATCAGAAATTCCACCAACAGAACCAACTCAACCAGAAAACACTCCAACAGTATTTCCACAACCAACTTTGTCACAACCAGAGAATCCCCAATTAGAGACTCTCCAACCAGAAACAATTATTTCAGAACAAAACCAACCAGAGACTGTTCAAACTGAACACTCTGAACAAACAATTCCCTCAGAAGATCCAAATCTTTCTGACAATATTCTTGATATTCAACCCCTCAATCAATCAATTATAATTTCTTCAACATCTGTTCACTCAGATGAATCTTCTGATTCATCTGATTCATCTGATTGTGATTCAGAGTCACTCAAACAAGCTCGTTCTGAAAGTGTTATGAAGAAACATCTTAACATTTCCTTGTTTCATACCCCACCAAACTCTCCATCTCATCAACAACCATCTGAAATTCAACCATCTGAAACTCAAACATCTGGAAACCAAACCATTCCTCAACCACCTGAAACCAATCCATCTGAAAATCAGACTTTTCCTCCACCATCTGAACTCCCTCAATCTGACATCCACACATCTCAACCACCATCACCTCAACCACAACCATCTGAACCTACTCCTGTTAACACCCCTAATCCTTTTTCGTCTGAACAGTCAGATCTAGGATCATGTGTTAATACTATGTTTGAAGTTTTCAAAAAGAAGATAGATTCTGAATATGATCGTGTTAAGGATGTATGCATGTCTAGTTTGGATCCAACTGTTTCAAATACTGCTTGGAAGCGCTTCATCTGGATGTTCAACAAAGCTGCCTTAAAAGTTAGAGTTAACTGCTCTAAGCTTGCTAAGAATAAATTTGCAGAATTAATCAAGGTAACTCTGATGAACATGCCTCCTCCTCCTCCTGTGTTACTTTTGGAAGCTGCTCCTCCAGTAGTTCCTGAATCTGAAATAGTTGAACAAGTATCTGATGAAAACCAATCTGAAGGGAACCCTGCTGCTACTGCATCTGCTTCGTCTTCATCTGTGGTTGCAGAACTTGTGAATGATGTGAAGGATATAAAGGACTGGATGATCAAGCAAGAAAAGACAACTGATGAAATCAAGACCTGGATGTCTAAGCAAGAAGAGTCAGCTGCCAAGATGACAGAGCTTCTGACCCTTATTGCCTCTCGCCAGACTTAGCTTTATTTGTTGTTTTGCACATGAACTGCTTTTGCTGTCTGTTTTTTGTTGTGTTATGTGTTTTGGCTTCTGCCTGTTTGACTGTGAACTTTGGTTTGTTTTAATTGCATGATAATGTGTTTTCTTCTATATGCCTCTTTTCTTCTATATCTTTCTGTCTTTGAAAATCTTTTTGATTATGACAAAAAGGGGGAGAAAAAGAGAAACTGAGTGTTCAACCTATAAGCAATTACTAAAACTGAAATTCAGACATTTTATTAACTTACCTTGAATTTAAGTCTTTCAGATTACATTGATATATCTGACATAATTCATTGAAGTTACCCTGAGACTGTGTCAACCAGAACCTGATCCTCTAAAGAAAATCTGAGTATTCAATCAACTCTGATATCTTACTCTGATACATTTATTCTGAAAGAGAATTCAAGCAAGATGATAACCAGGCGCTCTGACTAAAGGAAGTCATATGTATCTGGCATCAAGATTTGATTCTGAACTCTTTCATCAGGCTCTGAATCTGAAATATACTTAATCAGAAAGGGAAGTATTCTATTCTATTGAAGTATTTATTTCAGGGGGAGATTGTTAATCTCAAGGGGAGTTTTTTAATTCATACTCTTTATTGAACAAAATTTCTCATGTTTTGTCATCATCAAAAAGGGGGAGATTGTAAGAACACAGATTGTTTCTTAGTTATATCTCTATGTTTTGATGATAACACTTATGAATTTTGTATTCAAGAATTATATACTCTAAATTTGTTCTAGACTGTTTGCTACAGGTACTAAAGAAAATACTCTTAAGATAGCAAATTTGGATCTGAACAATGTTATTATGAAAGGCTTCATAAGTTCAAGAGCATCTTAAGTGAAGATCTGAACGCTGCTCCCAGAAGAATCTGATCACTGTTTCTTGAAGATTCTGAAGCAGGAGCCTCTAAAGCATAGAAGACTCTGCTCTGAGAGATTTACACGCTCAAGCACACAAGCTGCACATACTCTGATTCAGCTCAATCTGAAGAACATCCAAGACTCTGAAGATCCAGAAGATCTCTACTCTGGAGACTCTGAAGTTTCAGATTCTAATGTTGAAAGCTGAACTTACTTTGTGAAGAAGATTTAAATATGTACGTTGGCTTATCTCAACAGCTCTTTCCTCCTTTGTGCTAGACACAAGGACACAGACAAAAAGGTTTTATCTGTGCATTCCATTCTAAGGAAAGTTTCTGCAAAGTGAAGACAAAAGGCATCAGGCTTGTTTCAGCACAGCCTCCAACGTAAAGACAAAAGGCTTCAGGCTTTTCTGCACAGCCTTCAACGTTAACAAGACTTCGTGGATCTAAGTGCCTATATAAAGAAGTCCACTCCATCTTCTTCAGTATCGAACTTCTAGCAAAATTCTCTCACCAAAGCAAAACTCTCAAAGCTCTTATTATTTTATTTTGCTAAAACTTTGTTCTTAACTTAAGAGAAATATCACAGTTGTGATAACAGCTTATTAGAAGCATTCATACTCTTGTATAAGTTTTACCTTGTTTGTAAAAGGTTTTCCTTAAGAGGATCCAGTTGGGATCAGTTGCTCTTGAGAAGACTAAGAACAGTTGTTCTTAGGTGTTGCTATTGTAATCTGTTTGATTAAATAGTGGATTAAGTCCTTGACAGAGAAAGGCAAATCACTCTTGAGAGGGTGGACTGGAGTAGTTGTATTCAACGAACCAGGATAAAAATATCTGTGTTTAAATCTTTGATTTTTAGTCTTACTTATTCAACCCCCCCCCCCCTTCTAAGTAATTTTCTCACCTTTAGGTTTTTGCATATTTATTGGGATTGTTTGATAATAATTAGTGGGTAGAAATATGTTTAGGTTAAAATTCTCAAATTATCCATGAAATTGAAAATGTTAGGTTTGATAATAATCCTTGAAAATGTGTTAATTTAATTGTGTTTAGAATTGGTATGTTGGCATATTATAGAGACCCATTTAATATTTGAAGTAAACTCATGGAAATTTGATATATTTATTATTTACAATGACTTGTATATATTGTCATATAGTTGCACTGCAAACTAAAATTTGATTACTGTATGATTTAAGAAATTAATTGTGTTGATAATGCTTGTGAGCTAATATTATATTATTTACACTATTTTTGTTTTATGGCTGTTATAAGAGATTCTGCTTTCCATTGCCGCAATTCCACCACGATTACTCATTGTTGCTATAATCAAGTGTATAGTTTTAATATGTTTATTTTATTATAATTATTATAAATTATAATTGATTGAATTAGTTAACATATGATAATAATTATTCACTTGTGCAATTAACACAAACCTTGATCTCAAACAAATGTGAAAACTTTATATATTAATTAATGTAGCATAGAAACAGACAACATTAAAAAATTTGTAATCTCTTTCATCTCCCTGTAGCGCACAATCAAAACAAGAAGCTAGAATTGATTTAATATAAGTGATACATTTCCTTTAATACAGTAGCGGAACAACCAATTGTTAGAATGAAAAGTGATACTCCATGTACTGTAGCGATAGAAATTAGGAGAATGAAATATGCTTCTTTTATTACTTCAATTACTGCAGCATGTATATATACATATAAATATGAATTGAAATGTTTATTAAATTACTAAATAGTTATTAAAATACTAAATATTTATTTAAAATATTGAATGTTTACTTAATATTGAATATTTATTAAAATACTAAATATTTATTTAAAATATTGAATATATATTAAAATATTGAATATTTATCTAAAATATTTAATTGTTTATTAAATATTGAATATTTATTTATAATATTGAATTGTTTATTGAATATTGAATATTTATTTAAAATATTGAACGTTTATTTAATATTAAATATTTCTAGCATATTTATTAAATATTAATTATTTTATTAAATATTAATTATTTACTTAAATATTAATTATTTATTTAAATATTGATTGTTTATTAAATATTGATTATTTATTCAAATATTGATTGTTTATCAAAATATTGATTATTTATTGAATATTAAATTATTTATCGAATATTGAGTGTTTATGAATATTGATTTTTAATTATTGATGATGAATTAAATATTTTATATTTAATCAGTGATGTGTGAATTGAAGTTGGAGTGTGTTGATGCTTGTGTATGTGCAAATGTGTGATAATTCAAGTGTGATGAATTATTGAAGATATGCTTGGATATTAAGATTGGTGTATGGTCTTAATTGCATATGATTTGTGAATTTGCATACACATCATTTGTGTCAAGAGGCAATGCTTGTTAGTTCCGTGGGAGCTAGTGACTTGTCCCAAACCTAGAGCGGGGTTTGAAAGCTTAGGGAACGAGCTTTTTGTGTGTTATTGGTCTAGGGAATGGACCCGGTTTAAGTGTAAAAACCGAAAGATAATAACGAGTGTTGGTACCACATGGCATTGAGTTGCATTGAGTCTTGCATTGAGTTTTGCATTGAGTCTTGCATTGAGTTTTGCATTGAGTCTCATTATGTATATTTATGTGCTATGAGATTACGTGTGATATGTGGAACTGATAAATTGGTGAATTATGGAGTTGTGTGTATATACTTATGAATAGTATGGTTACTTGAATAATATTGTGTTGATAAAACTTTTGAAGTGTGAGAATAATAGTGATTATGTTTGTATGCCTTAAATTATATATTATCTTATAATTTCAATAATTATGTGAATTCTCACCCTTCTGTTGGAATGATGTTTTATACGACATCGCTCAGGTACTGAGGAGTAGAGTTGCTTCTAGCACGAGGTAGCCGTTGGAGTAGCTTGAGTTGTGTCTTTATTTATTTTGGGTCGAGTCATGCTCTGATTATGTAACACCGGGGAATATTTTGATTTCATATTTGGAGAGATATTTTATATACTCTACTTTATTCTGTTGTTGTTATTTTGAATTATATGAAGAATTGGCTTTTAAGCCTAAGTATTAAAAATGAGATGAGCATGAGACTTTTATTATGTCTATCATGATTAAAGCAAATCTACTGCTACATGTTAATGTGAAGGTGTATGAAAAACAGGAGGTTATTTTTAGATTATTGAGCATGACAGGTGTTGTGTGATGTTTAGAAAAGTTATGTGACACCTTTTTGTGAAAGGCATGATAATTACTCTGATCTATTTATATTTATTCTGCGGGGTTAGAAGGGTGTTACATTAGTGGTATCAGAGCAGGTCGGTCCGTCCGACCAAGTTGTCTAATGTTGTTTGTTCCCTGGTATACAACATGTGTGTGAAAACACTGTCGATACATGTTTGTTGTCTAACCTTTGTCTGCAAGAGTGAGAATGATTCAAGTGGGGGAGAAACTGGTGCTTCTCCAAGATTGCTGCAAGTGTGGAGTTGTAGCTTATTGTATGGTTGAACGCTCTTATAGTTTGGTAAAGACGGTTTATGCCCCATTATGATTGTCGACTGTCTATTAACAAATTGAGGAACTGATCACCCTTAATCTCTTGTTGATAGTAGTTGGGATTGTGTTGGATGGGATAGACGTGTCTTGTAAGCTTAAATGGCGTGAGCAGTGAATTGTCTTGAGTTAAGCTAAGTGCTTAAGAATGGTTTTGATGAGTCGGTGCAGGAGGGTGCTGAGGTGTTTAATTTTGATGGGAATTTTTGAATTATCATGAAAGCGGGAAGTTGGCGATTGCCGATTAACTGTGGTTGGCTGGAAGTTTTCTGAGGAGATAAGTGATGTACGGCCAGGACGTGAAGTGGAGTTGTGACCGACTTAGATACGGAAACTAGTCCGAGAGTGAGAGCTTCGTATTTTATGTCTATTTGGATGGTCAATGGATTAAACTGATTAAGTAGTGTTGAGACTTGGGTCTGGCGTGTGTGCTAAGGCGACAGATTGTGAGGTTGAGTATATAAAAGGTGGATAGTGACTCCGAATGATTAGTAAAGAAAGTAAGATATGGAATGCAATATTAGTATAATTAAACCTCTAGATATTCCAAGAGTTGAAGATGTGTTGAATGACCTTCTGAGTGTGAAATTGTTGTCGTGCGTCAAATTCCGAGATCGCAGTTTTTTACGGAATCAATGTTTTTACGGACGAAAGTTGGAATAGATTACGCTGTTGTGCCGGGTAATGTTAGGCCGTGATCGAGTATGCTTGTTTTATCGAATTTGATGGATTTTTGTAAGTTTTTGCATTTTTGGAGATTTGAGGATTTAAGATTCGGATTGAAATCGAAAGTCGTAGATTTCACGTTTGATGGTTCTAAATCACTAATATATGTTTGGTATGAATGAGTATGTGTTTGTTTCGAAGAAAATAATTGAATCGGTCAGATTTTCGGGCGAAAATGCTCAAACCCGTAGCAGTCTTTATACAGAAAAAATTTTGTTTGGGAAAAACTTCGAAAATTCATATCTCTTGATCCGTAAGTCGGTTTTAGTCCCCGTTCGAAGCGTTAGAAAGCTAACGAGATGATCTTTCTAGGAAAAATTGTTTTGAGGCCTTTACCTGGTCCAATTATAGCAGAAAATTGAAAACGTATTGTGTGTTGATTTTTGCCGAACCCGACAGGACCAGTTGTTGTGTTTTATGATGCCTTGTTGATATGATTGGGAGATATGCTAAGTGAAACTTCAACGAGTTTTGGTTATGCTTTAAGGGAACCTGAAGTACATAAGAGGAACCATCTGATAAGTTATTTAGAGTTGGTTGTTGTTGTGGTTGTGTCGGAGTTTGGAAGCCTCAATTGTTTAGTTGAGATTTGAGATGGTTGGTGATCTTAAGAACTTAAGGTATTTGTTGATTTGAAAAAGAGTTGAATATGGTGCCGAGGAAATAAATAGGGACTTCTGAAGGAGTATGGTTTTGGGTTGAATTACCATTCGAGTGAGACCAAGTGGTAGCAGAGATATCGAATTAGAAATTTCTGTATATACCAATGATGATGGTAATGAGTTAGAACTGATGAAGCAAATTCGGGATATGAGTTTGGTTTGTGAAGAAAATATCTTAGGGAGTTGAGCTTTGTATCTTGAGACTGACTATAGGTATTCTTGATAAGATTCGAAGAAGTCGAAGTTCTAATTTGAGTTAATAGATTGATTGAATTTAATTAATTGAAGTCGAAGAGCTGATTTTCGGATTGATGAGAATGGTACCATGAGATGTCGTGATGGAGTGTGTGTTCCAAATAGTGTGAGTTGGATAAGAGTACTCTGGAAGAAGAACATTGAGATAGATGGAGAGAGAAATGGTTGAAGTGGTATGTGCTGGTTTGACTTATCGGAAGTCGAAGTGTGAACATCAGAGGTTGTTGGACCTTATACAACTGTTGAATATTTCTAAATGGTATGGAATAGTATTCCCATGGATTTTGTGTCGGGTTTTCTGAAGAAATGTGAAGGGATATGATTCGACTTGGGTGGTTATGAATGGATTGGCAAGATTAACTCATTTCTTACTAATGAGGATGAATCATTCTATGTTGAATCTAGCTAAGAGGTATAGTGAGGAAGTTGCGGGGTAGTATGGGTTACCGTCGAATATTGTGTCAGATGAGAATCTGAATTTTCGTTGAGATTTTGAGAAAGTTGCAGACGCTTTGTGTGTCATGTTGAAGTTGAACTCTTTCTAGCATCCGTGGACGAAATGGACAGACAAAGAGAACTATCTAGTATGTAGGGGATTTGTGGAGAGCTTGTGTGTTGGATCAAGGTGGATCGTGGGATAGTTAACTATCGTTGCTTGAATTACCTACAATGACAATGATCATTCTAGTATCGGAATAACATTGTATGAGGCTTTGTACAGTAAGAGGTGTAGGAATCCTTTGTGTTGATGTGTGCCAGGCGAGAGTGTTGTACTCGGACCTGAGATTGTGCAAGAGACGACAAGAAAGATTAAAAGGACCCAAGAAAAGACGTGTTTCGAGAGTTACAATAGTAATTGGTGTCGGTCAAGCTAGAGGTCTCGGAAGCACCCACTGTGTTTTGTTGATCTGTATCAGAGTGGCGCAACGGAAGCATGGAGAAAATAGCATGTTAGATTGTTTTACCGCTGTCGCTTGTGAGGATTGCATGATGTGTTCATGTGTCTAAGTTGAGGAAGTGCATTGATTCAGATGGATAGTGTACGAGTAAGAGAGGATTTGATTGTTGAGACATTGCTAGTTCAGGTTGATGAACGAGGAGCAACTTCGAGGTATAGAGATTCCTTTGGTGGAGGTAGTTGGGAGATTAGGATGCGAGAGTCGTATCCAGAGTTATTTGAATCAGGTAACATTTTCGAGGACGAAAATTCCTAAAGTGGGGGAGGGTTGTAACACCCCAATTTTTAGTAATTATTTATTAATTAAATTAATTGATTAATTATGTGATTTTAGGCCTAATTGAATTAACTAATTTATGTGATTTATTTGATATAATTGAATTAGTTGATTTATTGAATTTATATAAATTATTTGATTTATTTGAGTTGTTTGGATTAATTGAATTATTGGACATATTCGAAATAATTGATTTAAATTTATTATTTAACTTATATGATATATTCTAATTTATAGAATAATATAGAATTGTTAGATTAATTGATTGGACCTATTTGGGGGTGTGAATAGACATGAGTTATTAAGCCCATTGAAATTACTAGGTTAATTAAAATTGTGAGAATTATATAAAATAAGAGAATGGGATAAAAGAGAATAGAAAGAAAGAAAAGATAGAAAGGAGAAAAGAGGCAAAGAGAGGAGTGGAGAAGAAGAGGAAGAAACTCAAGAGAAAGAGCAAAAGTTCAACAAATTCAAGGTAAGGGTGGGTTTTTGCATATTTATTGGGATTGTTTGATAATAATTAGTGGGTAGAAATATGTTTAGGTTAAAATTCTCAAATTATCCATGAAATTGAAAATGTTAGGTTTTGATAATAATCCTTGAAAATATGTTAATTTAATTGTGTTTAGAATTGGTATGTTGGCATATTATAGAGACCCATTTAATATTTGAAGTAAACTCATGGAAATTTGGTATATTTATTATTTACAGTGACTTGTATATATTGTCGTATAGTTGCACTGCAAACTAAAATTTGATTACTGTATGATTTAAGAAATTAATTGTGTTGATAATGCTTGTGAGCTAATATTATATTATTTACACTATTTTTGTTTTATGGTTGTTATAAGAGATTCTGCTTTCCATTGCCGCAATTCCACCACGATTACTCATTGTTGCTATAATCAAGTGTATAGTTTTAATATGTTTATTTTATTATAATTATTATAAATTATAATTGATTGATTTAGTTAATATATGATAATAACTATTCACTTGTGCAATTAACACAAACCTTGATCTCAAACAAATGTGAAAACTTTATATATTAATTAATGTAGCATAGAAACAGACAACATTAAAAAATTTGTAATCTCTTTCATCTCCCTGTAGCGCACAATCAAAACAAGAAGCTAGAATTGATTTAATATAAGTGATACATTTCCTTTAATACTGTAGCGGAACAACCAATTGTTAGAATGAAAAGTGATACTCCATGTACTGTAGCGATAGAAATTAGGAGAATGAAATATGCTTCTTTTATTACTTCAATTACTGCAGCATGTATATATACATATAAATATGAATTGAAATGTTTATTAAATTACTAAATAGTTATTAAAATACTAAATATTTATTTAAAATATTGAATTTTTACTTAATATTGAATATTTATTAAAATACTAAATATTTATTTAAAATATTGAATATATATTAAAATATTGAATATTTATCTAAAATATTGAATTGTTTATTAAATATTGAATATTTATTTATAATATTGAATTGTTTATTGAATATTGAATATTTATTTAAAATATTGAACGTTTATTTAATATTAAATATTTCTAGCATATTTATTAAATATTAATTATTTTATTAAATATTAATTATTTACTTAAATATTAATTATTTATTTAAATATTGATTGTTTATTAAATATTGATTATTTATTCAAATATTGATTGTTTATCAAAATATTGATTATTTATTGAATATTAAATTATTTATCGAATATTTAGTGTTTATGAATATTGATTTTTAATTATTGATGATGAATTAAATATTTTATATTTAATTAGTGATGTGTGAATTGAAGTTGGAGTGTGTTGATGCTTGTGTATGTGCAAATGTGTGATAATTCAAGTGTGATGAATTATTGAAGATATGCTTGGATATTAAGATTGGTGTATGGTCTTAATTGCATATGATTTGTGAATTTGCATACGCATCATTTGTGTCAAGAGGCAATGCTTGTTAGTTCCGTGGGAGCTAGTGACTTGTCCCAAACCTAGAGCGGGGTTTGAAAGCTTAGGGAACGAGCTTTTTGTGTGTTATTGGTCTAGGGAACGGACCCGGTTTAAGTGTAAAAACCGAAAGATAATAACGAGTGTTGGTACCACATGGCATTGAGTTGCATTGAGTCTTGCATTGAGTTTTGCATTGAGTCTTGCGTTGAGTTTTGCGTTGAGTCTCATTATGTATATTTATGTGCTATGAGATTACGTGTGATATGTGGAACTGATAAATTGGTGAATTATGGAGTTGTGTGTATATACTTATGAATAGTATTGTTACTTGAATAATATTGTGTTGATAAAACTTTTGAAGTGTGAGAATAATAGTGATTATGTTTGTATGCCTTAAATTATATATTATCTTATAATTTCAATAATTATGTGAATTCTCACCCTTCTGTTGGAATGATGTTTTATACGACATCGCTCAGGTATTGAGGAGTAGAGTTGCTTCTAGCACGAGGTAGCCGTTGGAGTAGCTTGAGTTGTGTCTTTATTTATTTTGGGTCGAGTCATGCTCTGATTATGTAACACCGGGGAATATTTTGATTTCATATTTGGAGAGATATTTTATGTACTCTACTTTATTCTGTTGTTGTTATTTTGAATTATATGAAGAATTGGCTTTTAAGCCTAAGTATTAAAAATGAGATGAGCATGAGACTTTTATTATGTCTATCATGATTAAAGCAAATCTACTGCTACATGTTAATGTGAAGGTGTATGAAAAGCAGGAGGTTATTTTTAGATTATTGAGCATGACAGGTGTTGTGTGATGTTTTGAAAAGTTATGTGACACCCTTTTGTGAAAGGCATGATAATTACTCTGATCTATTTATATTTATTCTGTGGGGTTAGAAGGGTGTTACATTAGTGGTATCAGAGCAGGTCGGTCCGTCCGACCAAGTTGTCTAATGTTGTTTGTTCCCTGGTATACGACATGTGTATGAAAACACTGTCGATACATGTTTGTTGTCTAACCTTTGTCTACAAGAGTGAGAATGATTCAATTGGGGGAGAAACTGGTGCTTCTCCAAGATGCTGCAAGTGTGGAGTTGTAGCTTATTGTATGGTTGAACGCTCTTATAGTTTGGTAAAGACGGTTTATGACCCATTATGATTGTCGACTGTCTATTAACAAATTGAGGAACTGATCACCCTTAATCTCTTGTTGATAGTAGTTGGGATTGTGTTGGATGGGATAGACGTGTCTTGCAAGCTTAAATGGCGTGAGCAGTGAATTGTCTTGAGTTAAGCTAAGTGCTTAAGAATGGTTTTGATGAGTCGGTGCAGGAGGGTGCTGAGGTGTTTAATTTTGATGGGAATTTTTGAATTATCATGAAAGCGGGAAGTTGGCGATTGCCGATTAACTGTGGTTGGCTGGAAGTTTTCTGAGGAGATAAGTGATGTACGACCAGGACGTGAAGTAGAGTTGTGACCGACTTAGATACGGAAACTAGTCCGAGAGTGAGAGCTTCGTATTTTATGTCTATTTGGATGGTCAATGGATTAAACTGATTAAGTAGTGTTGAGACTTGGGTCTGGCGTGTGTGCTAAGGCGACAGATTGTGAGGTTGAGTATATAAAAGGTGGATAGTGACTCCGAATGATTAGTAAAGAAAGTAAGATATGGAATGCAATATTAGTATAATTAAACCTCTAGATATTCCAAGAGTTGAAGATGTGTTGAATGACCTTCTGAGTGTGAAATTGTTGTCGTGCGTCAAATTCCGAGATCGCAGCTTTTTACGGAATCAATGTTTTTACGGACGAAAGTTGGAATAGATTACGCCGTTGTGCCGGGTAATGTTAGGCCGTGATCGAGTATGCTTGTTTTATCGAATTTGATGGATTTTTGTAAGTTTTTGCATTTTTGGAGATTTGAGGATTTAAGATTCGGATTGAAATCGAAAGTCGTAGATTTCACGTTTGATGGTTCTAAATCACTAATATATGTTTGGTATGAATAAGTATGTGTTTGTTTCGAAGAAAATAATTGAATCGGTCAGATTTTCGGGCGAAAATGCTCAAACCCGTAGCAGTCTTTATACAGAAAAAATTTTGTTTGGGAAAAACTTCGAAAATTCATATCTCTTGATCCGTAAGTCGGTTTTAGTCCCTGTTCGAAGCGTTGGAAAGCTAACGAGATGCTCTTTCTAGGAAAAGTTGTTTTGAGGCCTTTACCTGGTTCAATTATAGCAGAAAATTGAAAACGTATTATGTGCTGATTTTTGCCGAACCCGACGGGACCAGTTGTTGTTTTTTATGATGCCTTGTTGATATGATTGGGAGATATGCTAAGTGAAACTTCAACGAGTTTTGGTTATGCTTTAAGGGAACTTGAAGTACATAAGAGGAACCATCTGATAAGTTATTTAGAGTTGGTTGTTGTTGTGGTTGTGTCGGAGTTTGGAAGCCTCAATTGTTTAGTTGAGATTTGAGATGGTTGGTGATCTTAAGAACTTAAGGTATTTGTTGATTTGAAAAAGAGTTGAATATGGTGCCGAGGAAATAAATAGGGACTTCTGAAGGAGTATGGTTTTGGGTTGAATTACCATTCGAGTGAGACCAAGTGGTAGCAGAGATATCGAATTAGAAATTTCTGTATATACCAATGATGATGGTAATGAGTTAGAACTGATGAAGCAAATTCGGGATATGAGTTTGGTTTGTGAAGAAAATATCTTAGGGAGTTGAGCTTTGTATCTTGAGACTGACTATAGGTATTCTTGATAAGATTCGAAGAAGTCGAAGTTCTAATTTGAGTTAATAGATTGATTGAATTTAATGAATTGAAGTCGAAGAGCTGATTTTCGGATTGATGAGAATGGTACCATGAGATGTCGTGATGGAGTGTGTGTTCCAAATAGTGTGAGTTGGATAAGAGTACTCTGGAAGAAGAACATTGAGATAGATGGAGAGAGAAATGGTTGAAGTGGTATGTGCTGGTTTGACTTATCGGAAGTCGAAGTGTGAACATCAGAGGTTGTTGGACCTTATACAACTGTTGAATATTTCTAAATGGTATGGAATAGTATTCCCATGGATTTTGTGTCGGGTTTTCTGAAGAAATGTGAAGGGATATGATTCGACTTGGGTGGTTATGAATGGATTGGCAAGATTAACTCATTTCTTACTAATGAGGATGAATCATTCTATGTTGAATCTAGCTAAGAGGTATAGTGAGGAAGTTGCGGGGTAGTATGGGTTACCGTCGAATATTGTGTCAGATGAGAATTTGAATTTTCGTTGAGATTTTGAGAAAGTTGCAGACGCTTTGGGTGTCATGTTGAAGTTGAACTCTTTCTAGCATCCGTGGACGAAATGGACAGACAAAGAGAACTATCTAGTATGTAGGGGATTTGTGGAGAGCTTGTGTTTTGGATCAAGGTGGATCGTGGGATAGTTAACTATCGTTGCTTGAATTACCTACAATGACAATGATCATTCTAGTATCGGAATGACATTGTATGAGGCTTTGTACAGTAAGAGGTGTAGGAATCCTTTGTGTTGATGTGTGCCAGGCGAGAGTGTTGTACTCGGACCTGAGATTGTGCAAGAGACGACAAGAAAGATTAAAAGGACCCAAGAAAAGACGTGTTTCGAGAGTTACAATAGTAACTGGTGTCGGTCGAGCTAGAGGTCTCGGAAGCACCCACTGTGTTTTGTTGATCTGTATCAGAGTGGCGCAACGGAAGCATGTAGAAAATAGCATGTTAGATTGTTTTACCGCTGTCGCTTGTGAGGATTGCATGATGTGTTCATGTGTCTAAGTTGAGGAAGTGCATTGATTCAGATGGATAATGTACGAGTAAGAGAGGATTTGATTGTTGAGACATTGCTAGTTCAGGTTGATGAACGAGGAGCAACTTCGAGGTATAGAGATTCCTTTGGTTGAGGTAGTTGGGAGATTAGGATGCGAGAGTCGTATCCAGAGTTATTTGAATCAGGTAACATTTTCGAGGACGAAAATTCCTAAAGTGGGGGAGGGTTGTAACACCCCAATTTTTAGTAATTATTTATTAATTAAATTAATTGATTAATTATGTGATTTTAGGCCTAATTGAATTAACTAATTTATGTGATTTATTTGATATAATTGAATTAGTTGATTTATTGAATTTATATAAATTATTTGATTTATTTGAGTTGTTTGGATTAATTGAATTATTGGACATATTCGAAATAATTGATTTAAATTTATTATTTAACTTATATGATATATTCTAATTTGTAGAATAATATAGAATTGTTAGATTAATTGATTGGACCTATTTGGGGGTGTGAATAGACATGAGTTATTAAGCCCATTGAAATAACTAGGTTAATTAAAATTGTGAGAATTATATAAAATAAGAGAATGGGATAAAAGAGAATAGAAAGAAAGAAAAGATAGAAAGGAGAAAAGAGGCAAAGAGAGGAGTGGAGAAGAAGAGGAAGAAACTCAAGAGAAAGAGCAAAAGTTCAACAAATTCAAGGTAAGGGTGGGTTTTTGCATATTTATTGGGATTGTTTGATAATAATTAGTGGGTAGAAATATGTTTAGGTTAAAATTCTCAAATTATCCATGAAATTGAAAATGTTAGGTTTTGATAATAATCCTTGAAAATGTGTTAATTTAATTGTGTTTAGAATTGGTATGTTGGCATATTATAGAGACCCATTTAATATTTGAAGTAAACTCATGGAAATTTGGTATATTTATTATTTACAATGACTTGTATATATTGTCGTATAGTTGCACTGCAAACTAAAATTTGATTACTGTATGATTTAAGAAATTAATTGTGTTGATAATGCTTGTGAGCTAATATTATATTATTTACACTATTTTTGTTTTATGGCTGTTATAAGAGATTCTGCTTTCCATTGCCGCAATTCCACCACGATTACTCATTGTTGCTATAATCAAGTGTATAGTTTTAATATGTTTATTTTATTATAATTATTATAAATTATAATTGATTGAATTAGTTAATATATGATAATAATTATTCACTTGTGCAATTAACACAAATCTTGATCTCAAACAAATGTGAAAACTTTATATATTAATTAATGTAGCATAGAAACAGACAACATTAAAAAATTTGTAATCTCTTTCATCTCCCTGTAGCGCACAATCAAAACAAGAAGCTAGAATTGATTTAATATAAGTGATACATTTCCTTTAATACTGTAGCGGAACAACCAATTGTTAGAATGAAAAGTGATACTCCATGTACTGTAGCGATAGAAATTAGGAGAATGAAATATGCTTCTTTTATTACTTCAATTACTGCAGCATGTATATATACATATAAATATGAATTGAAATGTTTATTAAATTACTAAATAGTTATTAAAATACTAAATATTTATTTAAAATATTGAATGTTTACTTAATATTGAATATTTATTAAAATACTAAATATGTATTTAAAATATTGAATATATATTAAAATATTGAATATTTATCTAAAATATTGAATTGTTTATTAAATATTGAATATTTATTTATAATATTGAATTGTTTATTGAATATTGAATATTTATTTAAAATATTGAACGTTTATTTAATATTAAATATTTCTAGCATATTTATTAAATATTAATTATTTTATTAAATATTAATTATTTACTTAAATATTAATTATTTATTTAAATATTGATTGTTTATTAAATATTGATTATTTATTCAAATATTGATTGTTTATCAAAATATTGATTATTTATTGAATATTAAATTATTTATCGAATATTGAGTGTTTATGAATATTGATTTTTAATTATTGATGATGAATTAAATATTTTATATTTAATTAGTGATGTGTGAATTGAAGTTGGAGTGTGTTGATGCTTGTGTATGTGCAAATGTGTGATAATTCAAGTGTGATGAATTATTAAAGATATGCTTGGATATTAAGATTGGTGTATGGTCTTAATTGCATATGATTTGTGAATTTGCATACGCATCATTTGTGTCAAGAGGCAATGCTTGTTAGTTCCGTGGGAGCTAGTGACTTGTCCCAAACCTAGAGCGGGGTTTGAAAGCTTAGGGAACGAGCTTTTTGTGTGTTATTGGTCTAGGGAACGGACCCGGTTTAAGTGTAAAAACCGAAAGATAATAACGAGTGTTGGTACCACATGGCATTGAGTTGCATTGAGTCTTGCATTGAGTTTTGCATTGAGTCTTGCGTTGAGTTTTGCATTGAGTCTCATTATGTATATTTATGTGCTATGAGATTACGTGTGATATGTGGAACTGATAAATTGGTGAATTATGGAGTTGTGTGTATATACTTATGAATAGTATGCTTACTTGAATAATATTGTGTTGATAAAACTTTTGAAGTGTGAGAATAATAGTGATTATGTTTGTATGCCTTAAATTATATATTATCTTATAATTTCAATAATTATGTGAATTCTCACCCTTCTGTTGGAATGATGTTTTATACGACATCGCTCAGGTACTGAGGAGTAGAGTTGCTTCTAGCACGAGGTAGCCGTTGGAGTAGCTTGAGTTGTGTCTTTATTTATTTTGGGTCGAGTCATGCTCTGATTATGTAACACCGGGGAATATTTTGATTTCATATTTGGAGAGATATTTTATGTACTCTACTTTATTCTGTTGTTGTTATTTTGAATTATATGAAGAATTGGCTTTTAAGCCTAAGTATTAAAAATGAGATGAGCATGAGACTTTTATTATGTCTATCATGATTAAAGCAAATCTACTGCTACATGTTAATGTGAAGGTGTATGAAAAGCAGGAGGTTATTTTTAGATTATTGAGCATGACAGGTGTTGTGTGATGTTTTGAAAAGTTATGTGACACCCTTTTGTGAAAGGCATGATAATTACTCTGATCTATTTATATTTATTCTGCGGGGTTAGAAGGGTGTTACATTAGTGGTATCAGAGCAGGTCGGTCCGTCCGACCAAGTTGTCTAATGTTGTTTGTTCCCTGGTATACGACATGTGTGTGAAAACACTGTCGATACATGTTTGTTGTCTAACCTTTGTCTGCAAGAGTGAGAATGATTCAAGTGGGGGAGAAACTGGTGCTTCTCCAAGATGCTGCAAGTGTGGAGTTGTAGCTTATTGTATGGTTGAACGCTCTTATAGTTTGGTAAAGACGGTTTATGCCCCATTATGATTGTCGACTGTCTATTAACAAATTGAGGAACTGATCACCCTTAATCTCTTGTTGATAGTAGTTGGGATTGTGTTGGATGGGATAGACGTGTCTTGCAAGCTTAAATGGCGTGAGCAGTGAATTGTCTTGAGTTAAGCTAAGTGCTTAAGAATGGTTTTGATGAGTCGGTGCAGGAGGGTGCTGAGGTGTTTAATTTTGATGGGAATTTTTGAATTATCATGAAAGCGGGAAGTTGGCGATTGCCGATTAACTGTGGTTGGCTGGAAGTTTTCTGAGGAGATAAGTGATGTACGGCCAGGACGTGAAGTGGAGTTGTGACCGACTTAGATACGGAAACTAGTCCGAGAGTGAGAGCTTCGTATTTTATGTCTATTTGGATGGTCAATGGATTAAACTGATTAAGTAGTGTTGAGACTTGGGTCTGGCGTGTGTGCTAAGGCGACAGATTGTGAGGTTGAGTATATAAAAGGTGGATAGTGACTCCGAATGATTAGTAAAGAAAGTAAGATATGGAATGCAATATTAGTATAATTAAACCTCTAGATATTCCAAGAGTTGAAGATGTGTTGAATGACCTTCTGAGTGTGAAATTGTTGTCGTGCGTCAAATTCCGAGATCGCAGCTTTTTACGGAATCAATGTTTTTACGGACGAAAGTTGGAATAGATTACGCCGTTGTGCCGGGTAATGTTAGGCCGTGATCGAGTATGCTTGTTTTATCGAATTTGATGGATTTTTGTAAGTTTTTGCATTTTTGGAGATTTGAGGATTTAAGATTCGGATTGAAATCGAAAGTCGTAGATTTCACGTTTGATGGTTCTAAATCACTAATATATGTTTGGTATGAATGAGTATGTGTTTGTTTCGAAGAAAATAATTGAATCGGTCAGATTTTCGGGCGAAAATGCTCAAACCCGTAGCAGTCTTTATACAGAAAAAATTTTGTTTGGGAAAAACTTCGAAAATTCATATCTCTTGATCCGTAAGTCGGTTTTAGTCCCTGTTCGAAGCGTTGGAAATCTAACGAGATGCTCTTTCTAGGAAAAATTGTTTTGAGGCCTTTACCTGGTTCAATTATAGCAGAAAATTGAAAACATATTGTGTGCTGATTTTTGCCGAACCCGACGGGACCAGTTGTTGTGTTTTATGATGCCTTGTTGATATGATTGGGAGATATGCTAAGTGAAACTTCAGCGAGTTTTGGTTATGCTTTAAGGGAACTTGAAGTACATAAGAGGAACCATCTGATAAGTTATTTAGAGTTGGTTGTTGTTGTGGTTGTGTCGGAGTTTGGAAGCCTCAATTGTTTAGTTGAGATTTGAGATGGTTGGTGATCTTAAGAACTTAAGGTATTTGTTGATTTGAAAAAGAGTTGAATATGGTGCCGAGGAAATAAATAGGGACTTCTGAAGGAGTATGGTTTTGGGTTGAATTACCATTCGAGTGAGACCAAGTGGTAGCAGAGATATCGAATTAGAAATTTCTGTATATACCAATGATGATGGTAATGAGTTAGAACTGATGAAGCAAATTCGGGATATGAGTTTGGTTTGTGAAGAAAATATCTTAGGGAGTTGAGCTTTGTATCTTGAGACTGACTATAGGTATTCTTGATAAGATTCGAAGAAGTCGAAGTTCTAATTTGAGTTAATAGATTGATTGAATTTAATGAATTGAAGTCGAAGAGCTGATTTTCGGATTGATGAGAATGGTACCATGAGATTTCGTGATGGAGTGTGTGTTCCAAATAGTGTGAGTTGGATAAGAGTACTCTGGAAGAAGAACATTGAGATAGATGGAGAGAGAAATGGTTGAAGTGGTATGTGCTGGTTTGACTTATCGGAAGTCGAAGTGTGAACATCAGAGGTTGTTGGACCTTATACAACTGTTGAATATTTCTAAATGGTATGGAATAGTATTCCCATGGATTTTGTGTCGGGTTTTCTGAAGAAATGTGAAGGGATATGATTCGACTTGGGTGGTTATGAATGGATTGGCAAGATTAACTCATTTCTTACTAATGAGGATGAATCATTCTATGTTGAATCTAGCTAAGAGGTATAGTGAGGAAGTTGCGGGGTAGTATGGGTTACCGTCGAATATTGTGTCAGATGAGAATCTGAATTTTCGTTGAGATTTTGAGAAAGTTGCAGACGCTTTGGGTGTCATGTTGAAGTTGAACTCTTTCTAGCATCCGTGGACGAAATGGACAGACAAAGAGAACTATCTAGTATGTAGGGGATTTGTGGAGAGCTTGTGTGTTGGATCAAGGTGGATCGTGGGATAGTTAACTATCGTTGCTTGAATTACCTACAATGACAATGATCATTCTAGTATCGGAATGACATTGTATGAGGCTTTGTACAGTAAGAGGTGTAGGAATCCTTTGTGTTGATGTGTGCCAGGCGAGAGTGTTGTACTCGGACCTGAGATTGTGCAAGAGACGACAAGAAAGATTAAAAGGACCCAAGAAAAGACGTGTTTCGAGAGTTACAATAGTAACTGGTGTCGGTCGAGCTAGAGGTCTCGGAAGCACCCACTGTGTTTTGTTGATCTGTATCAGAGTGGCGCAACGGAAGCATGGAGAAAATAGCATGTTAGATTGTTTTACCGCTGTCGCTTGTGAGGATTGCATGATGTGTTCATGTGTCTAAGTTGAGGAAGTGCATTGATTCAGATGGATAGTGTACGAGTAAGAGAGGATTTGATTGTTGAGACATTGCTAGTTCAGGTTGATGAACGAGGAGCAACTTCGAGGTATAGAGATTCCTTTGGTGGAGGTAGTTGGGAGATTAGGATGCGAGAGTCGTATCCAGAGTTATTTGAATCAGGTAACATTTTCGAGGACGAAAATTCCTAAAGTGGGGGAGGGTTGTAACACCCCAATTTTTAGTAATTATTTATTAATTAAATTAATTGATTAATTATGTGATTTTAGGCCTAATTGAATTAACTAATTTATGTGATTTATTTGATATAATTGAATTAGTTGATTTATTGAATTTATATAAATTATTTGATTTATTTGAGTTGTTTGGATTAATTGAATTATTGGACATATTCGAAATAATTGATTTAAATTTATTATTTAACTTATATGATATATTCTAATTTATAGAATAATATAGAATTGTTAGATTAATTGATTGGACCTATTTGGGGGTGTGAATAGACATGAGTTATTAAGCCCATTGAAATTACTAGGTTAATTAAAATTGTGAGAATTATATAAAATAAGAGAATGAGATAAAAGAGAATAGAAAGAAAGAAAAGATAGAAAGGAGAAAAGAGACAAAGAGAGGAGTGGAGAAGAAGAGGAAGAAACTCAAGAGAAAGAGCAAAAGTTCAACAAATTCAAGGTAAGGGTGGGTTTTTGCATATTTATTGGGATTGTTTGATAATAATTAGTGGGTAGAAATATGTTTAGGTTAAAATTCTCAAATTATCCATGAAATTGAAAATGTTAGGTTTTGATAATAATCCTTGAAAATGTGTTAATTTAATTGTGTTTAGAATTGGTATGTTGGCATATTATAGAGACCCATTTAATATTTGAAGTAAACTCATGGAAATTTGGTATATTTATTATTTACAGTGACTTGTATATATTGTCGTATAGTTGCACTGCAAACTAAAATTTGATTACTGTATGATTTAAGAAATTAATTGTGTTGATAATGCTTGTGAGCTAATATTATATTATTTACACTATTTTTGTTTTATGGCTGTTATAAGAGATTCTGCTTTCCATTGCCGCAATTCCACCACGATTACTCATTGTTGCTATAATCAAGTGTATAGTTTTAATATGTTTATTTTATTATAATTATTATAAATTATAATTGATTGAATTAGTTAATATATGATAATAATTATTCACTTGTGCAATTAACACAAACCTTGATCTCAAACAAATGTGAAAACTTTATATATTAATTAATGTAGCATAGAAACAGACAACATTAAAAAAGTTGTAATCTCTTTCATCTCCCTGTAGCGCACAATCAAAACAAGAAGCTAGAATTGATTTAATATAAGTGATACATTTCCTTTAATACTATAGCGGAACAACCAATTGTTAGAATGAAAAGTGACACTCCATGTACTCTAGCGATAGAAATTAGGAGAATGAAATATGCTTCTTTTATTACTTCAATTACTGCAGCATGTATATATACATATAAATATGAATTGAAATGTTTATTAAATTACTAAATAGTTATTAAAATATTAAATATTTATTTAAAATATTGAATATTTACTTAATATTGAATATTTATTAAAATACTAAATATTTATTTAAAATATTGAATATATATATTAAAATATTGAATATTTATCTAAAATATTGAATTGTTTATTAAATATTGAATATTTATTTATAATATTGAATTGTTTATTGAATATTGAATATTTATTTAAAATATTGAACGTTTATTTAATATTAAATATTTCTAGCATATTTATTAAATATTAATTATTTTATTAAATATTAATTATTTACTTAAATATTAATTATTTATTTAAATATTGATTGTTTATTAAATATTGATTAGTTATTCAAATATTGATTGTTTATCAAAATATTGATTATTTATTGAATATTAAATTACTTATCGAATATTGAGTGTTTATGAATATTGATTTTTAATTATTGATGATGAATTAAATATTTTATATTTAATTAGTGATGTGTGAATTGAAGTTGGAGTGTGTTGATGCTTGTGTATGTGCAAATGTGTGATAATTCAAGTGTGATGAATTATTGAAGATATGCTTGGATATTAAGATTGGTGTATGGTCTTAATTGCATATGATTTGTGAATTTGCATACGCATCATTTGTGTCAAGAGGCAATGCTTGTTAGTTCCGTGGGAGCTAGTGACTTGTCCCAAACCTAGAGCGGGGTTTGAAAGCTTAGGGAAAGAACTTTTTGTGTGTTATTGGTCTAGGGAACGGACCCGGTTTAAGTGTAAAAACCGAAAGATAATAACGAGTGTTGGTACCACATGGTATTGAGTTGTATTGAGTCTTGCATTGAGTTTTGCATTGAGTCTTGCATTGAGTTTTGCATTGAGTCTCATTATGTATATTTATGTGCTATGAGATTACGTGTGATATGTGGAACTGATAAATTGGTGAATTATGGAGTTGTGTGTATATACTTATGAATAGTATGGTTACTTGAATAATATTGTGTTGATAAAACTTTTGAAGTGTGAGAATAATAGTGATTATGTTTGTATGCCTTAAATTATATATTATCTTATAATTTCAATAATTATGTGAATTCTCACCCTTCTGTTGGAATGATGTTTTATACGACATCGCTCAGGTACTGAGGAGTAGAGTTGCTTCTAGCACGAGGTAGCCGTTGGAGTAGCTTGAGTTGTGTCTTTATTTATTTTGGGTCGAGTCATGCTCTGATTATGTAACACCGGGGAATATTTTGATTTCATATTTGGAGAGATATTTTATATACTCTACTTTATTCTGTTGTTGTTATTTTGAATTATATGAAGAATTGGCTTTTAAGCCTAAGTATTAAAAATGAGATGAGCATGAGACTTTTATTATGTCTATCATGATTAAAGCAAATCTGCTGCTACATGTTAATGTGAAGGTGTATGAAAAGCAGGAGGTTATTTTTAGATTATTGAGCATGATAGGTGTTGTGTGATGTTTTGAAAAGTTATGTGACACCCTTTTGTGAAAGGCATGATAATTACCTTTATCTATTTATATTTATTCTGCGGGGTTAGAAGGGTGTTACATATTATATCATGTCTATTATTTTTCATAATACCCAATTTATCAGCTGAAATAAACTTGTTGGAATTACAGTCGAATCGGTCAAACTAAAAGTCAACTGTGTGAAAAATCAGCGGACAACAAATTTTAAAGTCGAGCCTGCAAACGTTAGTCTTATTAATCTACGTTTCACGTAGTTTAACCTGACGTGCTCATTTAAATTTTTCGACCACTTTTCGGTCGTATTTTTAGACAGTTTAAGTCAATTTAGCGGGTAAAATTTATTTCAAAATTTGACAAAGAGTCGTATTTTTCCGAATGGTATATTTTACGCTGATCATTTTGGTGTATTCGTTTTATTTTTTTTATTTTTTTAAGCACTTCGATACCGGTCCAATTTTTTTATTTTTTTACCGTTTTTATTTATACTTTTAAATAATATATTTTTTAATTAATCAATTTTTTTAGTTAATACCCTTTCTTATTTTATATTTAATTTTTAAATTTTGATTTTTAATTTTAATTTTTTATTTTAATTTTTTTTTTAGAAACTTGTCAAATAAGTCTCATAAATTACTTACTTTTTTGAAACTTGTCAAATAAGTCTCATAAATTATTTACTTTTTAGAAACTTGTCAAATAAGTCTCTTAAATTATTTACTTTTTAGAAACTTGTCAAATAAGTCTCATACACTCTTCTTTCTTTTCCAACCTATATAAAGGAAGCAACCACACCACAAAATCTCACACTTCATGCTCTTTTCCTTATCACACTTCCACATAAACTAAAAACTCATTATCCACCATATTCTATCATCACTCTTTCATACACAATATCTTCCATGATATGAATAACTAACCTTTATTTTTTCAATAATAAACCACCACCTACATTTCTTTTTCTTCATGCTACCTCTAACCTCACATAAAATATCATCCTCCAAGTAGACACAATACTCCCTCATCTAATCTTTATCAGGTTTTTTTTTTCTTCTTTTCTTTTAATTTATTCATTTATTTAGTTTATTTTAATTTGTAAAATATTTGGAAACACAAAAAGGGATTTTTAATTATTTATCTTTTATTAGTTAATTGTTAAATATTTAAAAATGCAAAAATATATGTTGTAATTATTAATTAATTTAAATATTTGTATTTAATTTGATTAATTAAATTATTAGTTAATCTTGTTAAATATTTATATTTAAATTGATTAATAATTTTGTTGGTTGTCTGATTCTATTTGTGACTGATTTTCTTCCATGTACATGTTACTTTACTTCTATTCCTTGTTGACCTAATCTAAGGGAAGGGACTGTGTGTTGACTTATTGTCATTGTGCATGTCCCTTGCTTACATGTCTTAGTTGTTCTTGGTTCTTAGAACCTAACAAATCGTAGTTTCACGAACTACGAACGCTCTGATTTCTCGTTGAGAATACGTAGGCACAAGATGCGATGTCTTGGCGAGCCAACTAACCCACCAACCAACTTCACACTTTTCCAATTAACCCATTAACTCACTAACCACTAACTTCCTCTTACCTTTCTCAATTTAGGATATGAGTCTTCGTACTCACATTTAGCGTCCCGTCGTGGACATCTTTTACCCTTTTATCCTAACCTTAGGATCTGAGTCGCCGTACTCATGTTTAGCGTCCCACCGTGGACATTCTCTACCATAACAATCTCAACTTAGATTCAGGAGTCGCCGCACTCCATGTAAGTACTTCCCTATGAATGCTTACATCCCCTTGGAACCTTGACCACAGTCAAGAGTTCCTCCCCCCTAGATAGGGGAACTACGGTTGCTCTGATTCCATTCCCGTCAGGATACGTAGGCACAAGATGCGATGTCTTCGCGAGCATACTTTACATACTTTACATACTTTACATACTTTACATACTTTACATACTTTACAAACTTTATACATACTTTATACTTTATATCTTTACCCCTAGCACTTTTCCTTTAGCAAGCAAACTTTAGCAAACACAAATATTAACAAGAGGTTCCTGTAGAGTACTACAGATGTTTAGGATGTGAAATACCTACCCTAGGCATAACCAACCCCCGAACCTTTAGATCTCTCTTTGCTTAGCTTTAAGCCTTGCTTTTTGCTTTGCACTTTTATAGGTTTTTTCTTTCTTTAAACCTTTCCTTTTTGGATAAATTAAAGTTTGGTTGTGAATTTAAGAATTAAGATTCAAGTTAATCAATAGCTTGGTATCACAATTCTCACCGCAACACCTAACATTGAGTACCTGGACTCACAATCTGTGAACTTTTTACTCAAGTAGTATATGGCGTGCTCTTTTCTTCCAGTCTCGTCATGTTGACCAAGAACACAACCCATGTTGTTCTCAAGAACCGTTAGATACATTATCAATGGTCATCCAGCTAATTGAGGTATCAGTATCGGAGGTTCTTGCAAATACTCTTTTACTTTTTCAAATGCCCTTTGGCAATTTTCGTTCTAGACGACCGCCTGATCTTTCTTTAATAATCTGAACATGGGTTCGCACGTGGCTGTGAGGTGAGATATGAACCGTGCAATGTAGTTCAATCTACCCAAGAAACCACGAACCTTTTTCTCTGTTTTCAGCGCTGGCATTTCTTGTATAGCTTTTATTTTTGCAGGATCAACCTCGATTCCTTTTTCACTAACAATGAACCCCAACAACTTTCCTGACCGTACACCAAAAGTGCACTTATTCGGATTCAACCTCAGCCTGAATTTCCTTAACCTCTCAAACAGCTTCAAAAGGTTCACCAGATGTTCCAACTCCGTCTGTGACTTTGCAATCATGTCATCAACATAGACCTCGATCTCATGATGAATCATATCATGAAAGAGTGTCACCATTTCCCGCTGATAGGTTGCCCCTGCGTTCTTCAACCCAAAAGGAATTACCTTATAACAGAAAGTCCCCCACGGTGTGATAAAAGTTGTTTTCTCCATATCTTCCGGCGCCATCTTAATCTGATTATATCCGGAAAAACTGTCCATGAAGGAAAACATTGAATACTGCGCGGTATTATCAACAAGTACGTCAATGTGGGGGAGCAAGAAATCATCCTTTGGGCTCGCTTTGTTCAAGTCCCTATAATCAACACACACCCTTACCTTACCGTCCTTCTTAGGCACAGGTACAATGTTAGCGACCCACAGAGGGTAATTTGTCACGGCGAGAAATCCTGCGTCCAGCTGCTTCTAGACTTCTTCTTTGATTTTTACTGCCATGTCTAGTCTGGTTCTCCTGAGCTTCTGCTTAACGGGTGGACACTCTTCATGCAAAGGCAATCGATGAACTACAATATCTGTGTCAAGATCGGGCATATCTTCATATGACCAAGCAAAGATATCACTATACTCTCGGAGCATTTCAACCAATCTTTACTTGACATCACTCTGCAATGCAGCCCCTATCCTGACTTCTTTTCTGGCTTCCTCAGTACCCAAGTTGATGACCTCAATTTCTTCCTGATGAGACAGAATGACTTTCTCTTCCTGTTTTAGTAGCCTGGCTAACTCTTCAGGTAGGTCTTCATCTTCCTCAATCTCTTCTTTGGCTTGAAAGATCAGATTATCAAAGTCAAAGCGAGTCATAGACGATTCTAGAACGGTGTCATCTGCAATGTGAAACCTACAATGATGATGATTTAATGCTTAAAATGATATGCAAACAAGCACAAACCACATTGCCATTTTATTGTTAAAAAAACAAGAAAAACAGAGATCACAATATTTGGATGCAAGAAAAACGCCCTTTATTTAATTGATAAAACGATTGTTCAACACAAAAGATTAGGCCCTGCAGACAAAGACCGCTATGCTCCGAGTAGAACATAGGGCTACACATAATCAAGAAAACAAATCATTACTCTTCTTTAGTCACTTGGATGACTTCCTTGACAGTCCAATTGCTTAGGCTCTGACCCAGAATGCATGGCCGAATCCATGAATCCATGTCGCAATCGTTATCCCCTTCTTCGTCAGACACAACATTGATTTGCTCAAAGATCACCCCACCGCTGGTGAATTGGACGGGTCCCTTGTAGCGCGACACGCTCTGTGAAGAGGAGGGTGGGTTGTACCCCAGTCCGAGCTTGTCTTGTTTGTTAGGGATGCTCAAAACCTGGCCCCAACCCTGAGATGCTCCGAATTTCACCACTGAATGTGCTTCTTTAAAAGATGACATGGCAACCTCAGGGACTTTGTCTACAGCCGGTGTTTTCTTCTTAATTTGCACAGTCTCAAAAGCCTGACATAACGTCTCGTGGATCTCACCGTCAACTTCGACGTGTTTGAACGAAGACAAATGACTTATCATAATATCTTCTTCCCCATAAACAGTAACAACACTGCCACCCACCATATATTTCAACTTCTGGTGCAGAGTTGACGTAACAGCGCCTGCTGAATGAATCCAGGGCCATCCCAACAGACAGCTATATGCTGGCTGAATATCCATGATATAAAACACAGCATCAAAAAGTTCCAGACCAACCTGGATCGGATGAGTCAATTCCTAAAACACAGACCTTCTGGTCCCATCAAAAGCTCGAACCACCAAGTCACTTGGGATGCACATTATCCCTTGGGTGTCTAGCTTCATTAAAGCCTTCTTGGGTAACACATTCAGTGATAACCTAGTGTCTACCAGCACGTGTGACAACACCGCCCCTCTTATTCGATGGATATATGCAGAGCCAGATTATGATTCCTTCCTTTGGGCGTCAAATCAAGATCAGTGAAACCCATCCCGTTACCTGCATTAACGTGTGCCATTACTCCTTCGAGCTAATTCACAGATATCTCATGTGGCACGTATGCTGTATTCAAGATTCTTAAGAGAGCATTTTTGTGTGCCTCAGAACACAACAGCAATGACAGAATGGAGATCTTTGACGGCGTTTGCTGTAAGTGATCTACGATCTTGTAATCACTCTTTCTGATCAACCGCATAAACTCTTCTGCATCCTTCAACAAGGACTCTTTCTCACCAGCCCGAGAACTCTCTTCGACCACCGCTTTTCCTTTACCCTTATCATATTTCTCAGCACTCACTTTGGGAGATGAAAATACTCTTCCGCTTCGGGTTATTCCCCCGGTCCCTACCAGATTGTCAACAGAATCCAATGGTGAACCTTTCAGTTCCTGCTTCTGACCATTACAGTAGACCTCGGCTCCGTAATTCCACAAAATAGCCTTAGTGCTCTCATAGGGTATGGGTCCATCTTTAGTAATTATGATAGTGGGCAGCCTTGGAGGCGTAGAAATAGTGATTGTCTTGTAAGGAATCGAAATTGTTGCAACTTCATTCTTCTCTTCACCGACTATTTTCTCATCTTTCTTCTCTGACACTCTATCAAATTGTAGAATACCATCATTCATCAGCTTCTGGACATGACTCTTCAACTTCTCGCATCCCTCAAGATGGATCAAACACTCTGTACAAGCTCTGCCACAACTAGGAAATACCCCTCCACTCAGCAATTTGTCTTTTACAAAACTCAACGGAGTCTTCAAATCTTCAACATCAGCTACCAAGTTCAAACCCTCATCCTTAATAATGGCATTAACCCCAGCTTCCCCATGATTAGGCATGGGATTCTGCACGACATTGGGCGCATCATAAGAGAAATTGATGGCTTTGCTTAAATGCTTAAATGCTTTACAATTGTCGATATTATGGCCGGGAGCACCGGAATGAAAATCACACCTAGCATTAGCATCATATCCGGGTGGTAATGCACCAGTCAAAGGAGCCAGAGTCCTTTTCTGAATCAATTTTAATTGCATCAAGTGTTGAAGCAACTACGAATATGGCATCGGCAGCGCATCAAACTGCCTGTTTACTGCTCTGCCCCTATCCTGAAATCTGCGAGGAGCATAATTTTGTTGCTGCTGCTGTGGTTGTTGTACTGCAGGAATTGTAATGCTCGCAACCTGAGGTTGCTGTTGACGGTACTGCTGACCTCTACCCTTATTTCTGTTTCGGGAACCCGAGACTGCATTGGTTTCCCCCTCTCTTCTCTTATTGCCAAAACGTTTCTTAACTCCTCCAGCTGAGGATCCTTCACCGGCTTAAATTTTACCCAATTTGATTTCGTTCTCAACTCTTTCCCCTGTAATGATTAGATCTGAAAAAACTCCCCGACATGTTGCCGATCAGCTTCTCGTAATACACCCTCGGTAATGTGGCAACAAACATGTCTATCAACTCCCTCTCCACCATAGGAGGTTTCATTCTAGCGGCCAATTCACGCCACCTCTGGGCGTATTCTTTGAAGCACTCATTATTTCTCTGAGATAAGTTCTGCAATTGGACCCTGTTCGGTGCCAGATCACTGTTGTACTGGTAATGCTTAACAAACGCCTCAGCTAAATCCCTCCAGCTTTAGATGTTAACTGGCTCTAGCCCCATGTACCACTCTAGAGACGGACCAGAAAGGTTGTCCTGGAAAAAGTGCATAAGCAGCTTTTCATCGTCAGAATAGGCGGACATCTTGCGGTAGTATGAACGAAGATGAACCCTCGGACAGGTTGTCCCCTTATACTTATCAAAGTCCAGGACTTTGAACTTCAGCAGAAAAATCTGGGATCAGCCCCAAATTTTTCATATCCAACCCCATAGAATTCTGATTTTCATAGCTTTTCATCTTTTCCTCGAGCAGCTTAAACCTCTTGTATGCGTCAGATGGCAGACCAGCACCAACATCCCTCATAGAGAACACATCCTCTTGATCATCATCCTCCCACTGAGGGGCAGTATTCCCATGCACAACGCACATAGGTCCGGGAATATGAACTCCAGTCTGATTTCCTCTGCCCGGAGGGATAACAACTGTAGGACCAGTATTAGCATGTGGAGTACCATTGTCATTTTGAGCAGGAACAACAACAGTTCCACCATGAAGCACACCATTCCCGTCAACCCTAGCAATTAATGGTTGCACCAAAGTTCTCAGCTGTTCTTGGCCATTGGCGACCCCTTGCATCATATCCATGAACTGGGCCATCCTGTCACGGAATTCCTAAAGCTCGGCCTGAATCTGATCCACAATCCTGTGTTGATTTCCCCGAGTAGGTAGCGATGAGTCGCTTGGTTGTCAATCCTGAAACAAGCTGAACAAACCACAGAGATAAGGTTAATAGCTTCGGAGCACCTACGATGCAAAATGAGAAACGATGCAATATGCAGACATGTAAATATGCGTTTAGGGAAAATTTCCCCTCATTTCTAGTTCTGTGAGAACAACAAGACAATGGGAAGCCAACAGATAAGCATAGCAAACTCCTCATAAATAAGATGAGATCCAAGAGTCAATGTACAACACAACACTGAATACAAGGGAATCAAAATGACCTCAACCAACAAATCTGGTGATGGTCAAGATACATCATAACAATAAACTACAAAGAGAGAAAAACATCAAATATGATGGCGAGCCTGGAAATCCTCCAACAACTCTCTTGTATCTGAATGATCTGGCCTGGCTACCAACCCCTGGATGAGTAATCCTCTCTGGCTAATGATGATCTGCAAGCTCCGAACATAATCCTCCCAAGCGCCTTTGCCAAATGCTTCCTCAAGCTTAGATCTCTTCACCTCTGCTCTTGACTTATAGTCCTCCAAGGTTACAAGACCTTCATTCAGTCTGCGGTCACTTTCGCATCGGCACAAGGATTCAGCTATAACCTTCTCATCTCTCACCTGGATCTGAGCCTTCAACTTAGCAATCTGTTGTCGCTGTCCGTCTTCTCGCTCTTTGTTATTAGTCAGAATGGCGTTCCATTGGTCATTAAACTTTGAGATCTCTACATATGCTCTGTCCAGCTCTTTCTTCTTGGAACTAAGAACATCAGTGACACTCTTCAGATCTAGACCCGCACGCTCTTGAGCGTGAATCTCTGTAGTTAGCTCGCTACCCAACTTGTTCACCAATTCGGTTTGCTTTTTAGATGAAAAAGTGGCTTGATTTCTCTCGTTTTGGAGCTGAATAATCTCTTTTCCAATTCCTCGTTTGCCTTACGCAATTCCTCCTTCTCGAACCATAGTTGATTATATTTCTGGATATCAACAGTATTCGGCTCCTCAATCATCAAAAGATATAAAGGCTCACAAGCTGGAAATGGCATCAATAATCTCCTAGCTCTCTCCTGAATCTAAACCATATAAGGCTCATAAGCTCTACTGTTGCTCTTACCCAAAGAAACCTTCCCTCTACGGTGAATCTTGTTCCAAGCTTTCTCCACACTGATCAGGGCCTCATTCTCAAGAAAGCCAGTGAAATACAAAGATTCCTGTATTTCCTCCTCCTTCGGAGGTTCCCTCAGAGCATACCCAAACTGCCTCACTGCCAGAGCTGGGTTGTAGTTAATACCTCCTTTCCTTCCAATCAACGAGACATTAGGGAAACCACCACAGCTAAAGACAATCTATGTGCCCAACTGATCTCTGTTAAACCATACGATGCTCTCAAAAGTCAAGCCCATAAGTCTCTCTAACCACTCAGAGATACCTGCAGTGTCAACAAAAGGACCAATCCTGGGAAGGTGACTCACAAACCATCTGTATAAAAGAGGTACATAACAAGACACATTATTTCCCCTTCGATTCTCATTCTTGTAATGCACAGAATGATAAACATCTCCCAGAAGTGTAGGCACAAGATTTCCTGAGATGGAAATGTGGAAAGCATCCAAATCCATAAAGTCAGGAATATTCGGAAACAAAACTACGCCATATATGCACAGAGCTAAGATGGCATTAAAGACAATCCAACAACCCTCTTTCGCAAAGTGTTGAGCTTTACCAACCGAGAAAGGTAATGGAAATCCAAGCATCCCATTTCTTCCAACCAACTTCCCTTCTAACTCTGAAGCATCCAAATGGAGAGCATTAGCAAGCTTAGTCAAATTAGGTTCAGCTTTAGTATGATAGAAAGGCATATGATCCAGAATAGGAACTCCTAGTAGCATAGAGAACTCCTCTAAAGTAGGCATCAGCACATAACCCGGTAAAGTGAAACACCTCAACTGTGGATCATAGAACTGAGCAAGGTGTGAAGACATCCCAACTTAAATACTGAAGCTTTGCAGACACAACCCAAGAGTTTCCCATATGACTTCTTGAAATCTTCCATCACATTACGACCAGCAACAGAAATCAAACTGAGCAGAGGTGTTATGTCAGGAGTAGGAAACTTGTACACAATAGTCTTCTTCAAACTGGACTCCATGTCAGAAGTGGAATAAGCTCACTAGAAGATATACCTGCACCATGAATAACACTACCTTTTTCCGACATCTCTTGGATAAGATTCATCAAATGTTACGTGTACAGACTCTTCAACAGTAAGTAATCTCTTATTGTAAATTCTATAGGCTTTACTTGACTGAGAGTATCCGAGGAAGATACCTTCGTCAGCCTTGGAGTCAAATTTACCTAAGCTTTCCTTTCCATTATTCAACACGAAACACTTACAATCGAAGACATCTAGGTGAGAAACATTTGGCTTGCGCCATTTTAAAAGTTCATACGGTGTTTTGTTTAGAATTGTGGGATAAGCACCCTATTCAATACATAACATGCCGTACTTGTGGCGTCAGCCCAAAAATACTTAGGTAATGCACTTTCATTGATCATGGTTCTCCCTAACTCTTCCAAAATACGATTTTTGTGCTCCATAACCCCGTTTTGTTGAGGGGTACATGGAGCGGAGAAGTTATGATCAATATTGTGTTTACCGCAATATTCCTCAAACAAATGGTTTTCAAACTCACCTCCATGATCACTCCTAATTGATATTATGTTTGTGTTTAATTTATTTTGAGAAAGCTTAGTAAATCTTTCAAAGCCTGCGAATGTATCGCTCTTGCTAGCCAAGAAGATAGTCCAACAGAATCTTGAAAAATCATCAACTATTACAAAACCGTAATAGTTACCACCTAGACTTTTAATTCTAGATGGCCCAAATAAATCCATATGGAGAAGCTCAAGAGGTCTCGTAGTTGAAATGATGTTTTTAGATTCAAAAGAGATCCTCGTTTGCTTTCCCTTTGGCAAGCATCACATAGGTGATCCTTGGTAAACTTAATTTTGGGCAGACCTATGACTAGATCTTTTGAAACTACCTTATTTAGCAAGTCAAAGTTGACATATGCTAAACGTATATGCCATAACCATGAGTCCTCACTCATTGTCATGAAACATTTATCACTTGTCAAAGATACTTCATCCAAATCCAGCATATAGACATTGTTTACTCTTAGACCATTAAACATATCCTTCATTTTATCATTATGCGCAATTTGGTAACGATCTTTTGAAAATGATACTTTGTATCCTTTGTTGCACAATTGGCTAATGCTAATGAGATTATGTTTAAGGCCCTCGACAAGAAATACATCAGAGATAGTAGTGGAAGAGGGATTACCTACACTACCTTTTCCAAGTATTGCACCACGGTTGTTGTCTCCATAGGTTACATATCCCTTCTTCTTTTCCACGAAGTCGATGAAGAGAGATATATCTCCTATCATGTGTCTTGAGCAGCCACTATCAAGAACCCATCTTCTCTCAGTGATCTCAAGACGTTGTACCTATGAAAAACAATTAACAAGAGTAGGTACCCAATGGCTTATTGGGTCCTAAGTTTTGAGTGACAAAATGGTCGCATTTAGGAAACCATTGATAAATTCCTTTAGGAACCAAAAATCTCCTAAACCGGTATTTAGCAATGGTGTGGCCTTTCTTGCAACAACACAAGCAAGAAAAGTTAACTTTTGAATTACTTTTGCTATCATGATCTCTTACAACATATGTGTATTTTTGATATAGGTTAACCATACTCTTTCTAAAATTAGCTTTATCAATGGAAAAAGTAATTTTGGGCTCTAGAGCCTTGTTAAGTTTGGCATTTAGGTTTCTAACTTCATTTTTCCAAATGTAACAAGTATCACACCTAAAGTTAACAACTCTTTTTCTTAGATCCTCACAACCTACTTTTGTACTTTCCACTATGGAAGCTTTTAGTGCCTCAAGTTTCTTTTCGGACTCACGAATCTTTTGCTCTAGGTGAGCAAATATTTGGTTGTTTGAGGCAAGCCTTTTAAAGGCTTCTTTTGCTTCACAATGCAAAGTATTAAAAGCAGTTTGCAATTCAAAATGAGACATTTTAGAGGAATTTTCATACTTGGCATGTCGTACCTTTTTCTTTTTGTTCTTTTGATGGGCAAAAAGACAAAGATTGGCGGATTCATCTTCATCACTTGAGCTTTCATCCTCGGAGGATTCACTATCGCTTTCTCAAGCTATATACGCTCTCATTGGCTTAGATTGCTTCTTATGTGATCTACTTATTTCTTTTTCTTTGCCCTTTTCGTTCAAGGGACAATCCGGTTTTTAGTGTCCGGTCTTTCCGCAAGTATAACATGACCCTCTTGTCTTGTTTCCTATAGTGTCGTCATTTCTAGAGTACCTTGATTGTTTCTGGAAGTTGACAAGATTTTTCTCGGAGTGTTGGATGCCGTTCTTTTTGACATAGCGGTTGTAACACTTTACAAACAGCCCCATATCCTCACTCTTGTCATTATCTTCGTTGTCACTCGAAGTGTAATCACTATGCTCCTTAGTTTGAGACTTATGAGGAAGAATTCTTGAGAACAATTGACTTCTTTTCAGTATTTTTTATTTTCTCCTTCTTTTCCTTATTTTCATATTTCTCTAGGCTTAGAAGCACTTGTTCGTGCTCTTGCAGCTTTCCAAACAATGTCGTGAGATCCAAAATTGTGAGGTCGTTAGCTTCTTTGATGGCGGTTACCTTCGGTTGTCATTCCCTGTTAAGACATCTCAAAATCTTGTTAGTAGCAACATCATTGGCAACTGGCCTACCTAGTGAGTGCAATCTATTGATAAGATGAGTGAATATCTTTTGCATATCCGCAATGGTTTCCCCTTGCTCCATGTGAAAGAGATCAAACTCTTATGTTAGCATATTGATTCTCGCTAGCTTAACATCATTGGTTCCCTCATGGGCAACTTGCAATGAGTCCCTCATAGCTTTTACCGTTAAACAATGAGAAACCCTATAATATTCATCAACTCCTAATAAGGAGATCAAAATATTTTTGGCTTTCCAATCATAATTATATTTCTTCTCTTCATCATCAGTCCATTGTGCTTCAGGCTTAGGCACAAACATGTTATTCTCATCGGTCATAGTTATTTCAATTGGACCGTTAAGAATAACATTCCACACCTTCCTATCAATGGAATTAATGTGCACCCGCATACATTCTTTCCAGTAACTATAATTTTCTCCATTAAAAATAGGAGCTCTATTATAGGCCCCTTTAGGTTTGTTAGCCATTTTCTACTAAGTTATACTTGAAGCACAGAGTGAACCAGTGCTCTTGATACCACTTGTTAGACGATGACACCGATCTAGAAGGGGGTTGAATAGATCCCTTATTTAAAAAATTGAGTCAGCGCTACCAATAAAATTGGTTTTTAAAAATTATTTAATTTGCGGAAGCGGCCGTGGAAAAATACCTTCTATAACAAACGGTTACTAGAAAACTGAATATCCATTTTAGCCGATGGAATCGAATAACGAGTAATGAGAATCACTATGCTAGTCACACTCTCAATTTGATTCAGCTCACAGTGTGGTATGACTAGTTCCAATCCTTTAAAATATTACCATAATAAATGGACAAAATACAAGGCTTTTCGTTCAGGAAATTTATCAAACACTTGGAGTGTAGAGCACTACAAGTGAGTTCAACTTTGAGTAATTTGCTCTAATTTCCATGTACAATCAACGGTTGTACTAGAGTCAAAAACAGTCAAACACTTACTCAAAACAGTCCTAAGTTTGATATAATTGCTTGTACTAAAACCACACAAATATTAAGCAATGTAAAAGCGAAAGGTAAAAGGCACAAGGATTTGTTGAGGCAGTTCCCCCGCCATCCTCGCTTCGGGGTACGTCTGCCCTCAATTATAACAATAGAATTGAGCTCTTATAATATAAATTTAACCTGTTGTAGAATGGTATATACATAAATGAAATAGCAATCAAACAAACGAACTCCTTTGTTGTTGTAGAAGCTATATCCTCTTGTCCCTTGATTCGAGTCGAATCAAGTCCTTTGACAGCTTGTGTATGAACCTCTGATTACAGCTCTATGTTTGAACAACCTTCCGTCTTTAAACCCCAGCCCGACTGATCTCAAACACTCGCGTTTCGAACCCGAACTTCTCCTTCACAATTCGCCAATTGCCGCTACTAGACCGACGGAACCCGCCGCTCCTCGATCACCTTCACTCGGTTGAATATATGTTGAGAAGACTGGTCCAAAAACCCCCAAATTCAGAGAATCTTGTAGGACAAAACCCTAGAGGTTTTATTCAAGAAAAACCTATCAATTCCTTAACCCGAACCGGATTACCCAATCACGGCTTCGAACATTATCACCTTAGACAATCCATAATATGTAACGCCCATTTTAATTATTTGAGTTTTTCCGGTGTTATTTTTATTTATCGGCGTGCTTTGTGTGGGAGTGTTGAGAAATAAGGGACATAATATTAATATCATATAATTGATAATGATAATAATTGATAATTAATATTAATATTGATATTATTATTATTATTATTATTATTATTATTATTATTATTAATATTAATATTATGAAGTTTTATATTAATTTTGGAATTAAAAGAAAATGAGGATTTATTTAGGATTAAGGGTAGAAGTGGCATTTGGAAGAATTGGAGAAAGAAAGAACACGATCGTGAGAGGGAGAAGAACAAGGTAGAAGTGAAAAAGAGAAGAGCCCGATCAAGAGAGTGAGAGCTCGATCAAGCAAGAGGAAGCTAGGCTGTGAATTCTTGAAGTTTCTTCGATCAAAGCTGCATTTGAGGTAAGGGGGGAAGAATCGGTTAAAATTCGGTATTGCATGGATTCTAGGTAGATGGGGATTTTCCCTAACCCCATAGATGTTGATGGACTGATTGTTATGATGTTGTGAATTCTGAATTGCTGTTGGTATGATGGAATCATTGCATGTGTTTGTTTGGGTGATTTGGGGTTTTCGGTAGTTTACCGTTTTTAAGCCGAAATTGATCAATTGAGTAGAACTGAGGTTTTATCGGGTGAAATCGAGAATGGATTTTGTAGTTAAGTCGTAGAATGTTGGTTAGTTGTGTTAGAAGCTGGTTTGCGCGTAATCGGGAGAATTCGGAGAGAGTTGCTATTTCTGCACAGTGGAATTTTTCTGAAATCGCAGGTATTCGCGAGCATTCGCTAAGCGAATGGGGGGGGGGGGCGAGCCTTCGCTAGGCTTCACCAGGAGAACTGGGCAGCAAGTGCTGCCAGTAGCCACTGTCTGGCTTCGCCAGGGGTTTCGCCGGGCGAGTTCCAGCGAGCATTCGCTGCGGGGCTTCGCCAGGCGAATGTGCCAGCGAGCTCGACAACAATTTGCATTTTGCTGCTGTTCTGTTCGGTTTTCTTGTACTGTTGGACCCTTGCTGGTCATGTATTGATTACGAGATTGTTGGTGAGCTGTGGTGAGTGTATGTGTGGTGTTGGAATGTAATTTCTGTGTTATTCGTTTGATTAGAATATTTCGATTGGTGTATGATATGATACATGTGTGTGGTGATGTGTGGAATATATGCATATAAATATATATGTGATGCATGATGATGGATCAGTAGGATCGTGTGCACCGTGTGTGCTTGTGTTTGTTGTGTGCATAGGTGTCTGCATAGCATGTTGACGAGATTGAATTGTTGCTCAGATGTGGCGTATGCGATTCACCCGTGCTCCAAATGGGGAGCGTGGACGGGATTTGAATCATTGCTCAGATGGGGCGTATGTGATTCACCCGTGCTCCAAATGGGGAGTGTGGTAAGGATAGATTGTTGCTCGGATGGAGTGTATGCGATCTATCCTGAGTTTGATTATGTGGGCTCAGGAGGAGCGTGGTAGGGATAGATCATTGCTCGGATGGAGTGTATGCGATCTATCCTGAGTTTGATTATATGGGCTCAGGAGGAGCGTGGTAGGGATAGATCGTTGCTCAGATGGGGCGTATACGGTCTATCTTGAGTTTGAGTCGGTACCGCATATTATTGTGTCGAGTGGCATATGTTGCATTGTTTGTGTGTTGTGTTGGTGTGGGAAAGTAGGTCCAGATTGATGTATGATGAATGATGTTTATGTGTTGTTTGTCTTTTATTCATGTACATTATTACCGTTATATTTTTGATCGTGATTTCTCACCCCTTGTTGTTGTTGTGGTATGTGCTTCTTCGGAAGTACAGACAATCCAGGTGCGTAGCTAGCTTGGATTGTGGCGAGTCGAGTCGTAGGGATGCTCTGATACGTAACACGGGGCTTTTGGGAGTTATTTATCTGTCTGATGGTTTTGTTTGACTCCATGTCGTATCATGTTCTGTTGAATCTTAGGGATATATATATATGTTTGTATATTTTGGCGGATGACCGAATTGATGTAGATGATGTTTATGTATATATTTATATGAGAAATTTTTCCGCTGCGTTTTGTTGAAAATTATTTAAAGTAGTGTTTTGTGGAAATTTTTGGTGAAAAGTGACATTCCATTTTGGGAAGAACTCTGATAATTGCTTGATTTAATTGCTTTATTTTAATTTTGGGAAACGGGGTGTTACATAATGCACAACAAATATTATTGTGTGTGATTGTTGTGATATGAAATGTAGAAGATGAAGATGATGAGAACTTGAATTCACACCTCTTTCACTTTTCTTGTTTTTGTAATTGATTCAATTTATATGAAATGAATAGAGCAACTAAATATTTATACCAGACAAAACTGTTATAACTGATAAAACCAACTTTCAAAAATAATAGGTAACACAAAAATTATGCAGCAAACAACGAGCGGTCGACCCATGCAGAGTGCAGGGTCGACCCGAGCTAACCCGAGGCAACATATTGTGCAAAACACATAGCTATGTGTCAACCGGAACAAGGCATGCGTCGACGCAAAGCCTGAATTTTTTGACAAATACAAATGACAATAGTATGCGTCGACCGGTAGGTCGACCATACTAGACCCGAGAAAAATGCATTTCTATGACACTTGCCATGAGTCGACCGGATCAGAGTTTAGGTCGACTCAAAGACCTAAAACATTAAAAAATGCTTAAATTCATATTTTTGATTCTCTTAGATGAAAGCTATGATAGACCAATTGAGTTTGACTCATATGACGCATATATTGACAGCTCTAAATGCAGTACTCGAGATTTTTAGTGCAAGCAAACAAACATGAGAAATAAGGTATGCTTATGCATCATGGTGATAACACCAAATGACTATTCTTCCATGCGGCTCAGTTTTGACATCATTGAAACATGCATATCAAGTATCTGAGGCTTTGCCCTCACATGCATGAGTTTTGTTTGCTTACCATTGATGAACTTGTTGTTGTTACACATATTTTATGCTTGCTCTTGTTGGTTTGTCACCTTCATGGTCTTTGAACATTGTTATGTTAAGTGAAAAACTTTGGTTATTACCATGCTTGTTGTATTTTGAGTTGATCATATCTTATTTCTACTTATCTTTGTCAATATTGATTCATATGGGATGGAACTTGTTAGTTCCCATCAAGTTGTTTTGTTATTATTTTTGTTTCATGTTGTTACATGCTTGCCCTAATCTTTCTTGGTTGTTACCATGACTTCTATATCATTATCAGATTTGAATTAATGCTTATGTGTTCTTGGCTTTGTTAAGTTTCCTCAAGTGATGGAACTTGTTAGTTCTTGTCCAGTTGCCTTGTTATCCCTTATTCCAAAGGAAAGTTTCTCTATTGACTTCACTGTCATATATAGCTCATTACCCCTCCCTTTGACTTGGTTAAGTCATTAGGTCCCTTAACTTAGTTAAGTTAAAACCTATATTCATTAGACTTTGCTTTAATTCTAAAGACCTACCCCTTGTTAGAAGTATCCTTCAATTAGAACTTTAAGATAGAGTTTGTTAGCTCTATGTAAGGATCGTTGTCATGATTACTTACTCCCCTCTTGGCTTTTGTCAAAGTCAATCCCCTTGAGTGTTAAACTTAGGTCTAGAGAGTTTTTTTCAAACTTTATACAAACATTTTTATATTTGTTCCACCTTGGAGTCTTGACCATAGTCAAGTATTCCTCAACCTTATTGAGGTGAACTACGGTTGCTCTGATTCCATCCTAGTAAGGATACATAGGCATAAGATGCAATATCTTTGTGAGCAAACTTAGAACTATCCTTAGGTATATACCTCAACTTTACCCTAACCTTGTCCCCGTAACCCTAGCAAACAACTTAGATAACTTAGCATACATACACACAAAAGGTTCCTGTAGAGTACTACAAATGTATAGGATGTGAAATACCTACCCTAGGCATAACCAACCCCCGATCCCCGAATCTTTAGCGTTGTTGTTACATCGCGCACAAGTTTTTTATTTCTTTAACATTTCCTTTGGATAAATCAAAGCTCGGTGGAGAACTTTAATGAATTAAGATTCAAGTTAATTAATAGCTTGACATCTGATTCTCACCGCAACATGTATCAAAAGCTAATTGGTGATTTTGTTCCATGGGAAAATCAGACGGTTTTGCACAAAGCAAGCCAGCTTCGGAGATGATATCCAATGCATATTTTCATTGAGAAAAAGACAAACCATCAGGTCCACAAGTAATCTCAAAACCAAGAAAATATTTCAAAACGCCCAAATCTTTCATGTGAAAGCAAGTGCTAAGATAAGCTTTGAAATGAGCAATTGCTGCTGATTCATTACCTGCAATGATCAGGTTGCCAATGTACACAAGTATGTGAAGAACAATACCATGTCTTTCAAGAGAGAACAATGAGTAATCGATATAGGAATGAACAAATCCAAATGACTTTAAGGCAGAAGCAAGATTAGAAAACCAGTTACAAGGGGCTTGACGAAGTCCGTACAAAGATTTCCTCAATCTGCAGACCTTTCCGGGAGAAATGCCTGAAAATCTAGGAGGAAGGCTAATATAAACTTCTACATCCAGGTCTCCATGTATAAAAGCATTGTGAACATCCATTTGATGGAGTTCCCTACCACGAATAACAGCCACCGCAAGAAAAACACGCATGAATACCATCTTTGCAAACGAAGCAAAGGTCTCATTAAAATCAATACCATCAACTTGATTGTTTCCGAGAATAACAAGACGCGCTTTGTGTTGTTCAATAGTACCGTCAGAGTTGTACATAAATTTGTACACCCATTTACACCCAATAGTTTTCTTTCCTTGTGCATGGCTTCACGCCGAGAAGAATAACGAACAACTTCAGAGAAACGTGTTGGCTCAAATCCTGCGATTACTATTGCCATGAAACGGACATGGGAGGCAGAAAAATTATTGCAAGTCACATAATTAGTTATGGGATAAGGCGTACTACCTGAAGGTGGAGATTACAGAGGTGGCACAAAGAGGGGGTCTAAACAACGCGTTGTATGACAAACAAAATCCCGCAGTCGAACTAATGAATGGAGATCTCATGAGCTGCGTCGGCCATTAGTATTATTTGAAATGGGATGAGGGTCTGTCATCTCATAAAGAGAAATTTTTGCAGGTTTTTCTAACGCAACATGTTTGCTCCCCCTTAAGTCTAACATATTAGTATCATTCTGTGAGGAATTTGTAGAGGGCACAGTTTCAACATGTTCAGCTAAAGTAAAAACTTGTTCTGATATAGGTGGGGGAAGTGTGTCATCTTGTGATGTTGTATGAACTATAGGTGCCATGTCATAAGTTGCAGGATGAACACTATTAGTAGCAATGGCATAAGAGGTATGAGAATGTTTGTAAGAAAAATGATTCTCATAAAACACAACATCCCGAGAATTAAAGTAATCCTTAGTATCAATATCAAATAGTCTCCACCCTTTCTTTCCATGAGGATAGCCAATAAATATGCATTTCCTACTGCGTAGAGATAATTTATTTCGATCACGAGGAACTTTGGAGGCAAAACAAAGACATCCAAAGGTCTTAATGTGATTATAAATAGGTTTTTGGCAAAAAATGATATGATATGGGTTATTCCTAGTAGAGCAGATGTAGGAGTACGGTTGATAAGATAGCCAGCCGTAAGGATACATTCACCCCAAAACTCAATAGGTAAATTAGCTTGAAACCGAAGTGCACGAGCCACATTAAGAATATGACGGTGCTTTCGTTCTGCTCGCCCATTTTGTTGGGGGGTACCAAAACATGATGTTTCAAATAAAATACCTTGTGAAGAAAAATAATTTCCCAAGGATGTAAATTCAGACCCATTATCACTTCGAATACGTTTCACAGTCTTGTTGAATTAAGTTTGAGTCATTACATAAAAATTCTTAATAAGTTTTGCAACCTTTGTCTTATTAGCCATTAAGTATATCCAAACTCCTCTTGAATGATCATCAACAATTGTTAAGAAATAAGAGGCACCACATGAAGAGAGAACACTATACAGACGCCATACATCATAATGAATCAATTCAAACAAATCACCTGCTTTATTAGAACTAATAGGAAACAATGTATGAGTTTTTTTTGCTTTAAAACATACATCACATGGTTTGTATTTATTTTTAAGAGAATCATTATTACTAACACCAGGAAGAAGGCCGACTATTTGTGAAGAAGAATGTCCAAGGCGCCGATGCCACACTTGATAAGAATATGCATCCATTGCATGGCATAATCGAGTTTTTGGTGCCATCGAGCGAAGCCAATAGAACTCATCCCTCTCTTCACCCGCTCCAATCACCATCCTCAAAGTGTGGTTCGGTATCACACATAGCTTGTCAGTTAATGTGACTACACAATTTAAATCTTTGATTAATTGGGAGAAAGAGATCAAATTGCAGGTTAGTCTAGGAACATATAGAACATGTTGAATAGTCCAATTTTCACCAAGAGTTGTTATCCCTTCTTGGACATCATTAGTATGTGCCTCATCAGGCATTATAATAGGAGAAGGAAAAATATCAGAGAGATCCATAAGTAAGCGTTTATCTCCAATCATATGATATGACGCCCTTGTATCCAATATCCAAGGAGAAAAAGACTTGCCTATCAATTTTTCATTGGCAAAAGGTTTATAATTTAAAGATTTAAACATATTAAAGATGGTGTTCGATTGATCATCTATTAAAGCATGACCTACATCATTTCTGTCTTGGGTTGTCAAAACAGGTGAGGCAGAAGAAGATGGTGTTGCAGATTGAGCAGCATTAACAACACCAAGAATACCTTTTCCAACACCAACAACGCCTTTACCTTTTCCGTTGTTCTTTCTATTTCCACGTCCATTATTCCACCATTTCGGATAGCTAATAATTTTAAAGCAAGAAGCCGCTTCATGGCCTGACCTCCCACAATGGGGGCAAATAGTCTTCTCAAAATGTCCTTTAGATCCACCATGATTAGAAGAACCACCACGGACAACAAAGATGACAACCTCATTTCGTGCTCCACGCACCTTCGTCATGGTTTTGTGGCGCTCTTCTTGTACCACCAGAGAATACACTCGGTTTAAGGAAGGAAGTGGATCTTGAGCGATATTGTTAGAACGAAGTGTTCCATACAGATCATCATCCAAGCTCATCAAAAATTGGTGAACTCGCTCATCCTCACGTTCCTTGCTCAAATTTTCCGCCCATTTGCAAACACATTTTCCACATGTACAAGCTCTCTTCGTGAGATATGTAGACAACTCATCCCAAATTTTCTTCAAATTCCCGTAGTAAGCAGCAGCACTCTGACCATTTTGATCTAAACGTGCCAGTTCAGATCGCAGCTGAAGATTACGCGGTATGTTGCCAGTGGAGAACCGCTGATGTAGATCGTCCCACAAATCCTTTATTGTATCATAATAGGTAATGGTAGACCGAATAGATGCATCGATGGATTGAATAATCCAAGCTACAAGCATGGAATTGACACTACACCAATCCTCGATTTCGCTTGCATTAGCCGCTGGTTTGGCACTGTCCCGTCCAAGAAATCGTGTTTGTGTTTTGCACGAAATGCATTACGCATACTGATTTCCCATTCTTGATAATTGTCACCCTTTAAAGACACCGGACAAATATTCATGCCAAGATGATCAGAAGGATTCAAATAATACAGTGATGTCGTATTGAGAAGAATATACTTCTTCCTTTTATCGCCGTCACTCGTATGCTTCTATGTACTTTCTCCATCAGAATTGTTTTCAGCCATGGTATTTTTATTAAGGCTGGCAGAAAACTAAAGAAGGAGAAGAAAAAAAATCAGAGTATCAATTTAGGTTTTGTAAACCAACTCTGATACCATAAAGAGATAATGTGAGACAATTATGCTTTTCTCATTCATTGACAAATGATTATATACAAAAGGTATACAACAGATTTCTCAAACTACATGCCTAAAGATTAGGGAATATTGATGATCAAATTATGTATGATACATGCTATTAAAATACAAGAGATATTTTAGGAACTACCTAATTAATGTTAAAATACAACTGCTAGCACAATTATATATATATATATATATATATATATATATATATATATATATATATATATATATATATATATATATATATATATATATATATATATATATATATATATATATATATATATATATATATATATATATGTGTGTGTGTGTGAGTGTGAGAGAGAGAGTAAGTTTTTATAACTTATTTCACAAGTCTTTAAATTAGATTTAATTGAATGGCTAGTCTTAGAATAAGTTGATATTTAACATCATTTAAAAATATATTTAACACAAACTCGTGTTCTTTTAAGCACTCGTGATTGAACAATCTACCATTGAACTGTAATATTAGCTTACACCCACTCTAAACATCACAAAAATTACACCAATATTCAAATATACAATCAATAAGCTAAAGGACTAAAGAGAAGCAAAAACACACAAAAATCAGCTACGTCATTAAACTTAGCTGTAAAGACCTTTGAGAAAAGAAAACATGTTTTCATCCAACAAGCAGAAGACTAACACAGAGATCAGAAGAATAAAAATTGCAAATTTATTTGCTGAAACAGAATATGTTGCTCGAGTTTCCGAGTTTGCTATTTCTGATCGTTCACCCACCTAATAATAGAAACCAACCAAGGAAGAAGCTCTTAGTATCAAAGACAAAATTGGCAGTATGTATGTTGATGACAGAGCCGTCATAAGTTTTTGGAAATTCTAAGTTGATTTGTCACAGTTTAGCCGTGACAAAACAAACAGAGATTCTACTTTGCGCGATAGTTTAGATTTTGTGCGGTAGTCTGCCTTTCACGCCAATAAAAACGGCTATGCTTGATGATATAGTAATTAAAAGTGACACAAAAAAATGTACCTGCCTGAAAGGTTTTTTTCAAGTGTTCTATTCGTTCTTCATCCCTGATTGAGTCAATGTTGAAAGCTTGAGCTTCATTTCTATTACTTTGTCCATTGTTGTATGCGCCAATTTGAGTCTCCTTTAACTTTCCAACCAAACTTTTATTTTCCATTTTTAAACAATCTAGCTGTTTATTGATGCGCTCCCTTTCAGCGGCTAGTTGAATTACCATATCCATGATTAACTTGGTTCTCGTATCAACTTCTTTTATACTCAATAATTTCGTATTGCTAGCTTCATCCATAGATGTTTTCAGACTAACCATTCTGGACTTGTGAAGATCCAACTCTTCATGAAGTTCTATGTTGGTTTCAGATAGCACAATGCATCTTTCTTCTGCACTGTCTTTATTACTTTCAGCTTTTGAAACCTTAGATTTCAGATCTTCGATTAATATTTCCATATCCCATATTGCTGTGTATAACATATTCTGCTGTTCTTGACTTGCTTCAGAAGATACTTTCCCGTTCTGTAGTTGGATATCTAATTCCCTTACTTGCTTCTCAAGTAAACCGACTTTTTTCTCAGCCGTACTAGCACTTGCTTTAAGAAAATCCAGCTCCTCGGTAAGCTCCATGTTTGTTTCGGTTAACTGCGTGACTTTTTCTTCAGCACTCTCAGCTCGACTTTCTGTTATGTCAATGCTTTCTTTTAGAGTTTCAGCAAAATTTTCGATTTCAATAAGTTGTTCGTGAAGTTGTTCATTCTCTTCAGTCAACGAATTAATCTGAACCTCGTAATCCTTCTTTCTTTCTTCAAGAATTCTCACATTTTCCCTCAAAGCAATCACCTCGGAATTTTTTTGAACATCGTCGACGTTAGCACTAAGTCTCTCGTGGTTCTCTAAAGCAACATCTTTAACCTTCAGTTCTTCGATTAAATTTTGAAATTTTGATTTTAGCTCGTTTTCGCGTTGTATAGAACTGTTGAGGTTGAACTCAGTTACTTGGAGACATCCCATTATACCTTTCGAAATTCCCATTAACACCTCCGTCGCATTGTCTGCCTCAAGGAATCTTCCCCAAACAACTTCTGCTGTTTCTTCCATATAAAATGCCACTTGTTCTGCGTAGTGGAGTTTCATCTTTAGTTCTTCGTTATTTCTTGAATCTGCTAACTTCTTTTCAAGATCTATCTCCCTTGCAAGCGACTTCTCAAGCATTCGCAGAATATATTTTCGTTGTTTTGCCATCTGATCGTTCGATTTCACTTTCACGTCTAACAGTTGACCGTTTTCTGATAAACTCAATGCCTTCCCTGTATTCGCTGTTTACATGGATTACTAAGAAAGGTAAATAGTTGGGGGAAAAAACCGCAACCTCAACATAAAGAAATATCTGAGTAAATATTTCAACTTACAATATTCATCTTGAAAAGGCGCAAGACTATTCTGTAGCTGCGGCACCTGAATCTTTAACTCTAATAACTGCTGTTGAACTTGCTTGGCAGACTCTTCAAAATCATGCAATTTTTCATCCATTATAAAGAAAACCTCGGTGAAATGTCTGCACGACAATATTTTACGATGAGCATCAACAATTTCTTCATGTAGAGTGTCCATGAAATTGTCGAGCACTCTTACCTCAGAATCCAAAACGCCAGACAATAGATCAAACGCCATTGCCTTCTCAAACAAGGTTTCTAAATTGCAGGTATTCTTCGAGTCCATTTCTTCAAGATCATTTTCTCGGGCTAGCAGATAAATATAGAGAACATGCAAATTCACCAGCTTCTCGGAAAAATAGGCTAACCGATGATCTATTTCTGTTAAGGCTTGAAGGGATATCTCGAGTTCTTGTTTAGTTGAGAATTCCTTGAGTGAGTAGAGTTTTCCTAAAACAGCATCTCCGACGTAAAATCCATCTTCAACTTTATTACCAAATTCATCCATTGTTAATCGGTATATCTTGCAAACCCCTCGGTTCAGAAATTAGCAGCTAGTTCTGAGAGTAAGATAGAAATGTTATTTTGGTGCAAGAAGAGAAAGAACTTCACTTTGCATATTAATATTGTAAAACTAACGGTTCTTAACAGAATTTGTTAAGTATGACAACTAACTCTATCTTTATCCTATATTCTAGGAAATGAAATTTAAATGAAAAACAACATAAATTAACCGATGGTAATTATCATTGCTTTAGATTTGACAATACTTTACACACTTCTCTCCTCTCAAGCTCAGGACTGGAATTTTAACTGCTCCATGAGTGGTCTGATAGCAGATGGTTCAATGGATCTGTAGTAGGCTCTCATACCATTTTATAATTTGGATCAGGCATAACTCAACGGATACAAAGCCAATAGCAGGCGGCCTAATGGATATTGGATAGTCACTAATGAAGCATCTAATCCAGTCGTAACATCAGAAACCACATGAGATCTTTGTTTTCTAACAAAATATACTAGCAATCCTTATAAATCGACGAAAGATAACCACTAAAAACCATCAACTATAAACATCACCACCAAAATTCTAATGAAAATTCAGCTTATAACATATCAGAAAATTGAAAATTTCCGGAGCAATTCCCACAGATCCTTAACAAAAACATTAAACTGTCATTCCTATTAGACACAACAAGCATGACTTTCTAAATCCCACAAAGAACCTACAGGTAAAGAAAGTTCCAAAAATTAAAACAAAATCTCAATTGGGAACTCAGATTAATCCTTACCTTTTCCTGGAAAGTCTATCTGCAAGTACTTTTAGCCAAGTCTCAGCTTTTCTCATTCTCCAAGGTAAATAAATAATCAAAAGATCATCTTTTTCCTTATGAGGTGACACTGCCTCCAATTTGTGTGAATAAATGAGGTGGAAGAGGAAGAGGTAAGCACTAAAGTGCAAACAGATAACTAGTCAAACAAGAGCATAAATCTACCATAGAAAAATCAAAGAGAAAAATTAAGAATTGGAATGGGGTGCACGTTGATTTTGAACTGTTATAACAATGACTTTTTGAATAATTGAACTTTGAGCTTAAGTTGAGACACAAGATAAAACAATAGAGTATGAACAAATTGGGAGATAGGACACAGATCTATCAGTTCAATGTATGGTTTAGGTGGCTGTAAAGTTCAAGTGTCTTGGTTGTTGTGGAGGGGCCCTCTCCATGGTTCAGACAATTTTCTGAGACAAAATTATAAGTGGTCATTAGATAATTGTTCGGTAACAATTTCTTTTATAATTGTTAGAAAAGGATGTTTATAGCAATTTATTTATATGAATGAAATGGATAATATTAATAAAGATATAGAAAAGATCAAGATGTGAGAACTCTTGTGAGGGCATGAACAAACTTATTTACTTGTTTTTTAATAAACTGAACATGTGGATTTACAGGATGAGTGCTCAAAAATTGTTTGCAGTCATTAGTAATATCATTGAATTCAAAGACAGTAAGTAGGGTTGTTTTTATGGAAGTTATTAATTAGTCTTTTAACAAGGAGTTATTGGTGTAAGAAATAGGGAGGCATTGCCTACTTCATATAGTGATTACACATTCAATAAAAACCCTAAAATATATATTTTTTTTTATATTTTAAATTTTAAAATCCAAACACGTCTATTCTATAATAAAATGACTTTACGACTGAAACACTTCATATTTGTCACAACAACAAAAAAAATCTGAATCCAATATTTGTATCATATATTCAAATTTCAATCTCTAGATTAACCTCATGCCAGTATTTTACAACTTTAACTGTAGTTAATTTTTTTTTTTTGTTATTTTTAAGAGGAATTTGCGATCTTGATACTAGGATGGTTCTCAAGAATATTTGTCCGAAAGATAAACTTGGTTTTGGTTTTATATATAAGACTTGAATGTGTTATGCTAATTTTCCAAATCATTATAGAAGAAATTTTGGGTTTAAGTCTTTCTTTTTTAAATTTGAGAATTCATTCTTGCCTAATCTTCAAGGTGTTTGTGTTCATAGTTTAAACTCTTCAGTTTTTAGTATCTCTATTCAACCGGTTTCTTTCAGATTTTCTATGGGAAATGAGACATCGGATTTTCTATGGGGAATGAGACTTCTTACATGATGGTCATTTATGCTAGTATAATTAATATTTATAGAAAAAAAAATCTTTAGTATGAGTCTAATTTCCTTTAATAGATAAATTATGGTCATTGGTGTTTCATGGAAGATTAATACCATTTTAGGAGCACATTAAATAAGTGGAATACACTTTCTTAAGTAGATCTCATGTGATGAGTTTAAATTTCGGCCTGAGTCTAATAACTTGATCCACTTGGAAATTTCTAAAAGCTTTCTTACTTGGTCAAATAATAGAAAATATTTAGCCTACATTCTATGTGTAGTGTTATATTTATGAATATCTAAATAGAAGCACCCTCGCCTAAGAATGATATTGCCTAAACGATGATTTAAGGACTCGTCTTTAACTACCATGACGTGTAAAGCTAGTCAAGAAAGGGAAAATCTACCATTACTCCCAGAAGGTTATGTGGTTAATAACTCCCCCTAATCATGAGGGAGCAGTTACTGCCACTTAGGATTATCCAAACCCTAGGCTTAAAAAGCCTCTATAAATACAACCTCCCTCAGAGAAGGAAGGGACAAACCATTACACCAAAAAGCATAACGCTTAGCAATATCGTAACTTCTATGATCACACTCCTCAGAAGCTTATATATAAGCACACCATCCATCAACAAGGCCTCACACTTCATGTGAGCAGGACCCCTAAACCACCGCAAAACACCACCATACAAGACTTCTCTCTGTCGCGGGCAAATCCTAACAACCTAAATTGTTATAAACCTGCTAAGGCCTCAGAGTCCTCATGCCCTTGCAGGAGGAACACACACATGACTTTTTGACTAGTACAATATATCCCACCGTGGGCCCTAGTAAAACTAACATAGGTCACACCATCTTCATCATCATCACCTTATTCGCTACCACCTTTTACTCCAACGCCTAGCCACTTCTGGCTATGGTTAATAGGAGATATCCATCCCTTACGCCATAAGGTACCAGCGGTAACAGTGATTCTGACACCCTAGTGGAGATGCATGTCTACATGACCGAGTTACGTCACCATGACCAGACATTGGAGGACGACGTCCACAACTTCAAAGAGTTCCAACAGGAGTCAAATCCCTCTGAGGATATGGAATTTTTGGACCCCTAACCACTCTCAAATGAGATATGGGGGCTGCCCGTCCCCGAGGGCTTCAAACCCCTTTCCTTAGCAAGTTTGATGGGCGTAGTGATCCCTACGAGCACATCACCTCCATCAACAAACAAATAGGCATCATAGAAGCACCTGATTCCCTAAAGTGAAAACTATTATTCGACACTTTCAGTGGTACTGCCCTTCGATGGTATTCGGGTCTACCTCGTGCCTCCATCTGTTAGATGATAGGATTCGATCTAGAGGAGGGGTGAAAATATCACAAGTTAAAAACTTTTAGCAAAAACTGTTTTGTAAATTTTTATGGCATAACGAAAACAACCTGAATCGAATCGTCTAACTGAATCTCTACCGAAAAGCTCAGATATACGTAAAGGTACACAAACGTATGATAATGAACACAAATTGTTCAATAACGATTAATCACAAGCAATTGAATGTAAAGTTATACGTAGAGCTTATTCCCAATGATCAAAACATACAAAACACAATAAGAAAATTTATCGAACATCTTGTGTGCAATCGATATCGTTTTGAAATTTACTTTATTTTGTTAATCTTAAAAGCCAATCACAATCAAATAAATCATGATTATATCAACAAAACCTAATTCAAAATGTGATAAAAAATAAATCCTAAACAAATTGATTAAACGAACAATGAATTCAATAATTTACAAACACAAAATTAAAAGAGCGAGAGAGGGGGGGGGGGGAGAGAGAGAGAGAGAGAGAGAGAGAGAGAGAGAGAGAGAGAGAGAGTACACAAGGATTTGTTTAGGCAGTTCCCTAATCGACCTTTCTATGGGTACGTCTTCCCTATATTCAAGTTCGAATTGAGATATTACAATATATCTTACTTTGCAAATGTGTGTGTACAAGGTATGAAGAACTCTAACCCTATAAACCCTAGGTTTTTTTGTTGATTCTACCACCTTTAAAACCTTTGATCAAAGACTGATCAAGTAACCAACAACACTGCTTCAATTCACCCGTTCTTGCTACTTGTAGCACCCTAAAATTTGCCCATCTTTCTTCTTGTATCTTGGCTTATGTTTCATTGAATTTTAATTTTCATTTTTGCATAGCATAGTTCTAGACTAAGGATCAAGGTATCATGGTTTGTTTCTCACGGAAGAGTGACATGTTTCTTCAACCTCAAGCAAGGTTTTCTTCTTGACTTTATGGAATTATCAAGCTCTAAAGGTCCTTCATCATCAATTTTAATTCAAGATAACATCAATTCAAAATCATATGTGATTCACCATGTCCTAATTTGCAAGATATAATCAAGAGATTCAAAGTTGGTTCAAGGTGTTTGACCTAAGTTAGTAATTTGTGGATGCTATGATCAAATGAGCATAACTTCTTCATTTTTCAAAATCTTGAGGTGGTTATTTTTTTAATGAACTCTTCTCATCATCCCAACATGTTCTCTTTGCAAGGAGAGATCCAATTATTCTTGTAAAGTCATCAAAAGTTTGAAGACATTATAGGTTATTTTGAGTTTTGGAAGGATTTTCTAGTCAACTTCAAAAGGTCATAACTTGGTCAATTTTCATCATTTGGAGTCCATTCATTTTCTAAAATGAACTTGAAGATGTCCTCTACAACTTTGATTCAATGTGGAAGTGCAAAAAACCTATGGAAGACCTTTTTTTTTATCAAAACATTATAGGTCATTTTTGGTCCCTAAAAAGACTTGAAATTTTTCTAAGTGTTTTGTAATTTTGAACCTTTTGATGCAAGCTACTTTGAAGGATCATATCTCTCAACTCATATTGCCAAATCAATACTTTCTTTTCACATTGCAAAGATTGTATCACCCTCTATCCAATGCAAGAAGAATCACCTCATAAAGCCTCCTACATTGTGAAAACCATGGTGGAAAAATTTGAATTTCAAAGCTGAAATTTCACTTCAAGTCAGAATTGAATTTGGTTAATATGGCCTCTAATCATCAAATTAAGGCGCGAATTCTCTTTAAACATGGTTAACCAATTTGTCTGAGTGGATTAGAGCATTAAAACACAAGCTTTTGATGAGTTTTGACAAGTTGCAAGTCACACTTTGCTCATGATGCAGGTGTGCACGAATTTGCTTCAATTTGCATCATTCACCCTTCCTCAGCATTCAAAAAGCTTCTCCTATATATAAGGGACTAATTCCACTCATTTCTACAAGCTTTGATAGCCAGAATCACCCTGCTGAGATACCACTTGAACTCTTAAGCTTGAATTTCGTATTTTCATTTCCACACCCTAATCACTCAAATTCTCCATTCAGTTAGCTTCACCAACATTCAGTGAAGCTAACCAGCTCAAGAACATGAAGAGTCGTGGCCTGAATCAAGCTTGAGGACTCCATTTTCAGAGCTTCAAAGTTGAACTTTAACAGGTACAATTCTCAACCATTTTGACTCAAATTTGTTACTAAGATGTAGTCCTTGGTGTGTTAATGATGTTAGGGTTGTTAGATTTTAGTTTTGGTTGAGTTTTGTTGGTTAATTTTTAAATCCTTGTTTGATTTTTCTTCTGGTTTTTTTTCAAATCGAGTGTGATTTAAAGAAATTTGGCGTGATGATATGGTTGAGATCGTCTTGAAAAGACGCATCAGATGAAACCACTATGAACTCCAATGGTTATGGTTTGAAGGACCTTCGTTTTTCTACAATTCTCTGAAAATTTCAAGTGGCTGGAGGTTGAAGATGATGACCTAACCGTCCATCATACCACTTGTTATGATCCTGCGTGTTTGATCTTTGTTGGTTGGAAATGATGAGGTTGACTCAGATCAACTGTGGATGCGCGCTTCCTGGCCCTTGGATTAGCCACGTCATTTAATGAAGTGAGATCCAACGCATCTTATTTTTTTTGCTTTATTTTTTTTCTATTTTGTTTTTAAATTCATTTTATTTTCAGAAATTCATAGAAAATTCATTTTTAATTAGAAAAATACCAAAATATCAATTCCCTTTCATTTTTCTCTTTCTGATTTTTATTTTTGTGCATTTTTATTTTTCAGTTTGCTATTTATCTTGAATTTTAATTTGTTTGGGCCAATTTTAATTAGTTTAAACATATTTTTAGACATTTTAAAATTATGAGAAAAATATTATATGATCCTACGATGGTTTTGGACCTATGATGATTTTATTTGGTTTTTATTTCTGATTTTGCTATTTTTCTTGTGTTTTTGGATTATTTGGTTAATTTTAATTGGTTTAAAATCATTTTTGAGCCATTTAAAATTGTGAGGAAATTAGTACATGATCCTATGATGGTTTCTGACCTATGGTAATTTTCTTGGGTTTTTGTTTCTGGTTTAACTATTTTCTATCTTTTTATAGGTTTTATTTACCTTTTATTTGTTTTTTATTTGATTTTAAAATTGCAAATTGATGTGATGTTGTTTTTAGTCCATGTTTGGGTGACATTCTGTTTTTCCTCAAGTCATTTGGGACTTTGATGCTTGTTTGGTTGTTGTTTCCCTTTTGAGGATGTTATTTGGATGTTTGATTCTTCTTGAAGCATGTTCTTGTGTGTTTCCTCTTGTGTGTTCATGATGGATGTTAAACTTGATTATCATGTTGATGTATGGTTTCATTTTGGTTTCATGTCATGATCATATGCTTTTTCCTTTGGGGTTGTTTATGTGCATGCTTGTTTGGTATGGTTTTGACTTGTTTGTGAATGGGATGCATGACCTTGTTTCTTGGTGCTCTCTCTTTGATGATTTATATGATTTGAGTATGATGTATTGTGCTACTGCCCTACTATGTTTCTTGTGCCATTTGATTTCATCTCATCTTGCTTTGTGATTGTGAATGCTTGTTTGATGTTGACTTGATGATGATGTTTACCCTGTATGAGATTGAAATGAGTGTGTTTGATACTTCTTTGTCATTTGAACTTCCATGTTTGTTCTTCTTGATTGTATCTTCCTCTTCCTTCATCTTTCTTCTTCATCTCTTTTCTCTTCTTGTTGTCATTTGTGATTGAATTGATTGGTGTTTACTTGTGCTTGCTCACATGATCCCTTAGGATTCCTAGTCCCTCTTAATTTCTGATTAAGATGGGAGTAGGAGAGACATTAGGCTTTCAACCCTTTGCATGATAACAATTAGGATAGTCCCTTTTACCTCAACGTTAGGTCCATCATTTGTATGATAACATTAGGAGACTTCCTTTTCATCCTAACCTTAGGACCATTTTGTATAACATTAGGGTTTTCAATTTCCCTTTTAGTGTTTTCTTTTGTGTTTTCTCTTCTCATCATAAACAACTCAAAGACACTTAATAAAGAATGACGAACATTTTGCGCCATGAGTCTTAAGTATATGGGAAGTGATGAATGAGGGTTTATCCTCACTTTTCTAGAGTGCTTAGTGTATGCCCTTTGGGCGATATGCGACGCATTCGCTCCTATATCATAGTCTTTAGTGCAACGTAAATCTCAAACAAAATCAATTCACTTCTCTAAAACTCTTAAACTAAATTCAAACCTTTTTTATCCTTCGGGATTGTTCTTAAAATCATGTTCAGAAAAGAGTACGTTGTTTTTCCGTTCTACCGCAAGCAGACGTCGACCCTAACTGATGGAATGGAAACTTAACATCACTCATAAAAAAATACTTAACCAACCAGTGGTTTAGTTACTCGAACTACGTTTGCTCTGATTTCTCATATCAGATGAGGATACATAGGCACAACACGGCGATGTCTTTGCGAGCAACCTTCCCCCCATCACCCGTAGTTTTCTGAACTACGTTGACTCTGACTTTCCCTTGTACTAGGGAATACGTAGGCATAGGGCGACAATGTCCTAACGAGTCTTCTTTTTCTTTTCCATCCCTCGTTTAGTAGTAGCTTTTAGATATCTTACCCCTTTGGTTAGATAACAAGCATGGATCTCGTTGAGTATAACAGACGTGAGGGGTGCTCATACCTTCCATTTACGTAACCGACTCCCGAACCCAAGATTTGGTTGCGATGACCTTGTCTTTTCCCATTCTTTTAGGTTTTCTTTGATTGTTTCATTTCCCTCTCTTTGGGATAAATAACGTTTGGTGGCGACTCTTCTGTTTGTTTTCGCCGGCCTTTTTCGCAGTTGTGATAGTTGGCGACTCTGCTGGGGACTCTGGTTCCCTATGCGAGTCAATCTTAGCGTTTGTATGTGTTGTATCTTTGGGGTGTTTACGTTTGTGAAGTTATTTGCTTTTATGTACATTATCTGTTGTATATTATTGTATGTGCATTTTATTATCTTGATGTTGTTGTTATGGGGTGGGTTGTTCCATGAGAGATAAGCCCAATACCCAGGCTTTAGTACACACATAGGATTAGTGTGGACTTGTGTGGCATTTAGTCACGCAAGAGTTTGCGAAAAATTCACATCCAGATGAGGTTTTCTTTGAAGACATCCTATCCTAAACATTTAGGGTAGTTGAGGGGCTGTTGAATTAGAAAACTAATGACTCTGGAAACCGTTCATTGGGAAATCAGTTGAGACCTTCTTGATTGACCATGATGCCAAACCAAAAATGGTGAACGTATCATCGTTACTTGACCTGAGAGTTCATGATACTGATAACCTGCATAGGATGTTGTACCTTTCAAGACTAGAACCTACATGTGAGAGGGAGGGATTTTGCAGGAAACTTTGACTTCCAACCAACCCGGTTTTCTGGTTTTCTTGTTAGTGCAAACTTATAATCTTGGATTTTGTGGTATTATATCACCTTGGTATTCTGGATTTCTGGTTTTCTTATTGGAGCGGAACTCTGGTCTAACTTAGTCAGCAGTACAACATCTCTTGATGCCTTGATCCTTGTCTGCATTTGCATATTCATTCCCATCTTTACATTGCATGTGTATGTGTTCCAGGTTTCTCATCTCTGCTTAGATTCTGGTCCTGGTTTTCTTTGAAGATGGAAGTAGAGAGGAAGAAGGTTACTCTATACAAATTCCCTCTACTAGAGCTAGGACCTTTATTTGGTCTAATTGTCATGGCTGATACGGGTACCCTTGAGGTGTTTAGAAGAGACTATGGGAGAAATTTGATCCTTGTCCGTAAAGCCTTAAGTTACGAGCAGGGAGCTATCCTTACTTTGTTGCAGTTCTATGATCCCCCACTATGTTATTTTACCTTCCCGGATTATGTTTTAGTTCCTACATTGGAGGAGTTCGCTTTTATCCTGGGAATCCCAATCCTGGATAAAGTACCATTCTTTCATTCAGAAGAGGAGCTAGATCTTAAGAAGCTTGCAGCCGCTCTTTATTTGAGCGCATCTGAGTTGGTAGGCAGTGTGGTTACCAGGAATGGGGCCTCTGGCTTCACTTTGTCTTTCTTGGTGAACAAAGCCCAGAAGTACGCCAAAGAGGGTTGTTGGGTGGTCTTTAGCGCTATCTTGACTCTATACATTTATGGTATTGTGATGTTCCCAAACATACCTGACTTGGTTGATATGGACACTTTCAGTATCTTCGCATCCAGAAACCCTATACATACTCTCTTAGGAGATCTGTATCACTCAATACATTACAAGAATGAAAGGAGAAGAGGGAAGAATGTCTCTTGCCATACTCCACTCTTCCATAAATGGTTCATAGATCATCTTCCTCATACATAAGCTTTCTTTGACTTATGGAATACACATGAGTAGTCTCAGAGGCTCATGGGTTTAACTGCTAAAGACATTACTTGGTTCAATCCGAATCTGCTTGGTGTAGATATTGTTTTCAGCTGTGGTAGTTTTCCAATGTACCTCTAATGGGGAGAAAAAGGGGAGTTAATTATAACCATTCTCTCTCCGTTAGGCAATTTGGGTATGCTTTGAGAGGACCTCTGAAGGATGAAGAAGTACATAAATCTTTGTACTACACCGGTGTAGCTAATCCTAACGTTCTGGCCAAAATTGTTGAAGCATGGGGAAAGATTTACAAGAAAGGGAAGATTCCTTTAGGAAAGTGTGATTGCAGAGCCTATGTCCCCTATATAGAGTGGATTTAGATGAGGGTTGAGAAGGTATTGTTTCCGTTTCTATTGAGGAACCCTTGTATCCTCTAATGATTGAAGAGTCTATAACAGTTGATATTATGAAATATGATAAGCTTCGGGTAGAGAAAAAAGAGTTGCGTAAGGAAAATAAAAAACTGAAAAGGGAGATCAGTCAATTGAAACGTGACAAGAACAAAGTTGTTTACCTAGCAAGGGTGAAGACAGAAACCTTGGGTAAGATGGAAAAGGAGTTGGCTGAAGAGGTACGGGCACGAGAATGAGTGGGCCAAGATTTGAAGAGTATTGATGGTGCCCAAAAGCATAAGAAGAAAGACCTAGATAGAGCTTATTTGGAAATATCTAAGTTCAATGATCAATGGAACGCTACAGTGACCGCTAACAAAGGAAGAGAGGATGAACTTCGTAGACAGATTGAAAATTTGAAGGTACAACTCAAAGTCAAAGGAAAAGAAGTTTCAGTAGAATCATTCCGTAGGTATGCAAGTGAACGAAAGATACATGAATCCTTGTCAACATTTGAGGAGCTCAAGGTGAGAGCAGAAATGAAGAGACCAAGACTTGAATATGCCTTTGGAGAAGATGCTTAGGAGGACTATGTTCAGGGCTTGAAGGATGTCATTTGCAGAAGGCATCTCCTCATCTAGGGACTGATTGCAAGACCTGAGCATCCAGACACAAAGGAGATATTAGAGGAAGCTCAGACTTGGTACAAGGCCTACAGTAGTTGAAGAAGCTGCTTGATGCTGTCGTTTCTCGTTTCTTGTCTTGTATTTTGACCATCACCAGATCTATTGGATGGGGTCATAAGCTTGTATGCAGTTGTATTTCCTGTTGTTGATTTGTACGTTGACTTTTGTTCTCATTTTATTTATGAGATGGTTTTTTGGTTCTTCCGCTTATCTCTATTGTCCTGTTATCATCTAGGAAACTAGAATCGAGGGGGAGATCTCCTTGGAACATATACACATGTTTTCATTTTGCATTATCATTTTCATTTGCATAGCAGGTGTTCCTGGAGTTTTAAATCTTATATCTCTGCTTGGTTTTCTTCAACAATTAACAGGATTGCAGATTCAATTTTCCATAGATATTCTACGAGAGGAAATCAACGAATAATTATGGATCAAGTGTAGCACGAGCTCCAAGAGGTTAGAGACAGAATGACACAATTTATAGAGATGATGCAATGTGTGGCCAATGGGCAGGAACAATTGAGAACCTTGGTTCAGCCGTTAATAGCACGGGTTGATGGTAATGGTATTCTACTTGGAGGGACTGCTGCTATTCCTCCTCCAGTTTGTCGCTACTGCGAAAATCGGCGCCGGCTGAACAGAAGAGTCGCCACCGTGCGTTATTTATCCCACGGGAGGGAAAGGAAACGCTCATAGTAAACCTCGCACAACACGGGAAAGGTATGGTTGTCGCAACCAAAACCTGGATTCGGGAGTCGGTTACGCAAGGGGAAGGTATTAGCACCCCTCACGTCCGTCGTACTCGACGGGATCCACGCTTGTTTTCGGGTATGGATTGTTATTCTATCTAAACTATAGGTCGAGGGTTAAGAAGAAAATAAAATGAAAATAAAAATGACTCGGCAAAGTATCGCACTTTATGCCTACGTATTCCCGCCTGGAACGAGAAATCAGAGTCAACGTAGTTCGCCTACCTACGGGAAAGGAGGGGAAGGTTGCTCGCTAGGATATCGCATCCTATGCCTACGTACTTCCACACAGCATGAAAGATCAGAGCAAACGTAGTTCGGGCCACGTACGACACAAGTCTGTCTTGATTGATTTTATTCCTTCTGAAAAAGGTTTTTCTGATTAACAGTCCCAGCGGACAAAAAATAACGTCTTGATGAGTTCACATTCTTTTACGGAAGAAGTGTCTTTTATTGTGTTTGAAATCTTTATGTGTTTTTTTGTTTGTTTTGAGGAAGAAGAGACAGAACTCTAACCTACGGTTGCAAAGGGACACAAACTAACCTAATGTTATCATGCATGGGTTAAGACCTAGTGTCTATCATGCTCCTCTCTTGCACAGAGAGAAATAGAGATCCTACGGGATAGGCAGAAACAGAAACAATATCAGATATATACAGTAAAGCGGTAAAATGCATGGATGCAGCAGTACAAGCGAGGCAAGGGAGTCCCACTCAACCTCGAACCTAGAAAACAATAGGCAAAAGTGAACAGGCTTCACTTTCAACCCAACAGGGTAAACAGCAAACAATACAGTCCAGAAAACCAATCAATACATCAGTAATGAAATACAACAGCAAAAGAAACAGCATCAGCAGCTCTGAATCAACATCTGGCTTTAAGTAATCTCCAACCAGCTACAGGCCTTAACAAGCATCAATCCCCATCTTCATGGCCTTCAGGCAAGGGCTTGAATCATCAGTCTTCAGTCTACCATGGCTTTTCTTCAAATCTCCAATCTTCAGGGATGAACATCAGTCAACAAGAGGAGAGGAATGTTAAACAGTAAATGGCCTACCAAGGGTGGCTCATCAACTGTTAACATTATACAGACAGGTTTCTCTCAAAAGTTCTATCTTCCAAATACTTTCACTGATCCTTCCAAAGGAAGGAGGTGGATATTTGAAAGAGACTTTGAATCATGGAGAAAGGATAGAGGCAAACAAAGCCATCTATGTTCGAGAAACAAGCTTTCTAATCTAGAGCTCTGCCTAGCTCCTAAACCCTAGTCTCCTCAGCAGCTGCTAGCAAGAACCTCCTTTCCAACTCTGGCAGTTGATCTTCAATCTCTGGCTCTCCAATGGTCTTCATCTCCTCAAGTCTTCAGCTCTTCCAAGTCCCCAGACAATCCCAATACCCATACAAGCAAGCAATAATCCCCAGAGGGCACACCACACCAGTCAATCAGATATATACAGAGTATTAATAGCAGTAGGGGAAGCCTGACTTTTCCTAAGGGGATCTAATAACTACCCATAGCCCCTATAATCCCATAGCTAACCTATTCAATCTCTAAGTCCTAGGGGAAAGAATCAAATCTCCTAAGTTATCACCTAAAAACCCTAATTTGTCCATGTTATTCACACTTACACTAAGCACCTAAATTTAATTTCTAAAAATGGGAACTAAATTGAATCTACAAGTTCAATGTCTAACCTAAACAACCTAAAAAGAATGGATGAAAAATATGAAAGCATTTAATAGAACAAAAAATAACAAAATCATGTATGAAATGGAATTATGTAAAATGTCATTTATTTAGAAAATATGGGAAAAATATCAAATAAAAAATAAAATGCCATTTTTATTTTTTATAATTTTCTAGACATCTTAAAGAAAAATATGCAAAAAGAATGAATTAAAAATAATGATTTTTCTATTTGTTATGAATTTTTTAAAATGCATGAAAAATATAAAGAAAATAAAAATAAAATACAAAGAAATAGCCAGAGGGGGTGAAAATAGCACACAGTCCATGTTTAGCGCATTGGGCTTATTAAATTGGGGGGTGCGAATAGCTCTCTGAGCCCAATCCCCCCAATTAATGAAACGCTGCGTTCCAATTTTTGAATTCTCCCACCAAAATTCAGATCAAACGTGAGCCATTCGATTCCTGGTCAAGTCAATCCTCTCCTCCAGATCCAAGGGCCTGTGAGTCGTCTTCTTCCTCCCTCCGTTTAGGGTTTCAGGCATGAACTCCATGCACGAAAATTCCCACCAATCATTCTCCATGCTTTCTTGATGAAAATTAAAAGTTCCAAGCCCTAAAATACTCTATAAAACCCAAGGAATCCATGTCTAATCCTAGTTTTCACTAACTCTCGTTGTAAGCTCCAAACAGAAGGCACGAAACTCAGGGTACACCATGCTTGCCTGTTGACAATTTTGCCAGAACTCCAACCTGATTATCCACAGATCATCTACACACTTCCCTCATTATTCTATGCATCATTATATGGATTATGGTCCAGCACACAGCTTATTCTTGAAGCTAACAGAAATGGCAACCTGTCATGGATCTCCACGAAGCTATCCCTAAACTTCAAGAATCATTCCCCTAGGGTTTCTAAACACTATTATCCTAACCACATGATCTCTACCAGCCAGAATAGTGAGATTCGAAGAAGTTTACATACCTTGCACTTGATGATGGTGATGGTAGCTAGACCTCAATTCAACCTTTGATACTTGCTGAAAATGATCTCCAATGAATGAGTATGCTTCTGTTTGCAATGATTTGTGCTTAATCCTTGTTAATCATTCTATTCCATCCTTCATGCAAGTTGGAGTTTCAAATTGAATCTCTTCACACAGCCACAAATTCTCTCTAATCTCTTGTGCCAATTACTCCATGATGATAGTGGATGATGATAGTGACAGAATTCAGAATGATGGAGGAAGTTTTAATGGATTTTTGATGAAAATGCAACTTGGAGTGAAGAAGATAATTGGTATAATCCTTGATCAATTCAACCACTTCTTGATGTGAATCCTAGGGTTTGAATGATGATGATGATGATTCAATCCAAAGATGTGAGAATTTTGAGAGATTTGTAAGAGTTTGAGTAGCTTATGCAAGAATGAGAAAATGGATGAAAATGGAGATTTTGGACAAATGGGAGCACCAACCCTTGCATGAATCAGCTTGCATGAATATATAGGTTGCATTAGAACCTCCTAGAACATTGGAGAAATTTCCCTTACACTTTTCCCTTTCAATTTGGATTATGTTACTTTCAATTCAAGCAACCATGAATAACTCAAAAATTATGACCTAAGCTCAAAATTCCACTTTAGCCAATGTTTTTAAAATTCCTTTTCCATTCAAAATGACCTATAATTTTGCATCATTTGGCCAAGATATGAAAAATATCATTTTTTGAGCCATTTTCCTTCATTAAATTCACCAATTTTGAAACCTTATGCTACGGACTTTTCCAATCTCTCATGGCCACTTTTCTAGACTCAAAATGTCATTTGGAGCAAGTTTGATGTTGTAAGTTTTTCCATTTGATGCTTCCTTGTATGAGTTTTGGACATAGGTTAAAATGACCTGTAATTCACAAATGACCAAAATACCCTTTGCTTGCCAATACCATAAGTTGAGTTCCACACATCATATGAAGGCATACTATACCATTCTAGAAATCTAAGACAATGAGGAACAATTCGTATGTTGACCAGAAATTCATTTGAAATCTCCTTGAGGGTTAAAAATAGCTTGGAAGTCAAGTCACTTTCACAGACAAAATTTCAGATACCTCAGATGACCTGTAACTTGCAAGGACCATAACTTGAGTTCTATAAATCTCCTTAATGTCTTCCACCACTCAAATTAAAGGTCTTGAGATCCTCTACAAGTTTCATGTTGTCCAAGGATCCATTTGAAGCTTGCATTTTGACTTATCTTGCTTGGAAATTTGACCTAAACTAGGGGATTTTACATAGAAACCCTAATTTAGAAACTCCTCTTCTCCTTGATTTCTTTTGATTTCTTCTTAGCATATCACCATATTCTTCTCTATATGTCAAATTATGAACCCCACATCTATCCAATAGACTTGAATGCCCTTTAAATCAGTCAATTGACCTAGGGTTGACCTAGGGTTGACCCAGATGAAACCCTAGTTGACTGTCTTCAACTGCAATTCTTGTGGTCACCTCAACAACTTGTTTTCCTCCCCAAATGACTTTCTAAGCCTCTCATGATGTCTAGATGCTCTCCATGCCTTCCATTCACAGCTCACAACCCCCTTGTTGACCCTCAGATACCCTCAGATAGGGGATAGGCCCAAGGCTTGATCTGCTGAACTCTCTGCTCTCAAATTCTTTTCTGATGACTTGAATGAGATGGAATTAGGATAATAACCTCTTGATAGGCCTCTAGAGATGAGAATAATGATTGGTCCCCTGTTGAATGACTTGCTATGCTTATGCTATGCAGATGGTTAGTCTATGTACATGACTCTATATGCAAATGCTAATGATAATGAAAAATAAACCAAGTGAATAAGGTTGAGCAAATTTTAGGGTGCAACAGCTGCCCCTATTCAAGCGACTTGAACCCGATTGGGTGAAGAGCGAACGACCTTCAAACATTCGAGGTACGAGACGGTTGAATACTAGGAACCCAGAAATTTGCCAACCGCAGAAATAAACCGCGCTCCTGCTTGGGGAACGACATTCATCAGCTGAATATGACTGTTACGGCAACCCACTGATCTCGTGCGACCGTGCTGGGGATTCTTCTCATCATCCTGAAAAAGATTGAATCATCGGAAACTTCGTCCTTTGCTTGTCCACGTCAGGACTATATCTGCTGTCAACACGAAGAGATCTCAACTAAAACCTGTCCACGTTAGGACTCCGCTTGCTGTTAACCCAGAAAATCTCGGCAACTCCGCTGGGGAATAATTTGTCTACCTTTCCATAAACTGAATCGTCTACGTTAGGAATAACACTCTTCCACGTTAGGAATAACACCGTCCACGTTAGGAATAACCTCGTCTGGACCCGTCCACGTTAGGACTCCATCCTTCCACGTAAGGAACCACGTCTTCTTTCCACGTAAGGAAACCAATTTTCTTCTACGTAAGGAGTAAAATTCTTGATCTATACACGTAAGGACCCCAATCTTTCCGCGTAAGGAATCAACTTCTTTCTGTCCACTTCAGGACTCCAACTTGATATGTCCACGTAAGGACTTAATCTTTCCATGTTAGGAAACAATCTCCTTTCCACGTAAGGAAACCAATCTTCTTCCTCGTAAGGAATACAATTCTCAATCTGTCCACGTAAGGACTCCAATCTTTCTGAATCTGTCCACGTCAGGACTAAACTTTCCATCTTTCCACGTCAGGAATCAATCTTCTTTCTATATCGATCTGTCCACGTAAGGACCCCAATCTTTCCGCGTAAGGAATCAACTTCTTTTCCACGTCAGGAATGCATCTCCTTCCACGTAAGGAATAAACTTGATACGTCCGCGTGAGGACTCGATCTTTCCGCGTAAGGAAACCCATTTTTTCCACGTAAGGAATCTCATCTTTCCACGTAAGGAATAAACTTTTCATCTTTCCACGTCAGGAACTGAAACCTCTTTTCCCATGTAAGGAATAGACTTGTCCTCGTCAGGACCCCTCTTTCGTCTTGATTTGTCCACGTCAGGGCTCAGGCATCTTCGACCCGCTGAGGAAATAAGACTTGTCCACGTCAGGACTCACACCCTTGTCTGATCTGTCCACGTCAGGATCCACGCTTTGCCAACACGAAGAAAGATAACTGCTGAGAGTAATTGGTCCACGTCAGGACACCAACACAAAGAGTAATCACTTTGGTCAACGTCATGACTTCCCATTCCACCAATTTCGAGAACCCGAATCTGCCCACGTTAGGACTAACACACTTCACCAACCCGGGGAAATAAACCTGTCCACGTTAGGACGCCCACTTCTGAAGAAATCCCATCAATATAGGAATAAGTTGTCCACGTCAGGACTTAGTTCTCCATTGATCCCCACCCACAAACTTCTTAGCACCGACGTGACAACGACTTTGGGGCAGACTTTACTGGGGATATCTGGAAACCAAACTACCGGATGCCTGTTCTGATGACCGGAGGCCACTTCTGAAATTCTGATTCATGGAACCCTTTGATGACACATAACTCTGCTTGGAAATAAAGAGAGACTTATCCTGGTAGCTCTGTGGGGAATACGGCCGAAACTGACATTATCATTGAATATCTCATGCCGAGATCTTGAGTGTTTGGTAGTTCATTTGAGCAAGTGCTCTCTTCACCTGAACTGCTATAATACAGAAACTGCTTCAGCAAAATACATTCTGAAGATAATGCCAACTCCGCTGGGTATAGCCAGATGCTACAGAATTATTCCAGCAAAAATAAATGTTGGAAGGGCGAAGTCAACCATGCTGGGAAGTTGGGAGCTCGACCCAAACACCCTGTTGAGGTAACCCCTTGTTGGGGAATATAACTTTGCTGAGGAATAGCAGGTATGCCAAGTATGATTGGACTTCTCTGCTGGAGAGTGAACTGATATTACACGGTATCCCTGACAAAATAAATGACAGGACCCACCACCAACTCTGCTGGGGAGAGTCTTGATCTCCGGGTTCCACTGGGAGGAAAGAACATTTGCTGAAAGGAGAGAACTCCGCTGGGGATGGGGCTATTCTCTCGGGGGAAATCCACTGACTCTGTTGGGGGAGAGTGAATGACCCTGTGGGGAAATATGAACCTGTCTGAATACAGCCTTACGATCTTGGAATCATCGATCCTTTTTGCACAAGCTACGACTAGCTGGAGAGTTCGATCCTTCTTCAGGAAGAACCTGCATGACCCGCGTGAAGGCTGAGTCTTTCGTTATTGCAATCTTTCGATCATCTTCCTCGTACGGTTATGAAACCTGCAACAACACAAACAAGACAAGACAAGCCTATGCAACCAAATCAACTCAGGTTAGTGACGTTATTTTCAGTTAATTCAAAGCTTTAGCAACTGTTGGCAAGGGCCAGCGACGTTATACTCATGCTAGTTTCATCAAACATGGGTGTTAATCATGCACAAAACAGTAAAGAACAGTGTTAAGTACTGAATAACGTATTTTATTGATTGGGCCCCTGAATAGGAGGAGTTTTGTACACGGGATGCAACTCCTGAAATGAGGAAGCTACACAAAGCAAATATACACGTACACAAGTATGCACAAGAAGCATAAATATTGACAACTTAAATTTGCACACATGTCGGCAACGGGATGCAGATGAACACCACGAACTGATCCTCCCATGACTCGCCCGACCCTAATGCTTTCCCGGTATCCCCACTTCTGAAGAGATGGTATCAGATAACTGACTCCTCAAATGTATTCTCCCGCATTGATGCTCATTGAAATTATCAAATTCGGACCGCAGTCATTTGCTTTTTAAATCCCTAACTTTTGCGTGAACCGCCCTTTACGGGTTTTCAGTTCACCGGGATACCCTTTTTTTCCGAAGCCGCCCAGTGTAGGTTTTCAACTTCGCGGGTGTACATTTTTTCAATTTTATCCCTAATTTTTGCCCGAACCTTTCATTCTGTTTTTGGTTCGCCAGGATGCCCCATTTTTGCCTGGACTCTCTTTTTTTCTGTCCAGCGGGTCTATTTTAAGCAAAGTATTTTTTAACCGCGTCCGAATTCACAGGCGACGTGAAGTCTTCTCCGTCCATGGTGGACAACAACAACGCTCCTCCCGAAAATACTTTCCTGACAACGTATGGCCCTTCGTAGTTGGGGGTCCACTTGCCCCTGTGATCTGCTTGCGGCGGGAGAATCCTTTTCAGCACAAGGTCGCCCGTCTGAAAGCTTCGCGGATGTATCTTCTTGTCGTACGCTTTCTTCATTCGGCTCTGGTACAAACGACCGTATGCTAGAGAAGCTAGCCTCTTCTCATCCATTAAGCTCAGTTGGTTCAATCTGTTTTTTACCCATTCTGCCTCGTCTAGCTGAACGTCTCGCAATACCCTCAGAGAAGGGATCTCAACTTCCAATGGTAATACCGCTTCCATTCCGTATACTAACGAGAACGGAGTTGCCCCGGTTGATGTGCGTACCGTCGTACGATAACCGTGCAAAGCAAAAGGTAGCATTTCATGCCAATCCTTATAGGTCACCACCATTTTCTGAACGATCTTCTTGATATTCTTATTGGCCGCCTCGACAGCGCCATTCATCTTGGGTCGATAAGGGGAGGAGTTGTGATGTTCGATCTTGAAATTCTGACAGAGCTCCTTCATCATCTTGTTATTCAGGTTTGAACCGTTGTCCGTGATTATCCGCTCGGGAATCCCATATCGGCAAATGATATCTCTCTTGATGAATCTGGCCACCACTTGCTTAGTTACGTTTGCGTAAGACGCTGCTTCCACCCACTTGGTGAAATAATCGATTGCTACTAGGATGAACCGATGCCCGTTAGAAGCTGTCGGCTCGATCTTTCCAATCATATCGATTCCCCACATTGAAAATGGCCAAGGCGATGACATCACATTTAGAGGACTTGGAGGCACATGGATCTTATCAGCATAGATTTGGCACTTGTGGCACTTCCTCGCAAACTTGAAACAATCAGTTTCCATGGTCAGCCAAAAATAACCTGCCCGCAACAGTTTTCTCGTCATAGCATGTCCTCCAGCATGCGTACCAAAGGTACCTTCGTGTATTTCCTCCATGAGAAGCTTTGCCTCTTTTTCATCTACACAACGCAACAGCACCAAATCATGGTTCCTTCTGTATAAGACGCCATCCGGATTCAAGTAGAAATTACCCGCTAATCTCCTGAGAGTCTTCTGATCTTGACTGGATGCCCCAGCCGGATACTCTTTATTCTTCAGGAAATTAAAGATATCGAAATACCATGGTTTGCCATCAGATGCTTCATCAATAGCAAATACATAAGCTGGCCTATCAAGCCGAGAGATAATGATTCGGGGAGCCTCGTTCCAGAAGTTGACCTTGTACATGGAAGACAAAGTGGCCAGGGCGTCAGCCATCTGATTCTCTGCCCGCGGTACGTGATGCAATTCAACCTTGTCGAAGAAAGGCAACAATCTCCTTGCATAATTCATGTAATGTATCAAATTGGGCTGCCGTGTCTCCCATTCCCCTTTGATCTGATTCACCACCAGAGCTGAGTCTCCGTATACGTCCAGGTGTTTGATTCGCAAATCAATGGCTTCTTCAAGCCCCATTATACAAGCTTCGTATTCGTCCTCATTATTGGTAACAGCAAAGGTCAGCCGGGCAGTAAACGGGATGTGCGACCCGTGTGGCGTAGTGATGATTGCCCCTATTCCGCTACCGTAAGCATTCACAGCTCCGTCAAATATCAATTTCCATTTGGAACCCAACTCCGGTCCTTCGTCTGGCAACGGCTCTTCACAATCTTTCATCTTTAGGTACATGATATCCTCGTCAGGAAAATCAAACCTCATCGATTGGTAATCTTCAATAGGCTGCTCCGCCAGATACTCAGACAGCACACTCCCCTTTATAGCCTTCTGCGAGACGTATTGAATATCATATTCAGTCAATACCATCTGCCAACGGGCAATTCTACCTGACAACGCCTGCTTTTCAAACACATATTTGATAGGATCCATCTTCGAGATGAGCATGGTTGTATGATTCAGCATGTACTGCCTCAACCGCTTGGCGGCCCAGGCTAGCGCGCAACAAGTTTTCTCAAGCATCGAATACCGAGATTCACAATCTGTAAATTTCTTACTCAGGTAATAGATCGCATGCTCTTTTCTCCCTGTCTCGTCGTGTTGACCGAGAACACAACCCATGCTTCCCTCAAGAACCGTCAAATACATTATCAAGGGTCTACCTGCCACTGGGGGTATCAGAATGGGAGGCTCCTGCAAATACTGCTTTATTTTATCGAACGCCTTTTGACAATTTTCGTTCCACGTTACCGCTTGATCTTTCTTCAATAACTTGAATAATGGTTCACACGTAGCAGTTAGGTGAGATATGAACCGGGCGATGTAGTTCAATCTCCCTAAAAACCCGCGCACCTCTTTCTCTGTTTTAGGCGTCGACATTTCTTGAATTGCTTTTATTTTAGCAGGATCGACCTCTATTCCTCTTTTGCTTACGATAAACCCCAGCAGTTTACCCGATCTCACCCCGAAGGTGCATTTGTTAGGGTTCAGCCTCAGCCTGAACTTCCTAAGCCTTTTAAACAACTTCAGCAGATTCACCAGATGCTCTTCCTCCGTCTGGGACTTGGCAATCATATCGTCAACATAAACTTCGATCTCTTTGTGCATCATGTCATGAAAAAGAGTCGTCATCGCACGCTGATATGTTGCCCCAACATTTTTCAAACCAAAGGGCATCACTTTGTAGCAAAATGTTCCCCAAGGCGTTATGAAAGTGGTTTTCTCCATATCCTCCGGCGCCATTTTAATCTGATTATAGCCTGAAAAGCCATCCATAAAGGAGAATACAGAGTATTGTGCAGTATTATCAACTAACACGTCAATGTGAGGAAGTGGAAAGTCGTCTTTTGGGCTTGCTTTATTCAAATCTCGATAATCTACGCACATCCGAACCTTGCCATCTTTCTTTGGCACTGGTACGATGTTGGCAACCCATGAAGGATACTTCGTCACAGCCAGGAAACCAGCGTCCCACTGTTTTTGAACTTCCTCTTTGATCTTCATTGCGATATCTGGTCGAGTTCTGCGAAGCTTTTGTTTGACCGGCGGGCAATCTTCTTTCAGTGGCAGGCGATGCACAACCATGTCCGTATCGAGCCCCGACATATCTTCATATGACCAAGCGAATACATCACTATACTCTTGGAGCATTTCAACCAGTCTCCGCTTGATATCGCCCTGCAGCACGGCTCCGATACGAATATTCTTCTCAACCCCTTCCGACCCCAAGTTGATAATTTCGATGACCTCGTCGTGAGGCAGAATGGCTCTTTCCTCTTGCTTCACTAACCAAGACAGTTCTTCAGGAACGTCACTATCTTCGACAACCTCTTCTTCGGCCTGAAATACCGGGTGCTCAAAGTCGGGACGAGTCATGGGTGATTCAAGGATGTCATCTGAGAATGTTATCCTGCAAAAGGAATGGTTAAGTGCTTCAAAATGCGTATAAAGCGAATAACCACGTTGCCATTTTATTGAAAAATACAAAACAAGAAAGACAGAGATTATAGTATTTGCACATGAAAACGCCATTTATTTAATGATTAACACGCAATGTTCATAAGAACACAGTCCTAAGCAAATCCTGATGCCCCGGGCAAGACATCAGATTATTCAACAATTAATAAAGCAAAGCATTACTGTTTAAAAGTCACAGGAACAAGCTCCTGAATAGACCAGTTGCATAGTCCTTGTCCTGGCGTGCTTGGCTGAATCCAGGCATCCATATCACAGTCGCTGTCTCCTTCGTCAGACTCCGAAGCAGCATTGACGGTTTCATGGCACACTCCATTGGCAGAGATGGTGATGGGCTTTCTGAAACGGGGCGCCCCCACGGAAGGAGTTGATGACGACGGTTGGTACCCCAGCCCGAACCGGTCCATCTTCACAGGAATATCCAGCACTTTGCCCCAGCCCTTGGCTTCTCCTGCTTCTACTAGAGCTTGAGCTTCTTTATATGATGAGACGGCTATCTCTGGCACTTTGCTCGGCCCGGGACCCTTGTCCTTGATGCGCAAACCTTCGAATGCCTGGCAGGGCGTTTCGTGGATCTCTCCGTCGACTTCCACATATTTAAATGAAGATAGATGGCTGACCAGGATGTCCTCCTCTCCGCATACAGTGACTACGCTGTCTCCGACCATATATTTTAACTTCTGATGTAGGGTAGACGTGACTGCCCCTGCCCCATGAATCCAGGGTCTTCCAAGCAAGCAGCTGTACGCAGGCTGTATATCCATGATATAAAACTCAGTTGCAAACACCTCTGGCCCCACCTGTAGAGGCAATGTAATCGATCCGAAGACTGTTCTCCGCGTGCCGTCAAACGCCCTGACTACCAAATCACTGGGCGTACACAAGATTCCTCTAACATCCAGCTTCATCATCGCCTTCTTGGGCAGCACATTCAAAGACGATCCGGTGGCGACCAATACGTGCGACATTACTGATCCTCTACACTCGACAGATACGTGCAGCGCCATATTATGATCTCTTCCTTTCGGAGTCAAGTCGAAATCGGTAAAGCCCAAACTGTGGCCTGCATTCACATGTGCCAACACTCCTTCCAGCTGATTCACGGAGACGTCTTGGGGTACAAAAGAAGTATACAGGACTTTCAGCAAAGCGTTTCTGTGAGCTTCCGAACACAACAGCAATGACAGGATAGATATTTTGGACGGCGTCTGCTGCAGATGCTCCACAATCTTATAATCACTTTTTCGAATCAAGCGCATGAACTCTTCTACGTCTTTCGATGCCGATTCTTTGTCACTTGCTTGCGCTGGGACATTCTCAACTGCTTTCCCTTTTCCTTTCGCTAGTCTTTCGGCCTCCACTTCAGGGGATATAAAGATCCTACCACTCCTTGTCATGCCTCCCGAACCAACAACATTATCCACAGTCTCGGCTGGCTGTTTATCAACATCAATTTTTATTCCGTCACAATATACTTCCAACCCATATGACCATGGGACTGCTTTCGTGTTCTCATACGGGATCGGCCCGGCCTTAGTTATGGTAATCGGTGGTCGTTGAGCTGGTGCCGCGATAGTGATCGTCTTCCGAGGGATCGTTACAGTGGCCACATCAGTCTGATCATATGCTACTGCCCCTGCGGGCTCTTCAGTTGCTGCTTGATCAAACTGCAATATGCCTTCATCAATTAAAACCTGAATGCCTTTCTTCAAATCATCACACCCCCCAGCTAGGGTCCAACATTCTAAGCAGTACTCGTTACATCCTGGGTAAACACCCCCTTGTAACAGTCGGCTCTTTATCTCGCTCAGCGACGTCTTCAAGTCTTCAACATTCATAATCAGATTCAACCCTTCCTCAGTTAGAATAGCGTTTGCCCCGTGATTAGGCATGGGTTTCTGCACTATATTCGGACCTGCCGTTCCGAAATTGATAGTCTTATTGTCCAAAAGATCCTGCACAACGTGCTTAAAAGCATGGCAACCTTCTATATCGTGGCCCGGAGCCCCAGAATGAAACTCGCAGTGTCTGCTTGCATCGTAACCAAACGGGGGAGCTCCCGTTATTGGTGCCAGAGTTCTTTTCTCTACCAGATTCAATCCCAACAATGTCTGCAATAAATCAGCATATGTCGAGGGGGGCTTCTCAAACACTCTTCTTGGTTTACTACCCTGGAATCTTCGCTGAGCTTGCTGTGCCCCCTGCTGAGGCTGTTGCTGCTGTTGCATTGGCTGCTGCTGAACCGGTTGTTGCTGGAGTGGTTGCTGTTGATACGGGATAGTAACACTCGCCACCTGCTGCGGCTGACGATATTGACCTCGTCCCCTGCCTCGGCCTCCAAATACTGCGCTTGCCTCGCCCTGACGGCGCCCACCATAAGCTTTCCTATTACTGCCGGATGCAGTTGATTCCTCGACTTGGAACTTTCCTTGCTTAATATTACGTTCAATCTTTTCTCCCATCAGAATCAGGTCTGAAAAACTGGCCAGAGACGTGTGAAACAACATGTCATGAAACAAACCTGTGAATGTGCCGACAAACATGTCATTCATTTCCTTATCTTCTACCGGAGGACGGACCCGGGCAGCCATATCGCGCCACCTTTGCGCGTACTCTTTAAAACTCTCCCCCTTCTTTTGCGACAGCCCGGCCAACTGGACCCGATTGGGTGCCAAGTCGCTGTTATACTTGAGTGAGCTACGAATGCCTCTGCTAATTGCTTCCACGTCTTGATATCAGTCGGCTCCAACCCCATGTACCACTCTAGGGAAGGGCCCGACAGACTATCCTGAAAGAAATGCATTAGCATTCTTTCATCAGTTGAGTATGCAGACATCTTTCTGTAATAAGCTCGTACATGCACTTTTGGACATGTGTCTCCTTTATACTTGTCGAACGCAGGGGCTTTGAATTTGATTGGCACCCTCAAGCCAGGCACCAGACCCATTGTTGCCATGTCCAAACCCACAGCACTTTGGTTTAGGACTCCCCTCATTTTCTCTTCCAGCATTCTGATCTTCTGGGAATCATCCATCGGCCCTTCGAAACCTCCGCCGGAGAAAGCGTCCTCCTGCTGATCCTCTTGCCACATACCGTTTCCAGCCCCATACCCATCATATCCATTATTACGTCCAGCTCTGATCTGATTCATCCCCGGACCTCGGCCTCTGTTGCCGTACCCTTGAACACCTCCAGCAGGGCCAAAAGCCATAAATCCAGTACCATTTCCGTTTCCAAAGCCTCCGTAACCCTGATTGGTCGCGCCATAACCGTCTTGCCCAAAGCCTTGAGCATTAAAGCCATACTTCCCAGCGTTATCGAATCCCTGATCATTGAATCCGAATCCAGCATTGACGAAGCCGTTGCCTCCCATATTATCTCCCAAATTGACATCACCCAGCCCAACGTTATGGACAGCAGTCTCATTCCCAACTCCGACGTTACCATTCACAGCAGCGGTAGCGTTGTTGACATTAGCAGTAGGTATATTGACTACGGGTGGAGCTACTGGCGTGGGAGTGCCGTCTCCATGAACAGTATCGACCCGTACGGACTGATGATCTTCATTACCGTGACCAGCATTTCGAGCCAACAGAGGCTGGACCATGGCCTGCAAATTCTCCTGCCCTTTCGCAATAGCTTCCATGGTCTGCATAAAGAGAGCGAGCTTCTCGTGCACATCTTGCATCTCGTTCTGCATTTGATCCATGATTCTTCGACAGTTGGTGCGGGTAGAATAGCGGTGCGGGTGCTGATCTGCAATCCTGAAAAGTACCTGTTACAGAGCAGGACATAAGACACTTATTCAAAGATTACCTGTAATGCAATATGAATATGAATGCAATGCAATGTGTCTGTGCATTAGGGAAATTCATTCCCCCAGTTCTAGTGTGAAGGTGCCAGTGCAGTGACAGTGTTGACAATAGGAATATCGGAGCTGAATCATAGAAAGCCTCATATATTGCTGAGAAAACCCGAATACAATGTTGCTGAAAGTACGATAAGAAGGCATGACCTCGACCAACAACCCTGGTGATGGTCAGCACTTATGCAAATAAAGCATACAAGTTACTACAAGTTACTACATGAAATGATCAAATCCTCCCGAAAGTCTGGTACTCTTCTATCAACTTCTTGGTCTCTGGGTGACTTGGTCGATCAAGCAGCCCCTCAACAAGTTGGTTTCTCTTCTTAAGAACACGGCGCACGTCTTCAGCAGTTTCTTCCCATGTCGCTTCTCCGAAGCAATCTTCTAGCTTTCGCTTCTGATACACCGCTTCATCTCTGGATTTGATTGCCTTGTTCAGTGCATGCTGGACACTATACCGGGTCATCACTTCTTCCTCACACTTCTTGATGCTAGACTTCAACTTCTCTTCGAGGTCGGAGACTTGCTGCTTCAGCTTATCTTCTCTCATCTTATTGTTGGTGAGAGTAGCATTCCAAGTCTTATTGCAAGAGGAGATTTCTCGGTGTGCTGCGTCGAGCGCCTTCTTTTTGGCTTCCAGCATGTCATGGGAGCTTCTGAACTCTTGCCCCAGACGTTCGCGCTTCTTCCTCTCCTCAGTCAACTCAGCCCCTAATCTGTTCATTAGCTCAATCTGCTGTTGGAAAGCATACACGGCCTTGTTTTTCTCACTGCGTACTTGGGCTAACTCTTGCTCTAACCCTTCATTGATCTTCATCAAGGCTTCTTTTTCTTTCACAACTTGCTCGTAGGCTTCCCGAGAAACAGTGGTTGGCTCTGCTACCGGAATAGGAACAAGGATTGGTACATCTGGGAATGGCATCCGCAACCGACTTGCTCTCTCCTGGATCCAAACCCTGTAAGGTGCATAGGCCTGACAGTCATTCTTTCCTAACAACGGCTTCCCTCTGCGGTTAATACGCGTCCAGGCATGTTGCAACTTGGCTAATAACTCCCCCTTCACGTCACCTGTGAAGTACAGAGATTCCTGTACTTCTTCCTCCTGAGGTGGATTCTTCAGCGCATATCCGAACTGACGAATGAATAGAGAAGGGTTGTAATTGATACACCCTTTTCTTCCTATCAGCGGTACATTAGGGTACCCAGAACAACTGAAGATGAGCTCAGATCCTGTAACACGGTGGGAGAACTGACTTTAAACAATGTTGCGGATAGCAAGAGTCGCCACCGACTTTTATTTTATCCATAAGGAAAGGTTATAAAAGAACAGGAAAGACCTTAGAGAATATTTTGGGTCCGGGGTGTAGGTTATGAAAAGGGAAGGTGTTAGCACCCTTTTCATCCATGGTTATCCATGGGCTCTTAGGTACTTAAGCTCACTTTTGAATTGTTTTGAAATTGTAGTGTGTGAATAGAAAATTTTCAGAATAGTTAATAAATAATCCATGTAAGGATGTGTTAAGAACTTGTTTGAAAACTTGTTGAAAATTTGTTTAAGTGCGAAACAGTTTTGAAGTGAGCAAGCACCTAGGAGTAACCTACCCTAATGTTTAAAGGTCCTTCTTATTCTTCATTCTTTCCTTTAGTAAGACTATCCCTACTATAATGGAGTAGGTAGTCCTTACTTTGGATGTTAAGGGGTATGTGAGGGACAATTTGACTTTGAAGGCCATTGTGGGATGTAATAAGCACATATAAGGGACCATCATCATTTTTCGAAAGGGACTTGATTCGTAAAGGCAACCATAAGGGACTTTGATGATTTTTTTATTTGAGGGACTTGCTTTATACACCCCACTTAACCATTATTCGTAGGCAACTTGAGGGATATCCTTAGGAAGTGAGACGGCGATTAAAATCGACTTACGTGTGTGACGTGTTTATTTTAATTATCTTTATTTAAAAGTGATCTAAATTTATTTTAATATTACATACATGTTGTTACACTCCCTAATTACTAACCATAATAATAATTAAATAATTAAACAACTTTACATCCAAGAAACAATTACAAAATAATAAGCAAAATAATTAAATAGCAAAGATAAATAAAATATAAATAAGCAATAATAAATAATAAAGGGGGTTAATTCTAAGTTTACTCGGCAAGACATCGCATCTTGTGCCTACGTATCCTTACGGGAGTGGAATCAGAGTAATCGTAGTTCCCCTCAATAGGGAGGTTAGAAACTTCTTGACTGTGGTCAAGGTCTCAAGGGGAATAAACGCATCTTAAGGACACGCTTACGTGGAGTGTAGAAACTCCAAATCTCTACGTTGAAATGTTAAGTTGTAATTAGGGTTAAATTAGGGATTCCACGGCGGGCAACCCTAAAATGAGCGCGGCGGCTCTTTGACCTAATGCTAAGGGTAAAATTGTAATTTTGCCTGCGGCGAGGCATTTGTGAAAATTAGGGTTTGTAGTTTGTAGTTTTGAGGATTTGAAATTGAATGTGTGAAGTTTTACGGACTATTGGCGCGGCGGCCAAACAGTTAGACCTAACCTTCGGATGTGTGCAATGTGACAGAAATAATAGTAAACGCGTGAGATAATTGAATCATGCAAACAGAGAGATAATGTCATAATTTAAACCATGCAAGCAGAAATTTAAAGGCAGAATTTAAAGAGCGATTGTTAAGTTCGCGAGGTTACATGAGAGGAGCAGATACAATATGATAATGAAATTTGAATTGAACAATAATAAAATAAAATAAATAACGGTTCTAGTTATTATTTTAAAAAAAAGATTTTAGTTATTATTTTAAATTTATCTAAAAAAAAAGTTTTTCTTAAAAATAATAGGTTTTCATATTAATTTGGAAAAGATGTTAATGTTATTTATTTTAAAAAACAGATTTTTATATTATAACAAATTTTAATAAATTAATGATAACAATAATAATAATAATGGTAATAATAATGATAATAATGATAATAATAATAAATAATGATAATAATAATAATAATAATAATAATAATAATAATAATAATAATAATAATAATAATAATAATAATAAAGCAATAATGAATTTTAAATGTGCCAAATAACCCAACAATGTTGCTAACGCAGAAATGCGCTCATCGCAACCAGATCTAAATCGGACGAAACAAAATTTATCGCAAAGAAAAAGAAATTAAGCAAAAAATAGTATTATTGCTCACACAAAAATGCGATCATCGCAACCAGATCGAACTAACACAAATGTCACGCGTCATGCACACAAATGTGCAAACATCGTATCGACATAATTCGATCAAAAATCTTATATATATAAACTCTAACAATTTAAAAATTATATATATATATAAACGTAACAGTAATAGATAAAGAAAAAGAAATAACGGTAATAGATGAAGAAAAAGAAATAACGGTAAAAGATGAAGAAAAAGAAACAACAGTAATAGATGAAGGAAAAGAAATAACGGTAAACGATGAAGAAAAAGAAACAATAGTAATGGATGAAGAAGAAAACTAAATAACGGCAAACGGCACTCACTCCTCTTAGGTTTTTTTCATTCTCTCCCTTTTTTCCAACAAGGCAACACATGTATATATAGGGAACAAATTAGGGTTAACACCAAATTGTCAATAATGTCCCTAAAGCCCATTTTAAAGCCCAAACTAAATAATTAGTTAAGAAAAAATAAAATTTAAATAATTTAAAATAATTAAAATAAACTTAAAATAAAAACTAATAATCCTATTGATTCCTAAAATAAAAATATTATAAAAAGAACAAAATTTTTTTCAATATTTTTTTATTTTATGATTTTTTGGATATTTTTATGAATAATTTAGAAAAAAGTGAAAAAAATAATATTTTAAAAAATGATTTAATTAAAATACGAAAATAATAATTAAATAATAATAAAAAACTATTTTTGTTATTTTTTTAATGAAAGATAGAAAAATTTAGAGTAAAAATAATAAAAAACAAAAAAAGTGACAAAGGTGAGATTCGAACTCTCAACCTCTCACACTCATAACTCCTTACACATGTCCTCCTGCCAATTGTGTCATTTTTACTTTTTAGAAAAAAAATGCATGCCATATGATATTTACCTGCAAAAAGTCAAACGACTACACAAATTTGTTAGTAATTGATTAAATGCAATGAAATGCGACGACAAATCTTAGGGCAAAATTTGGGGTATTACAGTTATTATGATAATATTTCTCACCCAACCTCTCTTTGATGTTGGCAAAAAAAAATCATGAAGTTTGACTTTGGTTTGACCACAGTTGACCTCAGTTTGACCTTTTAACTACATTGACTGCTTTTGACTTATCTGATCATCTGACTGAGCAAACTTTTGAGAAAAGTCTTGAAACTTGACATGGGGGTTCTTATACACATATAAGATGTTATGAAGCTCACTTGAAGTCTTGGAAGTCCATTTAGCCTGATTAAAGTCAAAACCCTAGTTTTGGATGCACTGCTTAGGAGGTGCATTGTCTGAGGGAATTGTCAACTCTTCTGACCAATTGTGAATTTTGTGAACCTTGTGAACCTTCTTGGAACACAAAGTCTTGTATTGTGAGGGCAAATTTTGGGGTGCAACAGCTGCCCCTGTTCAATTTTCTGAAACCTGAGGGGTTAGATTGGTATATTTGCCAGTCGTAACCTGGAAGGTTGAAGGGGATTGAACACAAAAGCCCAAAAATTTGCACTCACCAGTGCATGGAGTGATATTGATGGTTGGTTGAACATGATTGAGTGGGCTTAAAGATGCCACTAGGGGAAAGTTCTTCAGTAGTATAATGAGAACTGTCAGGAGTCTGGAGTAATACTGATGTAACAACATGTCTTCATGAGGATAGAGCAATCAATAATAATAACCCTAAAGCAGTCTTGAAGTGATAAATCTGACCTCAGGAGGATAAAGCAATCAATAGCTCTAAAGCAGTCTTGAAGTAATAATGGCTTCAGGAGGATAGAGCAATCAATAGCTCTAAAGCAGTCTTGAAGTAATAGAATGGCTTCAGGAGGATAGAGCAATGAATAGCTCTAAAGCAGTCTTGAAGTAGTAATATGACCTCATGAGGATAGAGCAATGAATAGCTCTAAAGCAGTCTTGAAGTAATAGGATGATTTCAGGAGGATAGAGCAATCAGTAGCTCTAAAGCAGTCTTGAAGTCATGAGAGGCTATCAGGAGGAGAAAATAACCCTGAGGTTACAATAAAGCAGTCCCAAAGTAATAAGAAGCTCATCAGGAGGATAAAGTAACCCTGAGGTTACAATAAAGCAGTCCCAAAGATCATAAGATTGTTTGTTGGATAATTAACCTGAAAACAAGGTAGCATTCTGTATAACAACATTAGTTTATGCTTTATGTATGCATGTATGACATGATGCACTTTAGGTAATGTACTATAGACATATATGTTATGGTATGATGTAAATGATGTATGTATGCTATGACACTGCTGGAAGTGTCTGGATATCCTTGTATAACAACTGCTGGCCAAGAAAAATAAATCCCGATTCGTTGTTGAAGAATATATAACCCTCCGTCTGCTGGGGATAACAAGGTATAGATAACCTCCCGTTGTTGGGGATAACAAGGTATAGATAACCTCCCGTTGTTGGGGATAGTAGGGTATAGATAACCTTCGTTTTCGTTTGATAGTAGGATAAGTATAACATCCCATCTTCGTTCATCGTGCCCTTATTGGAAAGTAATTTCCCGTATATCCGTATGAGGATAAAAGAGACGGATATAAATTCCAGGGGAGATTAGACTTTGTGAAAATGGATTAGTCCTACTGATGGTTTGTAACTGTCTTGTAAAGATGAACCGGCGAAGCTTCGTTGAAATCCTTCCCTCGTTCGTCCTTAGTAAATACTATTACTGCATTTCTGGTAAACATCAATCATATTAAAAGCATACATGCATTTCTGGTAAACATCAATCATATTCAAAGGCATACATACATTCAAACACAACCAATGGACGTTTCGCTTATGTAAATAGGGTAAAAGTAAATCTGGATTCAAAAGATGGAATTTATTTATATCAAAAGTGACCCATACACGGGTAAGTTTGTACAAGGAGACATAAACCCTAGTAAGAGAATTTTGTCATGAAGTTTTACAAAAAGAATCAGCTATGTGGGAAATAATCCTATTGAGTTTCAATTCTACTATTGCCACTCAAGTATCTCATCTTCTTGCTGTTGAGACGGAAACGATTGGATTAAGCTTTATCTGTTTGAGCTTGAGTAAGTAGTACAACTGGTTGCAGTTTCATGAGTGATCCAAACGAGACATAGTCATACGCTTTAATCCCTAACTTTTGCCTGGATTGCCCTTTCAGGTTTTCAATCCACCGGGATACCCTTTTTTGCCCAAGCCGCCTTTTCAGGTTTTCGACTTGCCGGGTGTACATCTTTTTATATATATATCCCTACTTTTTGCCCAAACCCTTTTGGTTTGCCGGGATGCCCTTATTTTTGCCTGGGCCTGTCAACCTAGCGGGTCTCTTTTTATGCGTAGTATTTTTTAACTATGTCTGCGTTTACAGGTTGTGGGAAGTCTTCACCATCCATTGTAGTCAGTATCATGGCACCTCCTGAGAACACTGTCTTGACTACAAATGGTCCCTCATATGTTGGAGTCCACTTGCCCCTAGGATCACCCTGTGGTAATATGATACGCTTGATTACCAAGTCACCAGCCTGATATACCTTTGGCTTAACCTTCTTGTTAAAAGCTTTGATCATCCGTTTCTGGTACATCTGGCCATGACAAACTGCTGCTAACCTTTTCTCATCAATCAAATTTATCTGGTCAAGTCGAGTCTGAATCCACTCATCTTCATCCAAGCCTGCATCCTTCATAATTCTCAAGGAACTGAATCTTCATATCAATAGCAACTTGCATACCCATGATACATGCCTCATACTCAGCCATGTTATTGGTACAATAGAAACAAAGTCTGGCAGTAATCGGGGTATGACAACCTTCAGGGGAACTAATCACAACACCAACACCATTACCATGTGCATTGGAGGCTCCATCAAAAACCATAGTCCATCGGGATCCTTGTTCAGGTCCGTCATATTGTCCAGGTTCTTTGGTAACAGACATAATGTCTTCATCAGGGAACTCAAAATTCATTGACTGGTAATCATCTACTGCTTGATGAGCCAAATGATCAGCAACAACACTCCCCTTAATGGCCTTCTGAGTAGTATACTGTATATCATATTCCGTCAAGATCATTTGCCATCTTGCAATTCTTCCGGAGAGAGCAGGTTTCTCAAATATGTACTTGATTGGATCCATCTTCGAAATCAACAAGGTAGTATGGGTCAACATATACTGTCTTAGTCGGCGAGCAGCCCATGCCAAAGCGCAACAAGTTTTCTCGAGCAGTGAGTATCTTGTTTCACAGTCGGTAAACTTTTTGCTAAGGTAGTATATTGCCTGCTCTTTTCGACCAGACTCGTCATGTTGCCCCAATACACACCCCATTGAGTTGTCTAATACTGTTAAATACATAATCAAGGGTCTTCCATCAACTGGTGGCATTAAAATTGGAGGTTCTAGCAAATATCTCTTGATTTCATCAAAGGCAGTCTGGCACTCATCATTCCATTCCATCACCTGATCTTTCTTCAACAACTTGAAGATTGGCTCACAGATGGTAGTTAATTGGGAAATAAATCTTGCAATGTAGTTCAATCGTCCCAAGAAACTTCTAACCTCCTTCTCAGTACGGGGAGCTGGCATCTCTCGTATAGCTTTCACTTTTGCAGGATCCACTTCAATACCTTTTCCACTGACAATGAAACCCAGGAGCTTTCCAGATCTAACTCCAAAAGTACACTTGTTTGGATTTAATCTCAACCTGTATTTCTTCAACCTCTCAAACAACTTGTGCAGATGATCAAGATGTTGTTCTTCATTCTGAGACCTGGCTATCATATCATCCACATATACCTCTATCTCATGATGAATCATATCATGAAACAAAGCCACCATAGCACGCTGATATGTTGCCCCTGCATTCTTCAAACCAAATGGCATTACCTTATAGCAAAAGGTGCCCCACTGTGTCACAAATGTTGTCTTCTCCATATCTTCAGGTGCCATCTTGATTTGATTGTAACCAGAGAAACCATCCATAAAAGAGAATACCTTATGCTGAGCAGTGTTGTCTACCAGAATATCGATATGAGGAAGTGGAAAGTCGTCTTTAGGGCTAGCCTTGTTCAGATCTCTGTAGTCTACACACATACGTACCTTACCATCTTTCTTAGGAACTGGTACCACATTTGCAACCCACTGAGGATAAGAAGTTACGGCCAAGAACCCTGCACTGAACTGTTTCATTACCTCTGCTTTGATCTTTTCTGACATTTCAGGACGCATACGACGAACCTTCTGCTTCTTTGGACGACAATCTTCTTTCACTGGCAAACGGTGAACCACAATGTCTGTATCCAACCCTGGCATATCTTCATAAGACCAAGCAAAGATCTCCACATAGTCACGTAGCATCTGAATCAACCTGCTCTTGACACTGTCCTCTAAATCAGCCCCTATCTTGACCTCTTTTCTGTTTTCTTCAGTTCCCAGATTCACAACTTCGACTGGCTCTTCATGTGGCTGTATAGCTTTCTCTTCTTGTTGTAACAACCTAGCAAGCTCTACAGGTATTTCACAATCGTCCTCGTTTCCGTCTTCAGTTTGATAGATCGGATTCTCGAAATTGTAATTGGCAATAGTAGAACTGTTATCAACTGGATCCAGAGTGGATGAGGATCTGCATTTTAGTGACGTGGGTGTGTGTAAGAACACATAGCTGATAAAGCAAACACAAAAGAAAAAGAAAGACAAGGAACACAATATCTACGAAAACGAAACGTCCACTGTTTTTATTGAATGAAGTATGCAAATGAAATGACAACCCGTAACAAGCACACCATTGTGCCCCGGGTAAGGCACATGGCTTGAAAGTTTTAATTGTTCCAGAAATTATAAATTTAAAAACATAACACAGTAATAGTATTTACTCCTGACTAAAGGAGATAGGGATAACATCTTCAGCTGTCCAATTATTGAGTCCAGCACCCACAGTAGGAAAAATCCATGCCTCCAAGTTGTGGTCTTCATCTTGATTTCCCACAACATTGATAACCCCTTGATTGGTGATACGAACAGCACGAGCACGACGAACAACCTTCTGGGACTCTTCTTCCACCATAGCTTTTGCATCATTGAGGGAGGCCATTGCCATTGTTGGAGGGTTTCTGATGACCACAGGAACCTTCTTCACAGCAGGAGGAGTCACACAATCCTTAACAGCCCAGGGAACCACTTCAAATGACTGACATGGAGTTTCAATGTATTCACCTTCTACTTCCAGATACTTGAAAGTGTTTACATGGCTGACAAAGTATTCTTCTTCTCCAAAGACAGTAACAACTTTTCCATTCACCGGATATCTCAACTTTTGATGTAATGTGGAGGTCACCGCACCTGCCCCATGGATCCAGGGACGACCAAGCAGACATGAGTACGAAGGACGAATATCCATCACATAGAATGTAGCAGTAAACACCTGAGAGCAAACCTTGATTGGAAGATCAATTTCCCCATGCACTACTCTTCTAGAACCATCAAAAGCCTTTACCACAATATTACTGGGCTTCAATACCGTATCTTCAGGACTCAGCTTGTTCAGGACTTCCTTAGGCAACACATTCAGAGAGGAACCATTGTCTATCAGCACATGAGACAGGGTAGTGTCCCTGCATTCAATTGAAATATGCAAGGCCCTGTTATGATCCCTCTTGGCAGGGGTCAAGTCAGCATCAGAAAATCCTAACCCGTTGTCAAAGGTCAGGTGAGCAACACAATTCTCAAACTGGTCCACAGAAATTGCACTGGGTACATGAGCCATCTTTAGAAACTTGATCAATGACTTGGCATGAGCCTCAGAACATAATAACAGGGAGAGCATAGAAATCTTTGAGGGAGTATGCCCCAGCTGATCAACAATATCATAATCACTCTTGCGAATGATTTTCAATACTTCTTCCATCTGCTTAGAGAGGTCATCAGCAGCTGGCACATCAGTAGATACAGGCTCAATAACAGGACCCTTGCCCCGAGCATCAGTGGTGGAAGTAACAGCAGGGGTAACTGCACTCTTAGAAGCAACTGGAGGAGAGAAGACTCTTCCACTACGAGTGATCTTGCTAGATCCAGCAATATTATCAATGTCAACAGACATATCAGGTAAAGGCTCCTGCTTGACACCATGGATGTAAACATCAGACCCATAGTGCCAAGGCACAGCTTTGTCAGATGTATAAGGAATAGGACCAGGAGTGTTAATGATCAGAGGAGCTACTCTGGCTTCAGCAACAACTTTCACAGGACCTTCAGCAGTAATCTTGATTGGGCCCTGATGAGTGATTTTAATGGGACCCTTTGAAGTGATTCTTAGTGGTACTTTGTCAACTATGTCAACCTCTTCAATCTTCTTACCCTGAGTCAGATGATCCACCATACTTTCTACAGATGCTGGTCTTCTTTCAAACACTATAGTATATTTATCCATGAGACGTTGAATCCCATCTCTCAAAATGAAGCAACTATCCGGCTTATAGGTACAATATAGACAATCTTCATGACAACCTGGAAAGATCCCAGCTTGTACTAACCTCTTTTTGATAACAGACAATGGTGTGCTCAACTCCATAACTGAATAGACATGCAGATCTTCATCAATATCTTCATCAATGGCGTTGACAGTCTTCTCGTGATTTGGCATTGGAGCTGTAATCACATTTGGAGTACCTGGTGGATCAAACTCAATTTCTCCAGCATCAATCATATCCTGAATTTTGTTTTTCAAGACCCAGCAGTTATTAGTATCATGTCCGGGACAGTTTGAATGATATGCACATCGTGCATTGGGATTGTACTTGGGAGAGGTAACATTGGGATTCTGAGGAGCCTCCCTCAGGGTAATAAGTTCAGCCTTCAACAAGTGTTGCAATGCCTGAGTCATTGACATGTTGATCTTCGTGAACTGTCTTCTAGCCCTCTGTTGGTTGCCTTGAGGCTGCTCTGTTGTTGCAGGAGTTGGATTTGAAATATGAACTGCACTAACAGACTGATGCCTTCTGTTACGATCAGGCTGACCATACACAGCATTAGATTCTTTCTTCCTAGTGGGAGGCTTCTTTGCAGCACCTGATGAAGAAGTGCCCACTTGGATCTTACCACTCTTGATACCATTCTCTACTCGCTCTCCTGTCATGATCAACTCAGTGAAGCCAGATGATGAGCTTCCAATGAGATGACTGTAAAACGGACCATTCAGCGTACACATGAACATATCAACCAACTCCCTATCAGTCAAAGGGGGTTGAACTCTTCCAGCTAAGTCTCTCCACTTCTGAGCATACTCCTTAAAGCTTTCTTTGGCACCCATAGACATGCTTTGAAGCTGCATGCGAGTGGGGGCTAAGTCAGCATTGTATTGATACTGCTTGTAGAAAGCTTCAGCAAGGTCATTCCAATCTCTGATGTTGACACTCTCCAACTGATAATACCACTCTAGCTGAGCTCCAGATAAACTCTCTTGAAAGAAATGGATCCACAACTTTTTATCAGCAGTGTGGGGTTGCATTCTTCTGACATAAGACCTCAGATGCAATTTGGGACAAGAGACCCCATCATAGACAACAAATGTAGGAACTTTGAACCCAATGGGTATGACCACCCCAGATATCAAGCTCAAATCCTCAAAATCCAGCCCAGATGATTTCTGTAATTCCATAGCATCCATTCTATCCACCAGCATCTTGAATTTGTCTTCGTTAGGCTCATGGTAGTAGTTAGCCTCAGAATCAGAGTCCCCCATAGTGTTGTGGAGACTGCCTCTCTCCTGCTCAGATTCTTCAGATTCATAGTCTTCAACCTGTTCCTTGGTCTTGGCAGGACCTTTGAACCTTCTTCCCATGTTGAGCAACCCAGCAGACCTTCTAGCCTTCTTAGTCTTCTTGGCCAGCAGTGTCTTCAATTCATCCTGCCCCTTGGATAGGTTCAGGATCAGCTCTTGGAACTGTGCATTCTGTGCCTGGAGATCCTTAACTGATTGTTCAAGAGCCATTGCTGAAATAAACAGCGAGGAGATGAGAAACCTGTGCACAATTATAAACCTGTGATGCAATGATATGGGAATGCATATGCAATGTTTTCAAGGACCGCGGGATTTAAATTTGCTTAAACAAACAAGAAAGTAACTTTTTATTAGTAATAACTTGTTTTGCCTTTTAGGCTTACAAAAAATGAAAACGAAATAAGTACAAAAGATGGGGTTTTAAGTCTCCCATGGACGTTTCCTCTTTGTGTTGAGGTATGAGTTGAGGTTTCGTTCCTCATGAAGTAGCTTTGTTAGCTCTAGGATCCTTGCTTGGCTTGCTTTGTAATGAGCCTCGAAAGTATCCCTTTGCTCTTTCAATTGGATCCATGATCTCTGCAAGTCTTCCATATCAGTAGGCATGTCTGGGTGAAGGATGGTATAAGTTGTGTCTCCTTCAGCAACAGGTTCCATGGTAACTGGTAGGATGGCAGGATATGGCATCATGCGTGTCTGAGCACGAAATCGTACCCATCTGAGATAAGCCTCCATAGGAATGGTGTACTTAGGCTCTAGTGTCTTGCTGTCAATCCTGTTTACCTTTCCCCAAGCTCGTATGAATCTCTGACGGTAACCCTGAAGATCGTTGTCGTAGTCAAACACAATGCCCTGAATCAACATGTCATGTGGACCATCGCTCCGGGCGTAACCAAACTGTCGTAAAGCTAGAGATGGGTTGTAGGTGATGCCTCCTCTTATGCCTAGAAGTGGCACATTAGGAAACTCCCCACAACGGTCAATGATGGTGACATTCTCCATAGATCTGGAGCACCAATGGATGTCTGAGTGAGAAAGTGACATGATCCTCTTGGACCATCTGAACCCTTGCTCATTCTTCATTACTGAGCGAGGAAGGTGAGAAATAAACCACCTAGAAAGTAAAGGTATGCAGCACATCAAAGTTCCTCTTGCCCTTGTAGTACGGGTGTGAAGAGAATGTAGGATGTCTCCAAGTAAGGTAGGCACTGGATTGTGACTCAGGAATATGTTGATGGCATGAACGTCTATGAACTGATCAGGATTGGGGAACAACACTAAGCCATAAATCAATAAGGCTAAGATCTCCTCAAAAGCATCGTAGCTCATAGCCTTCAAGAACATTTGAGCTTTATCCACTAATACCTTGGCAAGAATACCTTTAACTCCACTTCTCGTCTCTAGAACAATGTCAGACTTCTTCAGATGTAGAACTGCAGCAATAACTTCTGGTTTAAGCTCCTTCTCTAAGCCTGTGAATGGCTTCTGATCAAGAACAGGTATACCCAGAAGTTTAGAGAACTCCTCCATGGTTGGAACCAGCTGATAATCAGGAAATGTAAAGCAATGGTGCTTAGGGTCAAAGAACTGAAACAGCACACTCATCATGTCTTCACTGAACCCTGAAGTAACTAGATCCAATAAGTGACCATGTCTCTTGTTGAACTGGGAATGATCAGGCACTAGAGAAACCAACTCCTTGAGCTTAGCAGGTATCCCTACAAAGTTGATCCTGATGGTGTTTCTACGAGCAGAAGCCATGACCTACAACAAAGAACAAAGATAAATCCTTTGGTCCTTGAAATGGTTAGGGAAAATGATATGCTTATGATGCATGATGATGTCATGATGTCATGCTCAATCACAAACATGTGGCACACACAAACAAGTCACACCATAGCCCTAGGTTTAAAGGCTTGCATGAGGTTCAAAGGCAAGTACCCTCCCCTGAAGTTAGATGGTTCATCCTGTCCTACAAAAGTAACCAGGTTCTAAGGGATCTCAATATCATTGATCCTTCACAAGGGTGGTTGTTCAGAAGGCAACTTACTTGCCAACCAAAACCCTCCAAGTTTAAGATCTCAATGAGCGTAGTATCGAGTGTCAACCAACTTCAGTCTGCACCAAAGCCGGTTACCTCACTACTTTCTAAAGGCCAAGATGAGTTAACTAGGGTTCTAAAAGTCAGTTAGTGCATTGACAACATATGGCAGCCTCAATATTATCCTCAACTTGACTTAAGGAATATAAGCACCAACCAAGAAGTCGCACTAACTATGGCCACCAGATCAACCGTATCGATATACGTCGTACAGTTTCCTTGGTCTATTGCCATTTACCTAAGGTACACTAGATCCGGGTTAGGACCTTTCACACATAAGAGCACCCCAACAATATAATAATAAAGCAAACAAGGCAAACAATTTAAAGTGATCTTAATTCCTAAGGGTACCCCTCTTAAATAGCTCCCCAGCAGAGTCGCCAGTTCTGTAACACGGTGGGAGAACTGACTTTAAACAATGTTGCGGATAGCAAGAGTCGCCACCGACTTTTATTTTATCCATAAGGAAAGGTTATAAAAGAACAGGAAAGACCTTAGAGAATATTTTGGGTCCGGGGGGTAGGTTATGAAAAGGGAAGGTGTTAGCACCCTTTTCATCCATGGTTATCCATGGGCTCTTAGGTACTTAAGCTCACTTTTGAATTGTTTTGAAATTGTAGTGTGTGAATAGAAAATTTTCAGAATAGTTAATAAATAATCCATGTAAGGATGTGTTAAGAACTTGTTTGAAAACTTGTTGAAAATTTGTTTAAGTGCGAAACAGTTTTGAAGTGAGCAAGCACCTAGGAGTAACCTACCCTAATGTTTAAAGGTCCTTCTTATTCTTCATTCTTTCCTTTAGTAAGACTATCCCTACTATAATGGAGTAGGTAGTCCTTACTTTGGATGTTAAGGGGTATGTGAGGGACAATTTGACTTTGAAGGCCATTGTGGGATGTAATAAGCACATATAAGGGACCATCATCATTTTTCGAAAGGGACTTGATTCGTAAAGGCAACCATAAGGGACTTTGATGATTTTTTTATTTGAGGGACTTGCTTTATACACCCCACTTAACCATTATTCGTAGGCAACTTGAGGGATATCCTTAGGAAGTGAGACGGCGATTAAAATCGACTTACGTGTGTGACGTGTTTATTTTAATTATCTTTATTTAAAAGTGATCTAAATTTATTTTAATATTACATACATGTTGTTACACTCCCTAATTACTAACCATAATAATAATTAAATAATTAAACAACTTTACATCCAAGAAACAATTACAAAATAATAAGCAAAATAATTAAATAGCAAAGATAAATAAAATATAAATAAGCAATAATAAATAATAAAGGGGGTTAATTCTAAGTTTACTCGGCAAGACATCGCATCTTGTGCCTACGTATCCTTACGGGAGTGGAATCAGCGTAATCGTAGTTCCCCTCAATAGGGAGGTTAGAAACTTCTTGACTGTGGTCAAGGTCTCAAGGGGAATAAACGCATCTTAAGGACACGCTTACGTGGAGTGTAGAAACTCCAAATCTCTACGTTGAAATGTTAAGTTGTAATTAGGGTTAAATTAGGGATTCCACGGCGGGCAACCCTAAAATGAGCGCGGCGGCTCTTTGACCTAATGCTAAGGGTAAAATTGTAATTTTGCCTGCGGCGAGGCATTTGTGAAAATTAGGGTTTGTAGTTTGTAGTTTTGAGGATTTGAAATTGAATGTGTGAAGTTTTACGGACTATTGGCGCGGCGGCCAAACAGTTAGACCTAACCTTCGGATGTGTGCAATGTGACAGAAATAATAGTAAACGCGTGAGATAATTGAATCATGCAAACAGAGAGATAATGTCATAATTTAAACCATGCAAGCAGAAATTTAAAGGCAGAATTTAAAGAGCGATTGTTAAGTTCGCGAGGTTACATGAGAGGAGCAGATACAATATGATAATGAAATTTGAATTGAACAATAATAAAATAAAATAAATAACGGTTCTAGTTATTATTTTAAAAAAAAGATTTTAGTTATTATTTTAAATTTATCTAAAAAAAAAAGTTTTTCTTAAAAATAATAGGTTTTCATATTAATTTGGAAAAGATGTTAATGTTATTTATTTTAAAAAACAGATTTTTATATTATAACAAATTTTAATAAATTAATGATAACAATAATAATAATAATGGTAATAATAATGATAATAATGATAATAATAATAAATAATGATAATAATAATAATAATAATAATAATAATAATAATAATAATAATAATAATAATAATAATAATAATAATAATAATAATAATAATAATAAAGCAATAATGAATTTTAAATGTGCCAAATAACCCAACAATGTTGCTAACGCAGAAATGCGCTCATCGCAACCAGATCTAAATCGGACGAAACAAAATTTATCGCAAAGAAAAAGAAATTAAGCAAAAAATAGTATTATTGCTCACACAAAAATGCGATCATCGCAACCAGATCGAACTAACACAAATGTCACGCGTCATGCACACAAATGTGCAAACATCGTATCGACATAATTCGATCAAAAATCTTATATATATAAACTCTAACAATTTAAAAATTATATATATATATAAACGTAACAATAATAGATAAAGAAAAAGAAATAACGGTAATAGATGAAGAAAAAGAAATAACGGTAAAAGATGAAGAAAAAGAAACAACAGTAATAGATGAAGGAAAAGAAATAACGGTAAACGATGAAGAAAAAGAAACAATAGTAATGGATGAAAAAGAAAACTAAATAACGGCAAACGGCACTCACTCCTCTTAGGTTTTTTTTCATTCTCTCCCTTTTTTCCAACAAGGCAACACATGTATATATAGGGAACAAATTAGGGTTAACACCAAATTGTCAATAATGTCCCTAAAGCCCATTTTAAAGCCCAAACTAAATAATTAGTTAAGAAAAAATAAAATTTAAATAATTTAAAATAATTAAAATAAACTTAAAATAAAAACTAATAATCCTATTGATTCCTAAAATAAAAATATTATAAAAAGAACAAAATTTTTTTCAATATTTTTTTATTTTATGATTTTTTTGGATATTTTTATGAATAATTTAGAAAAAAGTGAAAAAAATAATATTTTAAAAAATGATTTAATTAAAATACGAAAATAATAATTAAATAATAATAAAAAACTATTTTTGTTATTTTTTTAATGAAAGATAGAAAAATTTAGAGTAAAAATAATAAAAAACAAAAAAAGTGACAAAGGTGAGATTCGAACTCTCAACCTCTCACACTCATAACTCCTTACACATGTCCTCCTGCCAATTGTGCCATTTTTACTTTTTAGAAAAAAAATGCATGCCATATGATATTTACCTGCAAAAAGTCAAACGACTACACAAATTTGTTAGTAATTGATTAAATGCAATGAAATGCGACGACAAATCTTAGGGCAAAATTTGGGGTATTACAGTTATTATGATAATATTTCTCACCCAACCTCTCTTTGATGTTGGCAAAAAAAAATCATGAAGTTTGACTTTGGTTTGACCACAGTTGACCTCAGTTTGACCTTTTAACTGCATTGACTGCTTTTGACTTATCTGATCATCTGACTGAGCAAACTTTTGAGAAAAGTCTTGAAACTTGACATGGGGGTTCTTATACACATATAAGATGTTATGAAGCTCACTTGAAGTCTTGGAAGTCCATTTAGCATGATTAAAGTCAAAACCCTAGTTTTGGATGCACTGCTTAGGAGGTGCATTGTCTGAGGGAATTGTCAACTCTTCTGACCAATTGTGAATTTTGTGAACCTTGTGAACCTTCTTGGAACACAAAGTCTTGTATTGTGAGGGCAAATTTTGGGGTGCAACAGATCCCAACAGGTCTCGATCAAACCACACAACGTCTTCGGAATATAGCCTCATCAGGCGCTCTGACCAACTGGCTGAGGTTGCGCTGTCTACAAATGGTCCCTTCATCGGGAGATGACTTTTGAACCACATATTTAATAGAGGAGCATAGCAGTAAACAACTTTTCCCCTTCGGTTTTTGTTCTTATAGTCTCCGATCAACGTTGGCACTGGGTTGCCTGCAGCAAACAGATAGAAAGCATCCAGATCTACAAAGTTGGGCAAGTTAGGAAACAGCACAATCCCATAAATGCATAAAGCCAAAATAGCATTGAAAACCACCCAACAACCGTTCTTGGCGTACTCTTGAGCCTTGCCAACCAGAAAATCCAGAGGGAAACCGGGAAGCCCGAGCCAAGAAGTCACTAACAACTCAGCAGCATTCATATGCAAGGCTTTGGCTAAGTCCTCCAGCTTGGGCTCAGCAGCAGAGTGAATAAAGGGAACCTTGTTCTGCACGGGAAGCTCAGTAAACTCCACATACTCCTCAATGGTAGGTCCTAGAATGAAGTCAGCAAAAGTAAAGCATCTCAATGCGGGGTCATAGAACTGCATCAAGGTGTATAGCCCGTTCATCTCATCAGCCGTGGGCTTGCAGACTAATCTCAGTAATCTCCCATGACTCATTCTAAAGCTTCTCCTAACCTCCTCATCAGCGAGAGATATCAGACCAAGCAAAGAAGTAATATCAGGTGAAGGCAGCTTATACGCAACTGTCTTCCTCAAACCAGCCATAATCAATACTCAGAAGTCTGGGCACTAGAACCGGGGAACATGCAAATGCACCTGCAGCACAGACACACGTTAGTGGAATGCAAGTGGTAATGGATATGCAGGAAATGCAATGCAAGTAACATGCAACAGGGACCAAAGCTGTAGCTGAATGGCCTGAACCCAATCAAGAAAGGTCTCAGATAGACCATCCGGAAGTCATCAAACCCTGGTCTCAGATAGACCTAAAACAAAGCTCCAACACTGGTCTCTGGAAGACCTCAAACCATAACTCCAACTGGTCTCTGGTAGACCTCAAATCACATCTCCAATTGGTCTCTGACAGACCTCAGAACACTCCAACTGGTCTCTGACAGACCTCAGAACACATCTCGAAATGGTCTCTGACAGACCTCCTAACTCTCCATAAATACCCAGGATCTCTGATCAAGAAATAACCGGTAGTCTGAAGGTCTAGTTACCTGCATAACCCCAAACCCTCTCACAGGTGGATGTCCTAGTAACTGACAAAGGTATGGCATCCTATGCGGTCATCGGCGTCACAGACTTTCAGGGTTGATGATACGATTCCCAGAAGGAGTGGCATCATCAAATCCTGAAGAGGCCTCACTTAGCCAACTTCCAAATGATCGGTTCCCGGAGTCAACAATTCAGCTGACCAACAACCCCTTCGACCCAAAGGGTAGAAAAAGAAGCCAACCAGAAGAACCTCGTCCGAGTGTAGATTTCATGAGACACTAATGCAAGCAAAGCCGGCACGCGCCCACTACTTTCTACTCTAATTCTAGGTGCACTCAAGCCCAGGTCCGGCTTCTCACTCAATATCAGAACACCCGTCACCCCCCAATACAACAATAATAAACAATATACATAATGCTGAAAATAAAGGTCAGAAATATAAATCCATACAAAATCCTCGACGGGAAAACAAGCGTTAGGATTGACTCTCTTAAGGGACGTTGGATCCCAAATGCATAAGAACCATCGCAGTCCTTAGCAGCCAGGGGACGTTGGGTCCCCAGCAGAGTCGCCAGCTGTCGCTACTGCGAAAATCGGCGCCGGCTGAACAGAAGAGTCGCCACCGTGCGTTATTTATCCCACGGGAGGGAAAGGAAACGCTCAGAGTAAACCTCGCACAACACGGGAAAGGTATGGTCGTCGCAACCAAAACCTGGATTCGGGAGTCGGTTACGCAAGGGGAAGGTATTAGCACCCCTCACGTCCGTCGTACTCGACGGGATCCACGCTTGTTTTCGGGTATGGATTGTTATTCTATCTAAACTATAGGTCGAGGGTTAAGAAGAAAATAAAATGAAAATAAAAATGACTCGGCAAAGTATCGCACTTTATGCCTACGTATTCCCGCCTGGAACGAGAAATCAGAGTCAACGTAGTTCGCCTACCTACGGGAAAGGAGGGGAAGGTTGCTCGTTAGGATATCGCATCCTATGCCTACGTACTTCCACACAGCATGAAAGATCAGAGCAAACGTAGTTCGGGCCACGTACGACACAAGTCTGTCTTGATTGATTTTATTCCTTCTGAAAAAGGTTTTTCTGATTAACAGTCCCAGCGGACAAAAAATAACGTCTTGATGAGTTCACATTCTTTTACGGAAGAAGTGTCTTTTATTGTGTTTGAAATCTTTATGTGTTTTTTTGTTTGTTTTGAGGAAGAAGAGACAGAACTCTAACCTACGGTTGCGAAGGGACACAAACTAACCTAATGTTATCATGCATGGGTTAAGACCTAGTGTCTATCATGCTCCTCTCTTGCACAGAGAGAAATAGAGATCCTACGGGATAGGCAGAAACAGAAACAATATCAGATATATACAGTAAAGCGGTAAAATGCATGGATGCAGCAGTACAAGCGAGGCAAGGGAGTCCCACTCAACCTCGAACCTAGAAAACAATAGGCAAAAGTGAACAGGCTTCACTTTCAACCCAACAGGGTAAACAGCAAACAATACAGTCCAGAAAACCAATCAATACATCAGTAATGAAATACAACAGCAAAAGAAACAGCATCAGCAGCTCTGAATCAACATCTGGCTTTAAGTAATCTCCAACCAGCTACAGGCCTTAACAAGCATCAATCCCCATCTTCATGGCCTTCAGGCAAGGGCTTGAATCATCAGTCTTCAGTCTACCATGGCTTTTCTTCAAATCTCCAATCTTCAGGGATGAACATCAGTCAACAAGAGGAGAGGAATGTTAAACAGTAAATGGCCTACCAAGGGTGGCTCATCAACTGTTAACATTATACAGACAGGTTTCTCTCAAAAGTTCTATCTTCCAAATACTTTCACTGATCCTTCCAAAGGAAGGAGGTGGATATTTGAAAGAGACTTTGAATCATGGAGAAAGGATAGAGGCAAACAAAGCCATCTATGTTCGAGAAACAAGCTTTCTAATCTAGAGCTCTGCCTAGCTCCTAAACCCTAGTCTCCTCAGCAGCTGCTAGCAAGAACCTCCTTTCCAACTCTGGCAGTTGATCTTCAATCTCTGGCTCTCCAATGGTCTTCATCTCCTCAAGTCTTCAGCTCTTCCAAGTCCCCAGACAATCCCAATACCCATACAAGCAAGCAATAATCCCCAGAGGGCACACCACACCAGTCAATCAGATATATACAGAGTATTAATAGCAGTAGGGGAAGCCTGACTTTTCCTAAGGGGATCTAATAACTACCCATAGCCCCTATAATCCCATAGCTAACCTATTCAATCTCTAAGTCCTAGGGGAAAGAATCAAATCTCCTAAGTTATCACCTAAAAACCCTAATTTGTCCATGTTATTCACACTTACACTAAGCACCTAAATTTAATTTCTAAAAATGGGAACTAAATTGAATCTACAAGTTCAATGTCTAACCTAAACAACCTAAAAAGAATGGATGAAAAATATGAAAGCATTTAATAGAACAAAAAATAACAAAATCATGTATGAAATGGAATTATGTAAAATGTCATTTATTTAGAAAATATGGGAAAAATATCAAATAAAAAATAAAATGCCATTTTTATTTTTTATAATTTTCTAGACATCTTAAAGAAAAATATGCAAAAAGAATGAATTAAAAATAATGATTTTTCTATTTGTTATGAATTTTTTAAAATGCATGAAAAATATAAAGAAAATAAAAATAAAATACAAAGAAATAGCCAGAGGGGGTGAAAATAGCACACAGTCCATGTTTAGCGCATTGGGCTTATTAAATTGGGGGGTGCGAATAGCTCTCTGAGCCCAATCCCCCCAATTAATGAAACGCTGCGTTCCAATTTTTGAATTCTCCCACCAAAATTCAGATCAAACGTGAGCCATTCGATTCCTGGTCAAGTCAATCCTCTCCTCCAGATCCAAGGGCCTGTGAGTCGTCTTCTTCCTCCCTCCGTTTATGGTTTCAGGCATGATCTCCATGCACGAAAATTCCCACCAATCGTTCTCCATGCTTTCTTGATGAAAATTAAAAGTTCCAAGCCCTAAAATACTCTATAAAACCCAAGGAATCCATGTCTAATCCTAGTTTTCACTAACTCTCGTTGTAAGCTCCAAACAGAAGGCACGAAACTCAGGGTACACCATGCTTGCCTGTTGACAATTTTTCCAGAACTCCAACCTGATTATCCACAGATCATCTACACACTTCCCTCATTATTCTATGCATCATTATATGGATTATGGTCCAGCACACAGCTTATTCTTGAAGCTAACAGAAATGGCAACCTGTCATGGATCTCCACGAAGCTATCCCTAAACTTCAAGAATCATTCCCCTAGGGTTTCTAAACACTATTATCCTAACCACATGATCTCTACCAGCCAGAATAGTGAGATTCGAAGAAGTTTACATACCTTGCACTTGATGATGGTGATGGTAGCTAGACCTCAATTCAACCTTTGATACTTGCTGAAAATGATCTCCAATGAATGAGTATGCTTCTGTTTGCAATGATTTGTGCTTAATCCTTGTTAATCATTCTATTCCATCCTTCATGCAAGTTGGAGTTTCAAATTGAATCTCTTCACACAGCCACGAATTCTCTCTAATCTCTTGTGCCAATTACTCCATGATGATAGTGGATGATGATAGTGACAGAATTCAGAATGATGGAGGAAGTTTTAATGGATTTTTGATGAAAATGCAACTTGGAGTGAAGAAGATAATTGGTATAATCCTTGATCAATTCAACCACTTCTTGATGTGAATCCTAGGGTTTGAATGATGATGATGATGATTCAATCCAAAGATGTGAGAATTTTGAGAGATTTGTAAGAGTTTGAGTAGCTTATGCAAGAATGAGAAAATGGATGAAAATGGAGATTTTGGACAAATGGGAGCACCAACCCTTGCATGAATCAGCTTGCATGAATATATAGGTTGCATTAGAACCTCCTAGAACATTGGAGAAATTTCCCTTACACTTTTCCCTTTCAATTTGGATTATGTTACTTTCAATTCAAGCAACCATGAATAACTCACAAATTATGACCTAAGCTCAAAATTCCACTTTAGCCAATGTTTTTAAAATGCCTTTTCCATTCAAAATGACCTATAATTTTGCATCATTTGGCCAAGATATGAAAAATATCATTTTTTAAGCCATTTTCCTTCATTAAATTCACCAATTTTGAAACCTTGTGCTATGGACTTTTCCAATCTCTCATGGCCACTTTTATAGACTCAAAATGTCATTTGGAGCAAGTTTGATGTTGTAAGTTTTTCCATTTGAGGCCTCCTTGTATGAGTTTTGGACATAGGTTAAAATGACCTGTAATTCACAAATGACCAAAATACCCTTTGCTTGACAATACCATAAGTTGAGTTCCACACATCATATGAAGGCATACTATACCATTCTAGAAAGCTAAGACAATGAGTAACAATTATTATGTTGACCAGAAATTCATTTGAAATCTCCTTGAGGGTTAAAAATAGCTTGGAAGTCAAGTCACTTTCACAGACAAAATTTCAGATACCTCAGATGACCTGTAACTTGCAAGGACCATAACTTGAGTTCTATAAATCTCCTTAATGTCTTCCACCACTCAAATTAAAGGTCTTGAGATCCTATACAAGTTTCATGTTGGCCAAGGATCCATTTGAAGCTTGCATTTTGACTTATCTTGCTTGGAAATTTGACCTAAACTAGGGGATTTTACATAGAAACCCTAATTTAGAAACTCCTCTTCTCCTTGATTTCTTTTGATTTCTTCTTAGCATATCACCATATTCTTATCTATATGTCAAATGATGAACCCCACATCTCTCCAATAGACTTGAATGCCCTTTAAATCAGTCAATTGACCTAGGGTTGACCTAGGGTTGACCCAGATGAAACCCTAGTTGACTGTCTTCAACTGCAATTCTTGTGGTCACCTCAACAACTTGTTTTCCTCCCCAAATGACTTTATAAGCCTCTCATGATGTCTAGATGCTCTCCATGCCTTCCATTCACAGCTCACAACCCCCTTGTTGACCCTCAGATACCCTCAGATAGGGGATAGGCTCAAGGCTTGATCTGCTGAACTCTCTGCTCTCAAATTCTTTTCTGATGACTTCAATGAGATGGAATTAGGATAATAACATCTTGATAGGCCTCTAGAGATGAGAATAATGATTGGTCCCCTGTTGAATGACTTGTTATGCTTATGCTATGCAGATGGTTAGTCTATGTACATGACTCTATATGCAAATGCTAATGATAATGAAAAATAAACCAAGTGAATAAGGTTGAGCAAATTTTAGGGTGCAACACAGTTGATGGAAATGTTCCTCATGGCAACAGTATTCCAACAATTGTTAACCCTCCGGACCTAGAAAATCAGGGTGGAGTTCATGTAGGAGGCGTTGGAGCTAGCGTATGCGCTGTTCAGGAGGTTGTTGGTTCCCAGTTGTTGCGGTGAGAATCGTGATGTCAAGCTATTGATTAACTTGGATCTTAATTCTTTAAATTCACAACTAGACTTTGATTTATCCAAAAGAAAGGTTAAAGAAAGAAAAACCTTTTGTGCGATGTAACAACAACGCTAAGAGATTCGGGGATCGGGGTTGGTTATGCTTAGGGTAGGTATTTTACATCCTAAACATCTATAGTACTCTACAGGAACCTTTTGTATGTTTTTATGCTATACTACTTTCTATGGTTTGGGACCAAGGTTAGGGTTTGAGGTAAAGACCTAGGGTTAATGTTTCTAAGTGCTCACAAAGATATCACATCTTTTGCCTACGTATCCTAACTAGGATAGAATCAGAGCAATTGTAGTTCACCTAACGAAGGGTGGATGAAAACTTCATTATGATCAAGGTTCAAAGGGGAACAAAACATAACAATGCCTGTATAGAGTTTAACAAAACTCCCTATTCTAAGCTGTACACTCAAAGAGTTTGACTTTGACAAAAGCCAGGGGGATGTAAGTAATCATGACAATGATCCTTACATAGAGTTGATAAACTCTATCCTAGGGTTCTATGTTGAAGAGCACTCCTAGTAAAGGTGGGTTTTTTAGACTTAAGCATAGTCTAATGGCTAGTAGGTTCTAACTTAACTAGGCTAGGGTTCAAGATGACTTAACAAATTCAAAGGGAGGGTGAAGAGCTATCTATGACCCTGGGGGTCAATAGAGAAACTTTCCTTTGGAATAGGATAAAGATAAGGCAACTGGATGAGAACTAACAAGTTCCATCACTTGGGGAAGGCTTAACAAAATTAAAGAAATAAGCAAGAACATGTAACAACATATGAACAATAGTCAAGATTCAACATAAAGACATAGAGGTAACAACCATCAATGCAAGTAAATAACATATGTAACAACATCAAGTTCATCTATAACATTCAAACAAGATTAATGCAAACAAGTTACAAGCATGTTGTAAGATCAAATTTAACAACACTTACAACAGTTCAAGTATTTGTTCATGGGTTCATGGGGAAAAGTAAGCAAGTTTCATGGTAACAAATAAGTCAAAAATAAAACCCTAGCATGTTATGGTTCTAACAAGACACATAAACAAGTATAAAGAGGCAAAAAAAACATATTCAAGAGGTTACAAAATCAAGAATCATGTTATGAATCATAAAGAAGTTCAAGGTATACCACTCATATTCAAGCATTCACAAAGGCAAGAAACAAACCCTAAACATGTTATGGTTCTAACAAGACACATAAACAAGTATAACAAGACATGTTATGTACTTTCAAGAGGTTGCAACATCAAGAATCATGGTATAGGTCACAAATGAAGTTCAACAGGCCATTTTCACATGTGTGCATTCACAAAAGCAAGAATGAACATAGAAAGGCAATAAATCAAACAACTTTGAACATTTAAACATGTTAAAAAACATATATGAGTCATACAAGACAATTCTCACAAGAAAAAATCAAGTAACAAGTTGAAAAAGTTCAAGAACAACATGGTAAAAACCCTAAAAACACATGCTATTCAAGTGGACCAAAGTATTTCTAGGATAACAGCCCTTGAATTATTTCTTCACTTAATGAAAATAGACATGTTAAGGAGTAGTTTGCGAAAATAATTGCATCAATATCATAAACAATGAGCAAGTTAGGATCATGGCAAGTTGGTGCACCAAGAGGGCAAAACTAGGTCATTTGCATGAAAGATTGGAACTCAGTCAAAACTTAACCAAATAAGGTGAAACAAAAGTGAAAATTGTGTATTTTTGAACAATAAATTCAACGGTACCATTTTTTCCATACCATGAACCCACAAAAAACTCGATAGCATCAATGGTAGGGCAAGTTTGGTGACAACCAAAAGCAAGAACATATGAACAACATTGTGTAGTGGTGTGCTTTATGAAAAAATTGTACAAACATCACATATACATCATATATAGAGGTTTACATAAGAGAAATCAAGAAATGCACAAGTGGTTTGGCATATTGGAATCAAAATGCAAAATGTGACTAGGTTGGACCTGGTTTGTGACCTGAAATTTGACGATTTAAAAAATACATATTTTGCTGCAAGAAATGGTTCAAACCTGACACATAACATACATAAAACATGTCTAAGAAATGTTCAATACAAAATCATGGCTAGAACTCAAGATGGCATGAGAAATGCAAGTTTAAGGGTTACCTCTTGTAGTCTTATAATGCAAGCTTGAGAAACAAGAAAGCCAGAGATCCTACAAGCTTCCTAATGGTATGCAAATGCTCCAAGGGTGAGGAGTAGGTGCTCAACATAACCTCCAATTGAGCTAGTGGACAGAATGCCTTGTTAGTGAAGAAAACAAAAAAAAACCAAAGATTTCCAAAGCCAACTTGCTCAAATCTTGTTACAGAAGTGTGAATCACTTATATATAGTTTTTATATGTCAAATGTGACGTGTGAGGGGTCTTGGAACTCAAGTAAATGCAATGGTTTGAAGGTTGCCCTTCAAAATGCAGAAAAGTCAACAAATGAGGTTTTGGAAGTTGACTTTTGGCTTGGATGGTTTTCTGGATAATGTGAGGTCTTGGACAACTCTAGCACATCATTTGTGATGTGTTTGAAGTGTTGTTTGAGTTAGAAAGTGTTTGGAAATGGTTTTGGAAGTGAAAATGCAAGGCATATTTGGAAGTGGTTTGGAACTTGATGACAACTTGCAAAAACTTGGTGATTGAGTATGGGAGAGAGTTCTAGTTGGTTTCTAGCAATGAACTGGTGCCCTTTTGATGTGAGAATGATGTTCTATTTATAGCAAGAGGTCCTAAAGAAGAGGTATGGGCAGAATAATTCAAAATGCCATTTTTGGCCTTGTATCTTTGAAATCTTTGTGCCAACCAATGCAATCTTGCATTTCTTACCTCAAGCCACTCTACCAAGAGCTTCTCCATGCCCTATAGGTTATTTTCATCATTTTTTAGGGGATAGGAGGTGACTGGTTGAATCATAGTTGGTAGTTTGAAGAAGGGCAACCACCATTTTTCTCTTTCTTCACTATTCACTTTTGCAACTTGCATTAAACAATGATTTCCTTCAAATCTTGTGCCAAGCTCGTGGGATATGATGCTAAACACTTCCATTAGTAATGTGAAGAACATAAATGAGGCTTAATATTTGATTAGAGTTGTACTTTTTAGAAATCCCTCATTAGGTACTACAACATTTCTTTTTGACTTAGGAACTCATTCCACTTGAAACTAGGTCAAAACGTCTTGTGAAAATGCTGAAATCTTGACTTACAAGTCAAGAAACCTCAAAATTTCTAAGTGTTCAAAATCCTTCACAACTTGATGGATTCATAACTTCCAATCCATTCATTTTTTTCCTCATGGGTCAGTAGGAAACATTTGTAAGGCTTCTTAATACCTTTATAACAAGCTTTGAACCACTCCATTTGGATGTGTGGTTAGGAAGTTATGACCATTTGAAGTTTGACCAAAATTAGGGTTTTTTCACTTACCCCTGTTTCTTGGTTTGCAAGTTATCTATCAATTCTTGATTAATTATCCACAAAACTTCATAATTAGATGTGAAATGATGTTGGAAACAATTTTGGCTTCAATTTGGGGTAAAAAAAACCCTGTTGGTCAATGAGTTGACTTTTTGTGATAGACGAACCAAACAATTGAAAATCTTTGGATCGACTGTTAATGTTATGGGTTCCCTGAGGCCTTGAAACTTCTTGGATAGACTTTATTGGGTCATATGAGCCTTATGGACCACAATTCCCTCATTGGAAAACCTTCTAGACCAAAAGTCAAACTACAGTTGACTTTTCCAACAAGAGACCCTAATTAGGGTTCTTGCACTGCACTGCTTCCATTCTCTTGGTGACAACCTCAAATTGGACTCATTCTTGATCACATGTGATATTATTGATGACATGGGGACTTGTAATATGGGGGATCAATCCAAAATCTTGACTGATCAATCCCTATAAACCCTGATTTTGACTATATGGAACCCCGATTCATCTGCATCTTGACAAAGACAATCTTGAAATTGGTTAAGGTTAAATAATCAATGTTGATGCACCTAGAATGATGATGGAATCTAGGGATCAAAATTTAGGGTATGACAGGTGCCCCTATTTAAATATCTTTACCAGATGGCAATGAGAGATGACAATCTCCATAGAATCATGGTGAAAGGTATTTAAATATAGCAAACCGAAAATTTTGTCCCTTATATATGATGGTATGCAACAGGAAAAATGCTGAAATTCCATGAGTTCTAAAAATGATGCTTTATGGTGATGGAGTGTAAGAAAATGCTGACACACGAGCAAAAGAAAAACGAAACAACGAGTAACTAGTCACTGGGGGAACAGACACACTGGGGAGAGATCTGAAGTGAAAACAATAAATAGCGAAGACATGACTAATGATGGTACTTCAAGGGGATCCTCCACACAGGGGACACAAACTCCGTCGGGGAAGACAAACCTTCACCGGGGAAAGAGGGAAGTCTCCACTAGGGAAAAAAAGGCAAGTCTCTACTGGGGAAATCCATCAAGGGAGCCAAGGGTAAGGAACCACATAGGGGGCAAAAGTCAACAGACTCGGACTCCAACTGGGGATTCAAAAAGACCAGAGACACGGTCCTGATTGAACACGCCAATGGGGACCTTCCTTGCAACGAATAGTTCGAACAAGATCTTCAGGACAGGACTAAAAATAAGACCAGACTCACCGGGGATGCTAGTGACTACTAGACCTCTAAGACCAGCTGGGGAAACCTAGGGATCCCTGAGGATATCTCAGTGACAACCAATAATCTAAGAGAACACGACACAGATGAAATATTGCTAATAACAAATGGATTCTAAACAACGTCAGTAACCACTGGACGTTCTGGGGAAATGTTGATAACAAACAACATTCAGAGAATATAACAAAGTTGGCTGAAAATTTACCAATAATAATTGGACTCTCTGGGGAGTGCTAGTAACGACTAGACCTCAAAGGGAATATGGTGACAACCAAATCAACGATACCAATAACGATTGTAATTTAGGAAAGATGCTAGTAACAACTGGTTTTCAGCTGGGTTAGTTAACAAACATTATACCGACTAGGATTCAGGCAAACATCATATCTCAAGGATATAGCTACAACATTGGTAATGACTAAAGTTTGGTAACTACCAATAACAGTATCAGATAGGGGTCAGCGACCGACCTATTGCTAGTACAACTAGACTTCACAGGGGAGTCTGGTGACAACCAGTCAAGTAAAACTAATAGGGAGCTGGTAACAAATATCTTCCTGGGGAATCTAGAGAGAAAAAAGACCTTCCCCGGGGATTAAATCAAAAACAGAGGGTTTCCTTATAGTGAAGAGTTCGAATGGGATCTTCAGGAAACAACTGAAGGTAAAACTAGACTCACTGAGGATACTAGTAACTAATAGATCTCCGAGACTCTACTGGGGATATCTTCGGATATTGGTTACAACCAATCATCCTAAGCTTCACCAGGGAAATTGGTAATACCTCGCCATCCTAAAATTAGAGATAGGTGGATATTTCCAATAACCAACATGCTTTAAATGAGGCTAGTAACGACTAGACTTTAGAAGAAAAAAAATATTGGTAACAACCAAGTAGGATTTATCAAGAAATGCCAGTAACTACTGGATTTCCACTGGAAAGACAAGTAACAACCAATGTCAACATACCAATAACAATTGGATTTATCAAGCAATGCCAGTAACTACTGGACTTAACTGGGAAAATCGATAACGACCGAGCCACATACCAATAACAATTGGATTTATCAAGAAATACCAGTAACTACTGGACTTAATTGGAAATACGGGAAACAAACAATGTCAACATACCAATAACAGTTGGATTTATCAAGCAATGCCAGTAACTACTTGTTGTACCCTAAAATTTGCCCAATCTTTTTCTTTACTTGGTTTATGTTTTCATTGCATTGTTCTAGCATTTGCATTTGCATATGCATATCATTGTTCATTCGCAGGGGATCAAGAGGTGTGCATAGCAAGAGAAGGTTTGTCAAAGGTTCCAAGCAAGCATGGGTGCTCATCAAGTCATCAGAAGCTGGTTAGAGCTCTTTGAGAAAGTGAATGGATGTATATTGCTTATCTCCTATCTTAGAGGCCAACTGAGGATCATCTGAAGATCAAAAGTTCATGGATATGGGTATGAGATGTTGTGAAGCTCATTGAGTGCTTTGAGAGCCATTGTGGAGCTTATTCAAGTTGTTATATCATGTGCAAGAGGTTATAGTCAAAGGATTGCACACCTAGAGTTTCATCTGCCTAGTGCAAGATCCATTGTGGATTTGGAGGAGATTAAGACTTAGTTCTAAGTCTTTAGAGTCATGGATAGTTGTACTGAGGCACCTAATGTGTTATTTCAAGATCAATTCAAGAAGAATCAAGAGCGTGAGAAGTTACTAAATTAGGGTTTTAGAGGCTTGTCAGTGTAAAATCCCATGTTTAGTGCCTAACTTCAAGACCACATATCTCAAGATACAAGTTTCATCTCACTTTGACATAAACATGAGACTTGCAGAGCATGTTCTTATCTTTATTTTTAGTACTAGAACTCATTCATTGGATTTCTAGAACTCAAGTTATGATGCTAGCAAGTTAGAGGTCTCAAATGAATTATGTTTTCAGTCAACAAAATTCCAAGGCACTTTTGACCTAGAATCATGTTTCTCCTCAACTTTTGATGAACATGAAAGTGGTTCCCCATGATTTTAGCTTTCCAAAAAGTCCTAGAAGTCCTTCATCTCATTTGTGGAACTCAAGTTATGAAGCTTGCAAGGCAGGGGTATTTTGGGAAAGTGAGATTATAGGTCATTTTCATTATAGGTCCTTTTCATCCACTTAAGCACTTCAAATGAAACTTTCCCAACATGAAAGTTGCTTCAAATGATGTCAATTTCATCCTAGAACACAAGGTTGTCATGAATTTGGCAAGGTTGGGGAGATTGGTGAAGAAATTCAAGGGAAAAATGAACTTGAAGTCATGAATTAAATTGAAGTGGTTTTAATTCATTTACATGCCATATTTGTGCTCAATTTGATTCATATTGTCATAATAAGAAAGATGCACAAATTGGACTTGAGGCATGAAGTGGAAAACACGTGCAAATCAAGATTACTTCACAAGGAAGTTTCAAATCAAATATCCACCATTGGATCAATTAAAGGGAAGATTCCAATCCACATGATCAAACCAAACTCTCAGCAGCTGATCCAAATCAAATTCAAGGGGAATTGGAGGGATATACACGTATGCATGAAGCTTCCATTTCCAATTTGAGCATTTCAAAATTACACTCCAATAAGGCCATATTGGGCCTCCAAATCATTCTAGATCCATCATATAAAAGCTTCAGATGAATTTTGAACCCTCATTCATGCATTTTCGTGGAGGGAGAGCACAATCACAGTTTGAAATTTCAAGAGCAAAGTGAAAATCGTGAATCAGAATAGAAGAAAATTCAAGCCAAATCAAAGTGATAATCATCTTCCTTGAACTTCATTGAGTGTTTCTGCACAATTTGGATCAAGCTTGAGCATAATTGAAGCTCCAACGGAGAGGCTCCGTTAGGTATTCTTCTTTTCCAAAATTCTCTTATAATATGCATTGAATCATCACCATTTTTGTTGCAATCTGAAGACATACTCTTGTAGGCAAATTCTGGATAATTTATTGTGATGTTTATGGAGATTTCAATTTGGTGCTCCAATTTCCATCGTTCGATTTGCTTTATTTACGCATGATTAATGAATTTGGATAGTGGATCCATGATCTACATAAGTTCCTCTTTAATTTGGTATAAAATTTGGTGCAATTTGGTTAAGTTTTGGATCTGCAACTCCGGTTGCTTCACCGGAGAAGACGACCGGAGAACTATTGCTCCGGCGTTTGGTTTTTCTTCAGGGGAGATGAGTTGGCTTGCCACGCGTGCGCTTGACTTGTTGATTTTGGTTGATGGATGGTTGGGATCTAATTGTTAAAACACAGATTGGTTCTTAATAATATCTCTATGTTTTGATGATAACTATTATGAAATTTTGTAATTAAGAATTATATACTCTAAAATTTGCTTGAGAGTTTTTACTGCAGATAGTAAAGGAATTAACACTCCAGAAGCAAATCAGAATTGAACATAAGAAATTTGCTAGACTCTGAAGCGCCAGATGCATCCATTAGAAGATTCTGATTGCTGCCAACAGAAGATCCTGAGCGTAGCCTCCAGAAGATTCTGAAGCAAAAGCTCCAGAAGGTTCTGAAGCAGAAGCTCCAGAAGGATCTGAAGCAGAAGCTCTAGAAGAATCTGAAGCAAGTCAGAAGCATCTGAACCAAAGAAGAATTTTGTATGAAGAGTTTTCAAAGCATAGTTACTACAGAAGATTCTGAAAGTACTAAAGCTGCCAGTACTGAAGATCTGTCTCAAATATGCTCTGATCTTAAACACGCTAATAGCACACCTGCTGCAGAAGACTCTGACTCAGCAAAACTCTGATCAACATCAGAAGGCTCTGATTAATTTAGACTCTGATGGAACTTGCTGAAAATTGAAGAAGAATTATTCAAAGATTATATCCGTTGGAATGATCCAAACGACTCTTTCGTTATTTATGCTAGACACAAGAACACAGACAAAAAGGATTTATATGTGCTTTCTTCATCTAGGAAAGGTCACTTGATGTGAAGACAAAAAGGCTCAGACCTTTTGTACACTCTTCTCAACGTGAAGCACCCATTGGATAAGCTGCCTATAAAAGCAAGTCTTCACCCATCTTCTTCACTTGACGTTTTCATCAAAAAGAAATCAATATTCAAAGCTTTCATACTATTCACATTCTTTCAAGAATTTACTTCTTTGTTCTTAATTTTTAAGTGAAAAATCACAGTTGTGATAAAGCTTTCTAGAAGCAATTTTAAACACTTGTATTTTGTATTACATTTGATTGTAAACCTTAAGAAGATCCAGTTAGGATCAGTAGTTCTTGAGAAGACTTTGAACAGTTGTTCTTAGTGCTTACTATTGTAATCAGTTGATTAAATAGTGGATTAAGTCCTTGATTGAGAAAGGCAAATCACTCTAGGAAGGGTGGACTGGAGTAGTTGAGTTCAACGAACCAGGATAAAAATACTTGAGTTTTTATTTCTAAGTTTTAATCTTCATACTTATTCAACCCCCCTTCTAAGTATTTCTCACCTTCACTAATCTGACCAGCGTGCGTGGCCATTTGACTTGCCACCTCATTTAGTAAAACGTTGTGTTTCACTTTGGATTCTGGTTGTTTGGATTGTGGGCCTGGCATGCTGTTCACACCCCTCCCAGTCTGGCCCAATGTTTTGAACTAAATCCATTGCTATTTGCATTGTGTGTCTATTTTATTTTATTTTCTTTTTTATTTCATTTCTGTTTTATTTTAATTCTTTTAAAAATAGTTCCAAATATGATAAAATTCCATAAAAAATATTTTTAGATACTTTAAGGTGTCATTTAATTTTTGGAAATTTTTATTTTCATTTTTGGATTATTTTTCATTTAAAATGGGATTTATTATTTGGAGTTGTTTTTAATGGAATTTTTTCTTGTTCTTAATGGTTTCTTGCTTGTTCCTTGAACAATCTTTTTCTCTAGTGATTGAGACCTTTTTCTCATGTGAATGATGAATTGAGGAGTCCCATAGGATGATTTTGGCCTTGGTTTAGTTCATTTTGGTTTGACTTATAAGTCATTTTTGTTGACCCTCGACAACCCTCCTTCAAAGTGGAGCATCCTTGTGAATCAAATTCTTTGATGATACTTTGAAGTGACTTTGGTTGTGATCTTTTAGACTCTGATTTCCAACTATTTTATGAGCATTTGAGATTTTATTTGGTTATTTTTGAAGATTTTTCCTATTTTTTAGGTAACTTGCAAGTCAAGTTATTTCTAAGGGTAGTTCATACAAGTACTTGACCTAGTTTGATTTGGAAATGACACTTGTGCATCCCTTAAGCTCTCAACTGTTCTTCATTTATATTTTTAACATGTTGAGCTTGCTGGATATCAATTTATAGATCATATACATGCTTGCTTCTTGTGCTTGAGTTGCATTCTTTTAGGCTTTCCATTTGAAGTTCAAATGTTGAATGTGTTTAAGACCTAGGTCTTTCTCCATGCCTATTCTTGCAATTCCTTTTGGTGTGTTTGATCTTTGCTTTGTGACTTCTCTCCTCGCGTCCCCACTTCTATCCAAGGATCCTTGATTCTCATTTGATATGGTTTAGTCCCTCCTTTGGAGGTACTTTGAACATGTCATGAATGATGATTCTTTTGAGGACTTTTGTATGCTTTCTTGCTTGATTTCTTTTGTGCACATTCTTTCTTCCTTTGTTCTTGCATCTTCTCATATGCATGCTTGACGTTGAGATGTGCTTGTGGAGGCTACTGCCTCACACTTTTTTTCCTCCCTCACTTTCATTCTAATTGTGTATTACATGTTTGCATACTTACATTTTTCTTATCTTTTGTTTCCTTCTTCTTTCTTCTTTGCCATGTTCCCTTATGACCTCTAATTTTTCTTGTTTAAGAGAGATTATGATAGACCTTAGGTTTGAATCCATGCATGATAACATTAAGTAACATTCCCTTTTCATCCCAATCATAGGTGCACTTTGTATGATAACTTTAGGTTGAGTCTTAGTCTCCCTTTAGAGTGTCTCTCTCTTCTCATCTTCAAACTTTCTCAAAACATCTAATAAAGGTTAAGGATTGTTGTACGTTACGAGCCTTAAGTACTTGGGAAATGGTTATTGGGGGGCATCCTCTCAATCATCTAGAGTGTTTAGCGTATGTCCTTTGGACGATATGCGACGCATTCGCTCCTAGCTCATAGTCTTTAGTGCAACATGAATTACAAACAATATTCAATGCAATTCTTCTCTAAAAAACACAAAAACAAACTTCAAATATTTTTATCCTTCGGGATCTTAATTTGGAAAACCTTTTTCATAAAGAGAGTTTTGTTAACTCTTGGTTCTACTGCAAATAGGTAAGGCCTAAGTCTCCAATGGTCGAGCTGCATACACCTAACTGCTAGAACTAAGTTTTAACCCTACTCGGGCCTACAACATTTTGAACCAACCGGTGTTCTTGTTAGCCCGAACTACGTTTGCTCTAATTTCTCGTACCAGACGAGGATACGTAGGCACAAGACGGCGATGTCCTGGCGAGCAACCTTCCCCCACCTTCGCCCGTAGTTAGCCAAACTACGTTGACTCTGACTTTCTCATTGCATGAGGGAATACGTAGGCATAGAATGGTGATGCTCTATCGAGTCTCTTTTCTTTTCTCTTGTCCATGTGTCCTGTAGCTAGATAGTTCAACACCCTTTAGATAGACAACAAAGCGTGGATCCCGTCGAGTACGACGGACGTGAGGGGTTCTAACACCTTCCCCTTGCGTAACCGACTCCCGAACCCAAGACATGGTTGCGATGACCTGTCTTCTCCCTTTTTCGTTAGGATTTCTCTAATTGTTTCCTTTCCCTCTTTTGGGATAAATAAAAACGGTGGCGACTCTTCTGTCATTGTCGGCCCCTCTTCGCAGCGGTACGACAGCTGGCGACTCTGCTGGGGGACTTTTCCTATCCCCTATACGAGTCAATCCTAGCGCTTGGTTGTTTATCTTTTGGGTGTGTGTATATATATGTTGTACTTTATTTTCCGCATTTACTTTCAACATTGCATATATCAGTTTTGATGTGCTGTTGGGGGGGAATGTTCCATTGAGAGATAAGTTGGACCCGAGCTTGAGTACAAACATAGCATTAGAAGTGGAAAGTAGTGGTGGACTTGTATGTTTGGCATGCACTAGTTCCAACGAAATTCGTGCTCAGACGAGATTCTCTTTGATGCCTACTTTTCTGGCCCTTTGGACTCGAGGGGATTTTGGATCTGAGGATTGTCGACTCTAGGAACTGATCATTTGTGATTCAGCTAAGTGAAGCCGCTTCGTTAGACTATGATGCCAAACCAGAAATGGTGAACATATCATTGTTTCTCGAAAGTCTGTGACGCTGATGACCGCATAGGATGCCATAGATTGTCAATGATAGGTCCATAGTTGTGAGTTGGGAGGGTTATGCAGGAAACCTTTACCTCCAACCTACCCTGTTTTCTCGTCGGTGCAAACTTTTGATCTTGACACAGTGGGTCCTAATTATCAGTGTTATTGTCAAAGCGGAGCGCTGGTTCTTCTCAATCAACAGCACAAAGTCTTGATCTCTTGTTTGCATTTGCATTTGGATTTTCACATTGCATATTCATTAACATGTATTTATGCTGCAGGTGTACATTTCCCTTTGACTCTAGTGTTCTTATTTCTCTAACATGGAGCCTAGCCTGAGGAAGACAGTGGTATACAAGTTTCCAACACCTGACATCAGATCTCTACTGGGTCTGATTTCTGTGGCTGACAGGAAAGTGATGGAAGACTTCAAGGAATCCTATGGGAAGCTTCTGAGTGTTGTCTGCAAGCCATCAGTATATGAGTTGAATGGTCTTTATGCTCTCTTGTAGTTTTATGAACCACAACTAAGGTGCTTTACTTTTCCTAGTTATATTCTGGCACCTACCTTAGAGGAGTTCTCTGTGTTATTGGGAGTGCCTATTCTTGATCAGATGCCATTCTATCACACCGAAGCTGAGCCTGATCTGGCTAAGCTTGATGCTGCTTTGCATCTGGATATTTCTGAGCTGAAGGAGCATTTGGCTAAGAGGAGTGGAATGCCTGGTTTCCCTTTACCTTTTCTGGTTGAGAAGGCTCATCAGTTTGCCAAAGATGGTTGTTGGGTGGTGTTTAATGCTATCTTAGCATTATGTATCTACGGTATCATGTTATTTCCTAATATTCTGGATTTTGTATATTTGGATGCGTTCCATATCTTTGCCTAAGGGAATCTTATACCTACTCTGCTAGGCGACGTCTATCATTCTGTACACTACAAGAATGAGAACAGAAGAGGGAAGAACGTATCTTGCTGTGTGCCTTTGTTGTATATGTGGTTTGTGAGCCATCTTCCCAAATCTGGTCCCTTCATTCCTACTGCAGGTACTTCAGAATGGTCTGAGAGGTTGATGGGGTTGTCTGTTGAGAATATTATCTAGTTTGACAGGGGTATGTTGGGTACTGAGATCATTTATAGTTGTGGAGGTTTTCCTAACGTCCCGTTGGTCAGAAGGAAAGGATGCATCAACTATAACCCATCAAGGACAGTCAGATAGTTTTGGTACGCCCTGAGAGATCCTCCTAAGGAAGAGGAGATACAAGAATCTCTGTATCTCACTGGCTTGTTGGAGGGTGATACTTTGCTTAGAGTTGAGGCTGCTTGGAGCAGAATCCATAGGAAAGGGAAAGTTTCTCTGGGGAAGAGTAACAGTCAAGCTTACGACCCTTATTTGACTTGGATCCAGGATAGAGCAAAGAGGTTACTGATGCCTTTCCCGTCTGTAGAGCCATTGTATCCTCTCATGATTGAGGAACCTACCACTGTGGATGTCCAGAAGTACAACCAGTTGTGGTCTGAGAAAGAGGAGCTTTGGAAGGCTAATGAAGAGTTAGAGAAAGAAATCCTCTCATGACCATCACCAGACCCGTTGGCTGAGGTCCTTCTGTTGTTTCTTTATACTCAGTTATATGCTTGTACCTTGCCTGTTGGGCCTTTTCTTGTATGTATTAGGTGTTTGGCTCTATGCTTGGCTATGGGTTTCCCTACGTCTCGTTGTTCGCGTAGGAACTAGAATCAAGGGGAAACGTCCCTAATGCATATATACATGTCTGCATTTTGCATAGCAGGTGCAGCGGAACCATTGATCTTATTCCTGTTAGTTTGTTAGCTTGTTTCAAGATAGACAATCAGACAGTTCACCGTTATGCCACCAGAGGTAATCAACGCAGAGTCATGGAACAAGTGCAAGCTGAGATGCAAGAGATGAGGGACAAGATGGCTCAGTTTATAGAGCTGATGCAGGGTGTGGCAAACAGCCAGGAGCAACTGAGGACTCTAGTCTAGCCATTGATTGCTCGTGTTGACAATAATGGTGTGCTTCATGGAGGTGCTGCTGCTGACCCTCCTTGCAGTGAGATTGGTACACCACATGCCAATGTTGTTCCCACAACAGTGGTACCTCCGGGTGGAGGAAATCAAGATGCAATTCCTATTCCTATTCCTTGTGTTGTTCATGGGAATGTTCCTCAATGGGATGAAGATCAACAGGAGGATACTTTTTCAATAAGGGATATTGGTGCTGAGCTGCCAGTTGAGACTGATAGGAGGTTCAAGTTGCTGGAGGATAAAATGAAGAGTTATGAGAACCAAAATTCCATGGGGCTAGACATGGCCAATCTGGGGCTGATCCCAGATCTGAAAGTTTCGTTGAAGTTCAAAGTCCCTGACTTTGACAAGTATAAGGGAAATACTTGCCCAAGGTTCCATTTGCGTTCTTATTACCGTAAAATGTCTGCTTACTCGGATGACGAAAAGCTACTCATGCACTTTTTTTAAGGCAGCTTATCTGGACCCTTACTTGAGTGGTATATGGGACTAGAGCCTGTTAATATCCGCAGTTGGAGAGACTTAGATGAAGCCTTCGTGAAGCACTATCAGTATAATAGTGACCTTGCTCCTAACAGGGTCCAACTCCAGAATTTGTCTCAAAAGACTGGTGAATGCTTTAAGGAATATGCCCAGAGGTGGCGCAAACTAGCAGCAAGAGTGCGGCCTCCCATGGTGGAGCGTGAACTGATTGATATGTTCGTGGACATGTTGCCTGGTGTCTATTATGAGAAGCTTATCAGTAGCATGCCTGGTAGCTTTTCCGACTTGATCATCACTGAGGAGAGGGTAGAGAATGGTATAAAGTTGGGAAAGATCCAATCTGGCGAAGTGTCCTCATCTGGAGGAGGAGGTAAAAAGGTGTTCGAAATTAAGAAGCGTGAAGGCGAGACTAATTCAGCGTCTAGTTCCAGAAGGAATAGATATCAACAACCAGTGCAAAATCGTCAGCAACAGCAGGTTGCTAGTATCACAATTCCAGCCGTTCCTCAACATCAACAACAACCATAACAACAGCAGCAACAGCAGAATTAACAGGGTTATAGAAGATTTCAGGATCGAGGCCGTGTGGTGAATAGACAATTTGACAGGCCCCCGATGTTGTATGCTCAACTTCTTCAGCACTTGTTACAACTACAGTTAATCCAGAAGAGGACTATGGCTCCTCTGACAGGACCCCCACCACCCGATTATGATGCAAATGCTCGTTGTGAGTTCCATTCCGGGGCACCTGGGCACAACATTGATAACTGCAAGGCCTTTAAACACAAATTTCAGGATCTGGTGGATAGCAAGGCAATAAACTTTTCTCACGATGCTCCCAATGTCGTGCAGAACCCCATGCCCAACCATGGGGCAGCCGGAGTCAGTGCAATCATTGAAGATGAGATTTTAGATCTGATAACTGATGTCAATGATTTGAAGACGCCGTTGGGCTTTGTGAAGGAAAAATTATTGAAGGGAGGGGTATTCCCGGGCTGTAATGAATCGTGTGCTAAATGTTTGAGTCATCCCGAGGGATGTGCAAGGCTGAAGAGCTGTATTCAGGGTATGATGAATGATGGAATGTTGTAATTTGACCGGGTTGTGGAGAAGAATTTTGAAGAGATAATGATTGAAGAAGGGAATGAGGTTGCAATGATCTCGATTCCATACAAAACTATAACTATTTCTGCACCGAGGCCGCCAACCATAATCATCACCAAAGCTGGTCATGTGCCGTATGAGAGTACCAAAGCAATTCCGTGGAATTACGGAGCGGAGTTATATTGTAATGGGCAAAAATAGGAATTGAAGAGCTTGCCGGTTGATTCAGTGGATAATCTAGTTGGAGCTGGGGGAATCACTCGAAGTGGAAGAGTGTTCTCGTCACCTGAAGTGGTTGCTGACAGAGCTGATAAGGGGAAGAAGGTAGTGGAAGAAACTTCTCAGGCTGGAGAGAAGAATTCTTTGGAGAAGGAAGCAGAAGAGTCCATGAGATTGATAAGAAAAAGTGACTACAATATAGTTGATCACTTGCAACAGACTCCCTCCAAAATCTCTATTTTGTCTCTGTTATTGTGTTTGGAAGCGCACCGAAATGCTTTGTTGAGGATATTGAACACTGCTTACGTGCCGCAAGAGATATCGGTTAACCAACTCGAAGGGGTTGTAGCGCACGTCAATGCAGGAAATGGTCTAGGTTTCACGGACTTGGATCTGACACCAAAGGGCAGGAATCATAATTGTGCATTGCACATTTTAATTGAATGTCGTGGAGCCGTCCTGTCTCATGTGCTGGTAGATACAGGATCATCTTTGAATGTGCTTCCGAAAAAGGGGCTGATGAAATTGGATATCTGTGGTATAATGTGTACGCCAAGCGACTTGGTAGTACGTGCTTTTGACGGTACCCGAAGATCTGTATTTGAAGAGCTAATGCTGCCAATTCAGGTGGGTCCCGAAGGATTTGATGCGGTATTCTATATTATGGACATTCAGCCTGCCTATAGCTGTTTGGAAAAGTCTAGAAAAGTCTAGAACCTCCTAGAATCATCTAGTAAGAACTTGAAGATTTCATGATATGGTAATTTGCATTTTCATTTCTCCTTATATGATATCTCATGCAAAATCCTTTGTAACTTGGGTAACTGATTTGAAATTCTCCTTACATAAGATCTTGGATGAGATACAATGCTTAAACACCTTGTTTATTAAGTTTTTCCTTGTTTTGGTTTGGTATCTTATTATGCAAGCAAGACTTTTCCAAAGTAGACCTATGATGCAAGCCTCAAATCAAAACTGTGGATGAACCATTGTTCTTAGAATGTCATTTGGAATCAAAATGACCTATCATATGACATGGTTTGGACTTATAGCTTATGATTTATGATTTTCAATCTCACTTGAATTAACTTATGCCTCATTTTTAGGCCATTTTTATCACTTTTTGATATGAGACTTTTCAACATCTCATGACCTCCTTAATAGCCTTAAAACATCATTCTAAGCAACCTTTATGTTGAAGATTTTTCCATTTGAAGCTTGGAAGTAGGAGATATGGCCTTATGCTTGAAATGACCTATAACTTCCAAATGACCAAAATGCCCTTGGCTTGTCAAAGCCATAAGTTGAGTTCTACAAATCCTATCAAGGACTTCTAGTACTCTCTAGAAATCTAAGAAGATGCTCTTCAACATTCATGTTTACCAAGAATCCATAGGAATCATCCTACTATGGCAAAAGTTGCCTGCAAGTTGGGTGACTTTCAAGGACCCAGATTCACATACCTCAGATGACCTGTGATTTGTCAAAACCATAACTTGAGCTATTCAAATCCTATCAAGGACTTCTACCACTCAAATTAAAGCTAAGAAAAATCTCTACAACATTCATGTTGTGGGGAAGATGATATGACAATCAAATCTTGAGCTAAAACTGCCTGGAAGATAGGGATCAAACTAGGGGATTTTACACTGTCAATCCTTAGAAACCCTAGCTTAAAACTTCTCAAACTCCTCAATCATGATGAGTTGGTCAAGGAATCATCCTTATAGTATCTCAATACATCATTCCATGATCACATGGCACTTGGATTAGGTCTCAACCCTCTCCAAATCTTCAGTTGACCTAAGGTTGACCCAGTCAAACCCTAGTTCTACCATTCATGGTTGAATCTTCTGAATTCTTGTACAATGGCCTCTCTAGGCTTCATGATGGCTTTCAAGACATCTCATAAGCTTTCTCAAAGCTTCAAGTCCATTCTCATAGTCTCAGAATCATCTGAGGAGCTCCCACAACTCTCAAGTTATGAGGCACACAACCTTGGTTTCAACCAATTCCTCTGAGGATTTCTTGAGCTTTCTGACAAAGGTATCAACCTTCAAACACTTGATGGGTAAATAAATGTTGGTCAAATTTTGGGGTGCAACACCCACATTGACGTATTGGTTGATAATACTGCTCAGTATTCCGTGTTTTCCTTCATGGACGATTTTTTCGGTTATAACCAAATCAATATGGCACCGGAGGATATGGAGAAAACGATGTTTTTCACGTCGTGGGGGACTTTCTGTTATAAGGTAATGCCTTTTGGGTTGAAAAACACAGGAGCAACCTATCAGCGGGTTATGGTCACTTTATTTCATGATATGATTCATTATGAGATTGAGGTGTATGTTGATGACATGATAGAAAGTCACAAATGAAGGAAGAACATCTGGTCAATTTGTTGAAGTTGTTTGAGAGGCTCAGGAAATTCATATTGAGGTTGAACCCTAACAAGTGTACTTTCGGGGTCAGGTCAGAAAAGTTGTTGGGGTTCATAGTCAACGAAAAAGGAATGTAGGTCGATCCTACAAAAATAAAAGATATTCAAGATATGCCAGCGCCGAAAACGGAAAAAGAGGTTCGTGGTTTCTTGGGGAGATTGAACTAAATTTCTCGGTTCATATTGTAACACCCCCTTCTACACCCCCAAATAATCAAATAAAAAATTTAAAACACATATTAAAATTTTCATCAGAGTAAAATTAAAACATGGTATAAAAGAGACATGTCACATCATACACAAAATTGAAACATACAACATCTGCTCTATATAAGACATGCAACAGTGGGGTAGATTTCAACAGAGGGACTTAGTCCTTACACCCACATCTCAATATTAATTTAGACTTAACAGCGGAAAGCTAAACATTTAATCATTTTAAACCTGTAATCACATAAATACATATCATCTAGTTTGATTCACCACATCATTCAGGTTTACATAAACATTTGGCAACAGATACATATACACAATGTATCCCAAAAGAATGCTATACAATCCTAACTACCCGGTGCTACATATCAGAGCTAACCGACCAAAAGAATGAAGCTATACTTCACAAAAGACCTCCAGCAAACCTAATCTGCAATGCCTCATAGAGCATTATAAAACAGCAGAAGGGTGAGAAATATTATCATAATAATCAATGCATATAATTATATATATATATACACAAGCATAGAATACACATATTCCGCATTTCTCACCACAATTCATTATCATATTATATACATCACAATATATGTATAAACAAACATGGATAATCACCAACATGTTTCATCATACACACATCCATAATCCTCATCAATTCACATAACATACACATATGCATACATTCACACAACATTTATCTCCATGCCATGTGACTCAATGCAACTCAATGCCTATCAATGCCATGTGGTACCAACACTTGTTATCATTTTTCGGTTTTTACATTTAAACCGGGTCCGTCCCCTAGACCGGTAACAACAAAAGTCCGTCCTCTAAGCTTTCAAACCCACCCTTCTAGGTTTGGGACAAGTCACTAGTCTCCACGAAACTAGCAAGCATTGCCTCTTGACTAAATGATGCGTATGCAATCAACAACCAAATGCACTTAAGACCGTTCTCGCATCTTAATCCCATGAATTCTCAAATAATTCATCACATAAGAATTATAACATGATTGCACACTCACACATCATATCAAAGTATTCATACTTTCAATATCATCACAGTTATCAAGCAATGCACACATATTCACAATATATTCTCATGTATTATTCACAACATTGCATACAATCAATATGCATTCTAAATTTAATACCATCACCATATTTTCAATCAATGCACACATATTCACAATATGTTCTCATGCATTATTCATAATATAGTGCCAAACGGCATATATATATATATATATATATATATATATATATATATATATATATATATATATATATATATATATATATATATATATATATATATATATATATATATATATATATATATATATATATATATATATATATATATATATATATATATATATATATATATATATATATATATATATATATATATATATATATATATATATATATATATATATATATATATATATATATATATAACAACACATAATTACTCATTTCAGATCAAGATTGAACATAATCCAACCAAACAATCAACATTGGATGGAATCACAAAGAAATGAGAATGATGTCACACTGGCTGGCTTGCTCGCCTAGCGAGCTCCTAGCGAACACTCACTACCTGTTCGCCTAACGTACAAGCTCGCGAAGGCAAACAGAAGCTATTGTAAGGCTTCGCTACCTACTCGCTGGGGCTTCGCCTACCGAACCCCTCGCTACCTACTCGCTGGGGCTTCGCCTACCGAACCCCTCGCTACCTCACTCTCTACCAGTGAAGAGGGCCATTTCCATTCTGTCCATGTCTGGGACCATTCGCTACTAGCTCGCTACAGCGAACACTCGCTACTTGCTCGCCTAGCGAAGGTGCTAGCGAACTTCTGCGATGTTCAAAACCCCAACTGTCCAAAATCATCAACTCATCACAAAATCAACCGATTCATTTTCAACAAGTTCCAGTAGTCTTAACCTAACATTTCTCGACTAATCTACACCATTCATTCCAGATGTTAACCGTTCAAACATCGATTCTACCGATTAAATTCGTTTCTGCCTTAAAATGGAAAATGGAGAAAAACATTCAAACAATCCAAACAATCCATACATAATCATACACATTGACAAGATAATGATATTTCACACTCTTACCTTGATTAAATCGAAAGCTAGAAGTTGTTCTTGAGCTTTCCAAGCTTTCCCCTCTTTTCCTTCTCTTTTCTCCTCTTCCTCTTTCTTTCCCTTCTCTTTCTCTTATGCTTCTATTCTTTCCTTTTCCTTCCACTTCTCCTTATATGTCTTTCTATTTTATTTCCTTCCATTATATTTCCTCTCTCAAATATCTACCAATAACTCCAATAATTAAAATCATCCAAATAAATCAATTAATTAATAAATAATTAGTTAACTAAAATTGGGTTGTTACAATCCTCCCCCACTTTAGGAATTTTCGTCCTCGAAAATGTTACCTGATTCAAATAACTCTGGATAAGACTCCCTCATCTGACTCTCAAGTTCCCAAGTCACATTTCCACCAGTCGGTCCTCCCCAAGTGACCTTCACCAAAGCAATCTCTTTGCCATGAAGTTTCTTCAACTCCCGATCCTCTATCTGCATAGGTGATGTCTCCACAGTCAGGTTATCTCTCACCTGCACATCATCTACTTGGACTACATGAGACGGATCCACAATGTATTTCCTCAACTGAGATACATGGAACATGTCATGGAGATTAGTAAGCGACGGTGGTAAAGCAACACGATAGGCTACCTCTCCTATCTTCTGCAAAATTTGATAAGGACCAATAAAACACGGCGTCAACTTACGCGACTTCAATGCCCTACCAACACCAGTCATAGGAGTAACCCGAAGAAACACATGATCTCCCTCCTGAAATTCAAGTGCTTTCCTCCTCTTATCATGATAACTCTTTTGACGACTCTGAGAAATCTTTATCTTCTCTCGAATCGTCTTAATCTTATCGGTACTCTGCTGGACTATCTCGGGTCCAACCACAGAACTCTCTCCTGACTCATACCAACACAATGACGTCCTACACCGTCTACCATACAATGCTTCAAACGGTGTCATGCCAATACTCGAATGGAAACTGTTGTTGTAAGTAAATTCAATCAAAGTTAAGTAGCTATCCCAAGCTCCTCCCTTATCCAACACACAAGCTCTCAAAAGATCCTCAAATGATTGAATCGTCCTCTCAGTCTGACCATCTGTCTGTAGATGATAAGCAGAACTCAAACGCAACTTCGTACCCAAAGCACTTTGCAAACTCTCCCAAAATCTCGAAGTAAACCTCGGATCTCTATCTGAAACAATACTAGACGGAATACCATGCAAACTGACAATCCTTTCAATGTACAACTTTGCCAATTTCTCCAACATGTAATCCATTCGCATAGGAATAAAGTGAGCAAATTTGGTCAATCTATCCACAATAACCCAAATAGCTTCAAAATTACTCGGCGTCCTCGGTAAACCAGATAGAAAATCCATAGAAATGCTATCTCATTTCCACTCAGGAATAAACAACGGTTTCATCAAGCCCGACAGTTTCTAATATTCAATCTTTGACTTCTGACAAGTCAAACAAGAATACACAAAGTCGGCAATATCCTTCTTCATACGAGGCCACCAAAATATTTTCCTCAAATCTTGGTACATCTTAGTAGCACCTGGATGAATACTCAATCCACTATGATGCCCTTCTTCAAGAATACTCTTCTTCAGCTCAACAACATCAGGAACACAAACTCTATCACGACACCTCATGATACCATTTTCATCAATCCGAAAATCACCACCTTGACCTTGATTGATCAAAGTCAACCGATCAACTAAACTCAAATCAGATTTTTGTCCTTCTTGAATTTCGTCAAGAATACCACTAGTAAGCTTTAACATACCAAGCTTAACTCTGTAAGAAGTCTTCTCACACACCAAACTCAAATCACGAAATTACTCAATCAATTCCAACTCTTTCACCATCATCATTGACATATGCAATGATTTCCTACTCAATGCATCAGCTACCACATTCGCTTTACCCGGATGGTAATTCAAACCAAAATCATAATCCTTCAGAAGTTCCAACCATCTCCTCTGCCTTGCATTCAATTCTTTATGATCAAAGAGATACTTCAAACTCTTATGATCACTAAATACCTCAAATCTTGAACCAAACAAATAATGCCTCCAAAGCTTCAGCACAAATACAACGGCGGCCAACTCTAGGTCATGTGTCGGATAATTCTTCTCATGCACTTTGAGTTGCCTCGAAGCATAAGCTACAACTTGTTTATTTTTCATTAACAAGCCTCCTAAACCCATCAAAGAAGCATCACAATACACAACAAACGGTTCTGCCGGATTGGGCAAAATCAAAACAGGAGTTGTCGTCAATCTTCTCTTAAGCTCTTGAAAACTTCCTTCACACTTTGCATTCCAAACAAAAGCTTGACTTTTCCTAGTCAACTGCATAAACAGTAACCAACCAACTGATCCATCAAATCATCAAACCTGATAAGTGGATACTTATTCTTGATAGTCACCTTGTTCAATTGTCTGTAGTCCACACAGAGTCTCATAGAACCTTCTTTCTTCTTAACCAACAACACTGGTGCACCCCACGATGACACGCTCGGACGAATAAACCTTTTCTCAAGTAGATCTTCAAGTTGACTATTCAACTCTTTCAATTCTGATGCAGACATACGATATGGAGCCATCGATATTGGACTAGTTCCAGGAATTAAGTCGATCACAAACTCCATTTCTCGTTCCGGCGGTAAATCTCTTATCTCATCATGAAAAACTTCCGGAAAGTCACGGACAATTGGTAAAGCATCAATTGTTCCACTTTCACCAATGCTCACAGTTGCCATCAACAAAAATACCTTTGCACCATCTTGCATCGATTCCTTCACTTGCTTAGCAATCATAAATAAGTTTCCTTCATCATCAGGTTCAGGAAAAATAACCGTTTTGTCAAAACAGTTAATATAGACACGATTGAATTCCAACAAATTCTTCCCAAGAATAACATCAAGTTGATCTAAGTGAAGACACACTAAATCAACTCCAAAGTCTTTACCAAAAATACTCAACGGACAATTCAAACACACATACGGGCTAGTTACCGAACCCATAGCAAGAGTATCAATAACCATACCACCACTCATAACAGACAACTCAAGATTTAACCTCTTAACATAATCCAAAGAAATAAAAGAATGTGTAGCTCCAGTATCAAATATAGCGATCAAAGGTATACCATTAATGAAGCACGTACCTCGGATCAATCAGTCTTCACTAGCAGTCTCTGATCCTGATAGAGCAAACACTTTCCCATTCCCTTGAGTCTTCTTTGGCTTGTCACACTTGGTACTAATGTGTCCTTGCTCACCACAGTTGTAGCAAGTCACATTCGTACCGCTTCTGCACTCTAGAGCTTTGTGGCCTGGCTTGCCACACTTGAAACATTTCTGCTCCACACTTTTGCACTCAGGATGGTGTCCTTCTTCATCGCATCTATAACATCTCACCGGAGGGGAAACTCCTCCCCCACTCGGCTTCTTTCCGTAACCAGCTTTCTGTTTCCCCTTATCAGCAGGAGTCACATATGGATTTCCTCTAAATTGACCTTTTCCTTTCCTGTCATTCAAACTCTTATAATGACTAGACCGAGCTCTACTATCTTCGTCATAAATTCTACTCTTGTTCACCAACTCAGAAAATTGCCTAATGTCCTGATAACCAACGACTTGCTTGATTTCAGGCCTCAAACCATTCACAAACTTGAGACACTTGGATCTCTCAGCATTGGTAGTGTTATAATGAGGACAAAACTTAATCAATTCCTCAAATCTTACCGCATACTCGGCTACAATTGAGTTACCCTGCTTCAGCTTAAGGAATTCAATTTCCTTCTTACCACGCACATCTTCTGGAAAATACTTCTCCAAAAATGCCTCTCTAAAAACATCCCAAGTAACCACAATCTCATCCTGTTCAAACCTTTAGCGAGTATTACCCCACCAGTCCTTCGCTTCCTCTTCAAGCATATGAGTGCCAAACTGCACCCTCTGTGCATCCGAATAGTTCATGACTCGAAAGATCTTCTCAATCGTTACCAGCCATACCTGTGCTTTGTTAGGTTCATGGGTTCCCTTAAAGATTGGCGGATTGTTCCTTTGGAACCTTCCCAAAGCACGAAACTCGTCATCAGCGTTGTTTCCAGCATTCACATTGGCTTGAGGATTCTGCCCAATCGCGCCAGCCAACCTCGTCAAAGCCTCAACAATAGCTTCATCATTCCTACCAACGACCATCATTCTGAATCCCAACAACAAAACTCATAAGAACCAACAATATCGATAGTGTCACACACACAATCAGATATATACAGGGAGTAAACATATTAATAACTTGGTCAACTGACCGACCTACTCTGATACCACTAATGTAACACCCCCTTCTACACCCCCAAATAATCAAATAAAACATTTAAAACACATATTAAAATTTTCATCAGAGTAAAATTAAAACATGGTATAAAAGAGACATGTCACATCATACACAAAATTGAAACATACAACACCTGCTCTATATAAGACATGCAACAGTGGGGTAGATTTCAACAGAGGGACTTAGTCCTTACACCCACATCTCAATATTTAGACTTAACAGCGGAAAGCTAAACATTTAATCATTTTAAACCTATAATCACATATATACATATCATCCAGTTTGATTTACCATATCATTCAAGTTTACATAAACATTTGGCAACAGATACATATACAAAATGTATCCCAAAAGAATGCTATACAATCCTATCTACCCGGTGCTACATATCAGAGCTAACCGACCAAAAGAATGAAGTTATACTTCATAAAAGACCTCCAGCAAACCTAATCTGCAATGCCTCATAGAGCATTATAAAACAGCAGAAGGGTGAGAAATATTATCATAATAATCAATGCATATAATTATATATATACACAAGCATAGAATACACATATTCCGCATTTCTCACCATAATTCATTATCATATTATATATATATATATCACAATATATGTATAAACAAACATGGATAATCACCAATATGTTTCATCATGCACACATCCATAATCCTCATCAATTCACATAACATACACATATGCATACATTCACACAACATTTATCTCCATGCCATGTAACTCAATGCAACTCAATGTCATGTGGTACCAACAATTGTTATCATTTTTCGGTTTTTACATTTAAACCGGGTTCGTCCCCTAGACCGATAACAACAAAAGCTCGTCCTCTAAGCTTTCAAACCCACCCTTCTAGGTTTGGAACAAGTCACTAGTCTCCACGAAACTAGCAAGCATTGCCTCTTGACTAAATGATGTGTATGCAATCAACAACCAAATGCGCTTAAGACCGTTCTCGCATCTTAATCCCATGCATTCTCAAATAAATCATCACATAAGAATTATAACATGATTGCACACTCACGCATCATATCAAAGTATTCATACTTTCAACATCATCACAGTTATCAAGCAATGCACACATATTAACAATATGTTCTCATGCATTATTCACAACATTGCATACAATCAATATGCATTCTCAATTCAATACCATCACCACATTTTCAATCAATGCACACATATTCACAATATGTTCTCATCCATTATTTACAATATAGTGCCAAACGGCAACGAACCTCATCATAAATCATAATGCATTTTTAATGAATCTAAACAATGCATTATATATGTCAAAGGCCACATTTCACAATATTGCACAATCTAGGATTCACGCCATACGGCTACCCATAGCATATATATATATGTATATATATATATATATATATATATATATATATATATATATATATATATATATATATATATATATATATATATATATATATATATATATATATATATATATATATATATATATATATATATATATATATATATATATATATATATATATATATATATATATATATATATATATATATATATATATATATATATATATATATATATATATATATATATATATATATATATATATATATATATATATATATATATATATATATATATATATATATATATATATATATATATATATATATATATATATATATATATATATATATATATATATATATATATATATATATATATATATATATATATATATATATATATATATATATATATATATATATATATATATATATATATATATATATATATATATATATATATATATATATATATATATATATATATATATATATATATATATATATATATATATATATATATATATATATATATATATATATATATATATATATATATATATATATATATATATATATATATATATATATATATATATATATATATATATATATATATATATATATATATATATATATATATATATATATATATATATATATATATATATATATATATATATATATATATATATATATATATATATATATATATATATATATATATATATATATATATATATATATAACAACACACAATTACTCATTTCAGATCAAGATTGAACACAATCGAACCAAACAATCAACATTGGATGGAATCGCAGAAATGAGAATGCTGTCACGCTCGCTGGCTTGCTCGCCTAGCGAGCTCCTAGCGAACACTCGATACATGTTCGCCTAGCGAACAAGCTCGCGAAGGCAAATAGAAGCTACTGTAAGGCTTCACTACCTACTCGTTCGCCTAGCGAACCCCTCGCTACCTCACTCGCTACCAGCGAAGAGGGCCATTTCCATTCTGTCCAAGTCTGAGACCATTCGCTACTAGCTCGCTACAGCGAACACTCTCTACTTGCTCGCCTAGCGAAGGTGCTAGCGAACGTCTGCGATGTTCAAAACCCCAACTGTCCAAAATCATCAACTCATCACAAAATCAACCGATTAAATTCCAACAAGTTCCAGTAGTCTTAGCCTAACATTTCTCCACTAATCTACACCATTCATTCCAGATTTTAACCGTTCAAACATCGATTCTACCGATTAAATTCGTTTCTGCCCTAAAATGGAAAATGGAGAAAAACATTCAAACAATCCAAACAATCCATACATAATCATACACATTGACAAGATAATGATATTTCACACCCTTACCTTGATTAAATTGAAAGTTAGAAGTTGTTCTTGAGCTTTCCAAGCTTTCCCCTCTTTTCCTTCTCTTTTCTCCTCTTCCTCTTTCTTTCCCTTCTCTTTCTCTTATGCTTCTATTCTTTCCTTTTCCTTCCACTTCTCCTTATATGTCTTTCTATTCTATTTCCTTCCATTATATTTCCTCTCTCAAATATCTACCAATAATTCCAATAATTAAAATCATCCAAATAAATCAATTAATTAATATGAATAATTAATTAACTAAAATTGGGCTGTTACACATATCTTATCTCACAGCCACGTGTGAGCCAATGTTCAAATTGCTAAAGAAAGATCAGGCGGTTGTCTGGAAAGAAAATTGCCAAAGGGCATTTGATAAGATAAAAGAATATTTGTAGGAACCTCCGATACTGATACCCCCAGTCGCTGGAAGACCTTTGATAATGTATCTAACGGTTCTTGAGAACAACATGGGTTGTGTTCTCGGTCAACATGACGAGACTGGAAGAAAAGAGCATGCAATATACTATCTGAGTAAATAGTTCACCGATTGTGAGTCTCGGTACTCGATATTGGAGAAAACGTGTTGCGCACTCACGTGGGCTGCCAAACATTTGAGACAATATATGCTTAATCATACAACCATGTTGATTTCTAAGATGGATCCGATTAAATATGTCTTTGAAAAGCAAGCACTTTCTAGAAGAATTGCTAGGTGGCAGATGGTACTGACAGAGTACGACATCCAATATGTTTCCCAGAAAGCTATCAAAGGGAGTGTTCTGTCAGAGTATCTCGCCGAACAGCCAATAGAAGACTATCAACCGATGAAATTTGATTTTCTTGATGAAGACATCATGTATCTGAGAATGAAAGATTGTGATGAATCGTTGCCTGACGAAGGTCCTGAGCTTGGCTCCCAATGGCAAATGATATTTGATGGTGCTGTTAACTCGTATGGAAGTGGAATTGGGGCAATCATCACGACTCCCCATGGGTCTCATATACCATTCACTGCCAGGTTGACATTTCCTTGCACCAACAACGAAGCAAAATATGAAGCGTGCATTATGGGGTTGGAAGAAGCTATTGATCTGAGGATCAAGAACCTAGATGTATATGGCGATTCAGCGCTAGTTGTGAATCAAGTCAAAGGAGAATGGGAGACCAGGCAACCCAATCTGATTCCTTACATGAACTATGAAAGGAGGCTATTGCCATTCTTTGATCGTGTAGATTTCCATCACGTGCCGAGAGCGGAGAACCAGATGGCAGACGCTCTAGCGACGTTATCCTCAATGTACAAGGTGAACTATTAGAATGATGCTCCAAGAATAGTCATCTCGCGCCTTGATAGAACAGTGTTTGTATTTGCCATTGAGGAAGCCTCTGATGGCAAGCCATGGTTTTATGACATCCAGAACTTTCTTAAGAAACAAGAGTATCTGCCAGGGGCGTCGACCCGGGATAAGAAAACTCTAAGAAGGTTGTCTGGCAACTTTTATCTGAATCAGGATGGTGTACTCTACAGGAGGAATTATGATTTGGTGTTATTAAGATGCGTGGATGAGAAAGAAGCAAGCTTTCTTATGGAAGAGGTCCATGAAGGAGCCTTTGGTACGCATGTCGGCGGGCACGCCATGTCTCGAAAGTTGCTGCGAGCAGGGTATTATTGGCTGACGATGGAATCTAACTGTCTCAAATATGCGAAGAAATGCCATAAATGCTAGATTTATGCAGACAAATTTCATGTGCCGCAGTGTCCTCTGAACATCATGGCATCTCCTTGACCCTTTTCCATGTGGGGCATCGACATTATCGGCAACATCGAGCCCACCGCATCCAACGGAAATCGTTTCATCTTGGTCGCCATTGACTACTTTACTAAATGGGTGGAAGCAGCCTCCTATGCGAATGTTACGAAGCAAGTCATATCCAGATTTATCAAAAAGGACATCATCTATAGATACGGAGTGCCTGAAAGAACCATTACTGATAATGGTTCGAACTTGAACAACAAGATGATGAAGGAACTATGCCAGAGTTTAAAAATCGAGCATCACAACTCATCGCCCTATCCTCTAAAGATGAATGGCGCTGTTGAAGCGGCCAACAAGAACATCAAGAAGATAGTGCAGAAGATGGTTATAACCTATAAACATTGGCATGAGATGTTGCCCTTTGCTTTGCACAGATATCGTACTACGGTATGCACTTCAACTAGGGCAACTCCTTTCTTGCTGGTGTATGGTATGGAAGTTGTTCTACCATTAGAAGTCGAGATTCCTTCTTTGAGAGTTCTGGTCAACGTCAAGCTCGGTGAGGCAGAATGGGTAAAGAACAGATTGAATCAGCTTAGCCTGATGGATGAGAAAAGGCTAGCTTCTATTGCATATGGTCGGTTGTATCAGAGCCGGATGAAGAAATCTTTCGACAAGAAGGTGCGTCCTTGAAGCTTTTAGACGGGCGATCTTGTGCTGAAAAAGATTCTCCCTCCACAAACAGATCAAAGGGGCAAATGGACTCCCAACTATGAAGGTTCATGCATCGTGCGAAAGGTCTTCTTCGGAGGAGCCTTGCTGTTATCCACCATGGATGGTGAGGATTTTACATCCCCTGTGAACGCAGACCCAGTTAAAAAATACTTTTCTTAAAGAGACCTGCTGGAAATAAAAAAGAATATCCAAGAAAAAATGGGGCATCCCGGCGAACCATAAAAAGAATGGGTTCGGCCAAAAGTTAGGGATATAAAGGAAAAGATGTAAACTCGCAAAGTTGAAAACCTGAAAAGGCGACTTTGGCAAAAAAAAGGGTCTGCGTGTGATCTTTAGAGCTTAGTGGATTGAGGGAGGACCTGAGGGTCGTTTATCTGAATCAATCTCTTCTGGAGACGAAGCGTCGGTGAAGCATCAGAGTCATGTGAGTCATAGATGGATTAATTTATGGTGTTCGTCTGTGCCATATTACCGACATTCTGTATATTTCTGTGCATTTCTATATATTTTTGCGTAGCTTCCTCTTTTTATGGGTTGCATCTGTTGTAAAATCTTGCCTATTTACAGGCCCATCTATCAATAAAACATATACTATTCAGTAATTGTTTGTTTTGCTTTAGCCTTACTGTTTTGTTTGCGAAAAACGCCCGATGTTCTTGATAAACTGTGCATACATAAACTTGCAGGCTTTGCCAATAATTGTTAAAACTTTGATTTATTTGAATAATGTCATGGATGATGACTAAGATAGTTCCTTTGTACATGATATCTTGTCTGTTTGTTCATTTTTTACAGGGTCGCTACTCTTGGGGCAATTCGTCAGAGGTGTATCTCTAGTATGATCACCATTTCCCCCAGCTATTAAAGTTTGAACATCTCTATCCCCGGTAGAGTTGTATGCAGGTGGAGCGAGCAGTTAAGTGTGTACGTTTATCCCCAGCAGTTGGTTGGTACATATTTAGCTCTTCGTAGTTCGAGACCGAAGTCTCCAGCAAAGTAAGGCTATCCCCGGAGGGTCAAGATTGATATCCCTCAGCAGATTAAGTGTGCACGCTTATTCCCAGCATTTGGTCAGTACACATTTAATCCCCACAGGTTCCAGGTATGCATTTACTCCTCAGCGAGTCGAGACTGGATTTCTTTCCACCATGCAGGTGTGGAACTTTTCTCGGCAGTAGGGGAAATGTTAGGTGTTGTATCCCCATAGAGTTTGAACGTATAACTTTGTATCCCCTCAGAGTTCGAATATTGACTCGTCCCCAAGAAGAGCTTGATGTTGTTTCCCTCATTGGGCGATCCCCAATAGTGCTGGCTTTTCCACTCGCAGGTTAGCAGAGTTGTCTCTACCCTCAGCAAAGTCAGCATGAAGTAGTCCCATTTCCCCGCAGAGGTAGACTATTTCTCAGCGTATTCGGTAAGTTTGTGATTCCCTGGCAGAGTGGATCTATGGCAGAGATAGATTGTGCCTCAGGTGAGTAATTCCCGGCAGGTTGGATTTTGATTGCTCCCTAGTAAGTCGTCACTTTCAGGTGAGTATTGGTGAGCCATTCAGGGCTATTTTCTCCAGCAGGGCGTGTTGTGAATCTCGGGGGTTGATTCCGGATCCCCCGCAGAGTTGTTGGTTCCTAAGTAGGGTGAATTTATTTTCAATGTCTGGTTGTCTATCCGGCAGAGCCGTCTTTTCCCCAGAAGAGTTGTATTCTGGAGGGCCGTTCAGGGCATTTTCCTCAGCAGGTTTTGATGTGAATCCCCAGCTGAGTTTGAACTTCTTGTTCTCGTAAGAACTTTGTTCCCCAGTAAATAAGCCATCCAAGGCTCGTTTCCCAGTTTAAGTCCAGTTGTGATTGTCATGTGTTAACCTTTTCCCCAACAGGATGGATTTTGGTTTTCTCTTCAGCATTTATTTTGCTGGTTTGGTTTTGTTGCATTTTGCATTCTGCGCATAGCATCCTCCAAACGCGTAGCATTTCCATTACGTATGGAGCATTACACCATTTTCAAACATATGCATGTGAAACATAAGCCAGGTAGTTACCTCTTTGTTAGCAAGTGTATCTCCGATAGATGACTGATATCTTTGCCTGAATGGTATCCAGACCATGGCAGTTTCCCTTCAGCCCATATGGTATCCAGACTATGACGCAATCTTTGATAGACGCGTTCATCTTATTATATGTTACCCAACAGAGTTACTTGGTGAAGTTTCTCTTTGTTCCTCAACAGAGTTACTTGGTTAAGTTTCTTCGCGCTCCCAAAGCAGAGTTATTTGGTTAAATTTCTTTTTTGTTCTCCCTGCTAGAGTTGCTTGGTTAAGTTTCTCTCTTCCCCAGCAGAGTATTCTCAAGATGTGTTTATCAGCTTCGGTTGATCCGACCTTTGGGTTCGATGCTCGCTTTTATTTAGTGAATGTCTGGCGGCGATGTCAGATGTCCTTACCTTTGGGTTCGATGCTTGCTTTTATTTAGCGAATGCCTGGCGGCGATGTCAGATGTCCTTACCTTCAGGTTCGTTGCCTATTGGTTTCAATAGATGCCTGATGGCGATGTTGGATGTTTCTCAACTGCGTCGATACTTGACGACGAGGTCAAATGTTTTATCCCCTACAGATTCCTTGTGGTGATGCCAGAGGTGTATCAACTTTGTGGATTCCTGACGGCGATGTCAGATGTTCTTATCAACTCAATAGAGGCATGGCGATGATGTCAGATGCTATGTGTTGACCCGATTTTCAATTTTGTTGCTCGCTTTTATTTCGCGAATTCCTGGTGGCGATGTCAGAGGTCCGCGTCTTTGGATTCGATACATGTTTTTATTTCACGGTTGCCTGACGGCGATGTTAGAGGTTTCTTCTCAGGTGCGGGTTGAGCCAACCTTCAGGTTCAATGCTTATTCTGTTAATTGGTTCTGACGGCGATGTCAGATGATTTATCGACTTAATTTCGATACCTGGCAGCAAGGTCAGATGCCTGACAGCGATGTCAGATGATTTACCGACTTGATGTCGATGCCTAACGGCGAGGTCAGAGGCCTGACAGAGATGTCTGATGATTTCCCAAATTAATGTAGAGGCCTGAAGGGGAAGTCAGAGGTTCAGTATCCACTGCGTGTTATCAGTTGATCTTTACGACTTAGTGTCGACGATTTGAAATTGGTAATCAGTTCGCTTGTTACCTTTGCAATTATCAGTTTAGTTATTTCTGGAGATTTTTATCCCCAATCAGAGTTTGCAGTTTATTTTTGCGGTTGACAAATTTCCGGGTTCTTTGGTATTCAACCATGTTTTACCTTGTTTGTTTGAAAGTCGTTCGCTTTTCACTCATTCTGGTCCAAGTCGCTTGAATAGGGGCAACTGTTGAACCCCAAAATTTGCCCAACCTTTTTCTTTACTTGGTTTATGTTTTCATTGCATTGTTCTAGCATTTGCATTTGTATATCATTGTTCATTTGAAGGGGATCAAGAGGTGTTCATAGCAAGAGAAGGTTTGTCAAAGGTTCCAAGCAAGCATGAGTTCTCATCATGTCATCTGAAGCTGGTTAGAGCTCTTTGAGAAAGAGAATGGATGTATATTGCTTATATCCTATCTTGGAGGCCAATTGAGGATCATCTGAAGATCAAAAGTTCATGGATATGGGTATGAGATGTTGTGAAGCTCATTGAGTGCTTTGAGAGCCATTGTGGAGCTTATGCAAGTTGTTATATCATGTGCAAGACGTTGCAGTCAAAAAATTGCACACCTAGGGTTTCATCTGCCTAGTGCAAGATCTATTATGGATTTGAAGGAGATTAAGACTTAGTTCTAAGTCTTTAGAGTCATGGATATTTGTATTGAGGCATCTAATATGTTATTTCAAGATCAATTCAAGAAGAATCAAGAGCGTGAGAAGTTACTAAATTAGGGTTTCAGAGGCTTGTCAGTGTAAAATCCCCTATTTAGTGCCTAACTTCAAGACCACATATCTCACGATACGAGTTTCATCTCACTTTGACATAAACATGAGACTTTTGAAGGTGAGATAATACTTAGAAGGGGGTTGAATAAGTATGAAAGATTAAAACTTAGAAATAAAAACACAATTATTTTTATCCTGGTTCGTTGAACTCAACTACTCCAGTCCACCCTTCCTAGAGTGATTTGCCTTTCTCAACAAGGACTTAATCCACTATTTAATCAAACAGATTACAATAGTAACACCTAAGAACAACTGCTCTTAGTCTTCTCAAGAGCTACTGATTCCAACTGAATCCTCTTAAGGAAATCCTTTACAATCAATGTAAATCTAATACAAGAGTATGAATGCTTCTAAAAAGCTTTTATCACAACAGTGATATTTCTCTTAAGATTAAGTACAAATAATTCTAAGAATGAATATGAAAGTATGAGAGCTTGAATGTTATAATTTCTTTTCAGCAAAATGTCTAACTGAAGAATTTGGTGGAGTCTTCCTTTTATAGGCAGCTGATCCAAGGAGAGCTGAACGTTGAGAAGAGTGTCCCAAAAAGGTCTGAGCCTTTTTGTCTTCACATCAAGTGACTTTTCCTAGAAGTAGAAAGCACAGAAAAATCCTTTTTGTCTGTGTTCTTATGTCTAGCACAAATGAGGAAAGAGACGTTTGATATACTCCAACGGATATAATCTTTGAATATTTCTTCTTCAGTTTTCAGCAAGTTCATCAGAATCTGATTGGGTCAGAGTCTTCTAATGATGTTCATAACTTTGCTGTATCAGAGTCTTCTGCAGCATGTGTGCTTTCAGCGTGTTAAACATCAGAGCATATTTGAAACAGAACTTCAGTACTGGCAGCTATAGTACTTTCAGAAACTTCTGTAGAAACTATGCTTTGAGAAACTCTTCATACAATATTCTTCTTTGCTTCAGATGCTTCTGCTTGCTTCAGATTCTTCTGGAGCTTCTGCTTCAGAATCTTCTGGAGCTTCTTGCTTCAGATCCTTCTAGAGGCAACGCTCAGGATCTTCTGTTAGCAGCAATCAGAATCTTCTAATGAGTGCATCTGGAGTTTCAGAGTCTAGTTAATTTCTTGTATACAATTTAGATTTGCTTCTGGAGTGCTAATTTCATTACAATCTGCAGTAAAACTCTTAAGCAAATTTTAGAGTATATAATTCTTAAATACAAAATTTCCTAATAGTTATCATCAAAACAAAGAGATATTATTAAGAACCAATCTGTGTTCTAACAATCTCCCCCTTTTTGATGATGACAAAAAGCATCAGAAATTTTGTTTAATTGAAAAAATTAGAATTATAACTCCCCCTGAGATGATGAATCTCCCCCTGAGTTAAATACAAATAAGGAATAGAAACTTCCCTTTTGTCTTTGAGTAATCTTCAGAGTTAGATCTTGTTTGTTCTTTTAACATTTGAAGGTCAGAATGTCTTGCAGATTTAAGATTCAGAGTTTGATAATAGTCAAATGATCTGAGAGACTCAGAGTTTCTTTTATAGAGTGTACTTATCAAATGTTCTGAAATAGTCAGATTAAATGTTAGATAGAATAGATATGTCTGAAGTTTCATTCTGGTGAAGTTATATTAAACAGTTCAGATCTTTATTTTCTCCCCCTTTTTTTTCATAAGCAAAAAGTAAAAACTTTACAGGACAAATAAAAGGAAACAGTAAATTAGATAATTCAATGGAGAAAACTTTGATTCATTCATAAGATCAGATCAAGAGTACATAGGCAAACATCAGAAGATATAGCAATAAAGTACATATGCAAACAACAGATGCAAAAACATTAGAAAAAAAATCTAAGAGTGTTTGGACAAAAGCATCTTCAATAGATCTGTAATCTCAGAGGAGGATTGCTCTTGCTTGGACATCCACTTAGCCATAGTTTCATTCTTTTCATCTTGCTTTGACATCCATTCTGTCATATCCTCAGACTTCTTATCCTGCTTTTCCATCCAGGACTTGATCTCTGACTGGCCAGCTTCCAGAGCAGCAATCTTATCTTCAAAATCTAGATGTTCTTTCTTTATCTCAGATGAAGAAGTATGATTAGGTTCTGGAGCTTGAATAGAGTCAATTTCCATTGGTTCTGTAGAGTCTAGAGCATTGGAATTTGAAGGAGGGTCTGCCAGAGTCATAGCCAACGGATTTTCCTCAGATGCAATGTCAGTAGATTCTTTTGATGATGGAGGAGCATATGTAAGAAGCAGAGGTTCAGATTTCTTGACAGTCCAGAATAGAGTCCTTGCAGCCTCAGCAAATCTGAGCTTCGCATCATCAGAACATATGTTCTTCAGATTTGAGGCCACAGAGTTGAATCTGTTGATGAATCCATTCCAGATGATGTCAGATTCTTTGGCATCCATTGTTGCTGAGCATTTCTTCTGAACAGTACCTAAATACATCTGTATTTTTTGCAAAAAAGTTTGAAATAAATGATCAACATTAAGTCTAGGCTTTGGTCGTAACAGAGTTTCCAGAGTTACAGGTTTAGGTTGGGGAGTTGGTGGAAAAATTGATTTTTGGATGGAGATCAGAGGAGGAGGATAGTATGGAATGAAGGGTATCTCAGGAGCTTTTTCTTTAGATCTGATTAAAGCATTTAGCAAATGAGGTTTTGCTCTGGTGTGAATGGTAACTACATCAAAAGATTTGTTTGAGTAGGTTTGGAAGGCAGATGTTGGTGGTTCATCAGATGCATCAGTGTTATCAGATGCAATTGGCAGAGCTGAAGCAACAGCTTTATCAGATTTTGCAGAACATGATATGGTTGCTAAAGATCCTACATCTGACAAGGATTTTATGTAATCAAGAATCACAGATGGAAGGGTCATGGTGATTTTTGGTTTCAGAGGGTTGATGGGGTCAGATGGTTCAACTCTGTCATAAAAGTCTTTTTGTTTGAAACCATATGCCAAATTATGAAACAGAGAAGATACTTGGGCACAAGATATAGAAGATCTTGGGTTTGAATTGGGTATCAATATCTCAGATGATGGTGCAGGTGTGGGAATAGGATCTGGAATGGGAGCTTTTGAAGGTATAGAAGGTTCAGGTTGGTTTACCTCAGAGTATTTTTGAGATGGAGAGACTAGAAAATCTGGGTGGAGGTCTGATTCTGAGGAGTTTGAGGAGGTGGTTGGTGTGCAGGAAGTAGAAGATACTTGAAACACCGTTTTTAAGGGTGTGACATCAAGAACTTCTGTTTCAGGGATGTGAGGTTCAGAAGTGTTGGTTTGTTCTGAAGGAATTTCAGAAGGTTTGGATGGTTGTTCTGAGATGGGTGAATCAGATGGAATATTGATTGGTTATGATGAAATTGGAGCAGAAGTTACTTTTGTAGGTTCAGAAGTAACAGGTGCAATGGGTTCAGATGATTTTGATGGTGGATTTTCAGAGGCTTTTTCTGGTTGAGATTCTTGTGGTTTTTCTGGTTGATCAGATGATTTTTGGTGTACAGATTTTTGTGGTTGTTGTTCTGTAGGTTGTTATTCTGATGGTTGTTTCTGTGAGGATTGTGTTTGTGGAACAAACTTTTTGATATGGATTTTTGGTTGAGATGATTTGGGGATAGAGACTGGTGGTGTTTGAGTGATTTTTGTTGTTGTTGTTGTTAGAATAGAAGTTTGTTTTTGTGGTGATTTTGAACTGGGAGCAGTAACAGAAGTAGTTTGTGTTGAGGGTGGTTTTGGAACAGACTTAATATTAGAGTCATTTATAACAATATTTGCAGAAGATACAGAAAATTTAGTACCTTTTATTTTGATCCTCTTGGCTGGTACAGAAGTAGCGTCCTCAGATTCTTTTCTCTTCAAGAGCTTCTTTGGCTTCTCAACAATCTTGACCTTCTTCTGAGCAGGTGCAGATTCTGCTATTGGCTGAGTCCTTTTCCTCTGGAGTTGTGCTTCTTCTTCTTCTTCTACATCTGGTAGGGGTTGTCTTGCTAGCTGAATCACATTTGCAGGAACAGGCTTGCCTTCCTTCTTACATTCATCAATGTACATAACCACAATGTGTCTTGGCTCTTCAGCAAAGAACAGTGGAAAGTCATCTACAAGAACCCTCTTCTGACTTAGTTCAGACACATTCAGCTTCTTGGGAGCTGTTGTGAGTTCATCAACAATTTTGAGTCTCTGAAGACTTTTATCATTCAGAGGCTTTCCCATTATAAATTCTAATTCCTCTGTAACTCCAGCAGCGTACAGAGCAGTGACCAAACCATTCTCAGTTAGAAGATCTGAGATCAACCTTCCAAATGGGATCCAGGTTCTGATCTTCTGTCCTTTCTCTTTCACATACTCTCTAGATGCATTTATATGGTTCCACAAATGCATAAAAAGAATGTATGGAAGATCTACCTTGGTGCTCTGACTGAGGCAATACATGAAATAGAGTTGTTCATTATTGACATAGTCTGGAGAATTAGTTGACTTCCTATGGTGGATGCATCCCATGAAGATCTTGGCCCAGATCTTGTAGTCAGGCTTCAGATCCTTGAATTTATTAGAGGCTTGACCAGCAGTCATCACTTCTTCATATACCTCATCCATGTCCACACGCCCAGCTGGCAAGTGGGAAACACCATCTGTTTCTTCATATCCAATCAATTTTCTGATCAGATCTTCTGTGATAATGATTTCTTTTCCCAGTACAGAAGATAAGATGAACTTGGGGTAAACTGAGGCATGGATCCAGAATTCTTTCACAAGGAGAGGGTAAACTGGTCCAAAAAGTCTATCAAAGTACTTAACCCATCCTTGAGCTCCAATGATAGAACAAAATTCAAAACCATTTTCTGCAAGAGAGTCAAACTCTACCATGGATTCACACAAAACCTCCAGCTTCTCAACAGGGGTTAAAAGAGTTCTTTTGGGAGGAGAATAAGGAGCAACACCCATGTTTGCAGAAGTTACTGCAGCCATTGAAGATTGGAATTGAGCAGCTGTTGATGATGAAGTTGCCATTGAAGAATGCTTTGTCACACGCTTAGGTTTAAGGTTTTTATGCAGAGAAAAGAGGAGATGAAAACGCATATAATTTTCTGAGAGTGTGAAAAGTGTGAAAGTGAAGATAAGTCATGTATTTATACTAAAACACTTAGGCATACCATCAGTCAGAATTTGCACGTTTTAACAAGCATTAAATGAAAAGAATAATAATCATTTCAAACATTAATTGCTTCTGACAATTTGGGGGGAAAATCAAGATTTTCACTATTCAAACTTCACCTTAAACGTCTCTTCAGTAATGTACACGCCACCTCTTCAGATTTGGTGTGACACGTGTTTGCTTGCATGTGTTCTGAATTCTTTTGAGAAATGAAACGTTAACCAACGTTCAGATCTTCTAAGGATTGTTAGTTCAGAGTTTCACAAAAAGTTATTAAACAGAATAAATAAGCAATCAGAAGAAATACTTCAGAGCATTAGGCATTTTTACATCTGTAAAAATTTGCTTCTGACAAATATCATTCTGGACAAAAATCCATACCAACATTTTTCAGAATAAATTTGAATCTATCTTCAACAAGGGATTTTGTAAAAATATCTGCCCATTGATGATCTGTATTAACAAAGGCTAAATTTATGATTCCCTTCTGAACATAGTCTTTGATGAAATGATGCTTAATTTCTATATGTTTTGCCTTAGAGTGTAAAATGGGATTTTTGGACCAACATATAGCAGAAGTATTATCACAAAAGATAGAAATGTTACTTTCAAAAATTTGATAATCTTCTAGTTGACTCTTCATCCAGAGCATCTGCGTGCTACATCCAGCAGCAGCAATGTATTCTGCCTCTGTGGTTGAAATTGCAATTGTGGGTTGCTTCTTGCTGTACCAGGAGATTAGATTTCTTCCTAGAAATTGACAACTTCCAGAAGTACTTTTTCTTTCCACTCTGTCTCCAGCGTAGTCAGCATCACATAATCCAACTAATTTGAAATCATCAGATTTTCTGTAACACAAACCCACATTAGAAGTACCTTTCAGATACCTTAGAATCCTCTTGACAACTGTCAAGTGTGATTCTGTAGGATCTGATTGGAATCTAGCACACAGGCAAACACTGAACAATATGTCAGGTCTAGAAGCAGTAAGATAAAGAAGAGATCCAATCATACCTCTGTAGAGCTTCTGGTCTACTTTCTTACTTACCTCTTCCTTGCCAAGTGAGCTAGTAGGATGCATGGGAGTCTTTGCCAGCTTACTATCAGACATGTTAAATTTCTTTAGAAGTTCTTTAACATATTTTGTCTGATGTATGTAAGTGCACTCTAGAGTTTGATTAACTTGGATTCCTAGAAAGAATCTGAGTTCTCCCATCATGCTCATTTCAAATTCTGCCTGCATACATGTAGCAAACTCCTTTCCAAGCATAATATTTGTTGATCCAAAAATAATATCATCTACATAAATTTGGCAAATTATAAGATCTTTCTTAATTGATTTACAAAAGAGTGTTGTATCCACTTTGCCTCTGATGAAATTCTTCTCTAGAAGAAAATTGCTCAATCTCTCATACCAAGCTCTGGGAGCTTGTTTTAAACCATATAGAGATTTCTTTAATTTGAAAACATGATCTGGAAATTTTTCATTTTCAAAACCAGGAGGTTGGTGGACATAAACTTCTTCTTCTATAATACCATTAAGAAAGGCACTTTTAACATCCATCTGATACAGAGTGATGTTATTTTGTGCAGCAAATGAAATAAGAAGACGTATAGATTCTAACCTTGCCACTGGAGCATATGTCTCAGTATAATCAATACCTTCTTGTTGACTGTACCCTTGAGTAACTAGCCTTGCCTTATTCCTTTCAACTTCTCCTTTCTCATTTAGCTTATTTCTGAAGACCCATTTTGTACCAATTATATTGAATCCTTGAGGTCTTTGAACTAGATCCCATACATCATTTCTGGTGAATTGATTTAGCTCTTCTTGCATGGCAATAATCCAATCATTGTCTTGCAGAGCTTCATCTACAGAAGATGGTTCAATTTCTGACACCAGTCCAAATAGTGATGCTTCAGATGATCTTAGAAAGGATCTTGTTCTGATGGGATCATCCTTCTTTCCAATAATGACATCCTCTGGATGAGAAGCTTTAATTCTAGATGATGATCCTCTAATAGTTGATTCTTCAGAAATGTTAAGATTATTCATCTGAGAAGTTAAAGGTATAGCATCTGGCGTTGCTTCTGGTTCCTTCACTTGAATTTTGTCTGCTTCTGGAACTTCAGAGTCAATGAAGACTACTTCCCTATCTGCAGAGTTTTCAAACTGCTTTGGCTTTTCAGAGCCAAGCTTATCATCAAATCTGACATGAATGGATTCTTCCACAATCTGTGTCTCAGTGTTGTATACTCTGTAGCCTTTAGAGCGTTTAGAATATCCAAGCATGAAACACTTCTGTGCTTTGGAATCAAACTTGTTCAGATTTTCCTTAGTGTTTAACATATAGCAAATACATCCAAAAGGATGAAAATATGAAATGTTGGGCTTTTTGTTCTTCCACAGTTCATATGGAGTCTTCTTCAGAAGAGGTCTTACAGACACTTTATTCTGAATGTAACAGGCTGTGTTGATTGCTTCTGCCCAAAAGTGTTTTTCCAGATTTGTCTCATTGATCATGGTTCTGGCCATTTCTTGCAGAGTTCTGTTTTTCCTCTCTACAACCCCATTTTGTTGTGGAGTTCTAGGACAGGAAAAATCATGAGCAATGCCATTTTTAGAAAAATATTTTTCAAAATATTTATTTTCAAATTCACCACCATGATCACTTCTGACTTTTATAATTTTGAAATCCTTTTCATTCTGGACTTGCTTGCAGAAGTCAAAGAACACAGAATGTGACTCATCCTTGTGTTTTAAGAACTTTACCCATGTCCATCTACTATAGTCATCAACAATGACTAATCCATATTTCTTGCCTCTGATGGATGCAGTTTTCACTGGTCCAAACAGATCAATATGAAGTAGTTTTAGTGGTTTGGAAGTAGAAACAACATTTTTTGATTTAAAAGATGTTTTTGAAAACTTCCCTTTTTGGCATGCTTCACAAAGAGCATCTGAAGTGAACTTCAGATTAGGGAGTCCTCTGACAAGATTAAGTTTATTAATCTGAGATATACGTCTCATATTAATATGGCCCAATCTTCTGTGCCAGACCCATTGCTCTTCATTAACAGACAAGAGGCATTTAACATTTTGAACTTTAAGTTCAGAAAGATTTATTTTATAAATGTTGTTTTTCCTCTTACCACTAAATAGGATAGAGCCATCCTTTTGACTAATAGCTTTACAACATTTTTGATTAAAGGTAATATCATAACCATTGTCACTTAATTGACTTATGGACAATAAGTTATGCTTTAACCCTTCAACAAGTAAAACATTAGTAATAGAGGGAAGTTTACCATTTCCAATAGTGCCAGATCCAATGATCTTACCCTTCTGGTTCCCTCCAAACTTCACATCACCTCCAGATCTAAGTTCCAGGCTTTGGAACATAGACTTTTCTCCTGACATGTGTCGTGAGCATCCAGAGTCCAGGTACCATGATTGGCGTCCTGACCTTGCTGCTAAGAACATCTGCAACAATAATTATTTTGTTTTTAGGTACCCAGATCTTCTTGGGTCCTTTGGGGTTAGTTGGTTTGTAGGTTTGTCTAAACTTCTGTTTTTCAACATAATGTTTATTCTGACTTGCCTTGGGTTTAAACACATAAGTATTCTTCTCAGAGCTTGTGTGTTTAATGTCATTTAAGTGACCAAATTTAAATTGAGAATACAGAGGTGTCTTCTTGATGAAAAGTTTGTCAACAGATTTTGGATTACTTCCAGATGAAGATTCATATCCAATACCTCTTCTGTTGTTCCCACTAACACCATAGATCATAGAAGCCATCTTGCTTCTGTTTATGCTCTTAGTAAGGAATCTCTGAAAGCTAGAGTCATATTTTTCTAAAATGTTTTCACATGACTTAGTCTCAGATTCAGATTCTTATTGAGTTATTTCAAAGTCATTTTTGATTTTCAGATTAATTTCTTTTTGCTCAACAAGTTCTGTCTTCAGAAGATCAATCTCAGATTCAAGATTGCTTTTCAGCTTCCTGTATTTGAGTTTGATATTGTTATAACTTTTAAGAACTTTTGATAAAACTTTTATAAGTTCTTCTTTAGTAAGTTTGGCCATTACCTCTTCAGCGTCATCATCAGATTCAGAATCTGATTCATATCCTGAGGTTCCTTCCTCCTGATCTTCTGTGCTGGCCATCAGTGCAACATTAGCACATTCTTCTTCTGATTCAGAAGATGATTTAGATTCATCTGAGTCATCCCATGTTGCCATCAGAACCTTCTTCTTTTTGTTAAAATTCTTCTTGGGTTTTTCTTTTTGAAGTTTGGGGCAATCATTCTTGTAATGCCCAGGTTCTTTGCACTCATAGCATACAACTTCTTTCTTGCCAGATCTTCTGTGCCCAGAAGATTCCTTTCTATGATCAGATCTTTTGAAGTTGTTGAACTTCTTTCCCTTGTGCTTCCAGAGTCTGTTGATCCTTCTGGACAGCATGGATAATTCATCTTCTTCTTCAGAAGAAAATTCTTCAGAGCTTTCTTCAATAACCTGCAAAGCTTTAGCAGATTTTTTAGATTTTAAGGCAATAGATTTACCTTTTTCTTTCTTCTGAGGTTCATCTTCCTCAAGCTCGATTTCATGGCTCCTTAATGAGCTGATGAGTTCTTCTAAAGAGATCTTGTTCAGATCTTTAGCCATCTTCAAGGCAGTCACCATTGGTCTCCATCTGGTAGGTAGACTTCTGATGATTTTCTTTACATGATCTGATGTAGAGTATCCCTTGTCCAGAACCTTTAGCCCAGCTGTGAGGATCTGAAATCTGGAGAACATGGCTTCAACAGATTCAGAGTCTTCCATCTTGAAAGCCTCATACTTCTGGATCAGAGCTAGAGCTTTTGTCTCCTTGACTTGAGAGTTTCCCTCATGAGTCATTTTCAAGGATTCAAACATATCAAAAGCAGTTTCCCTGTTTGTAATTTTTTCATACTCAGTATGAGAAATTGCATTCAATAATATAGTTCTGGCCTTGTGATGATTTTTGAAATCTTTCTTCTGAGCATCTGTCATAGATTTTCTGTCTATCTTCTTGCCATTCCCATCTGTGGGATGGACATATCCATCTATGACTAGATCCCATAGATCAGCATCATATCCCAGGAAAAAACTCTCAATTCTGTCTTTCCAGTAATCAAATTTCTCCCCATCAAACATAGGGGGTTTGGTGCTGATTCTGTCCCTTTCTTCATATTTATTGTTAATGTTGGATATTGAATTATCAGCCATTGTAACAAATAAATATATATCAAAGTATTTCTCTCTGGATCTTTACTGTCACTGTTAAGTGGTAGCACACACAGAACCGGAGCTCTGATGCCAACTGAAGGTGAGATAATACTTAGAAGGGGGGTTGAATAAGTATGAAAGATTAAAACTTAGAAATAAAAACACAATTATTTTTATCCTGGTTCGTTGAACTCAACTACTCCAGTCCACCCTTCCTAGAGTGATTTTCCTTTCTCAACAAGGACTTAATCCACTATTTAATCAAACAGATTACAATAGTAACACCTAAGAACAACTGTTCTTAGTCTTCTCAAGAGCTACTGATTCCAACTGAATCCTCTTAAGGAAATCCTTTACAATCAATGTAAATCTAATACAAGAGTATGAATGCTTCTAAAAAGCTTTTATCACAACAGTGATATTTCTCTTAAGATTAAGTACAATTAATTCTAAGAATGAATATGAAAGTATGAGAGCTTGAATGTTATAATTTCTTTTCAGCAAAATGTCTAACTGAAGAATTTGGTGGAGTCTTTCTTTTATAGGCAGCTGATCCAAGGAGAGCTGAACGTTGAGAAGAGTGTCCCAAAAAGGTCTGAGCCTTTTTGTGTTCACATCAAGTGACTTTTCCTAGAAGTAGAAAGCACAGAAAAATCCTTTTTGTCTGTGTTCTTGTGTCTAGCACAAATGAGGAAAGAGACGTTTGATATACTCCAACGGATATAATCTTTGAATATTTCTTCTTCAGTTTTCAGCAAGTTCATCAGAATCTGATTGGGTCAGAGTCTTCTAATGATGTTCAGAACTTTGCTGTATCAGAGTCTTCTGCAGCATGTGTGCTTTCAGCGTGTTAAATATCAGAGCATATTTGAAACAGAACTTCAGTACTGGCAGCTATAGTACTTTCAAAAACTTCTGTAGAAACTATGCTTTGAGAAACTCTTCATACAATATTCTTCTTTGCTTCAGATGCTTCTGCTTGCTTCAAATTCTTCTGGAGCTTCTGCTTCAGAATTTCTAGAGCTTCTTGCTTCAGATCCTTCTGGAGGCAACACTCAGGATCTTCTGTTAGCAGCAATCAGAATCTTCTAATGAGTGCATCTGGAGTTTCAGAGTCTAGTTAATTTCTTGTATACAATTCAGATTTGCTTCTCGAGTGCTAATTTCATTACAATCTGCAGTAAAACTCTTAAGCAAATTTTAGAGTATATAATTCTTAAATACAAAATTTCCTAATAGTTATCATCAAAACAAAGAGATATTTAAGAACCAATCTGTGTTCTAACAACTTTTAGAGCATGTTCTTAGCTTTATTTAAAGTACTAGAACTCATTCATTGGGTTTCTAGAACTCAATTTATGATGCTAGCAAGTTAGAGGTCTCAGATGAATTATGTTTTCAGTCAACAAAAGTCAACAAAATTCCAAGGCTCTTTTGACCTAGAATCATGTTTCTCCTCAACTTTTGATGAACATGAAAGTGGTTCCTCATGATTTTAGCTTTCCAAAAAGTCTTAGAAGTCCTTCATCTCATTTGTGGAACTCAAGTTATGAAGCTTGCAAGGCAGGGGTATTTTGGGAAAGTGAGATTATAGGTCATTTTCATTATAGGTCCTTTTCATCCACTTAAGCACTTCAAATGAAACTTTCCCAACATGAAAGTTACTTCAAATGATGTCAATTTCATCCTAGAACACAAGTTTGTCATGAATTTGGTAAGGTTAGGGAGATTGGTGAAGAAATTCAAGGGAAAAATGAACTTGAAGTCATGAATTAAATTGAAGTGGTTTTAATTCATTTACATGCCATATTTGTGCTCAATACATTGTCATAATAAGCAAGATGCACAAATTGGATTTGAGGTATGAAGTGAAAAACATGTGCAAATCAAGATTACTTCACAAGGAAGTTTCAAATCAAATATCCACCATTGGATCAATTTAAGGGAAGATTTCAATCCACATGATCAAACCAAACTCTCAGCAGCTGGTCCAAATCAAATTCAAGGGGAATTGGAGGGAAATACACGTATGCATGAAGCTTCCATTTCCAATTTAGGCATTTCAAAATTACACTCCAATAAGGGCATATTGGGCGTCCAAATCATTATAGATCCATCATATAAAAGCTTCAGATGAATTTCGAACCCTCATTCATGCATTTTCGTGGAGGGAGAGCACAACCACAATTTGAAATTTCAAGAGCAAAGTGAAAATCGTGAATCAGAATTGAAGAAAATTCAAGCCAAATCAAAGTGATAATCATCTTCCTTGAACTTCATTGAGTGTTTCTGCACAATTTGGATCAAGCTTGAGCATAATTGAAGCTCCAACGGAGAGGCTCCGTTAGGTATTATTCTTTTCCAAAATTCTCTTATAATATGCATTGAATCATCACCATTTTTGTTGCAATATGAAGACCTACTCTTGTAGGCAAATTCTAGATAATTTATTGTGATGTTTGTGGAGATTTCAGTTTGGTTCTCCAATTTTCCATTGTTCGATTTGCTTTATTTACGCATGATTAATGAATTTGGACAGTGTATCCATGATCTACATAAGTTCCTCTTTAATTTGGTATAAAATTTGGTGCAATTTGGTTAAGTTTTGGACTGCAACTCCGGTTGCTTCACCGGAGAAGACGATCGGAGAACTGTTGCTCCGACGCCTGGTTTTTCTTCAAGCGAGCCGAGTTGGCTTGCCACGCGTGTGCTTGACTTGTTGACTTTGGTTGATGGATGGTTGAGATCTAATCTAACCAGCGTGCGTGGCCATTTGACTTGCCACCTCATTTAGTGAAACGTTGCATTTCACTTTGGATTCTGGTTGTTTGGATTGTGGGCCTGGCTTGCTGTTCACACCCCCCTCCTAGTCTGGCCTAATGTTTTGAACTAAATCCATTGCTATTTGCACCGTGTCTCTATTTTATTTTATTTTCTTTTTTATTTCATTTTTTTTTATTTTAATTCTTTTAAAAATAGTTCCAAATATGATAAAATCCCACAAAAAATATTTTTAGATACTTTAAGGTGTCATTTAATTTTTGGAAATTTTTATTTTCATTTTTGGATTATTTTTCATTTAAAATGGGATTTATTATTTGGAGTTGTTTTTAATGGAATTTTTTAAGGTAGGAAAACACTGAGAAGGGGGGGGGGGGGTTGAATAAGGGTTTTCAAAAACAAATAAGGCAATAAAAATAACAGGTATTTTTATACTGGTTCGTTTGAACTCAAACTACACCAGTCCACCCGGCCAAGGTGATTTCGCCTCTCTCAAAAGAGGACTTAATCCAATAATCAAAAATTGATTACAATCTTTTCACTAAGACAAACTTGTCTTAGTCTTCTTCAGAATACTGACCACAACTTGGTCTCTCAAGGATCTTTTACAAAGTAATACAATAAAGTGTATTTAGGTGCTTCTTAGAAAAGTTTTTTCACAACAGTGATTTTACACAAAATGAAGATCAATGAATTTTCAGCAAAATGGTATGTTCGTTGTAGAACAATGTTGTATTGTTGAATGATGTTGTTCTTGCTTGAATTTGCTGTTGAAGACTTCTTTAAATACTTTACACCCATTTCTCAAATAGCACGCACATACACAAAAGAGGAATGTTCAGAGATATCCTTTTTGTTCTGAAATCCTGTCCCATACACAAAAGAGGAATAGTGTCGTTGGATGTAGATAATGAGTTTGGCAACGGATCTATCTTGATTATCATCTTTTTAAATGAACGAATATGGAAATATTTCCTGCATCAGATCCTCTGATGATGTTCCATTTTGTTCTTATTAGAGTAACTCTCTTCCAGAGTTCTGATGATGTTCCATTTTCTTCTTATCAGAGTAACTCTCTTTCAGAGTTCTGCAGCTAGTGCTAGCGTGCTTGTTTTAACAAACTGTTCATCCAGAGGAGCACTTTAGATCAGAGCATATCTTCACTCTTACATGTTATCCAAATGTATCACTTTGTTACTAACGTTTCAGAGCATTATGTCTTTTGATTCTCAGAGCCTTTACAGTTGCAGCGTTGAGTTTAGTACGCTCAGAGTTTTCTGAATCTTCGCTTTATACTCTACGCTCAGAGCCTTCTGTAGCTTTCGCTTTTTACCAAACACTCAGAGTCTTCTGTAGCTTCGCTTTTTACCAAACGCTCAGAGTCTTCTATAGCTTCACTTTTTACCAAACGCTCAGAGTCTTCTGTGTGTTGTAGCTTAACGTTCAGAGGAATATTTATTATGTTATCTGAAACAAAAACACTTGAACAAAATTAGAGTATATATTTTCTCCATACAAAATTTCATTATTGTTATCATCAAAACATTGAGATATATTAAGAACCAATCTGTGTTCTAACAATCTCCCCCGTTTTGATGATGACAAAAACTATACGAAATTTTATTCAAAATTTAAATATATATCTCCCCCTGAGAATATGATTCTCCCCCTGAAATGAATATTGCTAGAAAATTTAAAACTTCCCTTTCAGCAATTGTATTCTTTCCAGAGTTAGAGCAAACTTGTGGACTATCTCAGACATTGTTCAGAGTTACTTCTATTAATATTTTCAGATGAGTAACTTTAACTCTGAAACACTGAATTCATGATTAGTTAGTCTTTAACATGTGTGAACTTTCCATTCAGTATCTGTTTATGTGAACGATTCAAAATTTCTATTTTCTCCCCCTTTTTGTCATATCAAAAAGTGATCTCAAAAAATCATTTAAGACAAAAAAAATTCAGAGCAAGAAAAATAGAAAAATATAAGATAGAATCAGATGTATTTAAAGACTCAGAAAAGAAATAAAACAGACAAATTCACATATGAGCACAAACTAACAAACAATTAAGATAAATGAGAAGTTAAAAGCTTAAGAAGCCCCGTCATCTCAGAAGTTGAAGATTCTTGTTTGGCCATCCATGTCTTGATTTCAGTAGTGGATTCTTCCTATTTGACCATCCACTCCTGAATCTCTGCCGTAGTTTTCTCTTGCTTGATCATCCAAGATTTTATCTCGCTGTTAGTAGCCTCTTGATGAGCAAATTTGTTTTGCACATCTTCATTTTCTTTCCTCAAATCTATTGAATTCTAAACAACCAATGAAGAGGATGCATTTCCTAATTCCAGAGCAGAGGGCTGACCAGAGTCAGGAATATCTTCAACAATAGGAGCCTCTGAGGCAACTTTTTCAGCATGAGGACCTTCTTCACCAATCTGAAGTGCAACAGATTTCTCAGATGAGGAACACACAACCTCTGCAGGTGTGTTTTCCAGACAAAGAATAGGAGTTCTGCTGACACTGAGTTGAGCAAGTCTCAAAGCTTTAGAAACTCTCTCTTGCGCATCTGCAGAGGAAGCATCTTGAAGATTCATAGTCACAGAAGTGAATCTCTTTCTGAAGGAAATCCAAATCTCTTCAGAGTCACGAGGATTCGTGCTAGTGAGGCACTTCTCCCTTACAGCAAAAAACCACATCTGCATCTCCGTTTCAAAACTAGATAACAAATTACCAACATTCGGTCTAGGTTTTGGCTTAAGGTAGGCCTCAAAGAAGGATGTCCTAAGGGCATCAAGGAGTGAAGGTTTAAAAAAGGATGAAGGTTTATCTGGAGAATGAGAGGGAATGGAAGTGGGAGAAGAAAACTCAAGAGGGTGGTTTGGGGAATTATGTGGAGGGGATGTAGCATCTGATTGGTCAGAGGAGGAGTCAGATGTGATAAAAGGTTCAGAAGAAATAATAGGTTCAGATGAGACAGGGGTTTGAGATGTGATAATAGGTTCAGAAGTGATAATAGGTTCAGAAGAAATAATAGGTTTAGATGTGATAATAGGTTTAGAAGAAATAATAGGTTCAGATGTGATAATAGGTTTAGAATAAATAATAAGTTCAGATGAGATAATAGGTTCAGAAGTGATAAAAGGTTCAAATGTGATAAAAGGTTCAGATATGATAAAAGGTTCAGATGAGATAGGGGTTGAGATGTTGAGATGTTCAGAAGAGAGAGGTGGTTGAGATGTTGGTTCTTCTGTTACAGTTTCCAAAATAGGAGATAAAACACCAGAGTGATTACTTGATTGCTTTGAACCCTTTGAGGACTTCTTGGAAAAGCATTCTTCAGAGACCTTTCTCTTCTTGCATTTCTTCCTCATAATCAGCTCTGGAGTAGGTTGAGAAGTATGTAGCAGCAGATCAGCTGGCATAAGAGTGCCATCTTCCATGCAGGAAGCAATATAAGCGAGGAGAGCTTCCTTTGGCTCCTCTACAGTGAAAAGTGGAAAATCTTCCACTGGTACCCTCCTTTTGCATACAACATCATAATCAATCTGAACTGGATCAGATTGAATTTTTTCTACCAACTTCATTCTCTAAAGACTCTTGCCATCCAGAGGCTTCCCAAGAATAGGAACTAATTCATCTATCTGACCAGCATCTTTCAGATAAGATACCAAACCATTTCTAGTGAGGATATCAGAAATTAACCTTCCCATGGGGATCCAATCTCTAATCTTTTGGTGTTTGGTGCGTATGATTCCTCTGGACATCTTGACATGACTCCACAGATGAACAAGCAACAGGTGTGGAAGATCCACCTTGATATTATTCCCTAGACAGTACAGAATATACAGTTGATCTGTATTAATGTAATCTAGAGAATTTGAAGCCTTGCGATGATGAATACAACCCAAAAATATCTTGGCCCAAATCTTGTAATGGGTATTCAGATCCTTTATTTTATTGGATGGAAGCCCAGAAATAAACACTTCGTTGTACACTTCATTCATATTTACACGTCCCACTGAGGTATTCACAATACCCTCTTCTTCACAGCTAATAAGTTGGCGAATCATTTCCTCAGTGATGACGATAGTTTTACCCAAAACGGATGAAGAAATAAATTTAGGGTAAACTTGGGCATGAATCCAGAATTCCTTTACCAGTTGGGGAAAAACTGGACCAATCAACCGATCAAAGTATTTTACCCATCCTTGAAAGTTAACCGTTGAATGAAGATCAAACCCATTTTTCTCCATACAGTCAAAATCAACCATAAACTCACAGAGTACCTCTAGTTTGTTCACTGGTGTGAGAAGTGTACGTTCTGGTTCTTTGTACGCTTCATTACCCATTTGCGATGAAGACGACCCAACCATTATAGAAACCAAGTGTTGATGTGATGAAGATGAGGTAGCCATTGGAGAAGAACTTTTGAGAAGGTTGGAGATTCTTTTAATTTTTGATTTGAAGATTAAGCAGTGAAGAAGAGCAAAATGCATAAGGTGTGTGAGATAATGAAAGTGTGAAATGTGTTACGGCGTGGAATAAGTATTAGGGCACAAAGAAAAACATAAATAAAAAAATAATGATTTAACGCATTAAATGATTTGACAAAGTTGGGGGAAAAAGAGAATTTCAATGATTCAAACAGTACCTGAAACGGCGCCCTAGCTTTGTGTACACTCAAACGTTTTTCAAAATTCAGATTAGAAGTGACACATGTTTGATGTGGTGTGCCTCTAAAGCTCTTTTAGGAAATGAATCGTTAACTAACGCTCAGATCCTCTAAAGCTTGTTAACTCAGATTTTCATAAAAATAAAGTAACTTAAAAAATTTTAGATGCAATACTTTAGAGTATAGACTTTAAACACTTTTCATCTGAATAAATTTAATTCTGAATAAAGATTTTATTATGGACAAAAGTTCATACTAATATTTTTTAGAATATATTTAAATCTATCTTTAGAGAGGGGTTTCGTAAAAATATCAGCCCATTGATGGTCTGTATCAACAAAATTTAAACTTAATATCCCTTTCTGAATATAGCCTCTGATGAAGTGGTGTTTAATCTCTATATGTTTTGCCTTTGAATGTAAAATAGGATTTTTAGAAAGACAAATTGCAGAAGTATTGTCACAGAAGATAGGAATATTACTCTCATGTATTTGGTAGTCCTCCAGCTGACTCTTCATCCAGAGCATCTGGCAGCAGCAATATATTCTGCCTCTGTAGTTGAGAGTGCTATAATGGGTTGCTTCTTGCTGTACCACGAGATCAGATTGCTTCCCAGAAATTGACAGCTTCCAGAGGTGCTTTTGCGTTCAACTCTCTCTCTAGTAAAATCAGCATCACAGAAGCCTACTAATTTATATTCATTAGATCTTCTGTAACACAGACCCACATTAGTTGTACCTTTTAGATACCTCAAAATTCTCTTAACAATAGTTACGTGAGATTCTCTATGATCTGATTGGAACCTAGCACATAAACATACACTGAAGAGAATGTCAGTCTTAGAAGCAGTCAAATACAGAAGAGAGCCAATCATACCTCTGTACAGCTTCTGATCTACCTTTTTACTTACCTCTTCTTTTCCCAGAGTGCAAGTTGGATGCATGGGAGTCATAGTTGGCTTACTCTCTGTCAGATTAAACTTCTTCAGAAGCTCTTTCACATACTTCGTCTGATGTATGTAGGTGCCTTCTGGAGTCTGATTAACTTGAATGTCCAGAAAGAATCTTAGCTCTCCCATCATGCTCATTTCAAACTCTGCCTGTATAGACTTAGCAAACTCCTTTCCAAGTGAAATATTTGTGGTTCCAAAAATAATACCATCGACATAAATCTGACAGATTAAGATATCTTTCTTAATTTATTTATGAAAAAGAGTGGTATCAACTTTTCCTCTGATAAAATTATTTTCCAAAAGAAAATTACTCATCCTTTCATACCAAGCTCTGGGAGCTTGTTTTAGGCCATAGAGTGATTTCTTTAACTTAAAAACGTGCTCTAGAAATATTTCATTTTCAAATCCAAGAGGTTGATGGACATATACTTATTCTTCTATTAAACCATTTAAGAAATCACTTTTAACATCCATCTGATACAGAGTGATGTTATTCTGTGCAGCAAAAGAAATTAGCAAGCGTATGGATTCTAACCTTGCCACAGGAGCATATGTCTCTGTGTAGTCAATACATTCTTGCTGACTGTAGCCTTAAGCAACAAGTCCAGCTTTATTTCTGATGACTTCTCGTTGCTCATTTAACTTATTTCTGTAGACCCATTTTGTTCCAATAATGTTGAATCCTCTTGGTCTTGGAACCAGATCCCAGACATCATTTCTTGTGAATTGATTCAGCTCCTCTTGTATAACAAGTAACCAATCGTTGTCTTGTAGAGCTTCATCCATAGAGGTAGGTTCAATAATTGACACCAGACTAAACAATGATGTCCCAGAGGATTTGAGGAAGGATCTTGTTGTTATGGGATCATCCTTCTTCCCTATAATCATCTCCTCTGGATGAGAAGATTTGATTCTGGAGGATCCTTTCAGAGTTGGTTCTTCAGAAATAGTTAAGTTGTCCAGATGAGCAGCTAATGGAGTGGCATCTGGAGTTACTTCTGGTTCTTTAGCTGGAACTTTATTTGCCTCTGATTCTTCAGAGTCTGTGAGAAGAACTTCTCGATCTGCAAAAATTTCATACTGCTTTGGCTTTTGATTGCCAAGCTTATCATCAAATCTGACATGAATTGATTCTTCCACAATCTGTGTTTCAGTATTGTATACTCTGTAGCCTTTTGAGTGTTCAGAATATCCAAGCATCAAACACTTTTGTGCTTTAGAGTTGAATTTGTTCAGATTATCTTTAGTGTTCAGAATAAAACAAGTAAATCCAAAAGGATGGAAATATGAAATGTTGGGCTTTCTATTCCTCCACAATTCATAAGGAGTCTTCTCCATAAGAGGTCTTACAAAGACTCTGTTTTGAATATAGCACGTTGTATTTATTGCTTCTGCCCAAAAATGTTTAGCCATATTTGTCTCATTGATCATGGTTCTGGCCATTTCTTGCAATGTTTTATTCTTTCATTCTACAACTCCATTATGTTGAGGAGTTCTAGGACAAGAGAAATCATGTGCAATGCCATTTTCTTTAAAATATTTTTCAAAAGATTTATTTTCAAATTCACCACCATGATCACTTCTGACTTTGACAATATTAAAATTCTTTTCATTTTGGACTTGATTGCAGAAATCAAAAAATATAGAGTGAAACTCATCCTTGTGCTTTAGGAATTTTACCCATGTCCATCTACTATAGTCATCAACGATGACAAGCCCATACTTCTTGCCTCTGATGGATACAATTTTCACTGGTCCAAACAGATCAATGTGTAGAAGCTCTAATGGTCTAGAAGTAAAAACAACATTTTTTGGTTTGAAAGTGGATTTTGAAAATTTGCCTTTCTGACATGCTTCACAAAGAGCATCTGAGTTGAACTTCAACTTAGGAAGTCCTCTGACCAGATTGAGCTTGTTAATCTGAGATATACGTCTCATGCTAACATGTCTTAGTCTTCTATGCCAGACCCATTGCTCATCATTAACAAACATAAGACATTTAGCATTTTGACTTTTCAATTCTGAAAGTTTTATTTTATAAATGTTTTTCTTTATTTTACCATTAAAGAGGATTGATCCATCTTTCTAACTAACAGCTTTGCAACATTTTTTATTAAAGATAATATCATAACCATTGTCACTTAAATGACTTATGGACAACAAGTTATGAGTTAATCCTTCTACAAGCAGAACATTTGAGATAGAAAGGAGGTTATCATTACCAACTGCTCTAGAGCCAATGATCTTGCCCTTTTGGTTTCCTCCAAACTTCACGTCTCCACCAGATCTAAGTTCTAGACTTTGGAACATAGACCTTCTTCCCGTCATGTGTCGTGAGCATCCAGAGTTCAAATACCAGGACTGGTGTCTCAACCTTGCTGCTAAGGACATCTGCAACATAAATTATTTTATCCTTAGGTACCCATATCTTTTTGGGTCCTCTAGGGTTAGTTGTTCTGAAGTTCTTCCTGAACTTTTGTCCATTAAAAGTAATTGTGTTTTGATGCAGCTTAGGTTTATTAAAAATTATGGTGTTCTGATCTGAACGTGTGTACTTTATGTCATGTGAGTAACCAAATTTAAAATGAGAATACAGAGGAGTATAATTGATAATTAACTCATCAACAGGTTTTGGATTTGATTCCTTCCCAGAAGATGATTAATATCCAATCCCTTTTTTGTTGTTCCTGCTCACACCATAGATCATAGAAGCCATTTTGCTTTTGTCTATGCTTCTGGACAGAAACCTTTGAAAACTATGGTCATACTCTTCTAAAATATTTTTAGAGCTAGACGTAGTATCTGTTTCAGATTTTTGTTGAGCTTTTTCCAATTCAATTTTAATTTGAAAATTATTTTCTTTCAGCTTAGTAATTTCTGATTTCAGCTGACCAGTCTCAGATGCAAGACTGCTTTGCAACTTCTTGTATTTGAGTCTGATCTTACTATAGTTTTCACATATTTCAGATAAGCTTTCAATTAACTCAGCTCTGGTGAGATCAGCAAATACCTCTTCTGGATCTGATTCTGATCCAAATTCAGATGATTCTTCATGCTCCTCTATGTCATCCATTAGTGCAACATTTGCACATTCGTCTTCAGACTCTGATGAGGCTTCAGAAGAATCTGAGTCATCCCAAGTAGCCATCAGGACTTTCTTTTTCTTCTCAAACTTCTTCTTGGGTTTATCCTTTTGAAGTTTGGGACAATCATTCTTGTAGTGTCCTGGCTCTTTGCATTCATAGCACACTACTTCCTTTTTGCTAGATCTTCAGTGACCAGAGGATTCTCCACGGTGTTCTGGTCTTTTAAATTTTCTGAACTTCTTTTTCTTGTGCTTCCATAGTTGATTTATTCTTCTAGATAGTAAAGATAGTTCGTCTTCATCTAATGAAGAATCTCCAGAGCTTTCTTCTAGTACCTGAAAAGCTTTAGTTTCAAATTTTTTGTTAGATTTTAAAGCTATGAACTTACCTTTCTTCTGAGGCTCATCTTCTTCAAGCTCTATCTCATGGCTTCTTAAAGAACTGATGAGTTCCTCCAGAGTGATTTTGTTCAGATCTTTTGAGAGCTTTAACATTGTGACCATAGGTCTCCACCTCTTTGGTAAACTTCTAACTATCTTTTTTACATGATTAGAAGTGGAGTAGCCTTTGTCAAGAACCTTCAATCCAGTAGTCAGAATCTGGAATCTAGAAAACATGGTTTCCATAGATTCATCTTCCTCCATCTTGAAGGCTTCATACTTTTGAATCAGCGCTAGAGCCTTTGTTTCTTTCACCTGCGTGTTTCCCTCATGCGTCATCTTCAAGGACTCAAACATGTCATGCGCTGTATCTCTATTGGTGATTTTATCATGTTTAGTATGAGATATAGCATTCAGCAGAATTGTCCTTGCCTTTTGGTGATTCCTAAAGTCTTTCTTTTGTTGATCTGTCATTGATTTTCTATCAATCTTTTTACCTTCACCATTAGTGGGGTGAGTGTATCCATCAATGACTATATCCCATAGATCAACATCATAGCCAAGAAAGAAGCTTTCGATTCTGTTCTTCCAGTAATCGAATTTTTCTCCATCAAACATATGGGGCTTTGTGTTAATCATGTCTTTCTCTTCATATTTGTTGTTCAACCCAGCGTTAGCGTTGTTTGAAGATTCAGCCATCGAAGAGTTTTCCAACCGGATCTTTTCTCTGTCACTGTTATGTGATAGTACTCAGAACCGTGCTCTGATGCCAACTGAAGGTAGGAAAACACTGAGAAGGGGGGGGGGGTTGAATAAGGGTTTTCAAAAACAAATAAGGCAATAAAAATAACAGGTATTTTTATACTGGTTCGTTTAAACTCAAACTACTCCAGTCCACCCGACCAAGGTGATTTCGCCTCTCTCAAAAGAGGACTTAATCCAATAATCAAAAAATGATTACAATATTTTCACTAAGACAAACTTGTCTTAGTCTTCTTCAAAATACTGACCACAACTTGGTCTCTCAAGGATCTTTTACAAAGTAATACAATAAAGTGTGTTTAAGTGCTTCTTAGAAAAGCTTTTTCACAATAATGATTTTACACAAAATGAAGATCAATGAATTTTCATCAAAATGGTATGTTCGTTGTAGAACAATGTTGTACTGTTGAGTGATGTTGTTCTTGTTTGAATTTTCTGTTGAAGACTTCTTTAAATACTTCACACCCATTTCTCTAATAGCATGCACATACACAAAAGAGGAATGTTCAGAGATATCCTTTTTGTTCTGAAGTCCTGTCCCATACACAAAAGAGGAATAGTGTCGTTGGATGTAGATAATGAGTTTGGCAACAGATCTATCTTGATTAGCATCTTTTTAAATGAACGAATATGGAAATATTTCCTGCATCAGATCCTCTGATGATGTTCCATTTTGTTCTTATCAGAGTAACTCTCTTCCAGAGTTCTGATGATGTTCCATTTTCTTCTTATCAGAGTAACTCTCTTCCAGAGTTCTGCAGCTAGTTCTAGCATACTTGTTTTAACAAACTGTTCATCCAGAGGAGCACTTTAGATCAGAGCAGATCTTCGCTCTTACATGTTATCCAAATGTATCACTTTGTTACTAACGTTTCAGAGCCTTATGTGTTTTGATTCTCATAGCCTCTGCAGTTGCAGCGTTGAGTTTAGTACGCTCAGAGTTTTCTGAATCTTTGCTTTATACTCTACACTCAGAGCCTTCTGTAGCTTTTTCTTTTTACCAAACACTCAGATTCTTCTGTAGCTTCGCTTTTTACCAAATGCTCAGAGTCTTCTGTAGCTTCGCTTTTTACCAAACGCTCAGAGTCTTCTGCGTGTTGTAGCTTAACGTTCAGAGGAATATTTATTATGTTATCTGAAACAAAAAAACTTGAACAAAATTAGAGTATATATTTTCTCCATACAAAATTTCATTATTGTTATCATCAAAACATTGAGATACATTAACAACCAATCTGTTTTCTAACAATGTTTTCTTGTTCTTAATGGTTTGTTGCTTGTTCCTTGAGCAATCTTTTTCTCCAGTTATTGAGACCTTTTTCTCAAGTGAATGATGAATTGAGGAGTCTCATAGGATGATTTTGGCCTTGGTTTAGTTCATTTTGGTTTGACTTATAAGTCATTTTTGTTGACCCTTGATAACCCTCCTTCAAAGTGGAGCATCCTTGTGAATCAAATTCTTTGATGATGATTTGAAGTGACTTTGGTTGTGATCTTTTGGCCTCTGGTTTCCAACTCTTTTATGAGCATTTGAGATTTTATTTGGTTATTTTTGAGCCTTTTTCCTATTTTTGAGGTAACTTGCAAGTCAAGTTATTTCTAAGGATGGTTCATACAAGTACTTGACCTAGTTTGATTTGGAAATGACACTTGTGGATCCCTTAAGCTCTCAACTCTTATTGATTCATATTGTTAACATGTTGAGCTTGCTGGATATCAATTTATAGGTCATATACATGCTTGCTTCTTGTGCTTGAGTTGCATTCTT